>JAILYB010000205.1:0-600000 GCA_021437785.1 Rhodomyrtus psidioides
TCATTTTATGTAATTTTTCTCGTATTGCCAAAAAAAGGTAAAGTGAAAAGTCCATTTCATTCTGGCTTTTTCCCATTTCTTTCTTCCGAGAAATTTCGAGGGCTGTGTGTGTACACATGACCTTACTCGTCACGCGAAGTCACAGGTCCTGTCCATTCCATTCCTGGCGTTCTCTGCTTCATTCGGTTTACGTCATTCATGTCTTTTCAAGTGATCATTTGATCCGACATAAATATTCAACTAAATAGATTACGATGAGAAATTTCAGAAATTCGCACGTGCAGTGTTTGCTTCAGATCCACATATGGAAATGGGTCTTTTCGGGAATGCCGGAAAATATTGTTTTCGATATGCTCGGAAAAGAAAAATCTTTTTTTTTGGGGGGGGGGGGGGGGGGGGGGGGTTAATACGGAAGCCTCCCAAAAAAGGCAAAAAAAAAGGGAAGGAAAAAAAAAAGGGCCAAAAGAAAGAGAAAACAAAGTATGGAAGATGGAGATGTCCATGGAGACCCGTACAGAAGGCGGATCGCTGTCCACACGGTTGGGTTTGCATGAGCTGCCGTCGAACATGAGATCCACCTAATTTTTTCTTTCTCTCAGCCACATTTTCGAACCACAAAAACTCCTGAAATTACAGATGAAAAAAAAAACATTTTCGGTGGTTGTCTTTGCATTGAATTCAGGCGACCTATTAAGCCCACCAGAACACAAGGACACTTAAAACATTTTTGTTTGAAAAGTCAAGAACGAGGCCTAATTCTCTCTCTTTTTTTTTTTAAAGCGCTCGTTTTTAGGTTACAATCGCAATTTCGCTCCGACCTTTTTTCTCTAAAAAAAGAATAAAAAATTTCCCTAATTCACTATATTATCAAACCGCCCATAGGTGTAGAAATCGCAGCTAGTTTCTCCAAAATTATCAACTTCAGGGCTAATTAGGGATTTATTATCAAAACTTGCATCTTCATCAGATACCCTTCCCTTCATATGGAACAACTTTCGGTAGCAGTCTCCCGATATTGATATCTCGACCAAAAAAAAAAAATTTAGTGACAATTTTCTGGACATGTTTGATGAATTTGAGACTAGAGTGAAAGTTTGAGATAGACATAACTGAGATCGGACCAAAAGTTGAATTTTTCTTAGGAATTAGCCCTTGTAAAATGTTTATATGACTTAGCTAATAGTATAAATATATATATTTTAAACTAAATCACATAATTTCCAATGTACAAAATCCCACTTACATGATAAAATTACGAAAAAAAAAATCCCAAACCTATTGCAAATTGTGCAAATTAATTTTAAACTTTTTCCCAATTCAGTCATAAACCTTTTGCATTTGTGCTAACTTAATCCATCCAGCCAGAAAATCGTTGACATCGCAATTTTTTTTTATAATATTTTTTATTTTTCTTTTCCGTTTTTCTTCCTCTATCTTCTTTAACCTCCAACTGGTCGCCCAGGTCTAGTGATCAGCCAGAGGCGAGGGCCGGTGACTCAAGCCTCGCCAAAGTGGCTGGTGAGGACGAGCTTTGCTTAAGGCATGTGAGTTGGTAGCCCTCAGCTACTTGAAGAAGAATGAGAAAGAAAAACATAAAAAAATATTTATAATTTATTACAAATTATCATGTTAGCGCAGACAGCGCCACGTCAGCTATTTCAGATCAAAATTGGGATGATGGACTAAATTGATACAAAAGAAAAAATATTTATGACTGAATTGATAAAAAAAATTTGTAAAACTAAATTCGCATAATTACAATATGTTTAATTTTTTTTAAAATAATTCTCTCCACTTATCTTGCCAAGACGAGTGTCGTGGGATTCTCGGCTTTGGATAATCATCTGACAAGGGAGAATATACACACATTCAAAACCCTAAACCCTAAGTAATTATCATGCAAGAAAAGGGCACGATTAGTCCTTGAAAACTCCCCAACAAAATGGGGATTGATGGGATGTTAAATGGGGATCGTCAATGAATGCTGAAGTTCGCATCATTCAGACACAAGGATTCTGAAAGTTCAATCCACACAGAAAAAGAAAAAGAAAAGGAGGAAAACCTTTTCCCCTCCGATCTCTCGAAAACCTCGACCAGCATAATCGAGATGTCCTTGAACAAGAGCGCAACCCCCATCGACACGTATTCCCATCCTCCTTTTCCAACCCTCGTTGAGCAGAGAGGATGACAACCCATTGACAAGAAAGATCAACCATAGAGATCTCGAGACAGGGAGATAATGGGATTAGACAACCTTGTGCTTAATTGCTATCCTTCATTAGTTCCGTTAAAATAATCTCAAATTGCCCATCTAGTTGCACTTGTGTGGACTCAACAGCTTTTCGATGGATCGATCTGTGTGTACTAACCAGGAAGTTGTAGGAACCTTTCGATGTTAATGCCCTAAGAGAAACGTGACCCACATTTTGTTTTTCTTGGAGAAAAAGGAAAAAAAAAAAAAGCTTTGCATCAATAGGAGGCAAACCACGTTGGCGGCGAAGCGCGAGAAGCTCTAGCGCTCGTGACAATCTATGAGGAATAGACCCGTTGCAAACATTGGACGCGACACGAGCACATGCTTGTCATCTCTCTCTGCATGGTTTCATTAATTATATGGGCACGCGGGGGAATTCGATCGGGTCGAATCAATAGAGATCTTAATAGTTGTATCGAACGAAATGGAAACATTAGTGTTATTGAGTTTAGTGGCGTAGAATTCAAGAATGTGATCTTGGGGAAAAAAAAGGGGGGTGAAGCGTGTGTAAAGATTAAAAGAAGAGAGCAGAAATTGTTGGGCCAATTTGATCGCTTTCATGTAAGGAAAAGGAGGAGAGGAATTAGGAGAGGATTAGGCAACTTTAGTGGTATCCCAAGGCGCAGGATTTGACAGAGTCAATTGAGAAGTCTGTTGTCAAAGCTTAATAATGCTGATCAAGATATTGTGTGTCCTCTCCAAAACCCTAGAATTATTGCAAATCCATTCCCTTCCCTTCCCTTTCTTTTTCAGTTGTAGTGGGAGATGATAGTCAACTTTCATCATGCATATTGCATCGCTTTGACATCCTCTCTTTAATCCGGGTCTAATTATATTCTCTCCTATTGACGATCCCTCTTCCCCTTGTTCTCCCCTTATTATTTTTTTTTTTCCCTGTGATCGAAATCGGTTCGATTGAGGTCTTGGTTTATGCATGTAACAGGTAGGAGACCCATTTTCATTTCCTAATTTTTTTTTCTTCCCCTCATATGGGTCCGGCTCGATCGAGGGCCGACAAATCCATTGGCCCTACGAGAAAGATTCTTCATATCACGTGATCTGCCGGCGGACATACAAGATCAAAACTCGCCCGGCACGGGTTGTTGACTAAGGCCCTGTTTGGTTAGGCATTTGGCCAGGTGACTTTGAGAAAATGGAAATACCTTTGGGCTAAAGGCCTTTTTCCAAAATGCAAGTAGTGTTTGTAAAAGTATATTTTAAAAACACATTGAAATGCAACTTTGATGTAAATGCTTTTTGGTGAAAAATGAACTTTGTAAAGTATTTTTACTTTTTGAAAAAAAAAAAAGTTGCGGTCGGTGGCGGCAGCGTCCACCCGTGGCGACAGCCGATGTGCGGTGGCAGGCGGTGGCGATAGTGACGCGTGGCGGCAAACGAATGTGACAAAATCAAAATCAAAATAAAAAAAATTAGTTGCGTTTCCCAAAAGTTTTTTTATCCTAGAGGTACTTTAGGCTAAAGAACTTTGGAGAGTATTTGAGATGCAATTGCATATCCCTAAAGTGATTTTAAAAAGTAACCAAACACCATTTGCATTTGACCAAAGGATTTTAGAGTCTCAATACTCAACTCAAATGCTGAACCAAATCCTAGGAATCTTTCCGAGTTATGAGCCATATTAAGAGGAGGTGGGGTAGAGAGAGTGAAAACGTCTTGATAAATATTTTCCACGAGCATACGGATCATTGATCACATCCCACGAGTCTTTGAAAAACGCAAGGCCCATAAAAACCATCGGGAGGGTGGAGATACTTGGGCCCCAGATTGAGATTACAAGCCCAATCTTAATAATAATAATAATAATAATAATAATAATAATAATAATCGGATCTTAGAGGTGGCAAAATGAATCTGGATTCCACATTTCACCCATATTTGGTGATGGTAGGTCAAAAATGAAGTGGCTTAAGTACTTAAATGAGTTGCTTAAAAGCTTTCTGAGTCACAAATGAATTGTTTAAAAATTTTATCGTATCATATTCGATCCGACCTAAACCCGACCTGACTCACCTATTTGACATCTGTATGGAAAAACGCTCCTCTCCGACTCCTCCGAATGGCCATCTCGAGTTTCAACAACTTCTTCTCTGCCAAATATATTTTAATCTCTCTCTCTCTCTAAACTCAGGGCGTGGGCGTGGGACAAACATCCGCCATTGTCGGTGGTTGCTAAAGCTTTCCAACGGTACGCGGTCGATTAATTTAACCTCGGAAGTGTCGGGCCAAGATCCCCGCAAGGCCATTGTCTTGAGCTCTCTTGAAAACTACGGTCGAGTCTTATACAGTCCTTCCTATCCCCCCCCCCCCCCCCCCCCCCCCCCTTTTCATTTTCCTGTTTTTTCCCCCCTCGGAAGTGTCTGGTCCAATGAACCAGATTAGCAAACCCAAGAAACAGTTGTCTTTCTCGTCGGTACTTGATCTTGGGTGTTCCTCTAAGCATTCTCACGAGGTCCGTCGTAGAGTGTTCGAGAGAGAGAGATCGCCAAGTGCTAAAGGTCCGTAACTCATTCACTTGAACGAGATACACGCGCCACTGTGATACGAACTCGTTGATTTCGCCCCCTTTATATTGGCATTTCGGTGAAATACACATCACTTAGGGTTGAGCAAGACGGACCGATCAAATCGGAAATCGCTCGGGCTAGACCGAACCGGCCGGTTCGGTCCGGTCCTCCGGGCTTCGGTCCGGCTTCCAATTTCATAAAATTAGGACCAATGATTTTTTGGTCCGGTTCTCGATTTTGAGGGAATCGGACCGTCGGATTATTTTTCATTTATTAACATGTAAATATGATAATCCACTTAGCAAATTATTGAGTTCGACTAAAATTTCTGATTTGAATGTGGGTTTCTTGTTGACCCTACGTTTTCACACATTTTTAAGTATGACGTCAAACAGATAACAAGGACTACGTTAAAAATTGGAGAACAACAAAGGTTAGAGAGAGCTACACAAAAGTTGGATTTTGAGGGCGAAAATATACTTAATTACCTCCAAATCTCCCTCCTAGTAAAAAATTATGACCTGCCGTGGTTAACACATCCATATTTCTATGATAGAATCAACAGATAAACTTTTTTTTTCCCAAAAACACCCTATTGCACAATGCGAGGATTCAAATTTTTATTTTTAGGAAAATCATCCAAAAAGTCTTAAATCTCTAGTTCAGTCCTAAACCTTTTTAGTTTTGCCAATTTAGTCCTAGACCATTTAAGGATTTGTCAATTTAGTCCTAAACTTTTTTATAATTGATCGATGTATTTTTTTTCGGGTAATTATCTAAACAATTGATTTAGGACTAATTTAGGAAAACTTCAACATGTTTAGGACTAAATTGACACAGTTAAAAGTCTTAGGACTGAATTGACAGATCATCAAATTGTTGCGGACTAAATTGGCACAACTGAAAAAGACTGAATTCCTCCCTACAATATGTTTAGGATTTTTCGATAATTATCCTAATTTTTTTTATCTGGTGAGGTTCCCAACTTGATTTGGTTTGGCGTAGTTCAATTCTCGACTCTGCTCTGTTAGTGTTGACACCCAAATTTAGCACAACTCCCGAGCGAGCCCAGAGGTTGTCATTGCCTTGTTCTAAAAATAGGGAAGGCCAAGTAAGACTTCCCCAGGTGCGGTAAGTTGACAGGATGTCGAGGCTTCGGGGCTCGGGAAATGGGCAGTAGAGCAAAAAGTTACCGAATTGATCGGTAACTCGGATAGAATTTGTAACTTGGAGGTAGTCCAACAACTTACCGAGCGATATGGAGATTTAATAACGAAGACCACGAACATGGAGGAAGTTACAAAACCGCCAAAGAGGTCACGATTGTAAGAGGTTATAAACAGAAGATCAAGATGGTGGGCACAACTGGATCATGGACAAGAGAGTTATTCAAAAGATTCAAAATCCAACCCCACGAAGAAAGCTCGTAACCAACTCCTGGCGGACATGTCGATGAAGAACGTGCATAGGAAAGAAGGAATCAAGGGTGCCAAGATTCAAGATTTCAAAATACAGAGATAACCGGTGAAGCAGTTATCAGAACTAAGGAGCTACAAATACTTGGAAGAAAAGAGGATCGAAAATCATTCAACACAACTCAAACTCTCCTATGCAATTTATGTTCCAAGTCCTTTACGTTTCCAGTACCTTCACATTACCAGTACTCGTACCTTTACCTTTGGCAAGGCCATTTATCTTCCTGCAATTTACATGCTTTCCTAGGAGTACTATAACTTAGCTTGAACCTTGTTGATCTCAATACAACTTTCCGTTCCATTTTCGACCCATACACAATCTATCATCATCCATTTCCACACATTCGCCATCTTTCTTTGAGGATTGAGCCACAGAACCTATCTTAATAAAAATCGAAGAACGAATTTCGGTGAAAGGTTTTCCTCGTTGCGAAAACAAGCGAACAGTTAGGCTAATTAGTTTGAACCGATCTTGCTTGTCCTTGACCCCCAAAGCACGATGCTTTTAGGCGGGGCAAAAGAACTGAAACCAACATGCTCGAATTGTTGTGCTAATTTACAAAAAAAAAAATGGTTAAGTAACTCAGTGTTGGAAATTAACGCCCAATTAAGGGCTTAATTGGCTAGTTGCCATAATTCCAATATTGATTGGAATCAATTAAGTTTCTTTCCTATTCTAAGAGAAAGAGAGAGAGGAATTAGGCTCTTTAGCCATCAGACAGAACGTACGTCGTTCTCTCCAACCTCCAGAAAAAACTCTCCCAAAAACTCTATGGAAGAATTCTCTCTTGACGACGATCGATCGCTAGATTCGGATTGTTATCTCACCTGCAAAGGGGCTTTTAATCTGCGGCTATCAAGGTAAGTTCGTTCTATGTGATTTTGATTTACCTTTACGATTAGTGAATCAAGTTTGATCTTGGGCATGTAATACAGTCTATTCCACTGCGTATTTGTACATATTCTATTCGGGATCCGTTCCCTACATTGGTATCAGAGCATGATCGTTCTTGTTTCCTGATCGTTTGTATTTTATACGAATTTTGAGCGCGAAAAATCTAGTTTTCGATGTTACTGTTCATGGCCTATTCATGATTTTTGGTGCGATAAAAATGTATTTCGTATACATGGTTGGAACGGGCTCGACGATATGAGAATTTTGAGTGGTCGCCCGTCGCGAGGCGACACCGGGAGCCGCCGCACGCGCCACCACGGATCGGGTTCCCGAGGCCGCGTCGATTCGATGCGTTTTCGTGAAATTCCGTTCGACGAAAATGTAATATGTATATACCATCAGGATCGTATTGACGAGACGAGCATTTTGAGGGTTCGACCTTCGAAAACGGCCACCGGAGGAGGAGGCACGCGCCAGCACGCACCGATGAGGCGCGGTGCGCGTGGGCCTTACGCGCCACGTGCTGCGCGCGTGCCAGGGATCCGTTCGTAACCGGCTTACGTCACGCCACGTCATGATGACATCATCGAGCGAGTTTGACCTGGTTCTGACCCGACCCGGTTCGCGACCGACCCGTTGACCTGGTCTTTCGTTGACCGTTGACTGGTCAACCATTGACCAACTTCTGACAATTGCATTTTAGTCCCCAGACTTTCGAAAAATTGTAATTTGGTCCCCAAATTTTCAAAAAATTATAATTTGGTCCCCGAACTTTTCAAAAATTACAATTTGGTCCTCAATTTTTTTTTGGAAATTGCAATTTAGTCCCTGTATTTTCTCAAAATTGCGATTTGGTCCTCCAAATTTTAAGAAATTGTATTTTGACCGAGCGTTGACTAGTCAAAGCATAAACTTTGACCGGCTCGTGTGGATGCATATGAGCTCCGATTGGGGCGTGCGAGGTACCGTTACGTTCGTATCAAAATTATTTTCGATTTGTTATATTATTTGGACATGTTTGATGATTTTAAAATTCTGAAAAATACGTTTGAAGCCCATGATATGCGTATTTTGAGGCGTTTTTCAAGTATTAAAAATAATGGCTTACATGTAAATAGCCATTTTGTGTAAAGAATTTATTGATGGCATGTATCCTGCAATTTGAGTATGATTTGATGTGTAAAGCATGTATGTGTAGTTCAAATCATGTTATGCCATGTTAATAATTACAAAATATAAAGATCATTATTTGATTTATGATCTTTATTCGAGTGGGGAATTATAGAAAATTTTAGTAACTTCAATGAACTCGATTTTATATAAATGATTATATTAATGGTAATTTCAAGCGAGGATTCTTGGGCGATGATTGGGAACATAGTGAACTTTTGAATCTGAGGCCTTATGTGAAATTATTCATTATTATAATTAGTTAGTGTAAAATAGATGCGTAAATGTTAGGCATCAATGGTTCGTGAATGCATGTCTATAGAACTTCGTGTTCAGAAACAACGGTTACGCGCTTAGCGAAACAAAGGAGAGATTGGATGGCAAAAATTATGAAAACTGGAATATGGAAATCCAGTTTGTGCTATGAAGAGCAAGAAGCATTTGAAGCTCTTAACCTAGTTATGGAAACACTTGAGGATGAGAATATTGCACAGCCGACATCTGCTGCACGGAAAAAAGATGAACTCAATTGCTCGCATATGTTACTGAGTAGCATGAAAAATGGTTTTATGCATGAGTTCAAGCATTTATGAAAATGCCAAAGTCAAGTGAAAGGCATTAAACACTAAGTTTGGTTAGACATTGGTCACCAAGTTGAGACAGATCACTATAAGTTTTGACAATGCCTCATGGGCAGACTATGAAATGACTTTTGTGACGTGTCAAACATGATAAGTGAACTGTATGAAGTGGGCCATTTTTTACTGATGAGTAGCAAGTGTATGCAGTAATCCGTTCTGTATTTCATAGCTGTGTGCTTATGAAAATTCACTTGATCCACAATAAAAAGTAAGGACTTTTAGGGATGCTATGTGACGTCTTGAACTAGAATACTGGTTCTAGCTCAAATGAAGCTTCGTGCTCCAGGCATAAGCATCAAGGTGGGTTCAACAAGTGGAAAGGATAAAGGAACAGATCCTTCAGAATAAAAATCAAAGTTTAACCGTTATGAGAAAGGAAAATGTCCTTTCAAGAAAAACATCTCAAGAGTGAAATGTTTTTGAATGTGGCAATAAGGGTCACTTTGCTCATGACTGTGGTGAACCAAAGAAATAAAAAAAAATGACTTTGTGCACTTGAGAGTGTTACTTAAGTCTCTAGTTCAGTTTTTTGTAACTGAATCTCATCCTTTATGGATTATAGACTTACATGCCACATATCCAATAACGAAAAATAGAAATACCTTCGTGGAATTTCAACGAGTTCGACACGAAGCAAAGTGAATAAATGTGGAAAATAATTCATGCGTGGAAGTTAAAGGGATTGGCACCTGCCAATTGAAAATGCGTGGTGGTCGCACCTTATTTCTACATATTGTCTTATATGCTCCAAAAACTGGACGGAATTTACTTTCCGTGTTAGTTTTGGTTAAATTTGATTTCAGTTTGAACTTTCATAACAGTGATGATGACTTGTCATTGGGAACAAATTACTATGGTTCTGGATGGTTTCATTGTACCGATTATTGTGTACAATAATATGAATATTAGTTATTCATTATTTACATCTTTTGTGATGATGTGAATATGTGGCACGCTAGGCTAGGTCACATTGGCTCAATGAAAAATATTTAGATAAGCTAAAGAGGGCTTATAGGGTAATATTGAAAAAGTCGATTTGCCTATTTGTGAGTATTGCCTATCAGAACAGACAATGAGCAAACCATTTGGAAAAGGAACAAGAGTTGAGTTTCTTTTGCAGTTGATCCATTGAGACATGTGATTCAACATATGTAAGAATAAAAGCATGGGCTGTTTAATTCATCACATTATAGATGATTATACTCGATTCGGATATTTTTGATTTCTCATAAATTTGAGGCATAAGTTGCTTCAAGAAATTCTAATTTTGAGCTTTTAAAAAATTAATTAAAAAAAGGATCCTATCGAGGTCAAAAATATCTATCTGATCAGTTTAGATATTTATGTGATGAAAAATGAATAGAAAGACAGTTGACTATTCCAGCGATTTCTCAACAAAATGGAGTCGCAGAGAGAAGAAACAGGCCCCAATGAGAATGATTAGGTATATGATGGCACATGCTAATTTGCTTATCACCTTTTGGGGTGAAATTTTGATGATTGCTGTCGAGATATTTAACTATGTGCCTTTTAAATCAGTTACTACCACTCCATATGAGTTATGAAAAGATTGAAAATGAGATTTGAGTTTTCTCAGATCTTGATGTGCTTCCTATACACACGATTTCTCCCACTAGTATGGGAATTAGGCCTTAGAGACATAAAAGAGTGTCTTCATGTGACACTGAGAGCACTCAAAAGGGAATATATTACAGGTGAGCAAGAAAGTGGTAAGTGTAACTGAATTTGAATCACGAGATGTCACACTCTTAGTGAATGAATTTCTTAAAAAGGGTGAGACAAGTGAAAACTATTCTCTATTTAAGATCTTGGATAATGATAATGATATTATTGGGGCATCCATCCAAGTGGGAGCAATGTGAGAAGTGGAGAATTTGTTTCAAATTAGTCTCAATTGCAACCACTTGATGTGAAGAAGATGCTGTCATTATCTGATCCGAGTGGGAGCATAATGGAGAATGATATACTAAGTGTACGATCTTCTCAATTGAAACCGCTTGACATGAACGAGATGTTGTTATTCAATCCAAATGGGAGTGTAATGGAGAATGATGTACTAAGTGTACAATCTTCAATACGGCGAATAAGTTGCAAGTAGAAGCGTAATGGAGCTTGATGTACTAAGTGTACAATAATCAATTTAGAGAACAAGTCGAAAAAGCGTTCTCCGTCGTTTTGTTGACGTTTTAGATATTGAAGGTAAAGCTTTCATGGTCGCTCCACAAGAAAAGGATGAGCTAAGGAATGTGAATGAGGCTCTGACTTGCCCTGATAAGAAAAAAATGGATATATGCAATGGAAAAAGAGATTGAGTCAATGAGATCAAACCAAGTGTGTTTCGATTTAAGGAAAAATTGAGAACTAGTTGATATTCCGAATGGATATAAAGCCATTGGGAACAAGTGTGTTCTCAAAATTAAAGCGTAAAGATAATAGCTTGATTGAGAAATATAAGGCTCGCCTTGTGGGGAAATGGTATAATTAATTAGAAGTAATTGATTGGAAAGAGGTTTGCTCTCTTGTGGTAAGATCTACCTCAATTCACCTAATTCCGTCAATAGTGGTTAGTATGGATCTTGAATTATACTACTTTTCTCAATGGAGAATAAAAAAAAATTGTGTGAAACAACCCGCTGGGTTTGTTACAATTGGCCAAGAACAAAAAGTATGTCGACTTTTGAGATCGATATATGGCCTTAAGCAGTCTTTGAGATATTGGTATATACTTTCTTGTAATGCCTTAGTGGTATATGATTTTGTAATGATTAATGAAAATCATTGCGAATATATCAAACGATCCTAAGATCAATATGTGATTTTATCATTATATGTTGATGATTTACTGATTGCTTGGAGCAATATGGAGTTTGTTAATACAGTCAAGAGTTGGTTATGTTCCAATTCTGCAATAAAAAGATATGGGTGAAGCTACATATATTCTTGGAATTAAGATTTCAAGAGATCGCTCAAAGAGATTATGGTCTCTTTCACAATAGACTTATATGGATAAAGTTATCGAATGATTTTGTATGCAAGACTATAAACCCGAACATACTCCTATTGCATGTGTGGCTTATTCGCCGGGTGGTGTTATACCTATGCCAACCTAGTTTTGATCCAGAGAGATTCCTGGTATCTCTCTATCCAATGGGAATGGTTAGACAAATGTCAAAGGATTCGTTTCTGAGCCGCAAAATATGTCTTGAGACTCAACAAGCAAATGCAGAAATGAAAAGTGTTCCATATGTTATGCTTGAATACTTGAAGTACACTATGATTTGTACAAGACCTAATATTTGTTATGTGGTTGGAATGGTATGTGTACCACTCTAATCCAAGTCAAGCATATTGGATTGCCATCAAGAGAATCCTGAGGTATCTAGAAAGTACTGTCAGTTTTTGCTGAGTTCAAGATAGAGATTTGCGCCTTGAAAGTTATACTGATATTGACTGAGAAAGAGGTTTAGATGAGAGAAAATCTGCCTCTGGATTTGTTTTCTTACTGTGTAGTGGCGTAATATCTTGGAGTAATAAGAAGCAAACATGTATAGCCTTATCCACGATGAAAGATGATCTTGTGGTATTATCAACAACAGTACAAGAGAATATTTGGTTTAAGAGATGCTTGGATCAGTGAGGTGTTGCTAAGGATGCTGCAGGTACAATTATTAGTTGATTGTGATAGCCTAGCAACAAGAGCTTACACTAAGAATCCATTGCCAGAACACGCAAATAGACATGTAATATGTCTTTTGTGAAAGACATGATTGTAAGAAAAGATGTGAACATACAGTACATATACATACACAGAATGATAGCAGCTCTTCTGTGAAGTGAGTACCTAGAGATGTTGCTCCTCAATCATGTGTTAGCAAAAGAATTAATTTTATATATTGAAATCTCTAGAAGTGCATAAGAGTAGGAGTACTAGATATTTATATTTCCCAATGTTCATAGTTAATGGTATTTGTTATCATTATTGATGTATATGATTTTGTATGACATTTATGCATATTAATGCTTAGTGCATTATGTTGAGAAAGTATGTCGGACAGATGTAGATTAGCTCACTCACACGGGTAATCGTCTCTATTTACTGCGTGATAAATCGAGATGAGACAATTTTAAGCTCATTATCTATGTGATAATTGAGAGCTCGAGCTTAAAATATAGATATCGCCTTAACTAGAGTGTTAAGATGATGCCATAATATTTATTATGCCCGAAAGTGAAATAATCCACATATTCACTTTATCTATCTTTAATGCCAGATGTGAGTTCTGATAGATTATTTTATTAAAGAAAGTAGATTTGTGAACTCGAGCTAGACATTGAGTATGTCTGAGTTATCATCTGTACAGTATTAAAAGGAAAGACATACGCTCCACGGGAAATGTGAGAATACCGTAATACGTACTTCATATTACGTATACATGATACGACCAAGAAGAGTTGGCAAGAGTTTAGATCTTAACTCTGTGGCCGTGTGAGACTCTTGAGGATAAAAGTTTCTCAAATTTAGTCCCCTCACGACTCTGACCTATTCTTGAGATCTCTATTCAGTGTTTGCTATCTTAGAGTGTTGCCAATGGTCATGAGATTGATTCGATCTAACGGGACATTTATAGAAAAGCAAGTTGGACTGAGATTGAGAGGTTTAAGGAAAGAGGAAGATCAATTTTGTTTTGAATGTCACGTTCAATCTTTGTATTCACATGTCGACCAATTATGATTATATGAGTTTAATCATGATTGTGAATACAATGCATTGTATTTGAGCGCTCAAAGAGATCAAGAGAGATGTGATGTAAATGTGACTGATTGATTTAGGGTACTGCATACTGGATCTACTCTGAGGTTATGTGCCCATTTTGAGCTGCTATATACTCCTAACAGATGTATAGCAACGAGCTCTCATAGTATGCTGGTCGCAAGGATTATTTGCCCATATGAACTTAGCAACGAGAAGAGAAATAGAGACATTTAACCTTTTGTGGGCGAGTGTGAGATATTGAAAATTAACGCCCATTAAGGGCTAAATCGGCTAGTTGCCATAATTCCAATATTGATTGGAATTAATTAAGTTTCTTTCCTATTCTAAGAGAAAGAGATAGAGGAATTAGGCTCTTTAGCCATCAGATAGAACGTACGTCGTTCTCTCCAACCTCCAGAAAAAACTCTCCCAAAAACTCTATGGAAGAATTCTCTCTTGACGACGATCGATCGCTAGATCCGGATCGTTATCTCACCTGCAAAGGGGCTTTTAATCTGTGGTTATCAAGGTAAGTTCGTTCTACGTAATTTACCTTTACGATCAGTGAATCAAGTTTGATCTTGGGCATGTAATACAATCTATTCCGCTGCGTATGTGTACGTATTTTATTCGGGATCCGTTCCCTACACTCAGATAACATATGGTAATAATTCAAATGAAAGTTGGTGATTTCGTACAAGAGTGAGTAATTGATATTCTTGGTAAGTTATCCAAAGAATAATGATTTATTCTGAAGTTGGCAATTTACAAATAAAATGAATTTGGTTATATCACTCAAATTGAGGTTACTAATGTCGAACTATGATAAATTATTCAGGGAAAATTTCATAAATATCTCAAATAAAAGTTGGTAATTCGATACCAGAGTTGGTATATATATTGTTAGGTTATGCCCAAAGATGGTAATCTACGGAACCATGCTGATAAAATATTAAAATGAGTTTTGATAAAACTTGGTGGTCAAATGGTGGTAATTTAACTAATTACAAATTGGTAAGCCAGTAAAATTATGTTGATAAGTTCATAAACAGTTGGTAAATTTAAAATGTCACATAAATAAAAGTTGGTGTACGTGTTCGATCAATAAAACATGGGTAAATTCGTATAATTTTCAGTGCGTGCTCATCATTAACGAAGATATGAGATCTAATGGTCGGCCGTTGAGTATTTTGCTTGGCAGATTCATTATTATAAAAGGAGCGTGTGCTTAGCTCTATTGGTGCTTTGTTGATCCTTTTTGTTTTCTCGATTCGAATTTGAATTGCAGTAGCTTTGCTTTGGTTCCCTTTGTTATGAAGTCTATGTATTTTTTATGCATCTTTTTAAGCAATGAATACAACAATTTTTTTACCAAAAAAAAAAAAACCTTGAAGCTCACGAATCTTTACAAAAAAATTGCCAGCTACGGACTGATTTTCTCTCTTTTGGGCTCGAAACAATAATTATTGGGATAATGACAAAATTATGATTTCTGAATTTTAACCCAATATGTAATGTAGTCTTGAACTTTAACTTAATTTTTAATGTGGTCTATGAGCTTTTAATTTATTCAATGCGATTTCTAGACTTTTGGTACATATTCAATGTAGTCTCTGGACCATATGATAATTTCCAATGTTGTTCATGATATTAAATTAATGGAAGGGCTATATTGAATAATTTCATATGAATCCGGGACTAAATTGAACATGTACCAAAAGTTCAGGGACTACATTGAACAAATTAAAAGTTCAAGAGTTACATTGCATGTTGAACTAAAGTTTATATACCGCATTTCGCGGATTTACATGTTGGGTCAAAGTTCGGGACTATATCCTATGAATTTGGTACTTTGAAACTTCAAGCGATGAATCTTTCTTCTTTTGGTGATTCATCCACAAAGCCAAGAATCTTCAAACGAGCCAAATGAGTACGTGGGAATCAAAGCCTCTTCTTAATTTTGGCCCCATTGGTATCCTTGAAGTATGCTGTGTAAATCGAAATTGTCGAGTGCCACAGCATCCAATTCCATCTCCCATCTGAAACCACTCCACACATTCTTTCATCAAACCAAGCGATTGATCAAATCCACGAGCACCCAACAATCAAAAGCCCATTTGGCGGAACGCTCCTCTTCGCCGCACTGCTCGTATCAAAGTTACGGCTCCCTGTTCTCTCGACTCAAGTCACCATTCGATCTCCTTGAAGCCAAAAGGCTGCACGCCGTTTTGATTGTCGGTGGGTTCTTTGAGCCAGGAACTAATGATGGGTTGTTTGGTTCACAGCTTGTCAACGTGTATGTCGGATTTGGCCGTCTCGATGATGCACTTGATGTGTTCGAAGAAATGCCCAAGAAGAGTAATGTTGCTTACAATGCCATTCTTAGGGGATTGGTCAGTGCGGAGCGATTCTCCGAAGCCATTGATTTCTTCCTATGGATGCTTAGGGAAGATATCATCCCTGACAATTTCACTTATCCGATTGTTCTGAAGGCTTGTTCCGGGTCAAATGACCTCGAGGCGGGACAAAATGTGTGCGACTTGATCAAGTTTAACGAGAGTAAATTTAATGCAAAACGGAATGCTTATGTTGAATGTGCCATGATCGATATGTTTGCTAAATGCGGTAGCTTAGCAGAGGCGCGCAATGTATTTGAGGAGATGCCAAGAAAGGATTTAGCTTCTTGGAGTGCAATGATAGGCGGGGCCGTCCGCAATGAGGATTCGCTTGAAGCATTGTATCTGGTTAAGAGAATGGGGCAGGAAGGGTTGAAACCCGATTCTGTGACTGTGGCAAGCATTTTGCCTGCGTGTGGCAAATTGGAAGATGCACATATGGGAATGGCATTTCAAGGATTTGCAGTGAGGAGTGGTTTTGAGAGTGATATGTATGTTTCAAATGCTCTCATAGATATGTACGGCAAATGCGGGCTCACTAACGAGGCACATGCAGTATTTTGCGGTATTGTCAATAAGGATGCAGTTTCTTGGGGTGCCCTTATTGCGGGTTGCTCGCAGAACGGCGAGCATCGCCGGAGTGTGGAGCTTTATCTAGATATGAACAATGTGGGCATAAAAACTAATGCCATGGTTGCATCGAGTGTTTTGCCTGGACTTGGAAAGCTGAAGTTGCTGAAGCATGGAAAAGAGATGCACAGTTATACACTTAAACAAGGGTTTGAATCTGATGGCATTATAGGGAGCGCGCTAATTGATATGTATGTGAACTGTGGAAGGAAAAGAGCAGCGGAGAACATTTTATACACGTCGTCTTTCCCTGAAATCATGATGTTCAATTCAATGATTGCCGGTTATTCAATAACCGGCGATTCTGATTCAGCCCTCGGCGTATTCCGGAATGTCTGGAAGTTCGATCTCACACCGAATGCTGTAACAATCCTAAGTGTTCTTCCTGTCTGTACTGAAACTGGGGATGTTACGCATGGAAAAGAAATACATGGCTACACAATTCGGACTAGAATTGGAGAAGTGATATCTGTTGAAAACTCTTTGTTAGAAATGTATTGCAAGTGTGGCCATTTAGAACTCGGAATCAAGGTTTTCAATGGCATGATGGAAAAGAATATCGTGACATATAACACGATCATCTGTGCTCACGCAATCCATGGTCTGGGAGAGCAAGCGCTCTCATTTTTCGAAGAAATGGAGGAGTTGAGAATGAGACCCAACAAAGTTACCTTCATTGGACTCCTTTCGGCTTGTAGCCATGCAGGTTTGGTTGAGAAAGGATGGCGTCTATACGATGCAATGAGAAGCGAATACAAAATTATGCCAGAAAGGGAACACTATTCGTGCATGGTGGACCTTCTCGGAAGAGCGGGACAGCTCGACCGTGCATTCAGCTTCATCAAGGAAATGCCCGTGGAACCAGATATTAGTGTCTGGGGCAGTTTACTGAGTGCTTGCAGAGCTCATAACAACGTTGTGCTAGCTAGTTTTGTGGGAAAGAAAATCATAGACGAGAACCTGCTAGATCCAGGACACCACGTGCTTCTGTACAACATTTACGCGTGCAGCCAGAGATGGCGAGATGCTTCAATTGTCAGGTCGCTGATAAAAGAGAAGGGCTTATTGAAAACCCCTGGGAGGATTTGGATCCAGATCGGGTTCGGGATTCATGCATTCCATGCAAGAGGTCAGATACATCCCGAGTCTGACAACATCTATCGATTTTTGGATCTCCTGCAATTGGAGATGAAGGAGAAAGGGTACGCAATGGATCAAGGTTCTTCATTAGAGGATCTAATGGACAAAAGTGGCTAGCCACTTAAGTCAAATTATGGCTGGGTATAAGAAAGCTACCACTAGGACAGGACAAGAAGACAAACATCAGTTGTGGTCTGAAAGCGTTCCCTCGAGAATGAATCTCCTAAAGCTCGGAGCAGAATGGAGGGCTGATTCCACTGATTTCGCTGGTCTAGGAGTGGCCCACTCTTTGAGAGTCGCCAGCCGAGTTGAGATAACTTTTCCAGTGGCTGCTGGTGTCGGACATAGCTCTTCTATGCTGCGCCTTCAGGTATGTCATAAAATCACAACAGGCACAGAGCATATTCAATTTTATGCTCCCCACAAAGGCTGGCTGAGAATGATTCTCCCACTAAACAAGTGAAAGGAACATAATTTGCCAGCACCGGCCAACTAGCAACTATGCCTCAATCCATCCTACTCTTTTTTCCCAATATGTATCGTATTGTCAAATTGCTTGAAATTGAATGAAGATGCCTTTCAAAGTAGTTGTTAGAAAGAACAAGTCAGACTCTGGCTACGAGCTAGTGAAAATAATGCGTGTCATTCCGTGCTGCGCTGCTTCAAATATCAGAAACAAAAGGAAACCACCTGTTTGCTACGAGCAGATCCCGAATTGTATTCTTCTATAACTTTGTCAACCTCGAAAAGCAATATCAAGAACGGAGTCGGCCTATGTTACCACCCTCGATGGTGGAGATCTAACTATGAGAATGTACAAGCAAAGAAGCATAAAGTATGGAAGATGTTTCAGATTAGAAAGACTGATTAGTTTCAGGCTCTTCGTACGGTTTACTATCGACCAGACCGGTCCCCAGAGCGGATGCCATTCGCAAACCAGAAGTAGACCTGATTTCAAGATAGAAGTCCGCCTTCTAAACACTTCTCCATGACAAGTTTCAACTGGAGCATTTGCTCCCTCGCCAACTGCAATCAATATTGAAAAAGAAAATCGTCACAAGGCCATATGAAAACTCCTGATCTTGTCTCGGCTCTATTTTAGTCATAATTCGTGCGTGATCACGTGATGTCCTATCACAGTAATCTTCAGAGAATTAGACCGCAAACAACATAGCATGAGTAGTTGGAGGTACAGAATATTGCAAAGACAATCTACATGAAAACAATCAAGATCAAAACAGAGATCAAAATCCGAGCCACACTTCTTTGTATGTGAAACAGTCCAATGAGTAGCGCTTTTCAATGTCTACGTGCTACCAGTATATTTTTGCGGGCATGAGGTCAAGAAACTTACCTTGTTCATATCTGAGATCCTTTTCTCAGCATCATGGAGTTGGGTCCCAATTGCTTCTTCCAGTTGCAAGATAAGTTTCTTGTGTGAAGCTTCTGAAATTGCAGAAAGTGAAGGGAAGTGTTAATATTCTTGAAGGACGGGAAAACCAACAGTGTCAAATCTTAAATTTCAACATAGTTGCACCTGCACCCAACTCATTGATCATTATGTAGTGAAGAGAACAACTCAGTTGATTAATACAAATCAGTTAAGCCACAGGTCTAGAAGCATATGGGAATTAAGTAATGTTGTGCTTAAAGTACCTTCTTATACTACATGCGGGTTTCTCAAAGAACTAAAAGACTTAATCTTATCTGTACTCAGGCAGTCGGGCTCTACTGTCAAACATCTGTTTTAAGATTCTTTATTGATGCATCTTTAGACCCAAGGATAATTTGTGATGTCACATTTATCTTCAATGTCCCAGAAAATCTTGATTTATGCCAACTTATGTGAATTTCAAGATGACTATGCACTTCTAAAGTAGTCAAACTACGCTGTTCATGCAGTCTTCATGCAGCAAACCCCACAGGAGCAAAAGAACATACTCTGCTTCTCCACAACTTCTGCCAACTGTATTTTGTTCTTCTCAAGACCTTCAATCGCGCCTTTGAAACTTTGAAGGTGCCGATTAATTTCTTTTACGAAATTCCCGTGAATCAAGTTGAGTTGTTCATCTTGCTCTGCAATTAAGAAGCAAAGAAACGTTGTGATGTACAAGACTCCTAAGGGAGCAAAGGATGACCAAGGCTACTCAAGAATGAACCTTCCGGAGGCATGATGCAAACAATGACACACGTACAATACCCTCAGTGCCACTATAGTATATGCAAAGTCAAATTAAAATGGTAACCATATTACGAGAGCTATCTTTAGCTCTCAGCCTAATGTCCAAAGATCACTAGTACATTGTAGATAAAACTTTTCCATGGTCAGGAAAAGTTTTACCAAAATTTAAGTCATGCCAGTGCGAAAGTAGTGACAACTGACAAGTGCCATTTATCATATGCAAGGCTCATATATGTATGTATATATGCATAAGGGTCATTTAATATGGAAGGGCCATATATAGTTCTAAACCATGGCAACCTATGATGAATAAACTTATCATCATGGTCATTTTCATCTGGTGACATCACCTTCCAACAATCATTTCTGCAAGTCACTGGAGGAGGACCTTGACTGTGGATTGTGGTCTTCATACTCTAATATATGAAGGCCCACAAATGGTTCTTACAAAATATTCAAACAATGTGACAGAACATTACCCTCCATTGATATGTTTCAACATGTAATGAAAGGATGCACATAGTTCATAGTCGCTAAACGGGAGTAAAAGTTTGGAAAGTGTTATGAACATTTAGTTCAGTTCCACATTTTAATGCTACCATCGAAATGACTATGGCAGCCTGTGAGATAATAGTTCTTACCTTGGAATTCTGTTTCTAGACGTCTCCTTTTTTGTTTGTTTAGGCTTTTAAGCTTCCCCCTAAAGGAAGAAAAGAGATGTTGTAACGCGCAAGGATATTGACTGTTCAATTAAAAACGGCCTAGCTTACGTACACCTACATGTCTGATTGAATTTGAGACTCAACAGTTTGCAGCTGCGCATGAATACTCTCAGTGACGGATGTCATAATTTCAGCAGACTTCTTCCTGGTAACTGACTTCAACTTGCTTTTAAGCTTCTCTAAGGCCAAGGCAAGCAACCCAAAATCCCTACAGAATCATTATCATGCAATGACGAGTGAGCAGGAAGCGACTTATGAAGAGACTATCCTGTTATGTTAGGAAATTGAATGAGGAGAAAAGAAAAAAAGAAGCGAACCTTGCATATCCATCCTCTGTATTCTCCTCCACTGTATGTCGCAGCAAATTGCTTTCTCCAGTCTCTGCAATTTCGAGCCAGACAATTATTTGAGAAGCTTATGCACAAAGAGAAAACAAGACAATTATTTGAGAAGCTTATGCACAAAGAGAAAACAACTTATAAGTTATTTGAGACTAAAGGAAGGAAGAAAAGATAGTGCAGGACTAATGCCTTTTGGAGAGCTTGAGGCAGGATCAGAATCACGGGACTTAATGCCTCCTCCGCTGCACTGCCTCTTGGTTCTATGCAGCATAAACTTCAGTTTCTCAGCAACACCAGTTTCTGGTGAGAATGCCTCCTCTTCTTGAGGTCCTGCAGGAGAACGTTATAAGCAGCTAAGAAAATTAAAATAGGGGGAAGATGAACAGATAAAAAAAGGAAATAGTATAAAGGAGAGAACTCCAGAAGAAACAGGCAGAGGCCATAGCTACCTGTTTTTTCTTTTTTTGGCCAAATTTCAACTGGTTAAGACCAATAAATCATGTAGTGCTTTATTTTACTCCAAACGTTGATCTGAAATACTTGGTTAAACGTTTTCATCCAGCATGAGTACCCTCATCAACCAGTATTTAAGATTAAGCGAATATCTAAGTAGTAGACTATAATATGCTTGTCCTACAGACATGCTACTTCAGTTGGATGATTACAATTCATGATATAATTGTCAGCGAAACTCACCATCACTGCACCTTAAATATAGTTTTATTAGATAGTCCTTACTGAAGTAAATCTTAGGTTCTACTTGTGACAGTCATTCACTTCTGCAAAACTATTCTACTGAGGCAACATGTCTAATCCCAGACGCAATAAGAGGATAAATCCAAGAACGTAGCTCTTCTAAACTACTAATGACTCTCAACACCCAGATGTAAACAATACGTCTGCATGACAAAACCATATTTCAGCAGTTATCAAATTTAGCCTTAATTAAAGATACACATTTGCCTTAAACATCAATTCCTTTAACAAGATATGTACAGCAAGTGAACCCCCCAATCCCATGATGCTTGTAATCCATGGGGGAAATAAAATTAAAGCACTATTTATTATACAAATATCCACCTAGCATCAATTCTTTGATGGAATTTGCAATCAACAACTCAAGCAATGGGTTCCATGATGGATATACCTTCTTCCTCAGAGCTCTCTGACTTGTTCTCTTCAGATGACGATTCAGATGAGCTATGATATACGTCTTTCTCCTTCGAAAGGACTGCCTTTCTCAGAGGAGAACCTGGAAGCTCCTTTGCAACTTCCTGGATGTTTAATAAGGAAGCCAATCGACAGATAAAACTGTATTCAAGTACGTATAGTGTAAAAATCCTTATCAATGATTCAATATCATCAGTAAAAAGAAGAAACATCATAAACAACAGGGGATACAAAAGCTTCACATTGCACCCCAGATCCATCTTGAAGCTTCCTTGAACGAGAACTCTTGAAGCTGAAGGTATCTTCCTTGTCAAAAATTCCTTTTCCTTGCACAAAATTACCAGCTTCCTGCTCCACCTGGTCTTCTTGAGTCAATGGACTTGGTGAGGAGCCCGCCATCCGGGTTTTTTGAAATGTTGGACTTGGGGAATCATCTTGTTGATCAACATAAACTTTTGGGAATGTGTTACCAGTACATTCTCTCTGGTCCTTATTATTGGCTAAAGCTGGGCTGTTAATAGCTTCTTGCTGACATGGTTTGCTTATTGCTGGTTGCTTCAGGAGATCTTTTTCTCGACAAATCTTTTTTGGGTTGTCGTTGACAGGCAAAGTGACGTTAAGCAAGCTACGTCTTCTGTAACCATGTGGAGATGATCTTTCCTCTGATGGTGAATTTTCATTTCTGTCAGTTGAGTGCTGATTCTCATCCTGATTGTTCTTTGAAGAAAATGAAAGCTTACGTGGATCATTTCTGGCATATTTTCTCTCAGTTTTCTGGTTGCTGATAACTTTTGAGGAACTTCCTTTGACAGTACCTCGTATTCCAATGTGCCCCTCTTCAAACGTAAAGCTCTTTCTTTTCTTGGATTTCTGTTTGTAAGCCGAGAGAAGGCCACATTCTAATTTCTTCGGACGTGACTTACTTGAGGCTTTTTTTTGGGTCAAAGCTCGAGTCACTGGCCTTCTATTTGAACAACCTGGGCTTTCAGAATCATTCTCTATCGTATCTGAATTTTGTTTAGGCTTAGCAACTGTATCAACTGATCGATTCAAGTTCTGCTCTGACTGAAGCGAAGTGACACCAACCTCAACAGGCTGCCAGCTGGACTTCTCTTTGTTAGGTGAGGAAACAGTTTCCAGCAACTCCCGGAGCTTGATCCTCAAAGATTCACTTTGATTCTTCACTTTACTGCCAGTCTTGTCCCCCAGAGTTGTTCCATTTGATGTAAGCGCTACCCTTTTAGTCGAAGATGCACACTTATGCGCAGTCTCTTCATTCCTCTCTTCATTTATCTTGTGGTCATCGAACCTTTTCTGGCTGACACGATCAGATTGTAAAAATGAGGCCTGCTTGGGAAAAAGTTGAACTGAGTGATCTGCTGGTGCACCTTTCAATCCATTGGGTTTGCTATGCATCTCATTTTTGACTGTTTTAGTTCCAGTAAGCTTTGCACGTAATACACTTTCTGAACCTGCTGAGATTTTGTAATTAGATCTCTTGGTAATCGATGGGGATCCCTCCTGCCGCTGACATTCATTTTCCTTTCCTCTGTCGATAGCTGCTACACCTCCTCCAGCTAAATCTTGTTTGTTAGCGTCTACACCAAGCTCAGTTGGCACTGCGACCTCATTGTCCCTCGCTGGTCTAGGTATCCTTCTTGCTGATGAGTCAACCATAATTCCTATGGAAATTTTCCTTGATTGGCTGCTTGTAAAGAATTTACTTCCATAACTGCAATTGCCACTCATCTGATCCTGCACCCAAGATGAAAACTCTGGTCGAATCAATTCTCAAATGTGTTGTTGCAAGATTTCAGCCCGTACATAACAAATTTTCCTTTGGAGCATTAATTACAAAATCCTTATAAAGATGCATGAGCGAAGTAAACCAGAAAGGCCTGATATAATGCACAAAGCCTGAATTAAATTGAAAAGTCTAAATTAACAGTGCTAACAAAAAACATATTCAAGCTTGCGACAATCAAATTAAAGAATCCAACAGTCAATTTCACAGAGGATTCTGCAAAAGGACCACTGATAGCAGTAGATGAGAGTCGACAAAATGTACAGGTCACATTGAGCCGAAACCGGGCTAAGTCCCTAATGGAAGCCGAATTAGATTCTTAAATACAATAATCCTCATTCCTCCTCATGGATAATCCCACCATCTATCTGTTTTTCAGATTGACTAATCAGCTGACGATGCGAATTGCCGACGTCAGAATTCCACAAACGTGTTTAAGAAGTCTCCTGAACTTCGCCGTTTCTCAAATCATCACAACAGCAAAAATGAACCTACGAAATTCAGACGAGCACAGAAGAGACGTTCCTTGACTATCCGATTCTCAAAACTTCCGTAATTCCAATACTGACGAAAACAAACGAAGTACGAAGCTCACTCGCAAACCGATCCACCTCATCATTAACCGAAGGAATCAGAGACATCGACTGATTACCTGATTCGAGCGAAGGATGAACTCAGATACAGACAAACAGAAGCCGAATCGCTCAAGGAAGTGAAATCGCCAAAATATTCTTGAAGACGCAGCAAGCGCAGACTTCGACGATCCAAGGAGAGGTGAGGCTCGATCAGAAATGGCGACTACCGAGACTTCGCGGAGAGAGAAGCGAAGCTTTCGCTCAGTCTCTCGGAGTCGCTTGAAGAAGAAGAAGAAGAAGAATCAACGAGCAATGAACTTGGGCGGGAACAAAGGGGGCCGCGAGAATTTTGTGAACTGGAACGATTAAGTTCGTGCTAACGTGCTTGCCCGTGCGCAATGCGCACACGGGAGGTATTTGAAAATTACAAACTGATAATTTCGTTTCGTTACCGCCAAATTATTTTTCGGAAAAGGGAGTTATTCGCTCTATAACACCAACAACTAGTGATGTTTTATGCAAACTATTTTTTTGGTCTTTAAAAAATGTGTTTTGAGAGTTTTTATTTGATTAACGTGGGATGAATATTGCATTCAAGCGATTTGCTAAAAATGTAAGGATGGTCGCTAACATTACCGATTTTGTTAACATGTCTTGTGTTGATGGAAAAAAAAAAGTATACGAAAAGTGTATTCTTTTCCAAATTTGACGTCTATTTGGGCAAGTAATGCTTCTATGGGGGTGAAAAAAAAAACGTTCTTGCACCTGATGATATTTTATGTTTTCAAATAATAATTATATAAATATTATTATTGATGGTCCCTTTATTTTTGCTCGAAAATAAAAAAAAATTGTTTTTATTTTTGTTTAAAAAATGTTTATCTACTTTCTAAAGTATGCCACTATAATCAAATTACTGATAGGATATTAGAGCATATAAGTCGTGTTGTATTTTACTCAATTATTATGAAATGTTAAATAGACCGGGGGTGGTTGTTTGCAAACTGGGCTTGAGCCATCGTTCGTCGACATTATGGTCACTCGAGCTAGAATCACGATCACTATGATCGACGAGCTCTCTGATTTATAACCCACAATGATCGCGAGAGAGGGAGAGTCAAACATGTAAAAAAGAAAAGAAAAGAAAGCTTATTATGAATGAACATTTGACGGGATCGGTAAATTCCGTTATTGTTATCGGTCAATGGTATGTATATAAAGGTAGAGAGACGATTTTAACTTTCGAGCAAATTTACCGAGCAGCTGACATGGCACTCCGCGTAAAAACGTGGATGAGCCCCGCCGAGAAATCATCCGGCGCAAACCAATAGTATCTCCCCAATCCCGCGAAGAAGATCTCATCATCCGATAACAACCATCCTTTTCACCATATCCTCAACATTCAGTGAGGCAATCCACCAAACACTTCTCCGTCTCCCCCGCCATGGCCACTCTCACCACCGCCTCCTCCTCCTCCTCCGTCGTCCGCCCATTCCGCACCCACAAGCCCTCCCGCCCGGTCCGGACCCCCCGCGCGCCCGCCGCGATCCGGTGCTCCGTCGCCGAGGGCCCCGCGATCTCCCAGTCGAGGGCCGCTGGCGGAGAACTGGCCGACTGCGTGGTGGTCGGGGGCGGGATCAGCGGGCTCTGCATCGCCCAGGCGCTCGCTACGAAGCACCGGGACAGAGCCCCCAACGTGATCGTCACCGAGGCCAGGGACCGCGTGGGCGGCAACATCACCACCGTCGAGAGGGACGGCTATCTGTGGGAAGAGGGCCCCAATAGTTTCCAGCCGTCTGATCCCATACTCACCATGGTGGTGAGTCATATCGCCCTAGCTGACTTTTAGCCCGTTTGCTCTGAGTGGGTTTTAGTGTGGGGGTGGGTGCCGCGAAGAAGCTATCTGGGGAAGTTGCTTAGTCGTCAGGTCATTAGATAAGTGGAATTATAGCAATTTAATTCATGAGGAGAATGGTCGGAAGAGGAAACGAGAGGTACATTTTCATATGCGTCAGTTAGCTGCGGGCATTATGTAACTGCGGGACTGTCCTTTTAGCTTGGTACTGGACTACACTGTAGCTTGTTGGAGACATGGGCCAGAAAGAAAGAGAAGTAAACATTAAGAGGAGGATGCTTCTATCAGAAAGCTGAAGATATAGATGAATTTAAAATTTTATTTGACTATATTTCTAGTGTTAATTCTGTAAAGCTGAGGCGTGATTTGTTGGTTTGTTTAATTCTGAACTCCTTATATTTGAAGATTTTTCTAGGTTTGGTCTGGCTATAAGAGGAATATCCTCGTTTGATTCCTCCATTAGTAACATGTGCCGCCATGCATGTCATGTAATTGCATGTATGATGCACTGCTTCTGTTCAATGTTGCAGGTGGATAGTGGTTTAAAAGATGATTTGATATTGGGAGACCCTAATGCGCCTCGATTTGTACTATGGAATGGGAAATTGAGGCCAGTACCCTCCAAACCAACTGATCTTCCATTCTTTGATTTAATGAGCATTGGGGGGAAGCTCAGGGCCGGCTTTGGTGCGCTGGGAATCCGTCCTCCTCCACCAGTGTGTCTGTTAACCTTTCTCTAGCTAGCTTATTTTAGTTCATATCACCCTTTGACATGGTGAAGATATGCTTTACATCTAATATAGATAGTCATTTGGAGTAAATAGCCTCATTCCTTCAAGTATTTTGACAAAGGTGACAGGATCACGAGGAATCAGTTGAGGAGTTTGTGCGGCGCAATCTTGGTGATGAGGTTTTTGAACGCCTAATAGAGCCATTCTGTTCAGGTGACATTTTGTCATTTTCACCAGATAGTACATATTCATTGAAAGAATTTTATCTTTGGACATTTTCTGAAGTCGGTGTACTTCATCCTGCATTGTGCTTTTATACTGGACCTTTCAGGGCTCTGACAATGAGACTAGCAATATCTTGAGAAACTTTTCCCCTGTTCACAAGGAGCACAATTGTTACGAATTACAATATGCATCTCTCATTTTCATTGAAGAATCACTCCGTTATGGTATTCCTTGCTTAGAATGTGCACAATTTTCACTTAGATTGGTCTTACCTGAGTACCACGTGCGTTCTAAGTCCTAATATCACTACCTGGCGGAATATGATTTTGAATCAAAAAAATATCGTAGACAGGAACCTGCCTTTTGTGACTCCAAATATACGATTGCTGCTTTCGTAATTCTTTTGTAAAATATTATGGTTGATGATGGTTTGCTTTCATCATTAATGAACCTGTTGTCTACAGCTTTCCCCCTGGCAATAGGTCTCGAGAATAAGTTGGGTATGTTGTTTGGTGCAATTAATTAGAGGTAGTCAGGAGAACATAGTCTACTGGTTTCTCCGCAAGATACATCCCCGACAGCATTGGTGGCAGTGTATTTTACAAATTTTCATTGATTTTAAGATAACAGTGGCAATTTCTTCTGCTCAGGCGTTTATGCAGGTGATCCTTCAAAACTGAGTATGAAAGCTGCCTTTGGAAAAGTATGGAAGCTAGAGCAAATTGGTGGCAGTATTATTGGTGGCACTTTCAAAACCATCCAAGAAAAAAATAAAACTCCCAAGGCACCTCGAGACCCGTAATGACTTGCAAATAGTGATTCTTACCAAGTATAGTCCGTCTACAGCTCACCTTTTCACTTGGTTTAATGTTGTGGTTTTTGTAGGCGTCTACCAAAACCAGAGGGCCAGACAGTTGGATCCTTTAGAAAGGGACTCATGATGCTGCCAAATGCAATATATGAAAGGTCTCTTTGTCCTTTGAACTCTTCTTTTCGGATAATGAGTCTCATCATTTTATGGCCTGCAGAATTTTGGCTACCCATTGCAGGATTTTATTATGTCAATATTTTTGACTGTGCAAATGACTTGGCAGGTTAGGTAGCAAAGTAAAATTATCCTGGAAGCTTTCAAGTATTGCTAGATTGGATAATTGGGGATACAACTTGACTTATGAAACGCCGGAAGGAGTGGTTTCTTTGCAGACTAAGAGTGTGGTCATGACTATCCCGTCCCATGTTGCTAGTGGTCTATTGCGTCCTCTATCTGTGAGTCTCTTTTCAATCCAGACTTAAAAGTGTTTCAGTTCCTTTCTCCTGCATATTTTCTGAAACTTCTTACTGAATTTGCTTGGGTAAATATAAGAAAAACTTGTTTTGTTTAAAAGTCTAGCTTCAAATTTGTTCTCGACACTATTTTCTCTTGTTTAGTCATCTGCATCGGCTGGCAATGATTTTAATCATAATAGAATCTTTTATCATCAATGATAGTGTCAGGACTGAGAGGATTCTCTTCAAGTGTAAAGCCAAAAGCAGCCACAAGAACAGGAACAAAAAGAAAAATCTATGTAAACGATTTCATTAGAATATTATTAAAAACATTCATTCAGTTTAGCAAAAAGGGAGGAGCTGAAAGTAAAAATTGTCGAGTTTCAAGTCTCTTTTGAGCTTCAATTGATAGTGTTATATTGATCCTGACCAGTATCCTTGGAATTTTGTCACCGGACCATCTGCTGGCCTGCTCTGAGTCTTCCACATAGGTGGGGCTGACCACAAGTATTGTGCTGATTTATGTGATGTTTCTGACCGTGTCTTCTATAGATTGTGAACGAAATATCAAGTACGATGCTAATTAGACAGATTGTTAGTATTCTTCGTGTGCATGTTTTTTGGGACACACTTAAAAGTCGGATTAAGTACTACGAACAAATACGAAATTGCTGCCCCATTTATTTGTTTTTTTATGTAGGATTTCTATTTTGGGCTTTTGTTGCTACATTTAGTCAATTAAAGAAGCCTGCTGAGATCTTTTCATATTACGTAGGTTTCCCTCAATTAATTCATCAACCCTTGGGATACATGAAATGAATGGTTCCATTGTGCATATAGGCGTGGTACTTTTACCTGATTATATCCACGAAATCAGAGGGCCCACCATAAAGTTAGATGAATTGACCATGCATCTCCAGGCCTTAATTTTCAGTCTCATCATTGTTAGTAATTTCTGCTCTTTTGTTTCAGGCTGCTGCTGCAGATGCATTATCAAACTTTTATTACCCACCAGTTGCAGCAGTAACCATTTCATATCCAAAGGAAGCCATCAGGTCAGAGTGCTTGATAGATGGTGAACTCAAGGGGTTTGGTCAGTTACATCCTCGTAGCCAGGGGGTGGAAACCCTAGGTGTGGTTTTAATTCTTAGAACAGTGAGCTTCTTTTGAGAAAGAATATATTCATGCAGTAAAATCAATTGTTATTGTTTCTTGTCAGAATTTAACAATATTTCCTGCCAGCTTAGCTGCTTGGGTTGCACTGCAGGAACTTTATACAGCTCATCACTTTTCCCAAACAGAGCACCAGAAGGAAGGGTTTTGCTGCTGAACTATATTGGAGGGGCCATTAATCCCGGAATTGTATCCAAGGTAAGAGATTTGTGTAGTCGAATTGTCAATTTGGTTTAGGTCCTGTAGGAGTAGTTAATGACATAGTGAGTCATATGGTCATGTAAGAATTGATTGATTTCAACTATGACGGTGGACTTTCATTTTGTTAATCTTGCCAACTTTTAGTGTGATGAAATGTCTTCATCAACATACACATCTCCGAATATTATCAAGAATATTTCTGGGATTGCTGGAACTTTCTCATGTCAAGGGCACATTTACATGTCATTATTCTCCTGAAGCACTTGAAAAAAGAATCAATAATGACTTCTCTTTTCATCCCCAGACACCTGCTTCTTGGTAGCTCAGGAAAGATAAAAGAACCACTTATCCAGCATGTATAGGTAGCATGGATTAGTTGCCCATGCTTATGGAGGATAAATTATCGAGTTAATTGGTGATATTTTGTGCAATCTGATGTGGTGTTGAGGGAGTTTATGTCAGCATAATGGAGAAGGGTGTTACTGCGTGAACACAACATGTGGGATCGGGTATGTTGATACAGGAGACTCTCCTTTTGTGGAGCTGCTATGAGCACTGTTTCTCTCATATTAGCTGTTGTGAAGTATTTGGAAGTCGATCATCCGGTATCAAGATGGTGTAGATTGCATTTTTTGTCCTTTCCAAAATGGTGCTAATTTTTAGCTATTTGCAAATCAGTTGTAGTAGTTCTCCAGCTTCTTTGGGAAGCAGAATATATTTTATGACTAGTCATATTGCAGCTTCACTCCATATCTGTCCTTTTTTTAGTATATCAAAAAGCTTGAAGTGAACTGGAATTCTGTCTTGCAATAAGAGAATCTTGTAGTTAGACAGGTTCACGTCTCATGCCAAATATGAAAATCTTACAGTGAAACAGGTTCGAGTCTCATGCCAAATCTAACTTGTTCCACAAGCCTAGTTAATTCTAGCAGATAGCTTTTAAATGAAGTACTGTTATTTTCTCCGATGCCTCCTACTACATACTCTTACGAATGACATATATTGCAGACACCGGGTGAACTTGTGGAAGCAGTTGATAGGGACTTGAGGAAGATGCTTATAAATCCCGGTGCAAAGGATCCCGTCGTCTTGGGTGTAAGAGTGTGGCCACAAGCTATTCCACAATTCTTGGTAGGTCATCTGGACCACCTAGATTCTGCCAAAGCCGCTTTAAAGGACATTGGCTTCCAAGGTTTGTTTCTAGGTGGCAACTATGTATCTGGTGTGGCCTTAGGCCGATGTGTTGAAGGTGCTTATGAAGTTGCTGCGGAAGTATCAAAATTCTTGTCGCTATATGCTTACAAATAGTCCTCCAAGTGCTGGATTGAGCTTTTTGTGATCCTCAGTTTAGCTGCATAAAGTTTTGAAACTAGCGGCTCTTCTTGTTTTGGGCACGTAGTGGGTAATTTTTTTTTTCTTTAAAATCAGTGGGAGTTGCGTGATAGAATAGAATAGGGGGAGATTACATTTGGTCGGTCAATCTATCTATATTGGGTTACAACTGCTGTATCATTTTTCTTTGGGCTATGAAGCGTGTACTGTGTTATTTAAGAGAGGGACTTCGTTGATGTAAATCTTACTTGTTATGCTCCATTTTTTTTTTGGTACCATTCGTACAAGCCGCTCTTAACTGATTAGCATTCATTAGACAAATTTGCGCCTCGCCAGAAAGGACTTTGGGTAAGATTTCGAGATGGAATTGACGAAAACATGTACCTGGCCTTGAGGTACATGGTTAGATGGTGTTTGGTATTGATGTGGTAGTTGTATCTACGGCTTTTGCAAAGGCGGTTTCATCTTCAACAAGGTGTTCGACAAATGCGTGAAATTCGAGCAGCCCGAGGTTCAATTACCTCGCAAATGCTTACTCGGAAGTCCGCTAACTCGCTTCAATGTCGTAACGAGTATAATTCCGAGCCATGAAGTTAGCTTCTTTTCTTGTGCAGTGAATCTCTATTAGCTATAATGCCAGATGGACCTCCTATGTATGTTTTTAGGTTGGAGGCTCAAACTCTACTTGCAAAGTTTTAACACTCAACGCCATTAATTTTCAACGCTGCCAAGCAAAAAGTCGTCAGGCAAATCACGAGCGAACAGCTGTTAAAGAGGGAAAGTTGTCCCCAAACACAGGCTAAAAGCGGGATCATGCCTCGGCTGGGGGCCCTGGGATTCGGAGACAGAGACGATGGAAAAAGCCAAAATCCAATCTTTGACCAACGGCAACCTCGACAGTCCAAAAGAACGAGACAAGATCATAAAGACGGGGGGAAATCAGCCAACGAAGATTCCGATCTACAGAACGAAAGGCAAATTTGTCTCGAACCGTAAGAGAATCAGGCTTTTCGGAAAGTAGTAGCCAGGTGAAGCGATTTATAGGCATCAATTCTTGACGACGAATTTTCACACCATATTTGGAACTTTTCGTCCAGTGACTGTAAATCTAGGATCGGATCCAAGTGGCTGTCGGGAGAAACCAACTGTGGACAATGAATTCTAAGTAAAGAAACCATGTGCGGATGTCGTTTTGTTGCCAAGAGGGAAACGCTGTCACCACCAACAATCATAATTTTTATGCATTTTTCGTGACTATGCAAATCACTCCCACGTTTTAAGAATTCACCAGAAATTGTCGGTTGAAAGCATCAGATCATTGAGGCATGTCCGCTTTTGTACGGCGATAATAATTCAATTATTACTAAGGAAAACTTTCAATTAGCCCCTGAAGTGAGCTCCTTTTTGTTTAGTACTCCTCCCATCTTGAATTTGTTTCAAACGACTCCGTGAGCTTGACAAATGTTGTATCAATGTAAACCCACCCACCCCCCAACAAAACCACCCCCCCAAAAAAAAATATATATATACACACACACATACTTACTCTGTGGGAAAGTTAGAGTTCGAAAACTAATTGACACGTGAGGCACGCACGCGGGTATGGCTGCCGACCATTATTCTCAGCACTGACTGGCGTAGGAGCTGATGGATACGTACCGGTCAAATCTAGAGAATCATTTGAGACAGACTTAACTTCAGAGATGCTCTATAAAGGAAAACGATCCCACTTCAGGGATTGATTTGAATTTTCCTCACAACATAATGGCGAAATAATTTTCGTCGATCGCGCCGGAAAAAAAGAAAGAAAAAAGAAATACGAAAAAAGAAAAAAGAAAAGTTTTTGTGCCAATATAATTTCGCAAAAGAAAAAGGGTTCACCCTCGGTCAATCGAAGCAAACAATGTGGTAGGGTAGGTAGGGGACATCAATCCTTTCCTCCCTTCCTTTTCCTTTTCTCCCCTCAACATTCCCTGTTGCCGTTAGGACAAATTTTTGAAATCATCCCATGAATCTTCTGTACATTTGGCGTTTCTTTAGGTGCAAGATTGATTTTCTTGTTCCCTTCTGGTGAAAAAAGCTACAAAGGGAGCGGGACACGAGAGGGACAAGCGCATTAGGGCACGTGAAAATTGAACACGTGTGGAGGGAGGGTGGGGTAGAGGAGGGGAGATCTTGTCGTGGAGCGAGAAGGGAATGAGTTTAGCACTTTGTGCATGGTGGTGTTCGCGCTTCCCCAGCCTCTTTGGCCCTCGTTCTCGTGCGCCCAAATCGCAATTGATTACGTGCCCCTCCCCTTAAATCGGGATCTTATCCCTTTAATTTTGTGGTTAATTAGCATTTCCCTTTAACGTTGCCAGTAGGAGTGTGCAACCGGACCGGGTTGACCTGGAACCCGGATCGGCCCACCCGAAAAACAGAGTCGGGAACTGGTTTTCGCTCAAATCGGTCCAGGTACCGGTTTCAAATTTTGGGAACCGGTTGAAACAAGTCCGGGTTTAGGGTCTAAGTAAAAGCCCACCCGGACCGGTTTATAGAACCGTTTTTGTAGTCACTATTTAAAACAAAAACCTAATCCTTAACTCTGTGCCCTAATCCAGAGTCAGCACCTGCACCCTGCACCTATCTCTGAGATCTTTCATTGCTTTCTCTTGGCATTATCTTACCAGGTCCACCATAAAGACTAACCCTTCACAAAATAATAATCACTTAATGTAGTTACATCACTAACTAATCGGCAATTTCCAAGACGCAATCCACTTAAAATATAAGCAGATCACTGCTGATTTTTTGCAAAATCAAAAAATCAGACAAAAAAAAAACGTCATTCTAGCATCGTCAGTTGAGTTAGAGTAGCGATAATGATAGAAAGAGTAAATAAGCCATCACAACAATCTACGCAAGAACGAAGCCACTAAAGCAATCATTAAATTTTATGCGACACGGCGCCCAAAACTAAATGGGTAAGCACAAATACGCAGCCGAGCAAGCTCACATTCGAAGCACACAGAATTTTCTTTCTACACTATTTTACCAAACATGGAAGTGGTGGCAGTGACAAAACTAACCGGGAGCTTTATCTTTCTCGTTTTGATGAAAAAAAAAAAAGGAAAACAGGGTAAACAGGGTGAATCTTGAAACTGGACCGAAAAACAAGGTTAGTTCCAAAACAGGTTTCAAGACAAACGGGTCGGGTTTCGGTTCCAAAAAGTGAGAACTAGTTATAACATGGTCGGTTACTGGGTCTAGGTCTGGAATCGGCCCACCCGGCCCATGCTCACCCCTAGTTGCTAGAGCGATAGCTCAGCTACCATATGAGTCTAGTACAATCATTTCGATTTTTTTTTGGCCGTTCAAGAAAGCCGGTTAATCAAATACTGTGCGAAACACAAGTTCAATTAGCAGGAAGCCGAAGCTTTCCCTGCTCAGGTCTAAGCTCGGCTACAGTATGAATATAGCGCAATCAATTCGATTTTTCTATTAAAAAAAGTCCTTGTCAAGTCACCCGCGTCTACTCGTATGAGAGTTCGTATCAACCTTTTTTCACGTGTTGATCGACTAGGACACAGTCTCGTTCATATAGATTAGAGAAAATCGATGTACTTTTCCAAAGTGCATCTATGCATACAATCATGGGACGTGAATTACTAACCAACGAGATATCTTGAATATATATTGATTATTCAATGAAACTCATTAAGCCAACGCTCATCGGATGTGGACAATAGATGGATATTCTCGAATTTGGCCAATTTAGTCACGAATCGATTGTACTTGCGGCCAATTCGCAAAACTTTTTTTTTATTTGGCCAATTCAGTCCTAAATCTCTTGATGATTTTTTTTTTCAATGCAGTTATTCTGACCCGGAAAACCACCGACGCCGGTCATTCCACGTGGCACGGCATGCGCCATCAGACCCATCTTTGCACACGCCGTGACACGTTGCACAGTCGGGCAGCTGTTGATGTGGACTTAGATCCATGGCCTACGTCCAAATGAAGAAGACAATATATCCCTCGAAGCACCGAGCAATCTCCCACTCGCGAACCTTAAAAGGCAACGATAAGCAAGCACCGAAACTCCCTCGCGAGAAAAATGTCGTTACAAATCATACGTTCGAAAACTCGTGCGCGGTCCAATCACGGACGGGGCGGCCATTTATACGTGGAACCAATGTTTCGTGTGGTCACGTCTCGCGACCGATGGTCGCACGTTTCCTCATCCCTAAACATCGAAAGGAGTCGGGGTTCGGTTCACCCCATCTGCCTCTCTCTCTCTGCTTTCGACAACTCTTTCTCAGCTTCTCCATTACCAATACAAAAAAAAAAAAAAAAAAAATTCACGTTTAGATCACTTAAAAAAAAATAAAAATCGACGGTTGCTCGAGAGAATTCAATGCACCGATCCATTGAACACTGATCCGAGGTCGTGCGGGTCAAAAGTTCGAAATTAAATGTTATTGTCGTGTGATTAATGAGCTTCCGCTCGCATCGATGGACCTTCGTGTCCACGTCCAATGCACGGAGGCTTGTCTGTCTGCATTCATTCCTTTCGAACGCGAAGGGGGACAGATCACCAGAAGAAGCTCGCTAGTCGCTCCTATGTAAACCACGATATTTATGGGAAGGTTTGCTGGTGAGGAAGAACGGTCTTTTCTACGTAAATTTCTCAACTGAAAAAGGGTGGCCCAAAAGAAGAAATTTACCCATTTGCACGAGCAATTTTAATTATCGATCCGAACAGAAAAAAAATACAGACGTCATTGAAAAGAGTAGATTGTGCATGATGGAAAGGACGAGGGCAACCCAACTTGAATGCAAATATCATGAAAAATTTAGCACATTTTTGTCTGACAGCTTAAACTTGTAGAAAGGTTGATAGTGGTTCCGCAAAATCTTAGAAACCCAACTTGAATACAAAATCTCAATGAAACGGAAGTTCAATATCATTCAAACCCTCGTACATTGTTGGTCATCGTCGTCATTACGCCGCTGATGTTTGATGGATGATTTCTGCCAGGCACAACCCTTTCGATGACGAGGAGCACCATACAACGGACGATGTGGCCGGTCAAAATCTTGGTCCAAGAATTGCCGTCGCCACCAGACAAATATGTTACAAGAAACGCAAGATCATACGTCAAGGCCATTGCTTTTTCCAATACATGCGCGACACGTGTATTCGTGTCGCCTCCCATGATGACATCCGAGTCGAATGGGCGAGCGATGGCCGGAAAGAAACTCGGGAATGATCTCTCTCTCTCTCTCTCTCTCTCTCTCTCTCTCTAACAATTTCTCAAGTTTCAATTTTTATCTTATTTTTTACCTTTTCAAATTAATTAATTTACACACTTTGTTGTATATATAAGAAGCAAAGGTGGCGGCTCAATCTGATCACACAAGGGGGAAGAAAATGGGCAAAGGAAGCAGCTCGTCGTCGGCTTCTTCATCAACAGCTTCGTCTCTGTCCCGGCGTCTCAAGAAGCGCCTCACCACCGATCTCAACCTCGCGCTCGGATTCTCGCCTGCTTCTCACGAAGATCACAGCCACCCTTTTTCTCCAAAGTACTAATCTCATCAATCCATTTGCTTGTTTGTTTAATTCTTGCTTTTTCCCTTCAAGATTTTCCAGATTTGTGTCCATTTCTCTCATTTTTTTTTTTTTTGCGTCCGTGTTGGTGACATAAAGGGAGGCTATTGAAGAAGAAGGAGATGAATGCGACAACGTGGCTACCTTCTATGTGAAGGTTTACATGGAGGGCATTCCCATCGGTAGGAAACTGGACTTATTGGCTCATGATGGGTACTGTGAATTGATCAGAACTCTCGACTACATGTTCGAAACCAACATCATGTGTAAGAACTAGAGCATCTCAAGTGTTCTTTGTTGTTCTGTTCTTTCCTTTTTTTTTGGTGGGTTGTCTTCTTTTCGGGGGTTTCTGAAGTGGTTTGGCTGGAGCAGGGTCAGAAGAGGAAGGAGCTCAATGTGGAGGGTGTCATGTGTTGTTGTATGAAGACAAGGAAGGGGACTGGTTGATGGTTGGGGATGTTCCTTGGGAGTAAGTTTCAGCTTCATTCTTCTTCCCTCTCTTTTTAGTTATCTCCATTTTCATGATGTTTCGACTTCGAATTCGGTCGGAAGAACACCAGATCTCGTCCATTCATTAATAAGGCGTTGAGAAGTAAGTAACAGATGAATCTCATTAACACATGTCTGTGGAGCATGCTAGTGAAGAGCTGTAAAACAAGCGAAAAATCACTTTAAAAATGGTCCTTTTCCGACACTAACGTTGTGTGTTTGTGGAACTGTTTCATGATCCTTGTTTTTCTCTTGGGTCGATTTGATATGATGCAGGATGTTCCTGTCAAGTGTGAAGAGACTGAAGATCACAAGGATAGAGTGATTTTCCCAGAGGGTTGCTGTCCTGTTCATTCACCAGACAAATTTTGCGCTCTCTCTCTCTCTCTCTCTCTCTCTCTCTCCGCCTCTCAGCATTACGTTTTTGCAGAGCAATATGAAGATGAGTTGTCCATGGACGTGCCCTTCTTTTTTGGGCCCAAAAATCACATACGTGCTTAAAAGCCTGATCATAGTTCTGTGTAAATAACCCACACCCAATGATATGACAACAGTCAACAAGAATTTCTTCTCATCTTTGCATATGTGAGTTGCTCAATGGTTGAATCACTGTGCATGCCCAAATTTCACTTCTTTGCTGAACAAACTACTACAAAATAACAGTAAGAACTTCGATCTTTCAATCACTATACGTAATGGCGGCATTGGCAAACAAGTGCCTGTGCACATGCGGATAGTCCATAGCAAAAACTCTAATATTTTCCCGGCGTGCGTGAGCAAATTTGAGCTTTAGTCCTAAGCAGCACCAAGTAATATCGGCTGCTTGCAGAATATAGTGGGCCTTGTATGCACCAATCCAGGAACAACTTAAGTCCTTCACTCAGCTTTCATTCCACCGGCATATGATATTCAGACCCATTGAACTTGTGTCAAAAGAAATGGGCTGATGGGGAAAGGCAAGAGATTTTCCATTCTATAGCAGAATCAACTGAAAATTACATTGTGGCTCCAAAGGGAGAAACGGGCGCTTACTGCTCTTTCCAAAAGACACAACCCGTGACGTTCGCCGGTGTAAACCAGACAATACCTCGCTTGTATCGACTCACCTCATCCCCGTGGCAACACCAGAATTACATCTTCTTTCGCGAATTTGCACCGGCATTGTGTTCCCATTAATCAAATCCTTCTTGAGTTCTGAATTCACAGTTCATCAGAAGTTTCACTGGTTATTAACTTCACTGCTGTGAATGAAGACAAACAAAATGACAATGAGAGTACACAGCTGGAAGTTTCCCCCACGAGCTGAATGGTTGGATTGTTCATTGCTGAGATTCCGATTCACACTCATGTAAAATGCCAAAAACAAGAACTTCAGATGATGATATCAATTGTAAGATATATTTCCCTTTCATGTTGAGCGGATGCAGCTTCCAGGAAAAACCATATTTCACCAGTTTGCTTCATCATTATTGCCAACATATTGTCCTCCACCAGAAGATGATGAAATCTTCATAGAACTATATGTGAATGCTCATTTATTGTTTGTCGTACGGCCAGATGGAAAAAATAAGAGAGGATAACTTAGGCTACAATAAGAGAAAATTTACAAAGATTACAAACCAATCTATATTTAGTATGTTATTTTACACAAAAAAATTATTTGTGACTGCACACCAAGCTACAAGGAAAACAATCATCTCTCACTACCATCTCACAGTTCAACAACCATCAGCAACCCAATTCTGCTTTTGATGTTGTGGACACTCTTTTTTTCCTTTTATTGTCGCAGGGAAACGGCAATGGCCGATCGCTCTAAGAGCTGGCAAAACTTCAAAAATCTTCAACAAATATTCGACTTCCAATGAAGAAGGTGTTTTGGCCTCCAAGATACGTGCTATGTTTCGAGGTAAGTCCACCAAGACAGCAACCGAGCACCTTTGTTTCGTATTCTATGTCCCTGTGAAAAACTTGATAGATGGTAACACTCAGTGCAATGATCTGGGAATATACTTTCTTCAAGAAGCTCGCAAGTCTGAGGGCAAACTAAATTGGAGTAACCTTGAACATTCGAACAGTTCCATGGAGACATCGAGTTTACGCTGAGTGTGATGTTGTACAGGCAGATATTGCTGAAACTATCGCCCTCAATACCCTCCATAAGCCCTGCAACTGTTATATTCTCCCCGCGGATGTCTTTAAAAGTGACCCTTTCTATTTTGGGCAGCGCATTGGGGTCGTAAGATTCATCTGGGTGCTCCCCATAAAGACCGGTGAATCTTATGGCTACATTCACATTAGCCAATGTAACATTAGATATGAAGATGTTCCTCACATAACCACCTCTTCCTGGAGATGTTTTTATTCTAATGCCGGTGGTGGAGTTGAAGAACACAATGTCCTCTGCATGGACGTGTGATACTCCTCCAGACATCTCACTTCCAATCGCGATCCCTGAGCTACGAGTCTCACCGATGAGCCGGCGAATGATGATGTTTTTACTAGGACGACCATATGATATGCCGTACTCGTCCCAACCGCTTTTGATAGCAATCACATCATCACCTGTGCTTATGTAACAGTCTTCTATGCATACATCATCGCTGGAGTCTAGATGAATTGAAAAGTGAAAAACTTCAGCACTCTTTTCGACGTCATGCAGAGGAATAGACAGTTCGTGCAATATCAACATGATATCTACTCTACAATGAAAAAGCATTATAATAAGGGAGTTTGACGGGAGGAATTATGAAATTAGAATTTTAGTCCAACCGCACATTGTATTGGAACTGGAAGGGGGGGGGGTGGGGGGGGTGGGGGGTGTGTTGTTTTGTGTTGGGGGTCTGCTCATAGGGGAATTTCAGATTGTTACATGAACATCTGATCGACTAATGGAGACTAAAAAAAGGTTACAGATGCTAATGTTCCAAAAAGCATCAAGGGTTTGTAATAAGCATAATGGAAACTTGACTCAGATGAGCAAATTCAATAAGCTGAATGGATATAAATCTTCTGGAGATACAAAAGAAAGCAATAAATAACAGCCTAGCAGAGAGACCTTACCAGGATCGATTCCATCTGTGTTCGGTGAATCAAGAGGAGCACGTATGGTGACATTCTGAACGATAACTTGGCTGTGAATCGAGAAAAACAATCTCAACTCCCCCTAGTTCATAAATACTTCAACTTTGCAGTTCATACGGGCAGATAAAAAACTCAAGAAATTCAAGCCTCAGATCAGACAAACCTGCAATATACAGGATGGATGGTCCAGAATGGCGAATTTAAGAAGGTGAGGTTTGAGATGACGACCCCTGTGGAGTTCATCAACTCAACTAGATGTGGCCGAGTATAGTCAAGTGTTTTGTTTTTGAACCGTTCCCACCACATGGTACCTTGACCATCGATAGTTCCATTTTCGCCTGCACAAGGGAAATACGCAATATGAAGAGGAAGCACAAGGAATATAATTCTTCATTCGTATCGCTCACCTGTAATAACCACATCGGTTAAATTGCGTCCAAAAATGAGACTCCGATGCCGTCCACCAGGCAACTCCCTACCTCGGCCATATGATGGTAACGGATCAACAATGGGCCAATGCTCCGCGTTCTGAAGCAAAGATGTTGAGACTCTTCACTAAACTGTGCATCATTTTTTTGCTTCAAAGCTATTACATTCATTGTGCAACTACAGTAAGACGTTAGTTACTGATACCCAGGTGATTTTACAGACATTAGATTGGCCAAAAATGAAAACTTTGGGTACCCTTCTCTTTCTTTATGCTCCAGGCAAAAACTCTTCAATATTCCATTTAGAAAGGGCTAACTTGGAGTATCAAATGGTAAGATATAGTGAAAAACGAGGACGTCCTTTTATTTTGCAAGAGAATAAAAAGAACACAGAACAAGCAAAATAAATGTAGAGACCAGTGCGCTAGTTTCAAAAGACTGGTCAAGTCCCTCGATATTGCAAAATTTAATCAATTTTGTCGACCTCAGTTAAAGATTAATCAATACCGTGGATCCAAGAATTACTGCTCCCTTGTCCAGCCAGAGGGTGAGATGGCTGATGAGGTCAAAGCTTCCTGTCAACCACTTCCCATCGGGAACAAAAAGTTTGGCCCCTCCTTTGTCCGCAAAGGAATTAAGATAGAAGATGGCATTCTGAAATGCCTTTGTGTTGAGAGTGACGCCATCTCCGACTGCTCCAAATTCAGTGATTGTGACACTGTGAGGTCTAACCCTTTCCTCGTTATGCCGTTCGCAATGTGAACTTCCCACAGCAACCCATTGAGTAGGACCGAGCAACGCAAGTAGCACAAGCACATCCACCAACTGAAATCATGAAACCTCTACAATTTCAGTTGAAACAATTTCGCAAGACACTACTTCAAGAAGCTCCAAATGGAGCATTCTCATGCATGTGATAGAGTGCCAAGTTTGTCTCGACAGCTGTATCATCATCAGCTAGTTCGGACACAAAACCTAAACAGGTAAAGGGAATAAAATGAAAACTCCAAAGGTGACGAAGCATCAAGCAGGCAAATCAAAGCACATATTCCACCTATTAAAGCTCCACCAATACGAAACTTTAAGATGAATCCCACTGATTTAAGACTTCCCCATTTGGTTAGGATAGCAACAATTAGTCAAAAAGATATTCAACCCAAAGTGAAAAAAAAAAGCCAAGTCCATTAAAGGTGTGACAAAAACAAAAGAATTTAAGTGCTCTGCTTGAACAAGTGAGCAAATAACAGTTGGATTTCACCAAAACACTTCTAGTTTTGCTCATCAGATCCAAAACAAGCAGTCTTTTCCAGCTAAATGAAGCCAATGTGTTTCATGGGTAAAGCCGGATTACACTCTTAGCTTCAGTACTGATTGATCCATCTCAACCATTCCTTTGAGATCTTACAACAAACACTACTTGTACGGTTCAGCTTAGTTTTCCCCAATGAAAAAGAGAGAAAAAGACAAAATATGAAGAAACTTAAACTTACAATAAAGTGACTCCTCATATGACTGAGATCTGGTCTACCTCCCTGGAACTCAAGCACCAGAAAGAGAAGCTGCAACAACGAAAGGCCAACCAAAAAATTAAAAACAAAAGATTAACAAACACCTGCTTTTGCTTAATTCTCTTCCGATCCCAATCCTCAATTGAAGCAAAAATAGAACAGAAGAATAAAAAAACCAGGCTTTGACAAGATGAAACCGAAAAGAATGGTGTTGATGGAAATCAAGACCGAACCCCAGAAGTGTTCGAGTGGGAACACTGGAAAGTGATGAGAGAGCTCGCACAAGCACCACCAGTTCACGTACAAATCATTGATTGACAGCGACCGTTGTTGCCACCCAAAAACATTCAGCAAGTTGGCCCACCACGACTCTCCATTACTTGTGCCTCTTGAAAAACTCCAACGCTTCTAATATGCAACTCGAAAAGAAAGATCACTTCTTTATCAAGACCCTCGTGAAGGGACTGAGCGAGGCAAGACAGAGAGGATCACGAAAAAATGGATCGAAAGTCAAGGTGGGGTTACGGGAATTCCGCCGTCCGGCGTCTCCGAGTGTGCTGCGTTTGATTCAATTTGAGAAGAGGAAGAAGAAGCAGCAGCAGCAGCAGCGCGGCAGTGGCTCTGTTCTTATATTTCTTTCGAAAGAGTCTCTCTGTCTTTATATCTCTTCCGAAAGACTCCAATCGAATGCTTGTGCTTGTGTCATGTGCGCTTCAATGCGAAGAGAGAGAGAGAGAGAGAGAGGATGCATGGGCATCTTCCAGTCTCTCTCACTCGCACGCTGACATCTCTCTCCTCTTAGTACTGGTCTCAATGCAGAGCAGAAATTGGCATCTTCCTTAAAAACTCAAATCATAAAGGTTCGTGATTTCCGCTAAAACCCTGGCCCTATAGTTCCCCCATGTTCTCTCTCTCTCTCTCTTCAAATGTTGATTTACAGACCTCTCGCCATTATCAATTCATCTTCAATCAAATACCGAATGGACCAGTCGAATCTACCTACACCCACTTCTCAATACCTTTTACCACAGCTTAGAATCATAGACTCTTCTTCCTTTCTGGTCCCAAACACTGTCTGGTCAACCTTTTTTTTTGTTTTTTTTGGCCCCCATTGGGAACTTTGAAGAGGACAATTCAATATCTTTTCTCCATGGTAATGTTAATCCCAACCAATCTCGGTCCAATTAGTTTCTTGGGCCGGCAAAGATGCGAAATGACCGGAATGTCCTTGAGAATTTTTTGTTTTCACCATTCAACTAGAGCCTTAGGTTTGTGGATGACATTTGGCTCTTTCGCGTTTAGGGACCACCAGCCAGCTCAGATTTGACCCCATAAGGAAGCTACATACTCGGAGAAAAAAGAAAAAAATTAACTTCTTTATGTCTAATGATAGTAGCCCTCCTTGCTTTTCACTCCTGACCTTTTTCCAGTGTTAAGGAAACATAGTGTTATCATACAGGGAACACTATTATTTAGCGCCCCCCCCCCCCCCCCCCCCCAGCATGTGAAAGACTGAACGACAGCGATCCATCTGGCTGATTAATGATAATAAAGAAGAATACCGGATTATCGGGTTCGAAAACCCTCCGCGTTAAAATCTACCAATCTTGCGATATTGAGTCTGAGGAACTCCTCGACGAAATGCGCGTTCGATGAGCGAGCGTTTGTCGTATCACTGCTTAGCGAACTGGGACTACTCGATCTGTACTCTCAGTTCGGTTATATGAACGGTTTGGAAGTCGTATTTCACAAGGATTACCAAAAACGCGGGGAAAAAAAAGAAAAAAAAAAAGCTACTAAAGAACAAAAGAATTAGACATCAAGTGACCTTACCTTAGAACTTAGTGAACCAACGGTCGGAGAAAACATTGTCTAAAAAGAGGGGGACAGCGGGGGAAGGCAGGACAAGAGAGGAACACGGAGCGAAAGCGAGACGGTTTTGGTTTCCAAAGTCGGGCATCCAATGCCGATGCAGTAGCGCCTCTTGATCTCACACCTATGCATAAAAAAAAAAGGGACATGAACGTTCTCCCCAACTTGTCTGGTCAAATCATCAGACTCATTTTACATTTCACAGTTTCTCATTTTTTCATTTTTTCATTTTTTTTTTTTGCTGGGTACTCATAGTTCAATGTTGTTTGTATTTAAATGGTAAATTGCGCGGTTCATGGGCTATTTTTAGCTTTCGAGATGATAAATTGCGCGTTTAGTTTCATGCGGCGTTGGCATGGGGCGAGTTCCGGGTCCGACCCCTCCCGAACGTCCCGTTTCGCATCATCATGCCTAGCAGGCATGATGGATTTTGAGCATCCTTGCGCTCCTTTCTATAAGGAGGAGTACATTGTTGAGCAATTTAATGAGCAATTTATAGCTTAAAGCTATGATACTGAAGTAGGACGAGTTTCATGCGTTGCTCAAACGCGCAACATTCGTACCGACCTATATTTTCATGGGTTGTGCGGCGTCCTAATCTTATTTTAACTCGGATGTATCTGTATCGAGCGGTGCGAGATATACCATGCCGGATAGAAATCGTTGCTTTCTGTTCTACAGCTACATCACGAGAAGAATAAGTTCCCTTCGGAAGCGAATCATCAGGCATGAAGATTATGGTCCTAAGCATCATCAAAGAGCTTGACCAATCTGTTGCTTCGATCTGATTGATGGGGTGTTCCTTAACAGCTACAGCATAATCATCTGTAAACTCTAATTATGAGCCATTGTTTTGTGCCGCCTTCACCTATACACCTCCGACGCAATCAGTTTAACTACTCGGTTGTCCCTTGACATGCATGTACACGCATAATAATTACAGACATTAACTAGTGACGTGATCACTCTTGCATTTTCATGAATATGGGACATGCATTATCACCTTCACTGATGTTATCATCTTCACCTTCGCCAACTTTGGACAAACATATACACACGTATATTATATGTATATGTTCACTTATATGTTTAGTTACAATATTAACGGAAAAAATTTCCTTGGGAATGTCCCTTTTATTATATTGCATAATTTGATGTCCACATTGCCCTACAAAGATCGATAGTTCTATCTAGTGTACATTGAAGAACTTGCTCGCATGATTAGATTTGCTAAATCTGGGTTAAGCCATGGATCAATCTTGCGGCTAACCTGATTATCTTTTCTTTTTCGCAAAGCACTATCGTAGTAATCCTCAAGATAGCTAATAATATGTTGATGCACTTCTTATGCTGCTGGGATCATATTCTCCCTAATTATTTTGCTTAATTATGGACTAAAAATCAAGCATCGTATCCACGGCCATCCTCAAGACTAGCTCCAACTCAATTGGGTTGGATCGAAATGCGTCGACGCCACCACTATTCATCTCCCGCTTAAGTGGTTACGGTGGCCAAACCCTAATCACTCGTCGCTCGAAACAAGGATCTGTACGTTATAGACTCCTCATTGGGTAATTGAAGAACTTAGTCGTCAACCGAATAATTAATCAACACAACCCCTTAATGACAAGTCTCCCTAGTAATCAGGTAATGAATCGAGTTCAAAAGAAGGTCTCACGTAGCCAAGATTCAAGCTAATACCAAATACTTGTAGAGCATGTGCTTCAGGGAAAATCCTTCCATTCTTTAATCGACAAGAACCTTAACCAATGCTAAGAAGAGAGAGAGAGAGAGAGAGAGAGAGAGAGAGCATCTCGAATCTTGATCCACACTGGTCAAGTACGTTAGCTACCAAATACATATCCTTGAAGTCACGCTCCTTGGTAGCTACCCAAGACATGAATAATTACACGTGTTGGTGGGACAATTTCCTTGCTCTAATAAATCTGAATTGTACTAGAGAAATGTCAATTATCATGGTCTGTCCGCAAACACATAAATGGACCACCTCAATGGGACACCAAACCAACCTACTCTTGTCTTTAGCACATTAATAAACTTCAATAATGGAGATAGGAACATGCCCATCACTATCCTCATGTGGGGGACACCTATAAATTTATTTGATTTGAATTTCTTCAAAAAAAAAAAACCATCTCTTACGTTGGGAATACGTCTCAAACATATCCTAGAATTCAATATATGCATCAAACCTTACGCGCAAAAAAAAAAAAAATCAGTCTATAGTTGATTTCTTTATATGATCAATTCCAATAGGAATGAGGGGGGAAACGTTAATGAGAACAACGGGCTTGGTTTATATCGCTTAAATTATATAGGAGGGAAGAATTCGCATCCGAAAAATGATACCCAATTTTACATTTTTTTTTTCGGACAATTCTTTTTTTTTCTTCGGTCGCTCATAAGGGAGACAAGATTTAGCTGCTTAATTACGTGGATGGGTCCTTTCGCTTTAGGAAAGTCATTAAATCTCTTCGAATATAGTCGTCAATTGCGCCATTAGCGATAATGAATGTACCAATGGTACAAGGTCCTATTGGAATCACAATGACCTTTGCATCATATAATTGAATGGCCAAGAGTAAGAGGGGGCCTTATATCATCAGAAGGAATACTGATGTTTGCACTTTGGAAGCATGTGTGTACACACACTCTTCACAAGACTTATGAACCAAGTCTTTCTATTGGGCCACCAATGGCATATTTTATCTCTTCTTTTTCAAAGGAAAAATCAAAATACAGACGAAGAAAAAAAAATACATCAATTGGTGGAAAATAAAAAATAAAAAAAGGGAAGAGAATCATATGCTATGTTACCTTCCAAGTTCCAACCAAAGGTTAATTGACAGAAGAGGCCAAATCATTCTTGGGCAACCACCTGTCACTTCAGAACCCTAAAATAATTGAACCAATCAGCAGCTACTGTTTTCCATTCTTCTCTTTGCTATTGTAACTTCAGATGCTAGGGTTTTGCCATTTGGCCACATTCCATTCTTTGTTTAAGAAAAACTTGGGATGTTGGCCGACTGCTGTTTGATGTTTGAATATAAAAGGATGTAATGGTTTCAAGATAAGTGGTTTTGCTAATATGCTTTAATTTGTTCTCATGCTAATAATTGTCGAATCAATTTGATAGTGGGCTGACGACGTGTACCAACTCCTTGGACATTCTCAGATCTACCTACTCGTATTTATGCCTTTTGAATCTGTTTATTAGAAGGTGGAAGGATGATCACGGGGGGACTAGTGCCCCAGAAGGGATAAGTGGGTTTGGTTCAGCATTTAAAATGAGTTTTGAGAAATGTAAATGCTTTCAATCTAAAGGGATTTATAAAAATGCTAATTGTGTTTGGTAAAATCTCATTTGAAAATAGGCTGTGGATTGAATAGTGTTTGCTGAAAATAATATTGCAAAGGAGCTTTCTATGTAATTTTTTAATTAAAAAATGACCTTTTGTCGGACCGGAGAAGAAGATAAATAATCAAAAGTGGGGCAAAATCGAAAATATAGGAAATTAACGAGGTTAGTTTTGAAAAGAAAAAAATCTATTAGCAATCGGCCAAATATTCAGCTTTTCCAAGGTCATCATTTGTTCAAAATGCTGGCTTAATGCTAAACTAAATGCTTTAGTATTCTCTCAATGGGCTTTGGGGGCTGAAAGCTCATTGGAAATGCTGAACCAAACCCAATCTAAAGAATGAATATTGATGCGATGTAGGAAAATGCTATTTCACAATTGTATCGCGTGACACTCTGACGTGACATCGTAGATTCAATCAAATTTTGTTCTTTTTCTTTTTTAAAGAATGAATTGAAGAAGAAGTCATTCGGATTCATGGGTTACGAGATAGATCATCATGTTACGTGATGCGGTAAAAAAGAGTTTCCAGGTCATTCGTGGGTTTCGTAATTTCTCACCTATGATTCGTCAACGTAAGTAAAAACTCAGATAAAGAAAACGAAGGTTAATGGAATGATCAAAACGTGCATTGTATAAACTAGTGCCTAATCTTGTCCGATGTTTGAGCTCGATGCTTCGTCTGACAGACAACATGGTTCAGCTCATTCTTCAGCCTCTTTGCAACCTTTCGCCTAGAGTTTGAGAACTCTCTCAAGCGATTAAGTTGAGCAGACAACTCAATGCCGAAGGAAAACTCATACAGCAGATAACTCTCTCGGTCGATTGACCTTTGACCTCTTTGCTCTCAAATTCTTGCCCAAATTCAGGAGGCTTTGACCTGTTTGCATCCCCATCAAGGGGACACAAGAACGCCGCATGCTTGGGAAACATGCCTTCAAGCCTTCGATAAATGATTTTCTTCCCCTGGCTTTGACTTAATTTGGTATAGGGGCATTCCGGGAATAAAAATGACAAATTTCACGACCATAACAATGGAAGTGCGACATGGAAGCACAAAGTGCAAATGGAAGGTTTTGAGGAGTGAGGATGCAGATCGATACGAGATCAAAACTTGAGGATGATCTTTTGAATTTTTCCCCTCAATTTATTGTCCGTCGACCTTCATTTATTTCTTACTATACACATCTTACTCGATCGAGTAAATCAACTACTATACGTCTCAAAGTTCATACGTAAAAGGGGGCGGAGTATGGACTACCTAAGCAGATGTTCGGGGCTCCTCCTATAGTCAGGTCAATGCTCGCTCGGAGGCTCAACTTATGATCGCTCGAGAAACCGCTTCACGAAGCAACACCTCGTAACGTCACACACGTTTCCAATTATTCGATACAAGATATCAGAACGTATAAGTACTTATGAACCAATAAGTAATACCGTGGTGAATACGCATTGCAGATAACAAAAAAGTCACTTAGAATTGGGACAGAATGTTCATTAGCAAACATGACAAGAAAAACAGAAAACATAACCACATCTCTAAATGCTCGAAAGTTTACACTAGAGTAAATACGTTTAAGATGTCGGAGTATATTAAGGCCGCTTTCCAAGGACATTATCGACATGGAAAAATTGCGTATCCGAGCAGCCTGTGACTAGATAAAAACTGATGTTTCACATCTGATTAACGAATGAGCATTCCTATAAGGCTATCAGATTAAACCCGGTAATGAAGAAGAAAGACTTAAAGTACTTCCTTGCGGAAACAAACAGTCCCGAGGCACGGTTGAGATAACAAAACTAGCTGATCGACAAGGCCTAGTAACTTCTGCCCCAGTAGGACCATTTTTTGGCTGGCTTTCCCGACGCAAAGCATTTAGTACCTGCGTGTGATTAGATGCGAAAATCACATGAATGACATTGCAAATCTTATAACTTGGTTGGTAAGCAAATGGAATTTGGAGACAAAGGACTGAGTTAGACACTCTTAACAATATGGATTGTACTAAAAAAATTTATATTATTACAACACCATGGAGTTCTGCAAGTTAAATTGTAGAGCTCCGTACGAAATAAGCAATTCGTTGTATAAATACCTTCAGTCCAACCAAACTATAAGAAATGAGCGACCGTAGTACCTTCAGGAAGTTCAGGCTGATCGAATGGGGAACAAAGTGTCTTGACGGCCCCCATTTCGCCCTTTGTCCGCGCTTTCACATCTTTCTCTACCTCCTAGAGAAAGCCATAGAAGTTTAACCTCCTTAAGAAAACAATGACCACAATAAAAGAAACTTTGGTTCTTCGAGAGGGGAATTACCTCCTCATCACACCAAGGGGCTAGAATCATTTTCTTTTTCCCAAGTGCATCAACGAATTCATCCCAAGTCTTCACAATCTGAATGCAAGCTTCTCGCTTTTGTTTTGCGGCGTCGAACAGGCTTTGCTGTATGTCAGCTAGGATTTTCTCAACTTGCTCAACCAAGCTGGCTTGTGGTATATCACTTTTTGCAGAATTGTCGCGGCGGACAGCATGTACCTGCAAACAAGATGCAAATTATAAACCCTGCCTTACTGTCTGTAATTAGAAAAGAACAAGAGAAATGTACATTTCAAAAAGCACCGTCAAAATAGAAAGCACGGAATTCCTCCTTACTTGATTCTTTGCAAAGTCCTTTGGACCAATTTCAATCCTCAGGGGTACTCCTTTCATTTCCCAATGTGAGTATTTCCAACCAGGTGAATAGTTATCTCTTAAGTCTACCTCAGCTCGGACCCCAGCGTCACACAAGGTATTCGCTGTGGCAGTACAGGCATCGAATATTCCTTGAGTATCAGCATTCTTGTATGGAACAGGAACAACAATCACTTGCACAGATGACACTTTGGGAGGGAGAACCAACCCCTTGTCATCACCATGTACCATGATCATCACTCCAATCTGCCATTAGAAAGAGAGAAAAAGTCGGCATTTTGGTCATAGAGCCACCAAGAATAACTTATCAATAACTATGCTGGCTAAACATATCACACAAACAAAGATGGTTTCTACGATAGCACCATTTCTAAACCAGAAAAGGGTATTGAGTTTGTGAGCTATACTGTTCTCGTAGTATAGGCCCAAGAATTTTGCCAGACCATGGCCTTCTCTCCCTTTTCATTCTCAAAATTAATCTCGAACATTTTGCCAAAATTCTGCCCCAGGCAATGCGAAGTTGCTCCTTGTATACCACGGCCAGTGTCAGGAATGAACGCCTGCCGCACGATACCAACAGGAAGTGATGGAGGGAATAATACTTGTAACAAAGCAAACAGCTACTTTGTGCAATAGAAAAGAAGAGAACAGAACAGAACAGGCACAAACTTTTGCCATTTGGTTCTCAGGGTAGCTCAACAGTCGTCGTGTAATAACCACCAGCAAACTTTTCCAGCTCACTTTTCTTTCCCTTTATGACTGGGACAGCTAAATATTCTTCATATATACGTCTGAAGAGTTCCAATTTATCAAGAACCAGAACAATGGCCTACTTGTAAGTATCTCGATACCACATCAATTCTGCAGGGTCGTGTTTCTAACTGAAACTTAATTAGGCACAGTTAGCAAATAAGAAACCACAAATAGATAGGTCTTAGTCAAAATTGACAGTGCATACAATTAGTTGTGAAATCTACTCTAGTTTTCAAGGGCCTTCTCAGATATTCTTCGCTGTCATTTCACTTCAAATATAGGATACACTTTACTAATAAAGAAATGCACCTTTCCACAGAAAACATCATAATATAGAACCACAAAAAGCCGAAATCAAATCGTATTTTCTACACCAATTTTTATTCCAAAAATATATTAGGAATCCAACAAATATAGAGAGGCAAACCTCTGCATCTGCCTCTTCTTTTGTTGCAAAAGCAGTATGACCTTCCTGCCAAAGAAATTCGCGACTCCTGCATATAAAAGATTTATAGTTCACTCAAGAATCATCTCTTCAGTAGTGGACAAACTGTTATACAATGACTTATGCAATCAACTATGCTTGGGGCCAAAACACAACTCCTGAAGGGACAGATGATTTTCATAGAAAGACTGTCAAAACTACTTGGTGAAATAATCATTCCAGCTGCCAAAACCAGCAGTATGTGAGAATCCGCAGCACTGTACAGTATAGCAAACACATTCATAATTTGGATTGTTGCAGAGCTTAAGTGACGAAAAATAAAGCATCTCACCCTTTGTACTAATATCCATCAACTTATGATAAAGATGACAAAACAGCCACCTTATCCAGATAGAAACCTGATAAATGGAGTAGGATGGCTAAACTCCCATCGGACAACATTGCACCACTGATTGAGTTTCAAAGGCAAATCTCTGTGTCCTCTTATACATTTTGAAAAGTATGGGTACATGACAGTCTCACTAGTTGGCCGGATCGCAATAGGCACTTCCAAATCAGATTCCCCTGATTTAGTCACCCAAGCAACCTGAAGAGTCATTTTTATTCAGACAACTATTGCGGATATTCCAGAAAAGTAACCCACAAGCTATCAATTAGTACCGACATTTCTTCTAGCATATAACAACAGAGAAGCACGTGTTACCTCAGGAGCAAAACCCTCTATGTGGTCCTTCTCCCTTTGTAAAACACCAGGTGAGACAAAAAGAGGGAAATAGCAGTTTCTAATTTTCATTTTCTTGATCTCTGCATCAAAAAATCCCTGCAAATAGAGCATCGCTATCAAATATTTTTCTTCGCCGAGTGAAGATAGCTTCGTGCCAATGGATCAAGGTTAATGCACTGGGAATATTTAGAGGAAAGAGAAAAGAAATTATGGCATAGATACTCAGAAATCAATATCACATAATTTAATAAGAAAATATAGGTGAGAACAAAAGAAGGCGATAAATGTGAAACACGCTCTTAAACTAAACTTGGAGATATAGCCAGAGAAATTGTGAGTAATGAAAGAGAAGGACAAAGGAAAAACAGTGTGAATTAGAGGATTCAATAAAGATTAAAAATAATTGACTCAGTTACAAGGAAACATGCTCAATACTCACTTGCATGATCTCCCAAATGGCCATTGCCCAAGGCCTCAAGATATAACAGCCAGATATATCATAGTATTCAATCATCTCACCACTCACAACAACCTGCATTGTGTGAAGGAGCATAACTGATTAAAAGGTCTGCCCAAATATATCACTCGACATACTGCTGAGTGGCCCCAGATTTAATGTTTCCGAGGTCCCTACCAACATACATGTAAGTTGTCAAGAAAATTTCATTTTTTTCCATTAAAGACAACATGCAGAAGATCACAAAATTTTGCATGAGAGTTCAATCTTTTTATCAAGATTCTTTAAGTAGATTATTTCCTTCGAATCGCAACTGAATACTCCACAGAAATGCTGGACATTTACAAAGTGATCGACACCACGTAGCCCACAAAAAGGCAGTCAAAACATACCTCCGAATACCACTCTCCAAAGTTCTCATCCTTCTTGTTGGAGAGACCTAAACCAGTCTCCTTCTTCACCTGCTTCTTTTTCCCCCCTGTATATCACTACCACAGATCAGAAACATCTTCACACCGAGCATTATCACACAATACAACAGCACAAAACACCATTGGAATAAGGTATGAGATCACTGACCGGCACCTGCATTTGCATTGGACTTCTTCGATTCACCACCAGCCATACTCTGACCTGATCATCAGCCAATTCCCATTGAAAATGCAAAATGGTTACGAAATTTACGCTAAAAATTGCTTCTTCACGACCAGAATCGACCGTCTCATGCATATATATCACAATTCTACTGAACTGTGCAAGGGAATTGAAGGTGCAAGAAAATTGAATCGACCCATTAATCCATGAGAAAATTATTCATGATATGAGAGAGAGAGGAGGGTTCTTACTGGATAGTGTCTTGACAGGCCCCGTCTATCGTTTCACAGTCGAAGTGAAGGTGGTAAGATCCCGGAAAGCGAAGAAGTTGGCAGTTAAAATTAGGGCCTTGCAAAAACCCTAAATCAGAGGATTAAGTTCGTGAATCGTCAAAGATTTGGACAGGGCAGGGTTGACCAGCCAATCCCAACTAAAATGAAAATTAAAACTGGCCTATCTTTTCCTTCTTCAGTTTCTTAAAAAGTTTGCAAATTTCCTCTTCATTCTTCAATAATCCAAAATTAGCGTTTGGTGGGACCATAAGAAATTTACTTAAGAGTTTTTTTTTTTTAATATGAGAAGGAATTTCTCATTTATAAAACTATTTTTGTCCTTAAAATAGGTTACACATCCTCGAAAAATAAAAATAAGGATAGAATTCTTTTCGATACGTTATTAAATATATAACAAAATCGAATGAACAGACCGTGATTTTCTTTTAATCAAGTGAAATATCTATTTATCAAGACAAGCGACTAGTAGTTAGCGCGGGTGCCTGACCAAGTACAAAAGAGAAGCATCCTTCAACTTCTCTCTCGTGTCAAATGTTTCATTTTCATTACCAGATGCTTTTTTTAGGACCATGCGACCTTCCATATCCAGTGCCATTCATTAGCATCTCCGAGTTCTTCGTTCACGGTAAAAGCCAGTGGTAGCCTGATTGACTTCTTTGAATGGGTGTACCCGCTGATGTTCCCATGCCAAATGAGGGTGGTGGTCTTCTGGTGCTGTCGCCGTACAAAGAGGAACATCTGGCGCTCTTACATTATGATTCACAACTTCAACTAATGCTTACCAACAGATGAGCAAAATTTGCATATGCCTTACCAACTTCTAGATCTGTTGGGTCAGGTTGGATTGGCAATCTCATAGCTGTTAAACTTTTCAATTTCCTACATGACATCATAAAACCCGAAAAGCAGTGTAGGGTAACATTAGTTGAAGGACCAAATGAACAAATTTTTATTGCCCATGGGATTCATAGCACTGTCATCTGTGAATTCGAATGGATAGACAACTTCAGCTACAACTTAATCAACCAAAAAAAAAAAAAATCAAATGTTTAGGGCAAAAAATTGTGAGATCTGAAATGGTACAGCCAATCCATATACCCAACACTATCCCACAGTGTTCTCATATCCCCTGAAACTTTGCCAGGGAAAACCAAAAATAAACAAGAGGAAACAGAAGTGACCGACAAACAAGTAGGAACAGAAGATGGCCTCCTTTTGGCAATATGATGGTAGGAATCCAAGGCATTTGAGCTCGGAAGTAACTTAGCCACAAAAAATCCACAGAACTGCATCAGCTGGTTTCGGGAGGAACCACTCTTAAGCTTCTCATCCACTCGCAGAAGCTAGGCTCATCAAAGTGAACGAAACTGCTTTTAAGCTTTATCCTCTGTTCTGCCGTCAAACTTCGAAGTTGTTGGAATCTTGCTTCCTGCAAATCAAAATCAAAATGCATGTTCAATCCACACTCTTAATCCTCGAACTTAGTATATCAAGCCTTCCCTTAAAGACATGAAACAACATTTGCATGTACAGATAAGTGAGATAGCTTAGACCAAAAAAAAAAAAAAACAAAACAAAACAAAAGTGAGATAGCAAATTAATGAATTTCCCATCAATAATAATAATTAAAAAAAAACACAAAGGGAAAGAATAAATAGGACGATGCGATGCTAATTTTTACCACTTACCTGTTCATAAGGAGGATCCTTGTGTGCCGGAATCAAACGGGAAACAAAATACCGGGCCTGAGAGCTTCCCTCCTGTTGAACAGGAAACCAATAGCATTTTCATCATGTGAATAACGTACGGCGAATTAAACAGGAGTGTGAAGGAGGAAAAACCTTAAATGCCAGAATTCTAGGGGCTGGAAATCGTGATTCTGTGATTTCTTCAGCCAATGTTCGGCAAGCGGCTAATGTCGCTGCACCTTTCCCTTCGTCAGCAGCAAGCTCAGCACCCTTTATCAATCGATGGGAAAGTTGTTAACAAGCAGATTAGAAAAGAAAGGCCACAGGAGTGACATAAAAATAGCAGGTAGCAATGCCCTATGCAGAGAACTCATATTCAACAGTAAATTCCAGAATGTGCAGCGACTCCAGCTGGGTTAGATACTAAGATCTAATCTTACATTTTCCTGTCCTTCATCAAGGTGTATACCGAATAATTGCGGTTCCCACTGTTGCGTGAAGAAGATTATATGTGCGTGTCATATGAATGACCTAGCGCAAATGCTCAGGTGCAAAGACATAAGGATTTCATACTTATGCGTCGAATTCAAGCAATGAATAGGCCGGAAAAGCAGGCATAAACCCACTCAATGCAAACAGATAAAGACTGTCTATTGGCGGCATGAGACTCTGGTTAAAGACACGCGGACACAGACACAATCCGACCATGCAGACGAACGATATAGAAAAATCCAGCAACTAGCAAGAGAAGTTTCTCTGATAGTACTCAGAAAGAACAAATTATTCCCAAGGTCCCCATGGGGAAATAGTCAGGTGCCTAAAGGACTACCCACTAGCAGCCTGCATCACATCCGACAAGCAACCAACAGAAAATGACACCATCAAGCATGACAAATTAAGTGAAAGGTTGACGTAGCTGACCATCCAAATGAAGACATCTGTGCCGTGGTCCAGAACTACAGCCGTATCAGATTGCATTGCCAGGTCATATGCTGGAAGTTCTTCAAAAGTGCCCCCTTCTCGGTGCATAAGACATCGAGGAGCTACCATGCGAAGTGAGAGATCAAAAGATGCATTTAGAAACAAGTTCCTCAAGACAGACCTCTCATCTTCATGGCCAACTATGCTACCCAACAGAGGACCCCTTTTAAGATGAAACAGAAACTCTGGCAACAAAGAGAGCTCCTTTGGAAATCGACAAAGCTTTGACTTTGGTATTTGGGACCCAAATTTCAGAGCAATATCCTTGATTCTTTCATCTATTGTTGCTCGCATGTCAATTGCGTCTGAATGGTTTTTCGCCCGCAATAGAGTTCGCTTGGCAATAAGAACTGCTGCCACTTCATCTTGGACACTCTCAAGATATGCCGAAACACTATCAACAGTGGGTAGCCTAACTGTAATCACCCGAGAAATATCGGCTTGATACACATTTGAATATTGTATTGCAAACTGAAAAAATACATGATCACTTTTGATGTCGTTCTTTGTTTCCATGGAGATTGAGAAACTCTGGGTTTCTTCAACACTTAACATTTGGATCGATAGAGCAGCATCATTTTTAAAGCTTTCATGGGTGTCTACATGGGCCTCTTCACCGGGACCTACAACCTGAGCAATCAGAATATCATCTGAACAACGAATCTCCAGCAATCCGTGAGATCCAGCAGCTCTCGTAGCTGCTCTCTGCAAGTTCACACCAAATGCCTCCCCAAAGTCATCATGAAGGATCAAGACACCACCAGAAGCTTTTGCCAGAGGCTGCAAGATAGGAACTCTCACAGGGCATGTTCCAGCACATAGAATGTCAACCACTGTATTATTTCGATAAGCTTCACGACCAAGGTGTTCCATCCATTTTGTTGCTGTCTTTTCCATGTAGGCATAGTTAGGATGAGTGAAAGAATGTGGGATTGACCCAGGCCCGAAAGTACAAGGACCACCAGCACATACAATGATTCTGCCATTCCCTCCGGACCTTTTAACTATTCCCCGAGAAATTTCTGCTGATGGCCCTTGAACTAGAGCAAGAGCAACTTCAAGCGCAGTACCGAGGCATCTGTCTCTAGAAACCTCGGGAACGTCCAACTTGTATGGCCTGAATGACGAAAACATTGAATGTGCTACAGGAAGTGAAGCATGCATTGGCGATAGGTATATCCCGGTCCCATATATTAGTGCTTTCAGGGATTCTTGAGTTGGCGATTTGTCACCAGGTAGCACATCAGCCGATGCAACCGACTCCTCTGAAAAGTCATAGACTGAGACAGTGCGACCATAGAGTATAATTCCAATCCGTGTTGTTGGGGGAAGTGAATCGACGAAGGCATGTAATGAACTTTGTAAATGCTGGAGGTGCGGCTCATCTAGACACTCATCTATTACAAGCACAATAGGTGCAGACATTCGTGAATCTGACACTGGAATAAAACCGGGTCTTCTATTCCCTGTTTGCACATAATCAACCATTGGAGATGAAAGCTCTGGAAAATTTCTAAGTTCTTCCTTACTAGAAGCAATATACTCTCCTTCACTAGCATTCAGCTTCCGACAAACGACACACTGCCACTGACCAGAGCCAATTAATATGTTGCAATAAAAATTGGCATAAGCTCCACAATTCTGGCAACGATGCGGGTCTCGTTGTAGTATTTGAGGTCCTGTTGATATCTCTCGTCCGGGAGAAACCAATGCGCCAAATGTCAAACTGGGCACATTGGCTTGTCTCTTCTGTTTCAATACCTAGACCAGTAGCCAACAGAAGAAAAAAACAGTGAGTGAGTAAATTTCCTCTTCTGTATAGAATGAATGTGACCGGAAACAAACTAACTATAGGGCCTAAATTTAACAGAAATAGTGAAGTCTTTTATGACAAAATTTGCTCGTAGAAAGATCAAATGAATGACTAAAAAATTCAACTTTTAGCCAGAGAAAAGAGAACGGGTACCTTCTGAGCTGAAAACAATACATATGGTGCTTTCCCAGTAGATGTCAAGTCCTCTGCAGAAGTAGAAACTTGGTGCAGCAAATCACCTGATCCATTTGAAAAGTGAGGAGGGGAAGAAGCTGGCAACGATGACCCAGAAGAGAATGCAACAGGCTGTGGGGTTGCAGGAGAGCTTCGGAAAGGCACTGCGGCTGGCCTGACAGGCGAAGTAAAGACTGGAGGGCCCGGAGGTGTGCTCATATGGGGGGTTGGACTACCAGAGTGAACTCCATTTGGTGGTGATTGCAAATTGGGGCTCCTGATTGAAGGAGAAGCGAGGTATTCTTGCTGTAATTGCGAAGGAGGAAATCTAGGAGCTGCAGGTGTCAACGTAGGAGGATGGATTGGACTTCTATCGGTATGAGGGGTTGACATTCCAGGATTTGATGGAGTCATGGTGATGGAGTATCCAGGTGAAGGTGGTCGTTGGTTGGCCATTGTAAGCAGAGGTTATCCTTATTGAAAACAACTTTCTCAAGAACTTCAAAGTAGTCTACACTAATACTTGAGGTGAACACACATGCCAGAATCCAAAGCTAAAACCATGACTCTTGACCATAAATAACCGAAATCCCCTTCAGAAGCAGACGATGCAAATTGAGGATCTTGTTTTCTTTGCGGAAATTTTGACGAGCTGAGCCTGTACAGTTGCAATCAAGAGAAGGTATTCATATGCAGCAATTTAATCATATCTAATACGTCAAACGATTTCCCACCGTGAATAATCTGACTGAAGCTCATGAAAAACCAAAACCCCCACTCAAAACTTCCGCCAGAGAACAGCAAAAACACAGAAAAAGAAGGGATTTTGATCAACACCCAGTTCAAGATACCAGCTGCACAATCAAGAAGCCATTCATAAACTCAAGAAACACTAGATACCCACGACCCCACATTACAATTCACCTCCTATCGAACCCCCATTCAAGAAACACTAGATACCCACGACCCACATTAGTATATAGGTGCTCAATTTCCAAAATTCGTAAAGAAGTCGGCACTACTTAAACAGAAGGATCTCTAGGGTTCACGCAGACGAGAAACGAAAAAATCCCCGATCGCAGGCGGATCGAATGAGTCGAAGGGCGGGGAAAGTCCGAGCGTACCTGAGAAGGACGTGCGAATCCAATACAGGCATAAAGCAATCTCAAACGACGAGAGCATCAGAAGGCCAATTGATCTTTGCTTGATCTTCGGTTTCCACTTCTGGTTTGACCCTTCGGAATTGACCCCCCTCTGACTTGGGAGGAGCCACTTCTCTCGCTCGCGCGCTCTCCGTTGGGCATGCGCGTGTGCGGGGAATAATTAACCTCGTTCATCAAACTCAAGACATGGCAAGCTTAAAGCTTGAGCCATGAAGCGGAAAGTGCACCCCATGGAAAATAACGGTGAACCGAAGCGGCAAAAAGGCAAAAAAAAATTATATATATATATATATAAGGGGAAAAAAAGAAAATTGTCATTGCTTGTGACGTCAGCGGTCGAAGCTGCCTCGCTGGCACGTGCTTCTGGATTCTGATTGGGCGTCGCTGATGCGCTGGCAATCTTGTGACGTGGATCATCCAAAGCGAGGCCCAAAGCATGATCCCACGGTACCCTTTCAATTACTCAGATAAAAGTATGAAATTAAAAAAAAAAAAATTGATACATTTTTGCCCGACCATGATACGAGATTGTTTGATGTCTGATTCGTCCCGCAAGTTCAGCAACCCCAGGGATTTTATTGAAGATTACGCATTAATTAGAGGTGGTAAAATGGGTCTAGAACCCACATTTGGCCCATATTTGATGGTGGTGGGTCAAAAATGGGTTAGCTTAAGTACTTAAATGGGTCATAAATTGGTTGCTTAAAAACTTTATGTGTTATAAATGGATTTCAAATGGGCCATAAATGGGCTAGTTAAGAAAACTCTCTTAAGGCAATCATAAATAAGTTTTGTGAATATTTTTTTAAAAATATAATTTTTTAATATTTTAATAATTTGTTTTTTTATATAATTTGTTTTCTTTTCTATTTTCTTTTTTCTCCTGCCTTGGCCGTCGCTCTACTTTGGCCGCCAATGGTCACCGCTGCCCACCTCCGATCACCATCACCAACCACCACCCTCCGCCGCCGCCGGCCGTCGACCGCCGCTACAATGCGTGTACGAATCAATTAGTATTGAAGTCTTTTAACTTAACTCGGCAAGATAAACCAGAATCGAGTGCGAGTCAGCGTCGAAACCTGCCGGAGCACCTCCCTTCCCGAGCTCCGATTACGCCCCCTACGCCTTCAGAAGCGGCAGCCCGTACGGGGAGAGCTACAGCTTCGGCGACGGAGGTGGCGAGCAGCAGTTTGAGGGGACGACGATGGCAGGAAGCAGGCAACGGTCAACAGTGGCGAGCAGAGGTCGCAGGTGGCCGGTTATAATAAAAAATTATTTTAGAAAGAAAAAATTTAAATTTTTTCAGAAAAATTCAATTGCATGTTTTAGCAATATAATTTTTTTAATAAGTTATAAGAAATAAATATTTCATAATTTAGCTAAATATATAAGTATTTAAGTAATACGGGTCGGGTCGGGTATGGGTTGGGTCGGGTATGGGTCACTCAATTTGCATTGGATGAATATGGGTCAAAACGGGTTAAATGGGTCAATATGGGTCGGACCATATTCGACCCGACTCATACCCGACCCGACCCACCCATTTGACGCCTCTACGCATTATATGTAAAACTGCTAATATTCTACTGAAAAATCTCTGAATATAATATCTTGTTTTATCCGGTCTGGTCATGAAGAAAAATCCAAACGATCAGGCATTGCTCGTGATGAGAATCGATATATAAATGTCGCTAGTTGCTTTAAAAAAATTGGAAACTCTGAATATTATTGGTAAGACTCTAAATTACATTATTTTTTCTATCAAGCACTTCCTTTCTTACTTTCCACGTATATGAGTCAAGTAGAAAAATAATTACTATGTCAATTGAGAAAAATCTGGTGAAAGCTAAAATATCACATATGTTGCCAAAACTTATCAAACTTATCCCTGGTTTCATGTTTGCCAAAACTTATCAAAACTTATCAATCTCAAATTAATATTCCCTATTAATTTTTTGGGTATCCTCAAACAACCACCTTTTTCATAATTTTTAAATTTGAGATTGTTAGTGCTCCTAGCCATAGTCCCAGAAATTAGATTGGCAATCATCCAAATTTATTTATGGATTATTCAATTGGATCTACCCTTAGGTGCACTTATTTCGAGATAAATGAATGGTTTTAAAAAATATTTTCCTAAAGATAATCAGTTGTATCACTTATAAAAATAATTTGGCACAAAATATTTTCAACATTTACGAAAATATTTAGACAGAAATTAGTAATATGTGTCTATACTATTGTATTTTTTTTTGTCAAGCTATATTATTGGCTTTAATCGGCAGTAATTTAACTTCGGGTTAATATCAAGAAAAACTCTGAACTGATGAACTTGTGACAAATGTATTCCAAACTATTCTTTTGATAAAACTCCAAGTTGGTACATTAGTGACAAATTTGCTCAAAACTATTTTTTTTATCATCAAAAAATCAAAAACTGGTATGCTTTTGATAAATTTATCTCAAATTGATACACTTATGATAAATTTATCCTCCGTTAGTTTTTTAAATATTTTATCTTCAAATTGCTGAATTAGATGACACGTGACAATTAATTAGTGTACCCATTTATGATTTTTACTCTTTATTTGTCATATGCATACCAATTTGAGATTTTCATGGTATTAACTCAGCTTAACAGAAACTAACGGAGGGTAAATTTATCACAAATGTACACGTTTGGAGTTTTCAATGGTCAAAAAAATAATTTGGGGTAAGTTTGTCATAGGTGTACATTTTGGAGTTTTACGTGGTACAAAAAATAGCTTCTAGTAAATTTGTCATAGGCGTATCGATTTGAGATTTTTCGTGAACAAAAAAATAATTTAGAGTAAATGTGTTACAAGTGTACTAATTTAGTATTTTTCATGATATTAATCCTTTCCAAAAATATGCTGCTAGTATATAAAACAAAATTATTGACGACAATAGGCAATTTTAGCATGTCTTGCCTATTCAAATAGATTTTAACTTTTGACCAAAAAAAAAAAAAGATTTTGACTGGTATCCTGGCCGTGGCTGCCCTTAAATTTTTACTTGGGTCACTAGAAAATTCAGTAATTGTCATGTAAAAGTTCAGAAAAAATATTGATCAAGCATGAACGATTAATACTTTTCTCATTCATGCTTCATAAGTACTTTTTTTTGTCCGACCAAGAAAAAGCATGAATGATACTTTTGACCAAAAAAAAAACATGAATAGTACTAGTAAGAACAATGAGTTGTGCCATGATCTATTTGAACCCTCTAATTCAAAATGAACAGTCCAGATCAGTCAACATCATTTTCCACTAAAAAACTGTGGATTGATCTGGGCCGTCCATTTTGAATTGGACGACCCAGATTTAATGGCACTCCCACATTCATGGTAAGAAATATATTCCCTATTACTTTTCCACTTTAAAATTATCAACCACTCGCAAATTTGATCACGAATTGTGTTTATGCAAAAAATTGACATTTGAAAGACAAAACAAAGCCATCTTGTTACTAGATATTTTTTGTTCCCGTCGAATGTTACTAGATATTTGAATTGTTATGGTGCTGCATGATAACACTTCGTTTTTTCAATTTCCCTGCCAGAATACTTCTGGCAAGGAAATTCGTTTGGTAAAACCCAATCTGAAGTAGAAAGTCGTTTGGTAAAAAAATTGACTTATGGTAGGATTTTCTATTTTTGGCAAGATTTTCTACTTTTTTTCAGAAGTAAAATTTTTTTACTTCTCCGGCCTAGAAGTCATGCTCGGGGTCCCCGATCGCTGCCGCCGGTCGCAGGCCCTTGCTATTGCTGGTCGCCGCTGAACATTTTTTTAATAATGTTTCGAACATTGTCTTTTTTAATCGTTATTAAACGCATTTCTTTATCAGAAATCAAATTCTGAAGCAGAAGCTGCCGAAGCAAAAGCTGAAAAATCAACTTCCCTGCCAGAAGTCATTCTCGGGCGAGAAGTGTTTTCATGCGTACCCTAAGCGATTTGAAAGAAATTATTTACAAGAAATACGAAACTTACAATTATTAAAATATGGGGAAAGATGTAGACATTTTAAGATTTCGATTGTTTTTAGCAAAATTATTTTTGAATAGAAGATATTCAAATTTTGTTGCAAGAACATGTGAGAGATTATTAGGGTGAACATCCCGTGGACCGGCCAAATAATCGTTCGCAGTTGATATTTGCATCTGAAAAAAGAAACTACCTCCATATTCGATTCTTAAGAGAAACAAAGGCCAAGAAATCTTTAACTTGAATGGCCACATTCGTTGATGCATTTGTCCGAAGGCATGTGATGTCTCTCTTTTATGCTAATTCTCCTGGTTTTCCAACTTGGTCTTCTGATTAGGGAGTAAAGTGCTGCAACTTGGGGGGATTTGTTGGTGGCTGTGACTTCAGATTTTTTTTGTTAATTGCTGAGCTTGATGATATATAACGAGCTTGATTTGTACACGTGTTCACAGTTTAACTGATCAATACCGTATTGCATATGTTGTTTCGTAGAGAAATTTGTCTTTCAAGGAATACAAAAATTGAAACAAAAAGAAAAGAATCAATTTGGTCCCAGGTTGACCCTGGAATCGGACCAGACCTGCAGGGTCGGTCCAATCCTCAGTCGCGGACTCAACAGAGTCCGTCCTTGATACCAAAAACTGTGGACCAACACTGTGTGGGTTGGTCCCCGGGTCAGGTGCTAAGTGGACTCAACCCGGACCATGATCACCCGCTAGAGATCGGGCATTCGTGGACGGATTCAGTATTTGTTAAATAAGGTTGCCTTTGGTCATCCGAATAGGATGGACTAGGATTAGAAGAAACCTTTTGAATAATAATAACCTTCGGATTCCAGGGAATTCTATCATATGTTTGGTGCAACCTAAAAATAAGGTTGAGATTCAATGAATATCCTCCACAGAGTCCAGCTGCTTTGGCCTCCACCCGCCACTTCCGATGCTTCCCATAGCCCGCCAAGTGAGCCCGGAAGGGTCCATTCGGGTTGGCTTTTAGCTAGAAACCTGGTCTTCCGCTTGGGTCGTTGCTGAATCGCTCACTCAAGGACCTACAAAATAACATCTTTCACTCACCTGATGAAAATTGATGCCAAAATAAGAATGCCCAGAAAGAAATTTCGAAAAATAAACCAACAACTGTGATGCCCTTTTGTTTTGGGAAGCCTTTAGAACTCCATGCAATGAAGTTAGCCCCATCCGAATGTGTTGTAGAACCAACAGCTCTGCTGAAAAACAATCTGTAAAAACCAAACTTTGACCACCTAAGAGAGGAACACAACCCTGTCGCGACCCTCTCCCGAGCTCGGAGGCTGGAGCGGGCTAATGGGCCGCCCGATCGCTGGCTTGATCGGACGCGGGCCTCTCCCAAGGTCCATTACCCAAATCGCAACTGCTGGATATACGTGGTCGACCTTCAGTGTGGTCTAGTGACATGTGATGAGTGTACATGCCAAGGAGTCGCCACCAATCGTTTCGTGGAGGGTACGATCGGAAGACCCTATCGAATAGTTGGGAGTGATCTATTCGATTCTGCGGAAACCAGAGAAGTGGGTTCGGGGACTTAGTTACACCAACTGTCAAAGTTGACGCCCTTTCGGTACCTAAGCTGAATGGTTTATCTGATCCTAGGATTTCATACAGACGAGTGGGGTACAGATCCTAAATCTAGGAGTTCATGCAGATGGGAATTGCTACCCTATCAATCACAATCAATAGAAATAAGTGCGCAAATCAAGGATCCAGTACATGCGGATAAAACACATGAAATCAGCGTGGTGTCTCTAATGAGGCCCTATTAGCCTAGAGAAGTATCAATCAAGGCTTAGGAATGATTCTGGCATGATTTGCCCATGAGGGGCAGAATCGTAATTTTGAATGATTTGGGGAAATTTACCCTTAAAAGGGTAAATCTGTCATTTTAGACGAATTGGGAAGTCAAAAGGCAATGGAAATAGGATTGGCCATCAATCCAATCCATTTCCTATTTTTCGGGAATTTCCAGGATTTTTCTGGTATTTAAAAAATGATTTTACCCTTGGAGGGGTAAAGTCGTCATTTTGGACAAAGATGAGAACTGAAAATCTCAAATATTAGGGTTGGTCGTCCACCTGACCCAAACCCTAACTTCAAGCAATTTTCAGAACTCGATTGAGACAAGAAAGATGATTTTCCCACTAAAAGGGCAAAATCGTCATTTTGAGAAAAGAGGCGGGACTCGAAAACCCAAACCTAAGAATTGGTCGTCTAATTGACCCTAATTCTCACCTTGGCATTATTGGCCTTATCTTGCTTACACAGCAAAGGCGACTTACCCCTAAAGGGTAATGTCGTCAAGTTTCGGAAAATTGGATAAGAAACCCCAAAAATAGGGTTGACCAGTTGTCTGTGGTCAACCCTCGATTTTTGGGGATTTTTGGAATGTCTAGGATTTTTCCACAAATTTTTCACATTTTTTTTGAATTTTCTGGAATTTTCTAGCATTTTTTTGATTTTCTAGGATTTTTCTGATTTTTTTTTTATTTTTTAAAATCATTTTCGAATTTTTTATTTTAAAAAATATTATTCGGACCGGGTCGACCCGACCCACTCGGGTCGGAACCCGGTCCAGACCCGAACCCGCGAAAACCTTGATCGAAAACGACGCCGTATCACGCTTTTTATTTTTGGATTTTCCGGTTTTAATCCGACGGTCCCTGATGGACCACGTGGCTTGTCCGTGTCGCTTAGATCTGTTTACTAAAACCTACGGTCCAGATTGGATGAAGACTCGATCAGAGTCGTCTGATCAGATTACTTGAACCTACGGCCATGATTAGATCCGGAGACTTGATCTAGACCGTCGATTCACACTAACCTAAACGACGCCGCACGGCCACTAACCTACACGACACCGTTTCAGTTTATTTTTTATTTTCTGATTTTAAAACATTTTCGGATAAACCTAATTACTAATCGGACGGTCACTAGAATTTACGTTCGATTTATTTGAGCCGTCCGATCCTTTTTATTTGAATAACAGACCCAACAGACGTGCTGACTCGACACCACGTGGACCAATGGCCGAATGCCAACTAGGACTTTGACCGGTTGACCGCGCCATGTCAGCTTCGTCTTCAACCTCGCGACTCCGGCAGAATGGACGGCTGTGGCTCTCCGACGATGATCTGACGATGAACTCTCGATGAAACCTCATGAAACTAACGGCAATCGACTCGCAATCGCCTCTATTCTAACATATCTCAAGATTACGCGAATCCATTCACGGGGCCAAGCACGATCGAACATGAACCAGTACGTACACATACACTCAAATCGCTCGATTCATGGCGTAATGAACCAACTCATTAACAGGGAAGCATCATTCAATGTTTAGGAGACTTACCTCGAGCTCCGATCGAGCTCGCTCGGCCCAGATTTGGCTGGGCAAGAATCGGCTATGGAGGCTAAATCGGAGGACTCAATTCGGGGTATGCGAGCAAAATCGATGCAAAATGGAGATGCGAGCATGGTCAGTAATGTCTAAGGTATGAAAAGCACACAGGAATTGCAAAGATTGAAGCCGAAATCAAAGTCCGCCATTGAAGACCTGAGCTTGAGCTCGAAGTTCGGGATTACCTGTTCTGGCGATTTTGGGCTGCGCGGTTGATGGAGATCGCTTCCTGGCACTCAAAGCGAACTTCTGACGGTCTTCTTTAGCTTTGGTTTGGCCGGAGACGGCCTAACCAGCGCTTTGCAGTCGAACTCAAATTCTCGACGACGGAGGGTCGGAGAACGAGCTCTCTCTCTCGTTTTCTTTCTCTCTCTCGATTCAGTTTCGCCCCTCTACAACTGAATCCACCTCCCTTCTAACTGAAAGCCCCTGTAGGCTTATATAGCATCTCCGAATTTTGGCGCCGATTTGAGGAGTTCCAACTGACTTCAATGGCACGTGGCAGCACGTGTTTTTGGGTTCAATTGGCGCCGGAGAGGATGGGTGACTTGCCAAGGTTCATTTGGTTTCCCGGCGAGCCTCATTCCTCACGAATTTGGCATACATTCGACCTGCATTTGTCGTTTGTTGACTTTTGCAGGTGTGCAGGTTGACCAGCCGATTATTTGCTATCCCGATGGTCACTGGTCTTCATTCCGGTCCCGATCGACGGGGATTGACCCAAGGAACTAAATGCCCAGCATTGCTTCTCCAATTGTCGTTGATTCGTCGCTCAATTTTCTCCTTGAAATTATACCTTCCACTGTTCACTCGTGCACAGGCCTGATGAAGAAGAAGACACTGTAGCGGGCCGGTTCGACCGGTCCGACCGCCGGTCCGACCGCCGGTCCGACCGCCGGTCTGACCGGTCTGAACCGGTCCCGAATAGGTTTTTTTTTTCAAATTAAGCCCAAATTAATGGGAAAATTTTGCAATTGAACCTCATAATCGAATCTAGGGCATGAATTCTATCTAGAAATGTGGTTTTTCCCAAACGTTTTCATCAATTTCTACAAAACCCCCAAATTTTCATTTAATTGGAAATTGGGGATCGTGTAATTGAGGGTGCAAATGATCAAATTGAGTCAAACCACATGTTCCAATCGATTTAAAATGGTGAAATCCATTGGGTAGCATGTTTAATTTGCAATGATAGCCCTTGAATTGAAAGTAATTTCAATTATGCTTAATTTTAAGGAATAAAATGCAATTTTAGTATGTAATTTTGTCAAATCCGTGCAATTGAGCATATTGTGCAAACAATTGGGCTAAATTGAAATAGGGGATAGTCTGATTGAATGTCAAGATCTTAAAAAATGCCAAAATTGCAAATTAAAAGACTCAATTGTTATTTTTTCTTCAAATTCAATAGTACGGGTTACAAAGGAACACCTAAAATTGAATCTGATTTTGATTTTTTTGAGAGGTCAAAAATAAAAGGGATTAAAAGGAAAAATATTGGATATTTTTCCATATTTTTGTGACCTCAAATGCTATTTTTCTTGATTTTTTAAGTATTTTTCTATTTTCCAAGAATACTAAAAAATATGAAAAATGTGAAAAATTATTTTTTGGTCAAGAATGGTTCCTTGGGCTTGGCCAAGGCCACCAAAGTTGATTTTGTAATTTTTTGACTTTTTATAAAATTTTTTGTGATTTTTCAAAAATAAAACTGAAAAAGACCTGGTCAAAAAATCAGGTGTCAACAGCTGCCCCTCTTTGAGAGGAATCTCGTGAGAGGTTTCGCTCAAAGACAGGTGACACCTGAGTCTAGACCGACTCGACTGGGGAAAAGAAAAACGAATATTGACATTCAATCTTACTTGCCCCACTGGTGAATGCTTTGCTCTTCATTCTTTTGCTGATGTGAGAAAGAAAGTAGAGAGACCCACCTGCTATTTACCTGTTGGTCACCTGCCTGATGTTCGTGCGGCATGCGCGGTGTATAGCGAGTTCTAGTGAATACCTAGGGACTCGTCTTTTGAGTATCCTAGGGCGATTAAACTCTAGCCTGTATGGTAGGCCGTACCAGAATGGGATTCCTACACTTGACAGGAACCTGTGAATGACGCACCCAATCTCTTAGGGATTGTCGGGGTTTTGATCCGTATGGTGGATCGGACCATGAATAGGACTCCTTTCTGCTAGGAACCTATGGATGACGCACCCAGTCTCTTAGGGATTGTCAGGGTTTTGATCCGTATGGTGGATCAGACCATGAATAGGACTCCTCTCTGTTAGGAACCTATGGATGACGCACCCAGTCTCTTAGGGATTGTCAGGGTTTTGATCCGTATGGTGGATCAGACCATGAATAGGACTCCTCTCTGTTAGGAACCTATGGATGACGCACCCAGTCTCTTAGGGATTGTCAGGGTTTTGATCCGTATGGTGGATCAGACCATGAATAGGACTCCTTTCCGTTAGGAACCTATGGATGACGCACCCAGTCTCTTAGGGATTGTCGAACATTTTAATCCGTCAGGGGGATCAGGCCTAGAATAGGATTCCTTTCTGCTAGGAACCTATGGATGACGCACCCAGTCTCTTAGGGATTGTCGAACATTTTAATCCGTCAGGGGGATCAGGCCTAGAATAGGATTCCTTTCTGCTAGGAACCTATGGATGACGCACCCAGTCTCTTAGGGATTGTCGAACATTTTGATCCTATATTCTAAGGAATTAACTAGGATTTATGCAAATGAGGTGTGCCTAACCTTGAGGCTTTACCAAATGGGCTATTCTGGGTTTAGGGGTTACCTAGAACCTCACAGAAAGCAGATTCTGAAAATTGTCCTTTCGACACGCGAGGCTTTATTCTGGGATTTGGGGATTCCAAGTATCCTGCAGAAAACTTAAACCTGCAAAAACTTTGATAAGATTCTTCTGGGATCTAGGGGCTACCTGAGATCTCGCAGAAAGACTATCTTGAATGTTGTCCTTTTGACATTGAAGGTGACATTCTGGGACCTGGGAGCTCCAGGTATCCTGCAGAAAGTTCAAACTTGAAATATATTCTTCACAAAAGAAGTAGCATTCTGAGATCTGGGGGTACCAGGGGTCCTACAGAAGCTTGAACATGTAAACTCTTTCTTACCAAGAGAGGTTGTGTTATTCTGAGATCTGGGATTGCCAGGAATTCTGCAGAAGTTTAGACATGTAAATTGTTTCTTACCAAGAGTGCTGCAAGCCATTCTGGGAGCCGAAGTCATCAAGAATCTTGCAAAAGCTCCAACCTGAAAATTTTCTTACCAAAGGCACATCAATGGTCTTTAAGTGATATGTGATGTCAAACTGACAGCACTTTATGACTTATATCATAATCATGAAAAAATTTCAATGAATGTATTACGAGGTTGGAGGTTATCCAAAACACCTTGCAACATACGGGAGTGATCAAAAGTTCCTTGCGGGGAAAGTTTGAATCAAACAATCTGAAATTACCCAAAAGAGTTTGGTTAAAATGTCCAACGGAGTATTCTCATCAAAGAGGACTTCTCACCGTTTTGAGGTAATGGTCTTTTACCAAGAATGCATTCGAACTTCCTATCAAACCTGCGCCTAGGGTTCAGGATCATTCGCAGTGAATACGCCTCGATCGATCAGGAGGACTTCCAAGGGACCGTAATGTTGGGCTTGGTCAACGGTTTTCAAAGGGGAACTTGCGTGCAAGTCAAGGCTTTCGAAGAGAAGTCTTCAACGTCTGCTCCAGGTTTACAAGTCAGGAAACCTGCGAAATGAGAAAGAAATAATCTTGCTCGAACTTCTTCGAGCTAAGCTTAGACATTAAACCCTATGTCAATCCAAGTGCCTTAATCAGAAAAGGCTTTTCAGGGTTGTAACGTAGGTAGGATTGGGGACCAAAAAAGGCTTGTTTTTGGCTTAGAATATGCGAAGGGTCTAACATTGGTGATTACTGCAGGTTTGCCGCCGATTTTGTCCCTTCTCGTCCAAAGAGCGTCTTTAGTCTTTGAAGTGCATATTTGTCTTTAGAGAACGTCTCTCTCATGTCAAGACGGCATCAACATCTTGTCTACACTTTCATCATCTGAGTGTGACATGATTTGGGAGCATCTTTCGCAGTCTAGCTCCCTTGGAATTTTTCTTTTACAATCAGATCTCACTAGTGACCTATACAAAGGTATCATGCCATCTTTTGGCATTTACAAGATCAAACACATGATTCACAAGTGTACAAGTATTTGGATGGGCATTGGCCTTGCTTTTACCAGGCACTTTGCTTTTTCTTGATGCCCAAGATTAAATTTTTCTCTCTTCTTTCTTTTTGAGATCCCATCTTTTCTTTTCTTTTGGGGATCAGAATTTTCAAATGAATGTGCTAGATGTATAGCTTGAATCTCAGCACTCGAACATCAATCTAGGAATTTTTTTACAAATCCCGTGTTTTGAACTCCTCCACTCTTGAAGGGACGTTGCTTCCGTCTTGGAATATGCAATGATCACCAACAGGTTTGTGAAATGAACGTATAGGCTCAACTGGGCTGTACAAAGGGTAAAAGTATGTAGGATAGAGAAACGAATGCTTTTCGTCATCCTAAAGCACCTGAATTACCATAGAAGTTAAAATGACAAGCAACACACGAAGATTGATGCAAGTCTGAGCAAGAGAACTTCTAACCATTTACCTCCTGATACCTCTGGACGTACCTCCAGTTTGCCCCACTGTGGGGTGGTTCTTGACAGGGGTATAGAATGAAATCGTCGTTCAAATGGTTATCAATGGTCACCTGTAGTGTTTATGATAGAGAAACGAATGCCTCCGTCGTCTCAATCCATGTAATCACCGCGAATAACCCTTACGTCCGTAGGTTAAGGTCTCGCTATCCTTACCATTCCACTTATCTCTTAAGTGTGTATGGGACGTGTTTGGACCAGGCTTGCCTCTTGTCTGAGGAAACATCCTTTTGAATGATTTAAACAACTTTTGTTTGGAAGAGTTCATTTTGCTTTCTCCAAAACTTACCCTCCAAGGGGATTTATGATGCACAATGCATATTTCAATCATGTTCGGATAACCTCCAAGTTTAAACATGAATGCCAATGACATGACTGTGAGAATTTTGCGTCTTTCTAGACATGAGATTTGAATATATGCTAGATTCCAAGAAGCCTTCAAATTATATCAATAAGGATTCCGACAGTCTTGTAAACCTAAAAGATTAGGAAAGGAATACTTACCTGCCCAGCGCGGCTAGGGATTCCTGAAAAACATAAAAGGAATATGTCAGTGTATGCTTTCGAATTTCAGAAAATTAGAACGATACACCTTACCCTTGATCATGCATTTCAATGGAAGTGGATAGATTCGCGAAAATCTGCATTTTTCTTAACAACACAAGATGGTTAAGTTGTTCTAAAACTTCTTAAAATTCTCAGTCTTTGGAGAAGAAGACGTGCACCTGACCACCATGACGTTAGGTCTCCTTGATCATGCGTTCCAACTTATCGCGACCCTGCTTCCTTGGATCCTGCAATATTGAACACATGCTAATGTATGCATAGATGCATGACATGCTTATGCAAAGACTATCATGAAGAGTAGGCTCAATTCGAGGCAGGGCATATGACCGGAATCTGATTTTATTTCAAGGGTAATATTTCTTCACAGCATCTGAATTCACAGGGTGCCCCAATTCTTCTCCCTCGGAGTTTACAAGAATTAATGCTCCTCCCGTGAGGATCTTCTTAACAATGTAGGGGCCTTCGTAATTTGGAGTGAATTTTCCCCCTGGATGGGTAGTACTTGGCAAAACTTTCCTAATTACCAAGTCATTTACTTCGAAGTTTCTGGTCTTGACCTTTCGATTGAACGCCCTGGCTACCCTCTTCTGGTAAGTTTGTCCATGGCAAATGGCTTTAAGACGTTTCTCATCTATTAAGTTCAGCTGTTCATATCTGTGCTTGAAATACTCTGACTCAGAGAGTTTATCTTCGGATAAGATTCTCAAAGAGGGAATCTTAACTTCTACTGGTAGAACTGCTTCTGTCCCATATACCAAACTATGGGGAGTTGCCCCTGTAGAAGTCCTGATCGACGTTCGGTAAGCCATCAAGGCGAAGGGCAGCCTTTCGTGCCAATCCCTGTAGTTTTCTGCTGTTTTAGCCAAGATCCTCTTGATGTTTTTATTGGCTGCTTCCACTGCCCCATTCATCTGTGGGCGGTAAGGAGATGAATTCAGATGTCGAATGCTAAAGTGATCCAGCAGACCATCGACAATCTTGTTGTTTAGGTTGGACCCATTATCTGTGATGATCGCTTGAGGGGTACCATACCGGGATATGATATCTCTTTTGACAAATCTTGCCACATTTCTTGCAGTGACATTCTTGTAAGAGCTGGCTTCTACCCATTTGGTGAAGTAATCAATCGCTACCAAGATGAAGCGATGACCATTCGAAGCCACAGGATTAATAGGCCCTATCATGTCTATCCCCCACATAGAGAAAGGCCAAACTTCAGACATTTGGTGTAGTTCGTTCGGGGGTGCGTTAATCTTATCCCCGTATATTTGGCATTGGTGGCATGACCGGACGTGCTGACAGCAGTCTGATTCGATGATCATCCAATAATAACCTAGCCTTATGATCTTCCGGGCAAGGAGGTGGCCGTTCATGTGAGGCCCACACGCACCTTCATGAATCTCTTTCATGAGAATATTTGCTTCTTTGGCATCTACGCATCTCAGTAGAGTGGAATCGAACGATCTCTTGTATAGAATTTGTCCATTGAGGAAGAACTTGCTGGCCATCTTGGTTATGTATTTTCGGTCTCCTGACTGGCATCCTTCAGGGAATTTCCCTTTTGAGAGGTAATTCTTGATGTCATAGTACCATGGCTCTCCGTCAAATTCTTCTTCGATTAGCATACAATAAGCTGGCTTTTCAACGATACCGATCCTCAAGGGTTCTACATCCAACCCTTCAGTTGTTTGTAACATCGAGGCTAGGGTGGCTAATGCATCTGCAAATTGATTGTGAGACCTTGATAGGTATTCGAATGACACTTCTTCGAACTTGAGTATCAATTCTTCAAGGTATTCATGGTAGGGGATGAGTTTTGCATCTTTCGTCTTCCACTCTCCTTGTGTCTGTAGAATAATGAGCATGGAGTCTCCAAAGACCTGCAATCTAGGTATCTTCATGGAAAGGGCCAGTCGTAGGCCCAGAATGCATGCCTCATATTCTGAAATATTGTTGGTACAAGGAAAAGTTATCTTTGCCGCGACAGGGTAATGTTGACCATCTGGGGATATCAGTACTGCCCCAATGCCTGCCCCTGATAGGTTAACAGCACCATTGAAATACATGATCCACTTATCCTCTGCTAAGTTCAGAATTCGGCCTTCTGTGTTCGCTACTTCAGGGGACTCACCGCTTGACGGGCTTTCTGCCAGCATGTCAGCTATAGCTCTCCCTTTTACCGACTTCTGTGGAGAACATTTAATGTCAAATTCAGACAACATTACTTGCCATTTTGCCAGTTTCCCAATTAAAGCGGGTTTCTCCAGGAGGTATTTGACGGGGTCGTTCTCTGTTATGAGCTGAATGTGATGATGTAGGGTATACTGCCTTAGTCTTCGTAGTACCCATACTGCTGCTACGCAGGCCCTTTCAACTGGTATATATTTTGCTTCAGATGGCGTGAATTTCTTACTCAGGTAATAAATGGCCCTCTCTTTTCCATCTATCGGGCTTGTCTGGGCAAGTAAGGCTCCCAAGGACTCTTGTCGTATGGTCAGGTATAAGGTCAATGGGTGACCAGGAATTGGTGGCACAAGCACCGGTGGTGTGATCAAATAGTTTTTGATCATTTGGAATGCCTTGCTGCACTCGGCGTCCCATGTTATTTTCGCGCCTTTCTTAAGCAATTTGAAGATTGGCTTAGCCACATCAGATAGCTGATTGATGAACTTGGCAATATAGTTCAATCTCCCTAGAAGGCTTCTCATTTCTTTTACTGTGGATGGAGTTGATAAATCGTGGATGGCCTGGATTTTTGAGGGATCAATCTCAATGCCCCTGTTGCTGACTATGAACCCAAGGAGTTTCCCGGATCTTGCCCCAAACACGCATTTGTTAGGGTTCAGCTTTAACTTGTATTTGCGCAGGCGCTCAAATAATTTTCTTAATACCTGTATGTGATCTTGTCCTTTCTTGGATTTAGCGATCATGTCATCAACATATACTTCAATCTCTTTGTGGATCATATCATGGAATAACGTGACCATAGCCTTCTGGTAGGTAGCCCCGGCGTTTTTCAATCCAAAGGGCATGACTCTGTAGCAAAAATTCCCCCATGGTGTGGTAAATGCAGTCTTGGGTTTGTCTTCTTGTTTCATGGAGATTTGGTTGTATCCCGAGAATCCATCCATGAATGAGAATAATTCATAACTGTTGACACCTGATTTTTGATCAGTCTTTCATAGTTTATTTTTTAAAAATTCATAAAAAAATCTATAAAAAGTTAAAAAAATTAAAAAATTATCTTTGGTAGCCTTGACCAAGCTAAATGAACCATTTTTGATAAAAAAAAATAATTTGTCATATTTTTTAATATTTTCCAAAAATAGAAAAATACATGAAAAATGAAGAAAAATAGCGTTCGATGTCGTAAAAATATAGAAAATAGTCAATATTTTTATTTTAATTTCCTTTTCATTTTGAACTCATAAATAGTCAAAATTCAACTTCAATTGCATGTGTTTCTTCACGACGCATAGAATTGAATTTGGCAAAAAAATGTCATTCGAGTATTTTAATTTGTAAATTTCTACATATTTTTTAGTCTTGACGTCCAATTAGATCGACCACCATCTACAATAAATTCCCCTTGCTGAATATTTTCGTTTTTGTTTCACATGATTTCATGGTGTAAAACGCCGAGTGGATCCCCAAATATAATCGGGTCGGCATGAGCTCGATAGCTCGTCCAAGACCAAACCAGGGCACGACGAACCCCATGTGAGTACTCTCGAACTCCTTCGATGCTTCCTAATGCTTTTCTTAGGTTAGATCGTGTGTAGAATGGCTAGGACAGCTAAATCATTCTTGAGCTGTGATTGATAAATATGGCCTTACTAGGAATGCCATGTGATTTATTTGCATATCTAGATTCCTTGAGTTGGGCATTTTATTACTGATTGTGATTGCTAGGATAATCACTCTTATCTGCATGAATTTCTAGATTTAGGGTTTATACCTTACTCATCCGCATGAATCTCAGGCTAGAAAATTCAGTCAACTTAGGTACCGAAAGGGCGTCAACTCTAACAGTTGGTGTAACTAAGTCCCCGAAACCATTTCTCTGGTTCTCGCAGAATTGAATAGAAACTCCCAACTATTCAATTGGGTTGTCCAATCATACCCTAAAAAAATGATTGGTGGCGACTCCATGGCATGCACACTTAGCACATGTCACTAGACCACACTGAAAGTCGATCACGCATACCTCCGTTGCGATTTGGGTAATGGGCCTTGGGAGAGGCTTGCGTCCGACCAGACAGGACGACCCATTAGCCCTCGAGAGCCCGACAATCTCAAGAGGGTCGCGACAATAACCCGCTGTACTATCCACCAATACATCAATGTGGGGGAGTGGAAAATCACCTTTTGGGCTTGCTCTATTCAGATCTCGGTAATCTACGCAGATCCGAACTTTTCCGTCTTTCTTCATGACGGAGACTATATTTGCAACCCAGTCTGAATATGGGATAGCTTCAATGAAGCCTACCCTAAGGAGTTTCATGACTTCTTCCTTAATCTTGTCTTCTAACTCGGCTTTCATCCGCCTACTGCCTTGTTTGACAGGTTTGATGCCAGGATCCGTGGGCAATGCATGTTCCACAATCTTAGGATCAAGGCCTGGCATATCCGCGTAAGACCATGCGAAGATGTCTTGATATTCTTTTAGTAGCTTGGTGAACTCGAGCCTTTCATCACGGGATAGGTGTCCGCCGATCTTGACCTCTTTGACGTTCACGGTGTCTCCCAAATTAATGACAATTGGTTCTTCTGAGGTAGGAGGCTTTGATTCTTCAAAGGTGTTCCAATCCCTACGGATAGACGCGTAATCCTCGTCTTCATCTTCCTCAATGTTATAGGAGTGGTTAATGGAGGGATCCGAATTTTGTAACAACCTGGTATGCATGTTTGAGATGATATGCCTGAAATGTCATGAGTATGGTTAGTTTGTGCTCAGTAAAAATGACATGCATGCTTATGTAAAGTCTTTTTGAAAAAGTTTTTCGAAATAGATGTAGGTACAGATGGGACTAATCCTCATGTCATTGGATATCCCGGCCCCTTGAAAATCTTTTGAAGATTAGGAATCATATGGCAAATCAGGCCTCAAGCTTCTATATGGAAGACCATTATCATCATCGGGCTGATTCGTGGTTCCATATGTCCTTAACAAAACATGCGTGGTTTTATTGAATGCGAAATGGGCCGCGTTACAAGATGTGCTATTTGGACCAACGGCCGGAGATCCAAAGGCGTTTTCTTATGCGTTCAATAAGGAAAGAAAATACAGTGAAATGCAGAAAGTTCTAAACACAGTATTTAAAGATGAAGGAAGAGTCTATTTACTCAGAAGAAGTGGCTTCACTGTCCAACCACTCCATGATGACATTCACAGAGTCATCTTCGAGAAAAGGATTTGTCAGATCTGGTTCCATCGGCGAAGTGATACCCTCTTCAGATAGCCATTTGGAGTTCTGGTCGAAGTAGGTATTTAAGGGATTCTTGAACATTCGAGACCTTCCCTTCCAGGTTGGAGAACCGATGAATGAGCTATTCGGGCTGTTTTCGCCTCCACGGCGTCCCAGACTTTTGCCTCGGCCTCGGCCTGTTGCTTTCGGGACAGAATCATTCATGGGATACTTCTGGTACCCCAAGCCCATTTTATGTGGATTAGCCTTCAACTGTAGCGGGGCATTTATACCATGATTATGTTTGCCTAGGCCTTTTTCAGGATTGAACCCGTATGCCAGCAGCATCTTAGCTGGTAGAAGACTGGCTTCTGAGATGTAAGGAGTTCTCAACTTCGACCCTACTGGGGTATGAACTGTTGCTACCAACTCTAGGGAGTGATAGCTCGCTTCAGTTTTCTCTTCAGGCTCAATATAGGGAATGGCACTGTTCTGGTATGCCTGGAGGTCGACTTCCCCATGTACGGTAATCACCTTCCCATCTACAACGAAACGTACTTTTTGGTGCAGGCTCGAAGGGACAGCTCCTGCTGTATGGATCCAAGGTCTTCCTAGCAGGAATCCAAATGCACTGGGCAGATCCATTACTTGAAAGTTTATAGAGAACTTTGTCGGGCCGATGAATACGTCAAGCTCGATCTCTCCTTCTACAGTCTTCCTCATGCCGTCGAATGCTCTTACAGCTGTCTTGGATGCCTTGACCATCTCTTCATTGATTCCCAGCCTCCTTATGGTAGCCAAAGGACAGATGTTAAAGGTTGATCCATTATCGATCAATACGTGTGCCACTCTTTTGCCGTTACATTGGGCAGAGATGTATAAAGCTTTGTTGTGCCCTCTTCCTTCTATGGGGAAGTCCTCGTCAGAGAAGCTCAATTGGTCTTTTAAGAGAATTGCCCCTACAAAGTCCCCTAGTTGGACCTCATTAATTGTTTCAGGGACATGTACTTCATTGAGTACCTTCAACAGTGCGTCCTTGTGCTTCTCTGAATTGATGAATAGGTCTAGCAGGGATATCTGAGCGGGCATCTTCCTCAGCTGCTCTATCACTTCAAACTCACTGGTTTTGATGATCGATACGAGCTTTTCGGCATCTTCCTTTGAGACATCTTTTTTTTCGGATTCACCCTCTCTGGGGGCATAAAATCTTCCAGACCTCATTATTGCATCTACTTGTGTGGTCCCATAGTCCCAATGAACAGCTTTGGGATCATACTCTTCTACTGGGGGGACTTTTATCGTTACAGTTGTCTGATGAGGTATCTCTGGCCCTGACGTGTTGCTTTCTTCCTCCTGAGGCAATTGAATTACGACAGGCCTCACTGGGCAATCTTCCACCTTGCTCAGGCTATCCAGCTCATGCAATCTGATCACCACGGCCGTGGCTACTTCGATCATCAATATGGCGTTGTCGAGTCCTTCCATACCTTTTGAGGTTTCTGGTTGAGAGAGATCATCCATACCTCCCCATCCGTCCGGTATGATGTCTTCAATCTTCTGATAAAAGCTGGGAGGGGCCGAATATTTCACATTGAAATTGTATCCTCCAGAATCTTGACCCAGGTTGTCTATAATTTCGCTCTTCTCAAGTGCGTCAACCATAAACTTGAGGTCTGCTAGACTTCTCCTTCTGGCTTCTATTTCGTCTTCTTCAAATTCTTCCTCTGACTGAGTAGCTGGCCCCAGGCTGCTTACCAAGTTCTCATGTGAGGTACCACATGTGTTACTCTGCCCAGCTGTGATCAAGAAGTGGTTTCTTTTCAAAGATAGAGATGCTTCGATCCCTTCAAATTCTTCATCAGTAATATCAGACACTATCCCCAAGCTTTTCATCTTGTCGATACACAACTTCTTTTGGTCGGTTGATATCTCCCCTTCTTTTGGGTATGATGAAGCGATTGTTAGCAGGGTGTCCAGCTTAGGCATATCTACCTTCAGTTTAAGGTAATCCTCCTCTTCTTCAGTGAATATTGCCCCTACTGCTTGATGATCTGGCAACGGATTTTCTTGTACATTTGGGGCTGCATTGTCAAATTTCAAAATCTGACCATCAATTAGGGCTTGCACTTTCAGTTTTAGGATATAGCAGTTATCCACATTATGCCCTCTTTCGCCCATATGGTAGGCACAGGTCTGGCTCTCATCAAAGCCAGGATACCTTGCGGGGTTTGCCCTAGGTGGTTCTTTTGCCACCAAGTGTTGCTCCAGCAGCATCGGGAGTAGCTTGGATAAAGGTCTCGGGAGCTGAGAGAATTGTCTCTGGGGTTGCTTTCTTCTAGGCTCTTGTACCTTTGGCGCTGACCAGGATGATCCGCCTTTGGCCTGATTAGAATTGCCAAATGGCTTTAACTTGTGGGGATCTGGTATAAATGTTATGTCCAGTCCGGCTTCTCTTTCCTTTCTCAGAGGATACTGCTTCCTAGTAGGAGCTTCCTGAGGCCTTCTTTCTTTCAAGGCCCATTCCAGCCTCTCAGCAACCTTAATCAGGTGTGCGAATGTCTGACATCCAGAAGTGTTCAGTCTGTCAAAGTACTCGTAGGGGAGTGCTTTTAGGAATAAGTCGATCAGCTCCTCTTCTGGGATTGAAGGCTTTACTTGGGTAGCCAAGGCTCGCCACCTCTGAGCATATGTCCTGATCGATTCACCCCTCGCTTTTGAAGTTCGTAGGAGGTCTTCTCTTGTTGGGGCTGTAGCCGTGTTAAATTTGTACTGCCTGAGGAAGTCTTCTGCAAGGTCCTCCCATCCGTCATAATCCTCTAAGTCTAGCTCAATAAACCAAGCCAGAGCGGCGCCAGCCAAACTCTCTTGGAATGTGTTCATTAACAACGGAATGTAATCCGAGTAGTGCGCCATCTTGCGCAGGTAGTACTTGAGGTGGGCACGGGGACAGCCTGTCCCGTTGTATTTTCTCACGAACTCTGGCTCCCTATAGTCAGGAGGAGTCTCTATTTTAGCGAAAGGAGATATTTTGTCGAAGAGGGCCAGCTCATAGCCTTGGCTGCTCAGGCATTCTTCGATCTTGGCCAATCTCTTAGCCTATGCCTCTGTCTTCACAGTTTGTTTTCCCTTCTCCTCCTTTTCAAGGTTGATGACAACAGGCGAGGCTTTTTGTTGTGCCCGACTATTTGGTTCATGAACGTTTTCCTCTGTATGTTGGGTATCCCTGGTTGCTTCTTTATCTGTTACATCAAGTACCATGGAAGGGCCTGAGTTGTTCTGATTGTGGGCGGTTGTCTGTCTAGCTTGGTTGGTCTCCAGCATGGCCTTAATGTCAGCCATCATAGTCGCCAGGGCAGTCATCTGAGATTCCAACATGCCTACGCGCGGAGTCAATTCCTGCTGTTCCATTCTCGTCTTTAGGCGGGTACGGAAACGATGCGTTGGCAATTCCGTGATGAGAGTGTACCTGTTTAAAAAGATCTCTGTGAGTGCTTCGCTTATTTTAGCAAAAAGAAGCAGTTAATTTTTTCAGTTGCATGCTTCTTGCCAGTAGATGAGAAAAAGGGCTACCTTGTGAGCCTTAGCCTCATGTAAGTAGTTCTTTTAATCATTTCTCGACAAGAATTCACGGAATTGAAAGAAGCGTAATTTCTGACGATAGTTTTTATGCATTTGTAAAAACATGTTCACATTCATGCTCATGTGTTTAAGATAGTATTCCACAGAAATGAGAATGTATGAGAAGGCATCACAATGCTTGCTTATTTTACACTTGACATAATAGTCTATTCAAGTCTAGGACGTTTGAAGCCTAAGGTATCCTCATCATCCCAGTATAGATTCCCCTCTTCAGCTTGGGGCTCCTCGTCTTCTGAACACGACAGTGGCCCTATGTCTTCGGGTATGTAGGGCTCTATTCCAGGTACGTATGGCACGATGTATTCAGGTATGTAGGGCTCGACAAGGCTTCGTCGGATCGCTTTGAAATGTTGAATGTATTCTGTGGTGGCTCTATGAGTGTTTTCTTCTCGAGTCATGTCTTCTGGCCAACTTATTTCTTCAGTTTGGGAATTCTTCAAGGAGAGTATGATGGATGCCACCTTGGCTTCAAGTTGTTTCTTCTCCTCCTCCGTGAGGGTCTGGCTTGGTAAGTCAAAGGAAAAGACACAAGGTCGCGGTGAAGAAGGGATCTCCTGAAGTGCTCCAAACTGTCGAATCACCCTCCTTGGATAGTATGCAGTTGTGCCCGTGAATCCTAGCAAGGGGACTGGGCCTCCGTCATCGCAGGTCAATCTGACCTTGCTCAGCGTCGGCAACCTTAGCCGCCATCGGAGTTGCTCAGGTTTTAGGACTTTGAGGAAGTTCTTCCATTCTACAAAGTTAAACTTAGGAACACGTGTATGGGTTCTAGCAAACGTTTTAAGAGGGTGTGCATTGGGGCTGATTTCAGTGAAACCCATGCGGATGTGGAATTGTCTGATATGGGATGTGAACCACAGATACAGCAGATCACTAGAAGCTCTAAAGATTCCCTTTTTGCTTTTCTTGAAACGATTTAGGGAGAGGAAGGTTTCGGCAAGGAGGATGTTTGAGTAATCCCACCCACAACAGACTTGCCTAGCTACTATAGCCATGATAGGGTCGAAGGTGACAGTTGAGATTGGGAATAGCACAAAGCTAAAGAATGCCAAGATAAAGGCTCTACCAGATTTGGTTCCTTTAGAAGCAGGAAGGCGGGAAAATCGGTCTATAAGAAAGGACAGGGAAACTCTTCCAGAATTGCTTTTCGCATCTACTTTGACTTCATTTAGGTTTGTGTCAAGGAATTCGGCCACCTGACTTAGGGGTTCAAGTCCTATAGGGGGTCGGACGAGCGTAGGGGTGAATTCAACTCCGATGACAGCGCTGTATTCCTCGATGGTGGGAGTGATCTCTAATCCTTCCATGCAAAATGTAGCGGTGGTAGGATCCCAGTAGAGCGCCATGGCTTGAATAAAGGCATGTGGGCACTCAATCTTCAGTAGGTCCAGTAGGTATCCTAGTCGTGACTCCGCATACTTCTGGCTGGCTTCGCCCATGCCATCCCACCATGATTGGAGTTCAGCTCGGGGGATCTTGAACACTTGAATATCATTCTTTCCCATCAAGTCTAAAATATGCAAATGATTTTAAAAGGTCAATCGCCAGAAATTACTTTAAATGTATGAATATGCAGATGTCATGAAGCATGCATGAGCTAACTTGATTGCATAGTTCAATTTGAAGAAATGGAGATTATGACCCTTTTTCAGGTCTTGAAAGCCTGACTTAAAGCCTAATTTGCATTTCAGGGAAGTGAATTATGCAATTTAGTCAGGTTTACTCAGTGACTAAAGGGAACAGCAATGTCACGTTCCATTGGTCAACACATCAAAGGAGCAAAGTGGGATGTACTCTTATTACAGTCAAGATGTCTAATAGAAGAACGGTAAAGAAATGTTTTTTCAAACAAGAAAGCCATAAAAGACAATGGAACGTGAGGGTCTAGATCACTCTTCCTTCAGAAGTCTACCCAAATGACAGTCGGTCAGAAATTCTCCTTTAATCTAGGGTAGGGGAGTTATCTTCAGTGGTTTGGTCGAGATGTTGTAGTTCCTCCGGCCACTTTCTAGTCCAGGGTAGGATGACTTCGGAAGCCTTCTCGGGTTCTACTTTCTTGATCGTGATACGCCTTGGCTTGGTCTTGATCGCAGGACGTCTCTTCCTACCCCAAGAAGTAATCATGGGTATGTTCTCTTTGGCCAGCAATTCAGCCTTCCTGCGAGCGTACGCTTCCCTAGCCAGCTGGTTGCGACGTTGTCTCTTCATCTCCAGATAATCCTTCATCATTTCGTCTGATTGTCGCTTGAATCTGAGATTATCAACGTAGTAGCGGGTTTGACAGTCCTCAGCATACCCCAGCTTACGCCCAGTCAGTTCCCGACCATACACGAATCTAGTAAAGTGTAGCTTCGTGTTTGGTCCGGGGCGAGTAACTTTTCTCAAGTACTCGAAAGTTACCAACTCTGTTGAACTCTTAGGAAACAGCGACATCCTACCCCATAATCATTGTTGTTTCCATTAGTCACTTGAGTAATCTTCATGATGCGAATGCATATGGATGTATGCAATGTATGAGTAATATCATGGAGCAAGAAATAAAGAACATTTAGAAATAAATATCTTACCAACCACACTTTGGGGGATGTGAAATGCCCCCTGTATCAATGGGTGGTTTTAGGTATACCAACCATCCATGGACATGCGCATGAGACAAGTGGGTATATTCTAAAGAAAATCGAAAATCAGGTGAGGAACCTACGGCTCAGGCTCCCACGATCCACATGAGGCAGATTCCTCCCCAAGGGTACCTACCCAAGAGGGCTAGATATCGCCAATGCAGATGGTAGGCGGGAAGGAATACGAAAGTCTCAAGTGCCATCAAACACAAGATCCTTTTCGCATCCTTTCCCTATCTAAGGTAACCTAAGGGTGGTTGCAGTCGGGGTTTGACCGCCAGTGTGTGCGATGTGTCGTGATCATCACAATGCAAAGTCATGCACAGCAGTTTGTATCAAACACCGCTTCAGTAAATGCATAAAGTAAACATACATTCCCAACTCCAACCTGCAGGAAAGATGTCAACAATCACGCCACCCCTTATTTCTCCAATCTGCAAAAACATCTAACACAATGGTTAGCATACGTACCTCACCTTCGAGAGCATCTGCAGAAAACAATGTCAGATAAACCAAACAACTTTTTAATCGGCTCAAGTCCTCTGGAATTCGTAACCAGAGATTCTGGTTTAGAATAAAGTCCCCAGCGGAGTCGCCAGTCTGTCGCGACCCTCTCCCGAGCTCGGAGGCTGGAGCGGGCTAATGGGCCGCCCGATCGCTGGCTTGATCGGACGCGGGCCTCTCCCAAGGTCCATTACCCAAATCGCAACTGCTGGATATACGTGGTCGACCTTCAGTGTGGTCTAGTGACATGTGATGAGTGTACATGCCAAGGAGTCGCCACCAATCGTTTCGTGGAGGGTACGATCGGAAGACCCTATCGAATAGTTGGGAGTGATCTATTCGATTCTGCGGAAACCAGAGAAGTGGGTTCGGGGACTTAGTTACACCAACTGTCAAAGTTGACGCCCTTTCGGTACCTAAGCTGAATGGTTTATCTGATCCTAGGATTTCATACAGACGAGTGGGGTACAGATCCTAAATCTAGGAGTTCATGCAGATGGGAATTGCTACCCTATCAATCACAATCAATAGAAATAAGTGCGCAAATCAAGGATCCAGTACATGCGGATAAAACACATGAAATCAGCGTGGTGTCTCTAATGAGGCCCTATTAGCCTAGAGAAGTATCAATCAAGGCTTAGGAATGATTCTGGCATGATTTGCCCATGAGGGGCAGAATCGTAATTTTGAATGATTTGGGGAAATTTACCCTTAAAAGGGTAAATCTGTCATTTTAGACGAATTGGGAAGTCAAAAGGCAATGGAAATAGGATTGGCCATCAATCCAATCCATTTCCTATTTTTCGGGAATTTCCAGGATTTTTCTGGTATTTAAAAAATGATTTTACCCTTGGAGGGGTAAAGTCGTCATTTTGGACAAAGATGAGAACTGAAAATCTCAAATATTAGGGTTGGTCGTCCACCTGACCCAAACCCTAACTTCAAGCAATTTTCAGAACTCGATTGAGACAAGAAAGATGATTTTCCCACTAAAAGGGCAAAATCGTCATTTTGAGAAAAGAGGCGGGACTCGAAAACCCAAACCTAAGAATTGGTCGTCTAATTGACCCTAATTCTCACCTTGGCATTATTGGCCTTATCTTGCTTACACAGCAAAGGCGACTTACCCCTAAAGGGTAATGTCGTCAAGTTTCGGAAAATTGGATAAGAAACCCCAAAAATAGGGTTGACCAGTTGTCTGTGGTCAACCCTCGATTTTTGGGGATTTTTGGAATGTCTAGGATTTTTCCACAAATTTTTCACATTTTTTTTGAATTTTCTGGAATTTTCTAGCATTTTTTTGATTTTCTAGGATTTTTCTGATTTTTTTTTTATTTTTTAAAATCATTTTCGAATTTTTTATTTTAAAAAATATTATTCGGACCGGGTCGACCCGACCCACTCGGGTCGGAACCCGGTCCAGACCCGAACCCGCGAAAACCTTGATCGAAAACGACGCCGTATCACGCTTTTTATTTTTGGATTTTCCGGTTTTAATCCGACGGTCCCTGATGGACCACGTGGCTTGTCCGTGTCGCTTAGATCTGTTTACTAAAACCTACGGTCCAGATTGGATGTAGACTCGATCAGAGTCGTCTGATCAGATTACTTGAACCTACGGCCATGATTAGATCCGGAGACTTGATCTAGACCGTCGATTCACACTAACCTAAACGACGCCGCACGGCCACTAACCTACACGACACCGTTTCAGTTTATTTTTGATTTTCTGATTTTAAAACATTTTCGGATAAACCTAATTACTAATCGGACGGTCACTAGAATTTACGTTCGATTTATTTGAGCCGTCCGATCCTTTTTATTTGAATAACAGACCCAACGGCCGTGCTGACTCGACACCACGTGGACCAATGGCCGAATGCCAACTAGGACTTTGACCGGTTGACCGCGCCATGTCAGCTTCGTCTTCAACCTCGCGACTCCGGCAGAATGGACGGCTGTGGCTCTCCGACGATGATCTGACGATGAACTCTCGATGAAACCTCATGAAACTAACGGCAATCGACTCGCAATCGCCTCTATTCTAACATATCTCAAGATTACGCGAATCCATTCACGGGGCCAAGCACGATCGAACATGAACCAGTACGTACGCATACACTCAAATCGCTCGATTCATGGCGTAATGAACCAACTCATTAACAGGGAAGCATCATTCAATGTTTAGGAGACTTACCTCGAGCTCCGATCGAGCTCGCTCGGCCCAGATTTGGCTGGGCAAGAATCGGCTATGGAGGCTAAATCGGAGGACTCAATTCGGGGTATGCGAGAAAAATCGATGCAAAATGGAGATGCGAGCATGGTCAGTAATGTCTAAGGTATGAAAAGCACACAGGAATTGCAAAGATTGAAGCCGAAATCAAAGTCCGCCATTGAAGACCTGAGCTTGAGCTCGAAGTTCGGGATTACCTGTTCTGGCGATTTTGGGCTGCGCGGTTGATGGAGATCGCTTCCTGGCACTCAAAGCGAACTTCTGACGGTCTTCTTTAGCTTTGGTTTGGCCGGAGACGGCCTAACCAGCGCTTTGCAGTCGAACTCAAATTCTCGACGACGGAGGGTCGGAGAACGAGCTCTCTCTCTCGTTTTCTTTCTCTCTCTCGATTCAGTTTCGCCCCTCTACAACTGAATCCACCTCCCTTCTAACTGAAAGCCCCTGTAGGCTTATATAGCATCTCCGAATTTTGGCGCCGATTTGAGGAGTTCCAACTGACTTCAATGGCACGTGGCAGCACGTGTTTTTGGGTTCAATTGGCGCCGGAGATGATGGGTGACTTGCCAAGGTTCATTTGGTTTCCCGGCGAGCCTCATTCCTTACGAATTTGGCATACATTCGACCTGCATTTGTCGTTTGTTGACTTTTGCAGGTGTGCAGGTTGACCAGCCGATTATTTGCTATCCCGATGGTCACTGGTCTTCATTCCGGTCCCGATCGACGGGGATTGACCCAAGGAACTAAATGCCCAGCATTGCTTCTCCAATTGTCGTTGATTCGTCGCTCAATTTTCTCCTTGAAATTATACCTTCCACTGTTCACTCGTGCACAGGCCTGATGAAGAAGAAGACACTGTAGCGGGCCGGTTCGACCGGTCCGACCGCCGGTCTGACCGGTCTGAACCGGTCCCGAATAGGTTTTTTTTTTAAAATTAAGCCCAAATTAATGGGAAAATTTTGCAATTGAACCTCATAATCGAATCTAGGGCATGAATTCTATCTAGAAATGTGGTTTTTCCCAAAAGTTTTCATCAATTTCTACAAAACTCCCAAATTTTCATTTAATTGGAAATTGGTGATCGTGTAATTGAGGGTGCAAATGATCAAATTGAGTCAAACCACATGTTCCAATCGATTTAAAATGGTGAAATCCATTGGGTAGCATGTTTAATTTGCAATGATAGCCCTTGAATTGAAAGTAATTTCAATTATGCTTAATTTCAAGGACTAAAATGCAATTTTAGTATGTAATTTTGTCAAATCCGTGCAATTGAGCATATTGTGCAAACAATTGGGCTAAATTGAAATAGGGGATAGTCTGATTGAATGTCAAGATCTTAAAAAATGCCAAAATTGCAAATTAAAAGACTCAATTGTTATTTTTTCTTCAAATTCAATAGTACGGGTTACAAAGGAACACCTAAAATTGAATCTGATTTTGATTTTTTTGAGAGGTCAAAAATAAAATGGATTAAAAGGAAAAATATTGGATATTTTTCCATATTTTTGTGACCTCAAATGCTATTTTTCTTGATTTTTTAAGTATTTTTCTATTTTCCAAGAATACTAAAAAATATGAAAAATGTGAAAAATTATTTTTTGGTCAAGAATGGTTCCTTGGTCTTGGCCAAGGCCACCAAAGTTGATTTTGTAATTTTTTGACTTTTTATAAAATTTTTTGTGATTTTTCAAAAATAAAACTGAAAAAGACCTGGTCAAAAAATCAGGTGTCAACAAACCCCAACAGCAAAACTTCCTCTCCCTTTTGGTAAACAGAACAAAGCCATTATTCAGGAACTTTATGTCTAGTAGCTCGCAAATCGGCCGGGGGGTCGGAGGCGATGACAACCGTCTTCAGACTCCTTTCTGTTGTGGAAAGTTTCCTTCTATTTTGATTCTGACAAAACTATGCACAGGATCTGTGTAATGGTTGAAATGTTTATTGCAGAAAGAATTTGTAAGCAAAAGCTTGTATCGAGCTATTTTTCTGTCTCTTAGACTCAAGGGAAGAGTAGCCATCAAGTGCTTCTGACGCAGTCAGATGGAAGTGTTTCTGACGCAATCAGATAGAAGTGCTTCTGACGAGATGGACCTTATTCAAGCTCAGGATTATCATTCCATTATATTCATTCAGATTCAGAGAGTTCTTTCGTTCTGAAGACTGCTTCTGAAGACTGATCAGTTTATGCAATGATGAAGACCCACGAATGACAGGTTTCCGAACTAGGCAAGTTTTATTATGGAAGTTTGTTATATTTGATTAACAAGATTTTTTCTCTAATCAACCAAGGGAAAATCTACAATCGGATATTACCTTCCAAGAATATTCTTGGCAACTTATTTGAATCTACTCCACTTATGGAAACTGGAGATTTGGTTGTATGTGCGGCTAAATTAGAAGGGTTTAATTTCTACCTCAACGGTTATCATATCTTCTCAGATACAGTTTTGTTCAATCACGATTGATGACGTCCAATCAAAGATTGAAGAACGATCCTTTGATCGTGTATCCAACGGCTAAGTTTGGAGGCAAAAGAGTATTAAAGAAGAACCATGGTGATCTACGAAGGAGCGGGAACAACAATCCAAAGTGCAAGAGTTATTCAAATTCACCAAAGTATTCTGAGTGTTAAAAAATTCCATTCATTGTGAGGATTTTGTAAGAGAGAAACTGAGTATTCAATCTATTGTAATCTTTTTCGATTTATCATAGTGAAATCCAGCCAATTGGCTGTCATCGTGGGAGAGTGGTCGTAGGCCTAATAAGCCGAACCACTATAAACTCAGCGTGCACATTTCTCTTCTCTAAACTCCATCCTTGTGTTTAGTTTCTTTTCCCTTCACGCCGTTCGTATTGTTCCTAATCCTAATAGTGTATTGAAATTGCTTTTAATTCCGCAAGAAATTTAAATTAGATTCAGAATCACCTATTCACACCATCTCTAGGTGATATTGCTAGATCCAACACTTTCCACCCTTGGCCATTAGAGCAAGATCGATTGGCCGACGACCGCAATCAGCGCCGGATGGAGGTGACGATGATCGCCTGCTGATCGAAAGTGATGATGATCGACTATCTTGGTGGTGCTCCTTGTGCAATGGCTGGTGAGGCAATATCCAATCATCCAATGCATCATTCCATCCTTGAAAGATAACATGGTTCATTAAGTTATTTTTTTCTTCAATCTGGGTTTATCCCACTCCTTATTCTGAATTTGTCATTTAGGATTTTATCCAGATATATCTAGGTTTGTTCGGTCTGGATAATGCTGCCAAACATCGGAAAAGATGATATTTCTGACTTAAATTCGGTTTGTCAAATGCAGCTTAGCTAATAAAAAATGTTTTAGAAAAAAAAACGACTTTTAAACGTGAGAGGTTCTTCTTACTTTACTTAGACACAAAAAGAAGAAAAATATGTGAAATAAATATTTACGAGATATAAATGGGATTTTGGTAGAAGGAAGGAAACCATTTCATGTTGCCAATCCAATTTGAAGAAGGCTCAGTAATCCGGGCGGGGAGGGCGAATGAAACAAATATTATTAAGATATTCTACGAGGGAATCTAGACAAGAAGTCACATTCAAAATTTAGTTATTTAAGGGCCTGTATGATAATACTTTTGTTTCTCAATTTTTCTGTAAGTCAATCTGACAGAGAAATCTATTTGCTAAAAACAATTCAGAAAGTAGAAATCCGTTTGGTAAAAAAATTGACTTCTCGGCTCTAGAATCACTTCTGGAAGGATTTGTAACTTCTGATAGGGTTTTTAGCCAAGTTTGAGAAGTAAAAAATTTTAACTTCTCTGCTTCAGAATCACTTCTTAGACCACACCCGCCTTCGCCGACCGCCACCGTCGCCCGCCCGTCGACCGCCACCCACTGCCGCCATCTACCTCCCGCTGTCGTTGATCGCCACCTTTGACCACCACCCCCGCCGCCGACCGCCACTGCCGCAACCCACCAACCGCCGCCGCCAACGAAGATTTTGTTAATGATGTTTCAAAAGTAGAAATTTTCAACCGTTACCAAACGAATTTCTTCAATCAGAAGTCAATCTGGAACAGAAGTAGAAAAATAAACTTATGCTTTTGAGGAGAAGTAGAGAAATCAACTTCTGATTAGAATTTGATTTCTGATAGAGAAGTGTTGCCATGAGTGCCCTAAGCTTTCCCAGATTCCCAATCCGAACTCAGTCCAATTTTCATTGACCCGAGAAAAGCTCCAAAACCCGACCCACGTGTCCCTAATCAAGATGATGACGATTATGGGTGATCAATGACTGATCTGGTTCAATCCTACCTGAAATCAGAAATTTGACCAAAGAGATCGGTGTCTTTCGAAATCGAGGATTAGACCGGAAGCGCCTACAACTAGACCAAACCAGTTCAATCTGATTCCTATGCAGTTCAAATTGATTGTATGTGTTTTAATCACATATTAATATTTTAAATGTGTAGAAATATTCTTAATAATTAAGGGTTTTAGTAATTTTTTTAATTTTTTAAAATAAAATTAAAGTTAAAAATAAGGGTTAATACCACGAAAAATCCCAAACTAGTATACCTGTAGCAAATTTACCCCAAACTATTTTTTTATCACCGAAAACTCTAAACGGGTACACTTGTGACGAAGCTACCCAAACTTTTTTTTATCACAAAAAATCCTAAACTGATATAATTATGATAAATTTATTCCAAACTAATTTTTTTTATCATAAAAAATCCCAAACTAGTACACCTATGAAAAATTTACCCTCTATTAATTTTTTAAAATTGAGTTAATATCACGAAAAATTTCAAATTGATATACCTGTAGTAAATACAGGGTAACGAGTACACTCGACAATTGTTATGTATCATCCAACTCAGTAATTTGATGGTAAATTTTAACAAAAACTAACGGAGGGTCAATTTATTACAGTTGTACTAGTTTGGGGTAAATTTGTCACATGTATACTAGTTTGAAGATTTTCATGATAAAAAAATAATTTAGAATATATTTATCACATGTGTATTAGTTTGATTTTTTTTGTGATATTAATAAAAAAAATAATCTATTCAGGCGAACGATACCATTTTTCCAATCGAGAATCGGACCAGCACTTATTGATTTTCGAGGATTGGCGCCCTCGGAATCGGATCGAGGATTCAATCCTATTCGATCGGTAATTTATTTTGGGATATGTGCACAAGAAATCTTAAAACTTATCACAAAAGTATAATTGAGTACTAAAACTTACATAAAAGTGCAACCAAGTCTTAAAAATTCTTAACTTGGTGCAATCAACTCCTTCCATTAACACAATCAGTTTAATTAACGGAAAATACTTATGTGGAATTTTTTCATTTTTCATTCATTATTAAATCAGATTTTTTTTGGTCAAATATTTAAATTAGATAAAGAAAAAATAAAAAGGAAAACTACAATTTTACTGACAAAAAAAAACTGAAAATAAAAAATGAAAAATGGCAGGTCGCCTCTGACCAAAAAGAAAAATGGAAGGTTGCTGGTGGAGGGCCGCTGCCGCCCATCGCCGGAGGAGGTCCAGCGGCCCTAGGCGAGGGTGCCTAGATCTGGACGACGTCGGCCTCGCCTAAGCAGGCGACCATCGCCGAACAACATCGCATCGCCTTGGTATTACGACCATCATTTGATCCTCTTGCCAAAATCTCTCTCTCTCTCACACCCAAGAACATGGCGCCCCCTGGGTATTAGGATCGGCAATGCCCCGCACGACCCAGGTTCTGTTTGATTCCCATGTCTGATTCTCTGCACCGGTTTGTCTTGTTCAAGGGTGACGGTGGGCATGATTTGCGCGTCCGCAATTCTCCGCCTAATTGAATGTAACTTCAACTGCAGATGGTTCCACTCGTGTCTACGCCATTGCCATTGACCTCTTCCTCCCCTCCATTTGCAAATCACGTGAACAGGACATTGTGTGGGATGCAGCGTCGCCTCCTAGTTTGCCTTCTCCACTCGCTTCATCGCCAGATCTCGGCGCCTTCGCTCGGGCCTGGTGAGGGTGGCCGGTGAGCCCTCGTCCAAGGCCTGCGACCTCTGCCAGCTCCTCCAGATATGGGCGGTGGCGACAGCAGTCCCCCACCGGCGATTTGCCATTTTGCTTCTTTATTTTCAATTTTATTTATTTCAATAAAAGTTTAGTCTTTCTCTTTTAGTTTTTCTTCATATAATTTAAATATTTAATAAAAAAATTAATTTAAATAATAATAATAAAAATGATATGTCAGTATTTTCTGTTAAACAAACTAACGGTGTTAATAGAAGGACTTCATTGCACCAACTTGATAAGTTTTAATATTTGACTGCACTTTTTATAAATTTTAAAGGGTGACGCTTTTTTCACTCCCTCTTTGGCTAAAACACTCCTTATCGCAATATTTTGACAATATTAGCCTTTATGGATCTTACCTTTTTTTTAGCATTCTTCAATTGTTTTTTCTCCTTTCCTTTCTCGCTATGCCACTTTCCTTCTTCTCATTTATTTCTCTATCTCTTTCTTTCTAAAACACCCTCTCTCGTGATAATAATAAACAAGTTTTTGATACAGTAAGCTATGTAAGTGAGTTTGAGTCCAGTTCCTTCTTTCTCCATGCATTCTTTTTTATTCAGACTTGAAAATTTGAAATTGCATTTGGAGTTTGATCGTTATTAAGAGAAAATGAGGCTTGAACATTAAGATATCTTTTTGCATCTCACACTAGTATTTTATGCGCTCTGGTTTCTTTGTTCACTAAACTTGAATTTTGGACATGGGATGATGAGATCTTTAGTTTCAGCGAATTTTCGAAAGAATTTCTCTACTGCATTTTATCGCATTACGTAATTGGATTGCTTCTTGTTATTTTTCTCAATAAATACAGACTATTTGATATTGCAATCGACTTTGTTGGGTTCATACATGAGTCGGGATGTATGTGTAAGCTTTGTAATTTACCCCATTTGTTCAAATTCAACCATGAGATGATCTATTATTTCCTTGTAATAACGTCTGTCCTCGGCACATACAAAAAAATTGGCCACCGACACAAGCAACCCATTGAGTTGAAATCCAAATTTGCAGAAACCTTCTCCTCACCCGACTAGTCCTCTTCCATCTCCATTTCTTCAACTGTAGCTTAACCGTAAGTAAAAAACCCATCTCATATCTCTTTACTTTTCACCCTAATTTCATCCTTTCACTCCGTCTTTTTCGTTGTCCCATTTCGATTCAAATTCTTACATCGATCACAAGGACAAGAAAAAACTCAATTAAAGATTCCATTCTAAGAACCGAAGCCCTGGTCCAGATCCTCATCAGCACTGTTTGCTTCTCCATCTTCGTCTTCTTGGTCCTAATCTTCACCTTCATCGCCAATTCGCCATCGAAGAATCGCAATGGCTTGAATCTGCCCATGCTCTCATTAAGTTATTTATGCATACCAAAAATGTCACCTTAAAAGACGACAATCCCATCCTCAAAACCGATGAGGATTTTTCCCTCCTCGGCCTCGGAGTCTCTCCTGCTTTTGTGCCAATCTTGATTGCCGAATCCGCTCCCTATTCTCGTTAAGTTTTTTTTTTTTTTTTTTTTATAAAACCCACGATAAAAGACTACTAAGAAAACAAAAATAATACTTTAAAAAAGGTGGGATCCATAAAGGTCAATATTATCAAAACATTGTGGTAGAGAGTATTTTAGCTATAATAAGAGCGAAAAAAACGCGATTCATTTTAAAATTCAATTGCACTTTCTTAACAAATTTCAAAACTTTTAATCCCCGTATCCCATTTATTTTCATCACTAACGACGACATTATTTTGATTTAAACCCACGCCCACTCCCTTCTGAGCTCTGCAACAACAATCACAAATAGTCTCCCGCTTTTTAGCCCTAGATGTTCGCACTTCGCAGCAGCCCAATCATGTCCACTGGCGCTCCACCACTCCCTCTGACTCACTGAGTCAAGCGCCCTCCCCCATGGAGCGCGACGACCGCCACGGCTCGCGAAACGGCAACTGCGATCCCTGCCAGCGCTCCTCCAAGAAGGCCAAGCTCCCCGATCCTCCCCGGCCCATCTCCGACCCCGAGCTTCGGAGCGAGTTCTCCCACCACCAGCGCGGCGTCGCCCGGATCAACAACGGCAGCTTCGGCAGCTGCCCCGGCTCCGTCCTCGCCGCCCACCGGGACTGGCTGCTCCGGTTCCTCCAGCAGCCCGACGACTTCTACTTCAACTCGCTCCGCGGAGGTATTCTCCGGTCTCGAACCCTGATCAAGGACCTCATCAATGCTGACGACGTCGACGAGGTGTCGCTCGTCGATAATGCCACCACGGCCGCCGCCATCGTGCTCCAGCAGGTCGGCCGCGGGTTCGCGGAGTCGAGGTTCGCGCCCGGCGACGCTGTCCTGATGCTCCACTGCGTGTTTCAGGCAGTCAAGAAGTCGATTCAGGCGTACGTAGCGAGCGCGGGGGGCTCGATTGTGGAGGTCGAGTTGCCGTTCCCTGTGAGCTCGGACGAGGAGGTGATTGCAGCGTTTAGGAGAGGGTTAGAGAGAGGGAAAAGGAATGGTAGGAGAGTGAGGTTGGCTATAATTGATCATATTACCTCGATGCCATCGGTGTTGATTCCAGTGAAGGAATTAGTTAAGATTTGTAGAGAGGAGGGCGTAGATCAGGTTTTTGTGGATGCGGCGCACGCGATTGGTAGTGTTGAGGTCGATGTGAAGGAGATTGGGGCTGACTTTTACGTGAGCAATTTACATAAGTGGTTCTTTTGCCCGCCTTCCGTGGCGTTCTTGTATTGCAGGAAATCGTTGGGTTTAGTGAGCAACATGCACCATCCTGTAGTGACACATGAATACGGGAATGGATTACCGACGGAGAGCGCGTGGATTGGCACAAGGGATTATAGCTCTCAGCTTGTTGTGCCTGCGGTGTTTGAATTTGTGAAGAGATTCGAAGGAGGGATTCAGGGCATCATAAAGAGAAACCACGAGCAAGTTGTGAAAATGGGACAAATGTTGGCAGAGTCTTGGGGGACAAATCTCGGGTCTCCACCAGAAATGTGTGCTAGTATGATCATGGTTGGTCTTCCTTCGAGGCTGTGTATTTTCAGCGAAGAGGATGCTCAGAGGCTAAGGTCGTATTTGCGGGTGAATCATGGGATCGAAGTGCCTATACACTATCAGCCTCCTGCTGATGGTGTTGATGGACCTAGGGACAAGGATGGAAGCATAACAGGATATGCTCGCATTTCTCATCAAGTTTACAACACTGGAGAAGATTATTTCAAGTTCAGGGATGCGATAAACGAACTGGTTGAGGATAATTTTACTTGCAAAATGCTCCTTATAGAGTGAAAAAGGTACTCTTTTTCACCCATGGGATCATCTCACAATAGGAAGCATAGTACCTATTCTTCATGCCTTCAATGCCATGAACTTAGAGCCACTCATTTCCTTCTTTATATCATCTTTGTTTTCATTGTGGATAGAATGTGCAGAGGTTGCTGTTCTATTCGCAGAACTGAGTTAAGCACCGCAATTGCAATTTTGGACACATGGCTCATTTGAACTCTCTGATGATTGAATCATCAGGTCTTTAGGCATTTCGGGACTGCTTCTTGTGTGCCAGTTGATCACTTGATTTGTCAAATGCTGCTGGCTTGATATGTCATTTTTCTCTTTGCTTATTGTAAGATATTTTCTATTAACACAGCGCTTTATGGGCTTTTTGTAATTTTATGAGAGGATTATTGTATTGGAGATTGATAGAGAGCACTCCTTAATTTAGTACATGATTGCATGCTTATATTGTTCTTCTGCTTAGGCTTCCTTTAGAAACATTTTCCCTATGCAATAGTATATGCAGAAATGTGACGGGGTCTGCCCCATATGGCTATATGAGTTGCGTTTTGACTTTTTAGCATGAAGACGTGTAGTTCTTGGACTGAATGTTTATTTATTGTGTAATTTCTTTGCTCTGAGAGATTTCTATATTGAAATCGTTATGTTGAACTGCAGTTATATGTGACCAATTTCCGTCAAATGATTTTCTTTCTTGAGGCCTATTTGAAATAAGAAAACCTGGACAATGGCGGTTTTAATCGGTCTGATGCTAACTCTAGGGTGAGGTTTCAATCGGATGGCCCTTCACTTCTATCTTCGCCTAATTAACTCTTTATTCAGGTTTCAAGGTTCAAGCATGTTAAAAGGTGGGCGGAGAGACCACATTCCAATAGCTTGTGAATAAGTTATGGTTGAGTTGCTGTGTAGATACTGATTTGCACTTAGAACGTATTTAAGCTTCCTCTGCTTTCGTGCATTTATCTTAAAATAAGTTGAAGGTGGAATTCATGTTTGTGAAGCATTTGTTTGGCTTGGCTAGAGTTTCTGAATAGCCTCTTCTTACTTTTCATGCGGTGGTGGCAGGTCTGTTTGTGATTTGCAGTTGACGAGCCTTGATTGGATTAATGCAACTCTTTCACTACCGTGCCAATGTCTGCAGCTTGTCATGGTTTGGTAACACATGGATGGCCGGGTGGAATTGTACATGTGACCTTCAAATCCTTGATGGTTTCCCAAGAATAACTGCTATGAGCTGACACTGGTGGACGAGACATAGCCATATTGTATCGACATAAATGGTGAATCTTAGAAATTTTGACCATTAGTTCCAATTGACTAAATCCTGCCATTGTGGTCCAACGTTAAGTTGGTAATTGACTTTTAGTTTGTATTAGGCATTGATTGTCAAAATCTCTACCAGTGGAGTTTATTCGATTATGGTGAAGCCATTTGCCTCTTCTATGTTGTATAAGTGGTAATTCACTTTTGGATGTGAAATCCGGAATAAGGGGTGAAGTGCACAGCTTCAACAATTTGCTGGAAATTAGTTCAGCATGTTTTGTCAATGAATTGAAGCTTGGTTTCGAATGATTCCAGGGCAGACAACATTTTCACTTCTGCTCTCTATCCTTGTTTGTTATTGAAGATGACTCATCAAAGAAGACATCCATAAGAAAGATACAGCAAAAGTTCCGTAGAGACATCAGAAGCTGAAGAGCTCATGTGGAGCAACCAAGGATGCACAGAAATATGCAGTGGAGGTAAGAAATGTTCAAACCGAATCAGGATTGTAATTAACTTGATCAGCGAAAAGTTTGATCCAATTGACAAGCAACGCATGTATCGCTTGAATTTTCTCAAAAGCCGAGTCAGGTGAGTCCCTCATATCATCCATAACATAGATCAGTGCCCAGCTAAATTCTCTAATGGTGAAGGGAAGTGCGGAAAATGATTTCCTACCATAAATGCATTGGTGCCATTAAATTTGGGTTGTCCAATTCAAAATGGACGTCTCAAATCAATAAATAATTTTTTAGTGGAAATTGATATGGACTGATCTGGATTGTTCATTTTGAATTGGACAGTCCAGATCGATCATGGTAAGACATCCTTTATGGTAGGAAATCCAGATTTGGGAAGTGCGGCTGAAATGAAGAGGACCGCCAAGAAACTGGATTCGGTCCTCGAAAAGTGGGTAGAGAACAATCGGAAAAAAAAGGCCAGGGGCAGAGTCGGGGATGATGAGTAAGACTTCAATCATTGCATGCTTTACGCCACGGAACTGGAGGATGGGTAGATCTCTGTTCAAGAGGCTGATACTATCCTCCATACCACTCGCTTACTACACCTGGCAGTACTGGTCCGCGATTGTGCTCCTAGTTCTCAGGCGAATTATTAAGTTAAGATGTAGAAGTGGAAGTATTCAAGTATGCGATTGCGAAAACCAATTTATAAGAAAATTGAAACACGAGTCCTCGTCTGTACCTCCCCCACAACCAACAAAGCCTATCCAATTGAGGAAATGTCTGCGACTGCTTCAAAGGGACACCATCCATTTCAAGAAGAAACCTAATGCCATAATTGGGGGATGACCAGACATGCCAGTTCAATGCAAGAACCAAATCGAACCAGTTGGACCTGATCGGTTTCAGACTTGCTCACAAGGAGACCTGTTCGGTTTTGGGGTAAAAAATTGGAGAATAGGCCTTAACCTGTTCCTTTTCCTGCTGTGAATCAGCCATCGGTTATACCCAGGGGCGGCCCTTGTTGGTTTGCGGGTATTCCGGGTAAATTTGGTTTTCAACGGTTCAAAATCAAACCCTAAGTCTGTGTAGCAGACAGAAATTGATGTAAAGAATGCCTTCTGACTCTCTGAGATAGGTTTGAGCACGAGGAGAGCCTAAATTGACGCAAGGAATGCTGAGACATTATCTCCAAAAACCGAAAAGATTATCACAGTGCGTACAACAATATCAAAGGTTGCTCTTTTATTGTTGCATTGTCTCCATTTTAAGCATATTGCAAGGAGACATTGCTTCCGCTAGTTCGAGACGTGTTGACTGCCATTTCATCTCACGTGCACGCATGAGCTTGACCATTTTAACCTCTCCCCAGAGAAGAGTGCTTGTGACCCCTTCCATTGTAAATCCACATTTGCTCCCTGTAGTAAAAATACCCTGTTCTGGAGGTAGTGTAAAATGTGAATCAAGAACCGAAAATAAGCAAATGGCCACTTCCCACTCCTACACAAACCACACACTCAAGGCACATTTGATGAGCTTCTGAGGAAATTGGATGAAATTGGGAAATCTCTGGTTACCAAGAAGAAGATGGCATCACCGCACAAGGGGGTTTCTGCAATCCCTCCTCAGCATTAAACTCACGTTCGCTTAGGCATCCTGGGTTCAATACGTCGCAGAGTGAACCGAGAGCCCTCCTTCCTGTTCGCAGGGTTTCTTTGTTTCTGGCCTTGCTCTGCTCTGCTTTCTCTCTTCTCCATAACTGTATTGTCGGATCGGGCTACAAACCCCAATAGAAGTTTTCGATTCGTCTTGGGTTTTGGTTCCTACAGGGGGTTTTATTTTAGGTTATTGTATTTTTCCTGATCAAACAAAAAGGGAGGGTTATTTAAGGTTTTCAAAAGTAGACTTGCCCTGCAGCCTGTCTTGGAAGAAACCTTTCTTGTCATCAACATTCTAGTCAAAAATGTTTTCCCTTTTAATTGATAGCAATTTTGGCCTTGAAGTAAATGTGAATGCTCTACAATAATTGTGGATGAAAATGTGTTAGGCGCATGGTTTCCAAGATTGCATTCACTGAGATTTCATTGCAGGCAATGAGCAGAACCATTTGCTGAGTTAAAAACCATTTTACAAGCGAAAGAGAGTTATCCCGACCATTCTTTGAGAGCTCTGTTGTGGCAAGTACACTTTGAGGAAATCTGGCCCTTCTCTGGGAGTTTGCACGTACAAGATCAAGGTTCAATTCAATATTCTCTAGTCTATAGAAGCAAAGCTTGATGAATCTCAGTCAATGCAACTTCACTCCGAACAGACATAAACCATGCAACATCTCAGTGAATGCAAGCTCATAAACTGTGCACGGAACTCATTTTCATCGGCAGTTATTTCACAGCAACTATATTTACTTGAGGCCAAAATCGTGATCAATTGAGAGGGAAAACAATCGTGATCAATTGAGAGGGAAAACATTTTCGAGAAGTAGTCATGTGGGATGAAGCACCTGTGTCAGGGAACCATGCCTGGTCATCAGGATCAGAAGCCTTTCTAATGGCTCTGATACCATGAGTGTTCAGGAGTGGCTTCGAAATGAATAGGCCAACTTGCGCTCAATCTGAGAGCACTCTGCTTTGCAGAAGATATGCTTACAACTTCCAAATACAATGACAATAATATGGAGATTGCATGGATAAAACACATAACAGCTCTATCTTAGCTTTAAATAAAGTAGACATAGAATCTTGTTTCTTGAGGTGGTTTTCTTATCTATCTACAGAAGCAACCACAAATAATGTCTGCACCCGTTTTTCTCAACAGTGAACCTACCTTAAGTGATGAAGCGTAGTTGATATTTCCGACCAAACGATTTTTTTTTATGTGCCCGTTTTTTTATGGCGTCATTATGAATAAGATAGAATACTAAAGTTCAGACATCTTGCAATGAAGCTGCTCTCTTCCTTAAGTAACCCAGGCAGCATAAGTTTGACCTTCTGTATGCTCTTTTCTCTCGAAAGCAACCCCATGAAGGCATGGAAATGTCTCTGTAACCGGCAAACACTTTTTATCTCTGCATATTTTATCAGCTAGATCATATAATGCGACTTTGACCGACAAAAGATAGTAAAATTCCCTCTACTTAGTTTAATTTTTGTAGCTTCAGACTTCAAAGATAAAGAAGCTCCCAACATACCATCAAATTTGAAGACTTCACCCACTGTATATGAACTTCAGGAAACTTGAGTTCATTCCTCTTGTTTGCTGAACCTAATAGAACATATCAATGGCAGTTTCAACAGTGCTGAACATATTCTTATAGTTCCTTTGCCTTTCTATAGGACATGCACAATAATGCTGTCACGAATGTACTAGCTTTAATAGTCGCCATTTGCCATGTGTTTTCGATGCACTTCTACCGTTCTTTCTCACCACCTCGCAGGTGATTTACATTAGGGAAATACATGAACAGTACTCACAGAAAAACCGGTATTGTCACCTATTACATGGGAAAGTAGGACCCAACCAAAATCGGTTGCACGAAACATAATTACAACGGGGCCGTGCTCATGTTAAGAGCAACCAAGGACGCGTAGTAGCCATCTTTGATATTAATGAGCGAGTCGTGCTTTCCTTTCTCGACGATCACTCCATTTTTGACCACCGCGATCATGTCTGCGTTTTTTATCGCTGATAGTCTATGCGCCACTATAACCGTAGTTCTATTGACCATGACTTTGTCTAATGCATCTTGAACCACTCTTTCGGATTCAGCATCCAATGCACTAGTAGCCTCGTCGAGAAGGAGTATCTTCGGATCCTTCACTATAGCACGTGCAATGGCCACCCGCTGCTTCTGCCCACCGGATAACTGGACTCCACGCTCGCCCACCAATGTGTCATAACCCTGCAAAGCCATTGAATACCGGTAAATATGATTCTCAGCAAACATCTGTACTTATTGGTTGCTTAACCCGCATATGTCTATCTTACATAAGGGACGAGATAACTTGCCTGTTGCAAACTACTGATAAACTTATGGGCATTTGCCAACTCTGATGCAGTCATTATCTCAGTTTCTGTTGCCTCTCCATCCTTTCCGTAGGCTATGTTGGCACGGATTGTGTCGTTGAACAGAACTGGTTCTTGGCTCACAAGGCCCATCTGCTGCCTAAACCACTTTAATTGAAGCTTCCGAATTTCGAACCCATCAAGTGTGACGTGGCCAGAATCGGGGTCATAAAACCGTTGCAACAGAGCTATTACAGTCGATTTCCCACTCCCGCTCTCTCCAACTAAGGCAACTGTCTGAAAAAGGAAAAAATCACAATCCATATGTGCATGTATTAATATCAACACATGTTTAGTGCATCATGACTGGCCGGAACTCAGATAAGAATAGAAGATCTTGCAAAGATAAAATGAAAGGGTTATCATAAAGCTTTACTTTGCCGGAACGAATGGTCAAGCTAAGATCTTTGAAAATTTGTATATCCGGGCGAGAAGGATACTTGAAGCCGATGTTACGAAGCTCTATTTCTCCCTTCACATTTTCCAGCGTTTCTCCAGACTCATCACCAGGGTCTATTTTTGATTTTCCGTCGATGATTTCGAAAACTGAGGCAGTTGCGCTCCTGGCTTTGTTGGAGTCCTGAGTGAAGGAACTTGACTGAGTAATTCCAACGGCTGCCATGGTCAGGGCAAAAAACACCTGGAAAGCACAAGATAGATAAGCCATCAAATGAATTACAGGACTTAAAATAGTCCTAAATAATTTGGTGCAGTGAAATCGAAAGTGTTTCAGGAAAACTGACAAAACAGGAAAAGATAATCTTACGCGGAAAACTTCTGAAAAAGTTGTCTTGCCATCCTGGACAAGTCGAGCTCCAGCGTAGAAACAGGTACCATAGACCGCAAAAAGTAAGAAGAAAGATAGGCCAAACCCGACTCCGCTAATCAACCCTTGTCTAACTCCTGCTTTTATTGGCCCTTCACATTTTTTAGCATAAAGTTGCATGATCTTCTCTTCAGAACAAAAAGAAGCAACCGTCCTGATGCTTCCAACTGCATCAGTAGCTACTTGACTGGCTTCCTCGTACATCATCTGCGTACATAAAGACTTTGATGAACACCGGTAATATCTAAATATCTGTCCAATTCACCGAAAATTTAGGACAATTTTCAGCTGTTGGCTCTCTCGAACACTCAAATGGACAGTGACTAGACACTGATAACTTATTAGGACCATAAATGGCAAATAAGGAATGCGTACCTTGGCGTCTGCGCTAAATCCTTTCATGAATTTTACTTGGATGTATCCATTAACAAATATCAGAGGGAGCAACACAAGGACTATGAGTGACAATTGCCAGCTAGCCGCAAAAGCGATGACTATACCAGCAACTGCAGATGCGCTGTTTTGAACAAGCTGGCCTAGTGCATCCCCAACTAAGGCCCGCACTGTTGCTGCATCTGCTGATAGTTTTGCACCAATGACACCGCTGGAGTGCTCTGGCTCATCGAACCAACCCACCTCCATGTGTACCACCTTCTCAAAGCACATAGATCTTATCCGCTGGATTAATCTGCAACCTGCTATCGAGAAGAAGTACATCCTTGCTGGATACGCTACTAATGATGCCAGGCCAAGAGTCATGAACATCAATGCCCAAAACTTCGAATCTTTCCTCAGTTTATGAGGTACTTCATAAAATGTCTTGATCATAGTAGATAATAGTATGCCAAAAACGGGGAATACCACACCAGCAATGATCGCAAATATAGACCCTATTAGTAGCACGGGAACTTCTGGCTTATTAAGATATGCAAGCCGACGAATAGAAACTTCTGCAGCTGCTTTTTTTTTCTCCAAAGAAGAGGACTCTGGATTTGCTGGTGCACCATCAGGGACATTTAATCCTGTGGCCAGACGGAACGAGATAGATAAGGAATGGCGGCTGCTATTTCCCACACCCGATGATCCCTGACTTATGGATTTCAAGGACATTCTTTGGCTCGATTGTCTACCGTCAAGGAGATTTTCTGGTTTGTTTTGGTCATCTGTTGCTCGATCTTGCTCTGCATTTACTTGCTGGAGTCGTATTAGCTGACTGTATGATCCATTGGGATCTTTCAGCAGTTCCGAGTGTGTACCTGACAAAATTTGCAAAAATATTAGCTCTAGCTCCGTTTGAGCCTGCACTCACTTATGTTTGTCAAGTTCCCACCGTTTAAACAGGATATTCATATCAGGTCAATTAGGTAGGATTGGCTATCATTTGAGACATGCCATGGAAAAAAGTTCATGCTTTAGTACCTCTCTCCACTATCTTTCCTTGATGAATGACACAGATCATATCAGCGTTCATGATGGTGCTCAAACGGTGTGCTACAATGACAGTGGTTCGATTAGCCATTATCCTGTCCAATGCCTCTTGTACAATCCTCTCTGATTCTGCGTCTAGTGCGCTCGTGGCCTCATCTAAAAGCAAAATCCTAGGATCTTTTAGAATAGCTCTTGCAATGGCAACTCTTTGCTTCTGTCCTCCAGAGAGCTGAGTACCGTGTTCACCAACCATTGTGTCCAGTCCCTTGATGCAAAGATGCAAAAAAGTTTAGACTCACAATTCAATTAATCTCAGTTAGCTTAGAGGTAAATTGATCAAACTAAACATCTCTAGACCTTGGGCAATTTGTCAATGAATCTGGCAGCATTGGCTACTTCAGCGGCTGCTCTTATCTCTTTGGTGGTTGCATTCTCTTTCCCATACGCAATATTATCCTTGATGCTCGATGCAAACAGCACAGGTTCCTGGCTCACAAGGCCAATCTTACTCCGTATCCATTTAAGCTGAAACTCTTTCAGATTTATTCCATCGATGAGCACTTCACCGGCTTGCGGATCATAAAACCTCTCTATAAGACTGATCACGGTGGATTTTCCGCTTCCACTTTGCCCAACCAATGCCGCGGTCATGCCGCTGGGTATGTAAAGAGAGAATCCGTTGAATATCAGCTCATCTGGTCTGGCTGGGTAGCTGAAGTAAACATCCTTAAGTTCTACGACTCCACGAATTTCGTCCAACGTCTTGCCACGGGTGTCGCAAGAATCAATCTCAGGCTTCCTGTTAATGGTCTCAAACATCTTAAATGCTGCGGCTTGACCAGCGGCAAATGCGGTCATGCACGGAGAGGCCTGTCCTAAGGACCTGAGAAGTAAGCCAAACCAATTCATTTATTACGAGTCTGCAGTAGCACAATCACAATAAAACTACTCGCAATTAATTTACATCTGATTTCTCTTTGGTGTAAACATCCAACTCTCGCGTGGTTTGTAAAAATAATCAACTATTAGCTTTTCCTCCCAAAAACTAACAAGTATCCTTAACTCATCAAGGTATATCGCAAATTAAAAGTTGAATGAAGTCCATAGTGCAACTAACATTGAACCAGCTAAGACAGCGACAATGACATTAAGTACTTGACCCCCGGTATATCCTTTTTCCAGAATCATCTTTCCTCCGAACCATATTGCCAGTGAATAACTGCAGAAGAGAATCAACAAGGCTGTACCAAGACCTAGTCCAGCGGCCATGCCTTCGTGAACTCCCGATTTATACGCATCGAAAAGGAACTTGTTGTAAGTTGCTATTGCCAGCTTCTCCCCAGTAAATGATGCTACCTAATTGCACCAAGGGACAGCCACCGTCTCAGGGACAAAATTATAAACCAATAAGCCTCATATATGGAATCTGACTTACTGTTCTAATTGACCCTATTGTTTGTTCCACAACATTTGCCGCTTTTGCATAAGAGCTTTGTCCTCGTGATGCCATCTTGGCTACGATCAGGGCCATGAGGCCACCAGAAACCACAATGGGAGGAATGGACGATAACATGACCAAAGTAAGTAGCCACCCTTTAGTAAATGCGACGACAAATCCTCCTATGAACGTTGACACGAGCTGTATGAACTTTCCTACCTGCAGAAATCCAAGGGATATAATAAAATAATACACCATCACTTCTGTGCTTCCTTCTCTGCTAGTGTGTGGCTTCAAGCTGAAATGTTACCTTCTCACCCATGGCATCTTGTATAAGAACGGTGTCACCAGACATTCTTCCCACAACCTCTCCTGTGTTTGTTTCCTTATCAAAAAAGGCAACGTCTTGTCTCAGTATAGTCCGTAGATACAATCCCCTAATCCGAGCGGCCTGTCTCTCTCCCGTGACCATCCAGAAAGTAACCTCTGACAAAACAACCGATTCCACTGTTCATTTTCACTTGTTAACAAAAACTCCAGAACTTTTTTTTTTCTTTGGGTGAGAGATATACTTACGAAGAAATGCCGTCACACCAGTAAACAGTGCCAGGTAGATAAATTTCAGAGATACCTGAATTCAAAGTATGGTGTAACGTATCAGTAAGAAGGAAAGACCTGTTCGTTACGAGAAATGACCCCTGGAATAGATAATTTGATACCAATTTTTCATGCTTTTATTAATGACTGATTACTGTTAAGTACTCTGATGATTGGAACTCTGCGTCTAGCATCAGGAAATGAACATTATGCTTCAAACATAGTTACCTTGGAAACAAGATGCACCAAATTTTTGTTGTTTTGGTTAGTTCCAAATGAATCAATCAACTGCCCGAAAAGTACTGTCATGAGGGGCAAACCTAAGCCATTGCCAACAGCACCTATTGTACCCACAACCATTAAAACCATGTCGGTGAAATCTGCGAAGAAGAACAGCTTGTGAAATGGAACTGTATTAGTTTTCTCGTCTTCTTTGTTCTTTTCAGGTCTGTCCTTGGCCTCTGCATCACTTGTCGAATTAGTAGCCACACGCGTTTCTATATCCACGTTCGCGCTGCGCTCCATAGACATTATACCAAAGAGAAGATCACTCTATACTGCTTTTGTCAACTTGTTCATCGATATGTCCAGAAACTATCTTGCATCTGCAGAACAAAGTCAACGACAGGAATCAATACTTTACAACACAAGCCAGAAAAGTGGAGCTCCGAATGCTTTAAAAGATATACGCAAGTCATGCATCTGAACCAAACCGCCAGACCGGATCCGACAGCCAAAACAGAGAACAAATGTTCCAGATGGCATGTCAATTTGAATGTTGTAGTCAGTAAATGATCCGAAGGAACTTTCAGTACTGTAGGCACATCCAAGTAAATAAGGAGTAAAGAATGCTGGAGACTCCAAATTTCCCTGAATTCGAGCATACAAACCTCTGATCTGCTTCTGCTTATGCAAAAATGTCGACCTTATGAACCAAGCCATACGGAACGAATTAAACAACGGTTGGCGAAAAGGAGGAAGAACACCATAGTTTCATTTCTTTTTTGCGCAGAAGCTAAAGAAGGAACACCAACTCACATCATCAACTAATTCAGAGTGGTTTCTTCATCTTCCTCCTTAAACCAATACTCTTCCTCTTCCCATATGAAAGCCTTTAACCAAACTCGAAATCCAAGAAATGCTACTTCAAGAAATATTACAAAAATGTCATGACTCGCTCTCTGATCTTTTACAGGCTATAAAATCACTAAAAGAACCACAATGGCCAACCCCAGAGCGTCCGATCTGATTGACCATCATCGAGATCCCCACAGTTTAATACAATAATCGACGTCATTTGACTGAAATAAACGAAACCCAAGATGCCATTTTCTTTCCACAACGAAGAGAAGAAATAAAACACAGAAAGGTGACAAAAATAAACCAGACACAGATAGCTCAAAAGGGTAGCTTTTAATGCAAGTACCGGCTGAGAAATTGTCCCCTGCTTCATCGAATTCTTTATGAATTCCAAATCAGGGACTACTACTTCGCAAGCCCACTGGATATGCTTGAGGATTAAGCATTATGGTTGATCAGTCGCTTGCTTGTCAGCATGATGGAACTCTCTCCTTTGTCAAACACATTTTGATGTATACTTTGTTTGTCCGAATAACATCTGGTGCAAGTCTTTCGCTGAGAGTCATCATCTTATGATGGTTTTCACCGATCAGCAGAATTAGGCAACAACAGTAGAATATGCTTTTGGTTTTCAACTGTCATTGCAAGTGAGATGACAATAGCCACTACATTTTATTAGTGAGTATTTTTCCTAAGAAACAAATAAAAAATTCTCTTGCTTGTCTTTATCGTCGACCTTTTGGGGCATCAAAACCTGTAGAGCCCTTAAAAATAATACTAACAACAACTCTCGATTTCTGAGTAGCGTGAGGCCAAAGCTGAGTGAATCTAGACTATCTGTTCTCCATCAAATTATTGCTAATCTTTTTTTTTTGGTCAGAATTATTACTAATCGTGAATAATTTGTTTCTAAAAGTTATTAAACAATTAGAAGCACGGTTTCTCTTGGCACTTGCATTCATAAATTAAAGGTAGGAGAGAGATTAACGCGAGGAGGGTCTGCCACGTTGGTGATTGTCCATGCCAACGTCGGTCGTGCCACGTAGGACAGACGGCGTCCACGTCAATGATTTTTGGCCAATTTTCTCGACCATAGTATTAGGATTATACACTATGATCGGTGATGTTAGTCGTGACGAAACTAATCCATACAATAAAAGCTTTTAATCGTGAATACATGATGATGATGATGATGCTGATGATGATAGGATGCTACAGAGGGCTAGTGTGGCGTAAAGCTTGTTGCAAGCGAGGTTTTTGTTTTTTCTATTTACTCTGGAATATGAAAGAAAAAGAATCTTATCATTAAAAGGCAAAACTATTAATGCACGAGATAAGATTTATCCTCATCAAGTCCTCAGTGGCGATATCATGTTTGATTGTTATGGATATATTGTAAGAAAGATTCTCTTTTTTAAGAGTTGCTTTTCTAAATGTGTAACCTAAGACTCTATACTAAAATTGGAATTGTCTTTTTTGTTGTTACAAGAAAAAGTTTTGTGTGCTTTCCCAGAAACAAAAGCAGCGACCACCGAGATTTCTCACGTGCAATGGACTAAACCTGAGACCTCATCAGTTTAATTATCTAAGGTTCAATGATCTCACCAACTCAGCCAACAATCCATTGGTGATACATCTCTGTTTATTAACTTCCGATTTTATAAATCCATAAACATGCATAAAAGTAAGGGAAATTTTCAAATAAGGGTTTGAAATGCTCTTATTATCTCACATGAAGGCCTGAAACGGACTTTGTTTCAAATAAGAACTTCAAGTGGCCATGTCAGTCTCAAAGAAGGGCCTGACATCTCAGCGCCAGGTTACATCTTTGCCGATTTAGTTTTAAACTTTTTTATAAGAAAGAAAAGAAAAGAAAAGAAAAAATAAACAAAAATAAAATAGTTTGGAAAAATATAAAAATATTATTAAAATTTTTTTACTTTAGCGCCAGTGGCGCTACCTTAGCGTTAGCCACGCTTTGTTAGCGACTTCTAGCCAGAATTGACCGAAAAAGATTGAATTGGTACGAATGCAAAAAAAATTAGGACTGAATTGACAAAAAAAAAGATTTCATATTGAATTGACACAATTATAATAGATATGAGATTTTTTTGAATAATTTTCTCAGAGATTGAGCAGATGGAGTATGTTTTGTTAAAATGGAAGAAAAAAAAAACTTTTCTCTTTAAGAAAGAAAAACCTTGGCATTGACCCTTAAAGAAAAGGATGCCATGATTACTTCCACTTCTCCTTGTAGTGGGTGTCTAAAATGATCGGTGGCAATACAGCTTTCTCAAAGCATATGATGATATTATGCACAAATTTTTTGGTGGTCCCCGTTAGGTTTTGTAATTTACAACTCACCGCAACGTGGCAATGCGACATGCACCAAGCAAATAGATTACACTAAAAAATGGTTCTATGTCAACTTCTCTTGTAACCCGGGGAAAGAGTAATTTGCCGGCAAACAGCTAGTCAAGAATGACTCATTAACGTTAAAAAGTCTCCGCTGTACTTAGGGGAAACTACCAAAAAAGTTATAAATCTATAATAATTGTATCAATTCAGTCCTACATCTTTTTTTCTTTGCCAGTTCAATTTAAAACTTTTTGCGTTTATGTCAATTTTGTCCATTTGATCGGTCGGCGCTATCGTCGCTAATCTCTAATAATCTATATTATTTTTTTGACTTTTGACTTTTTTTTTCTTTCTTCTTCCTTCGGCCGGAGGCCGGTGAGATCGTTGCGCCTCGCCATGGCTGGGCGAGGCGCGACCTTGCCGTCGCCGGTTGAGGTCGAGCCTTGCCCAACCATTGCAAGGCCGGCCTCCGCTTTTGATCGGTGGCTGGGCTCGGCGTTCGGCTGGAGGAAGAAGGAAGAAAAAAATAAAAGAAAAAGAAGATGAATAAAAATATTTTTTTTGAAAAATATTAAATTATTATTTAAAATTAGCCATGTCAATGTTAGCAGTACGACACCAGCGCCGACCAGTCAGATGGACTGAATTGACACAAATTAAAAAAAAAAGGGTTTGGGACTGAATTGACAAAAAAAAGGTTTATGACTGGATTGACACAATTTCAATAGGTTTATAAATTTTTTGGGAATAAACTCAAAGAAAGTGAAGGAGTCGAGGGATAAAATTGACTTTTAGCATTTTGTTTTCGCAATTACCATTCAAAGATCTCGATCATATTATGGAAAAAAATGATTTATGTCGAGTGTATAGAGATGATAGATGAAAGAGGGAATGATAATATAAACAGAAATAGTTTTAGAATTTCAGCTAACTAATTAAGCATTCACACCTCACTAAAAAGGAGGGAAAAAATAGCCCATCTTGCATTGCCTCTTGTGGATCCTAATACAAGAGAAACCACCACCAATCACTATGTGAGAAGCCATACACCTTAAATCCATTGTCCAAAACCACTTTTGAAGTCTAAATATCTTAAACCAAAGCAGACCCCTAGAGATGCTCATAACCACTCCTTTTTAATCCTTGCAAAAAAGTGGAAGCGCTTTGAAATCCGCCATTATTGCTCAAGGCCCACCGGATATGACATTAGGGAGTTGACTTATAATAGGTAGCAAGCTTACTATCACAGGTTACTTAAGCAGGGCCAGGAGTAAGTGATCGCTTAAGTAACCTGTGATTTAACACAGCTTACCCTAGGAGGTGTTGCCACCTCTACCTGGATTGTCCCAGTTGCACCTAGCCAAAATCAGCGGCATACTGGATAAACAACAGACTACAATGCCGTCTGCGACGGCACCCAAGCACCCAAACTTCCCAGTTGATGTTTTTCTTGGGAACTAGGACCAATACCCTCTCCAATACCCCTTCATCAGTCACAACCCCTGGAGACCTTTGGAGCACCAAAAAGATAACTACTCCTTTTTAATCCTTGCAAAAAAGTGGAAGCGCTTTGAAATCCGCCATTATTGCTCAGGGCCCACCGGATATGACATTAGGGAGTTGACTTGTAATAGGTAGCAAGCTTAGCTCCATAATTTAGCATCTTAATTGTACGATTAATAATGCTTAATTAGGCATTCTTTAACTGGTTGAATGACTGCTGCCAACTATTCCTGTTCACTTGCACATGTCCTTGACCAAAAATCAAGAGCTTATGGCATCTGTAGGTAGAAAGGTTAGCTCAGTAACAAGTCTGTCCTTCCATTGTGTAGTTTTCCTGATTTTCCGGGAAGTTAGTGAATATAATTCAGAAGTTATGCTGTCTAATCAGCTTTTGGGAAGATCGAAGGTTTCTCGTGCTAGATTGGCAGCGATGAGCAATGTTAAAGATGTCTCCTCATATGTCATAGGCAAGCTGAAAGAAACATGCCATCCGCCGAAATTCTTATTGTTATAGTTCCATAAGCCACCTGTTTCGATGCACTTTGGGCTTTCTTTCTCATCAACCAGCAGGTGAATTACATCATGGAACCCAAAGGAAAAACTGGTATGGTCACCTGCTACATGGGAAAGTGGGACATAAACCAAAACAGGTAGCGTAAAAAAACATTATTAGGATGACGCTGCGCTCATGTGAAGAGCAACCAAGGACGCGTAGAAACCGCCTTTGGTATTAATAAGAGAGTCGTGGTTTCCTTTCTCGACGATCACTCCATTTTTGACGACCACGATCACGTCTGCGTTTTTTATAGTTGATAATCTATGCGCCACCATGACTGTAGTTCTACTGACCATGACTTTGTCTAATGCATCTTGAACCACTCTTTCCGATTCAGCATCCAACGCACTAGTAGCCTCGTCGAGGAGGAGTATCTTCGGATCCTTCACTATAGCACGTGCAATGGCCAGTCGCTGCTTCTGCCCACCGGATAACTGGACTCCACGCTCGCCTACCAATGTCTCATAACCCTACATGGTCATTATCACACCGGTGACTATGATTCTCAGGAAACATCCGTAATTATTGCTCGCTTAATCTGCATATGTCTATCTTATATAAGGGATGAGATAAACTTGCCTGTTGCAAACTACTGATAAACTTATGGGCATTTGCCAACTCTGATGCAGACAATATCTCCGCTTCCGTTGCCTCTCCATCCTTTCCGTAGGCTATATTGGCACGGATTTTGTCATTGAACAGAGCTGGTTCTTGGCTCACGAGGCCCATCTGCTGCCTATACCACTTTAACTGAAGCTTCTGAATTTTGATCCCGTCAAGTGTGATGTGACCAGAATCAGGGTCATAAAACCGTTGCAGCAGAGCTATTACAGTCGATTTCCCACTCCCGCTCTCTCCTACTAAAGCAACTGTCTGAAAAAGCAAAAATCACAGTCCATATGTGCATGTACTAACATCAGCACGTGTTTAGCGCATAATGATTGGCTGGAACTCAGATAAGAATAGGAAAAGATCTTGCAAAGAAAAACAAAGGGTTATCATAAAGCTTTACTTTGCCGGAATGAATGGTCAAGCTAAGATCTTTGAAAATTTGTATATCCGGGCGAGAAGGATACTTGAAGCTGATGTGACAAAGCTCTATTTCTCCCTTCACATTTTCTAGTGTTTCTCCGGACTCATCACCAGGGTCTATTTTCGATTTTCTGTCGATGATACCGAAAACTGAGGCAGTTGCGCCCCTGGCTTTGGTGGAGTCCTGAGTGAGGGAACTTGACTGAGTAATTGAAATGGCCGCCATGTTCAGGGCTAAAAACACCTGGAAAAAACCAAATACCGAAATGATAAAATGAAATACAGAAATTAAAATTTATCCTTTATAAGTTGGTGCAATGAGCTCGATAGTGTTTCACAGAGACTGAAGAAACAGGAAAAGATAATCTCACGCGGAAAACTCCTGAAGTTGTTGTCTTGCCATCCTGGACAAGTCGAGCTCCAGCATAGAAGCAGGCACCATAGACTGCAAAAAGCAAGAAGAAAGATAGGCCAAACCCAACTCCGCTAGTCAACCCTTGTCTAATTCCTGCTTTTATTGGTCCTTCACATTTTTTAGCATAAAGATGCATGATCTTTTCTTCAGAACAAAAAGAAGCAACTGTCCTGATGCTTCCAACTGCATCAGTAGCTACTTGACTGGCTTCCTCGTACATCATCTGCGAACAGAGAGACTTTGGTGAACATGGTAACATCTAAATTTCCGTCCAATTCACCAAATATTTAGGAAAATTTTCAGCTGTTGGCTCTCTTGAACACTCAAGTGGACAGTAACTAGACACGTATAAATTATTAGGACCATAAATGGCGAATAAGGAATGCATACCTTGGCGTCTGCGCTAAATCCTTTCATGAATTTTACTTGGACGTATCCATTAACAAATAATAGAGGGAGCAACACAAGGATGATGAGCGCCAACTGCCAGCTAGCTGCAAAAGCGATGACTAGACCAGCAACTGCAGATGCGCTGTTTTGAACGAGCTGGCCTAATGCATCCCCAACTAGGGCCCGCACTGTTGCTGCATCTGCTGATAATCTCGCGCCAATGACACCGCTGGAGTGCTCAGGTTCATCAAACCAACCCACCTCCATGTGCACCACCTTCTCAAAACACATAGATCTTATCCGCTGAATTAATCTGCAACCTGCTATCGAGAAGTAGTACGTCCTCGCTGGATATGCTACCAATGATACCAGGCCAAGAGTCACGAACATCAGTGCCCAAAACTCTGTATCTTTCCTTAGTTTATGAGGTACTTCATAAAATATCTTGATCAGAGTAGATAGTAGTACGCCAAAAATGGGGAATACCACACCAGCAATGATCGAAAATATAGATCCTAGTAGTATCATGGGAAATTCTGGCTTATTAAGATATGCGAGCCGACGAGTAGAAACTTCTGCAGCTGCTTCTTTTTTCTCCAATGAAGACTCTGGATTTACCGGTGCACCATCAGCGACATTTAATCCTGGGGCCACACCGAATGAGATAGATGAGGAATGGCGGCTGCTGTTTCCCACACCCGATGATCCCCGACTTATGGATTTCAAGGACATTCTTTGGCTCGATTGTCTACCGTCGAGGAGATTTTCTGGTTTTTTTGGGTCATCTGTTGCTCGATCTTTTTCTGCATTTACTTGCTGGAGTCGTATTAGCTGACCATATGCTCCATTGGGATCTTTTAGCAGTTCCGAGTGTGTACCTGACAAAAATTGCAAAAATATTAGTTCCGGCTCCGTTTGAACAGGATATGCATATGAAGTCAACTAGGTAGGATTGGCTTTCATTTGAGAAATGCCATGGCTAAAAGTTCATGCTTTAGTACCTCTCTCCACTATCTTTCCTTGATGAATGACAGAGATCATATCAGCGTTCCTGATGGTGCTCAAACGGTGTGCTACAATGACAGTGGTTCGATTTGTCATTATCCTGTCCAATGCCTCTTGTACTATCCTCTCGGATTCTGCATCTAGAGCGCTCGTGGCCTCGTCTAAAAGCAAAATCCTAGGATCTTTTAGAATTGCTCTCGCAATGGCGACTCTTTGCTTCTGTCCTCCAGAGAGCTGAGTACCGTGTTCACCAACCATTGTGTCCAGTCCCTTGATGCAAAAAAGCAAAAAAAAAAAAGTTTGAGAATCACAATTTGATTTATCTTTCACTTAGTGGTAAGTTGATCATACTAAACCTATCTATACCTCGGGCAATTTTTCAATGAATTTTGCAGCATTGGCTACTTTCGAAGCTGCTCTTATCTCTTCGATGGTTGCATTCTCTTTTCCATACGCAATATTATCCTTGATGCTCGACGCAAACAACACAGGTTCCTGGCTCACAAGGCTGATCTTACTCCGCATCCATTTAAGCTGAAATTCCTTCAGATTTATGCCATCTATGAGCAATTCACCCGCTTGCGGATCATAAAACCTCTCTATAAGACTGATCACGGTAGATTTTCCGCTTCCACTTTGTCCAACCAAAGCCGCAGTCGTCCCGCTTGGTATGTAGAGAGTGAATCCGTTGAATATCAGCTCGTCTGGTCTGGCCGGGTAGCTGAAGTAGACATCCTTAAGTTCGATGTCTCCACGAATTTCCTCCAATGTAGTGCCACGGGTGTCGCAAGAATCGATCATGGGCTTCCTGTTGATGGTCTCAAACATCTTAAATGCCGCGGCTTGACCCGCGGCAAATGCGGTCATGCACGGAGAAGCCTGTCCTAAGGACCTGAGAAGTAAGCCAAGCCAATTCATTTACTTTGGGTCTGCTGCAGCACAAACACGGTAAAGCTACTTGCAATTGATTTATGTCTAATCTGTCTTCGATGTAAATATCCAATCTTTTGTGTAGTTCGTCAAATAATCAATAATTAGCTTTTCCTTCCAAAGAATAACATGTATCCTTAACACATTAATGTATACACGCATTGAAAGTTGAATGAAGTCGAAAGTGCAACTAACACTGAACCACTTAAGACGGCGACCATGACATTAATTACTTGACCCCCGGTATATCCTTTTTCCAGAATCATCTTTCCTCCGAACCATATTGCCAGTGCATAGCTGCAGAAGAGCATAAAATAGGCTGTACCAAGACCTAATCCAGCAGCCATGCCTTCGTTAACTCCCGATTTATACGCATCCACAAGGGACTTGTTGTAAGTTGCTATCGCCAGCTTCTCCCCAGTAAATGATGCTACCTTATTGCACCAAGTGACAGCCATCATGTCAGAGACAAAATTATAAACCAATAGATTTCGTATAGAATCGACTTACAGTTCTAATTGACCCAATCGTTTGTTCAACAACATTTGCCGCTTTTGCATAAGCACTTTGTCCCCGTGATGCCATCTTTGCTATGATCAGGGACATAATGGCACCAGAAACCACAAGGGGAGGAATGCATGATAACATGACCAAAGTGAGAAGCCACCCTTTAGAAAATGCGACTATGAATCCTCCTATGAACGTTGTCACGAGCTGTATGAACTTTCCCACCTGCAGAAATCCAAGAGATGTAATAGTATAAAACACCATCAATTCCTGTGTAGAATGAAATTTTTCTTTGCTTCCTTCTCCGCTAGTGTCTGGCTTCAAGCCGAAATGTTACCTTTTCACCCATGGCATCTTGTATAAGAACGGTATCACCGGACATTCTTCCCACAACCTCCCCCGTGTTTGTTTCCGTATCAAAAAAGGCAATGTCTTGTCTCAGTATAGTCCGTAGATACAATCCCCTAATCCGAGCAGCCTGTCTCTCTCCAGTGACCATCCAGAAGGTCACCTCTGACAAAACAACCCATTCCACGCTTCATTTACTCATGCTAAGGGAAACTCCAGAATTTTTCATTTTCGTGTGAGAGATATACTTACGAAGAAATGCCGTCACACCGGTAAACATTGCTAGGTAGACAAACTTCAGAGATATCTGAATTCACAGAGTATGAGTGCAACATATCATTAAGAAGGAAAGAGCTGTTCCTTACGAGTAAGGGCACCTGGAACAGAGAGTCCGCTGCCAATTTTTCGTGCTTTTATGAGTAACTGATTACTTACTGTTAAGTACTCTGATGACTGGAATTCTATTGTCTAGCATTAGGAAATGAACATTGTGCTTCAAAGATTGGTACCTCGGAAACAAGATGTACCAAATTTCTGCTGTTCTGGTAAGTTCCAAATGAATCAATCAATTGCCCGAAAAGTACTGTCATGAGAGGCAAACCTAAGCCATTGCCAACAGCACCTATTGCACCCACAACCATCAAACCCATGTCGATGAAATCTGCGAACAAGAACAGCTTGTGAAATGGAACCGTATTAGTTTTCTCATCTTCTTTGTTCTTTTTAGGTCTGTCCTCGGCCTCTGCCTGAGTCGTCGAATTAGAAGCCGCACGCATTTCTATATCCACGTTCGAGCTGCGCTCCATGGACATTAAACCAAATATAATATCACTCTATATTGCTTGTCGACTTGTTCATGGAATATGTCCAGAAATTATCTTGGATCTGCAGAACAAAGTCAACGAGAGGAATCAAAAATTTACAAGACAAGCCAGAAATGTGAAACTTGGAATGCTTTAAAAGATATACGTAAGTCATGCATCTGAGTCAAACCGCCAGGCAAGATCCAATAAGCCAAAGCACAGAACAAATGTACCAGATGGCTTGTCAGTTTGAATGTAATAATACCGCGGGGACGTCCAAGTAGATAACGAGTATAGAATGCTGGAGACACCAAATTTCCTAGCATTTGAGCATACAAACCTCTGATCTGCTTCTGCTTATGCAAACATGTCAACCTTGCAAACCAGGCCACAGGGAGCGAAATAAACAACGGTTGGCAAAAAAAGAAGGTAAGAAACCATCAACAAATTCAGAGTAGTAAATTCAGAGTAGTTTCTTCGCCTTCCTCCCTAAACAAACACTCTTCCGTTTCATATATAATGGCCTTTAACAAAACTCGAATTCAAGATGTTGGGAAGTATTGCACCAATTTAGTGAAAAATCAATACCTACCTTTATTGTGATAATTGATTGCAATTAAGGGAGATTTATTTCCTATTCAATACAAAGAGAGACAATCAATACCTGGCGAGCTGCACCTGGTTTGGTAAATAATTTTTTTTTTCACACCTGTTTTGGCAATTATTGTTTTTTTTTTTCAATCCTGGGTTGGAAAAAAAGCTCAAAAAAGGGTGCCTACAGTGATGAAACAAATGAATCGATTCAATTTTCCAGTAATAAATTGCTAAATTATCCGTGCATACACATAGATACGTGCAACCTAGTGAGAATTAAAAAGGAAAAAAAGGGTGAAAAAATGGTGGTACTTAGGATTACAAATTAATTCCCATACTTTCGACGGGTACACTAATTTTTTCCAATTCATGTTCATCCGATTCAATAAGGAGTATCTGAATAGTAAATTTATTTGAACCTTAACCGTTACTTATGATTCGAGTCGCAATTTTTTTGGCATCTCGTTTGGAATTTGGATGCTACATGGACTCTAGAATTTTACCATAATGAAAATATGAAGAAGTAGGGAGACTTAGGGAGATTCAGCAGATGGAGGATGTTTTTGTTTAAATGGAAGCCAAAAATCCTTGTTCTTCTTTTTACCTTGGCATCGACCCTTGAAGAAAGGGATGCCATGATTCGTAGATTTAGGTTCTGCAAATGTGATCGCCTTCGGTGAATGAAGTTCATGCGCTAATCCAGCGAAGCGCTGTACAGATGGGGGATAATAATCCGGCGAAGCGCTATGCAGTGTCTGCACTTTTTCTCTTTGCATGTAAATGGCAAGTCTACTTTCCGTTTCCCATATAATAGCCTTATTCCGCCAATTAAGAGCAAAAGCAACACCTATCTTTATTGCGATAATTGGAAAAAGCCTTTCTTTCCCATAAGGAGAAATTCGGTGCGAATGTCAGATTTAGATTTGCAACGAGGTTGAGAGCAGCTTCCCACATACTGACATTCGCACCGAATTTATCCTTATGCGATAAAGGTAGGTGTTGATTCGCAACGAGGTTGAGAGCAGCTTCCCACTTACTCTTTATGCGAAAGAAATTCGATGCGAATGTCAGTAAGTGGGAGCTCTCACTGCAAAGTTCATATGGGCTAATAATCCATCCGACCAGCATATTCTAAGAGTCCATTGCCATACATATGTTAGGAATATATAGTAGCTCATATTGGACATTATAATTTAGAGAAGATCTAGTATGCTATATCCTAAATCAATTAGTCACATTTATCTCTTATCTCTTCAAAAGTTCAATATGTATTGTATTCACAATTATGATTAAACTCATGTAAGCATAATTGATCGTTTTGTGAATATAAAATTTTAATGTGACATCAAAAACAAATTGATCTTCCTCATTCCTTAAAAACTTAGCACGTCAACTCAATTCGCTTTTCCAAAAAGTCTCGCTGGATCGAATCATCCATGATCATGGACAACATTCTAGGATAGCAAACACTGAATAAAAGTTTTAAGAATAATTTAGAGTCATGAGGGCACTTAGTTGAGGAACTTATATCCTCAAGAGTCTCACGCAACTGCAGAGTTGAAATCAATACTCTTACCAACTCTTCTTGATGTCTCATACATACATAATATGAAATACATGAAACTATATTCTCTCCTTTCCCATGAAGCTATTTCTCTACATTCAATACCAAACGGATGATAATTTAGACATTCCAAATGTCTAACTTGAGTTCACAAATCTACTATGTTCTAAGAATCCGCCAGAACTCACGTCTAGCATCAAAGATAGATAAAGTGAAATACGTGAGTTACTTCACTTTCGAGCATAACTTATTATGACATCATCTTAGCACTCTTTTTAAGGCAACATAAAAAATTTCAAGCTTAAGTTCTCAATTATCATCTAGATAATAAGTTTGAAATGATATCTCTCTTTATCACACGGTAAATAGATGTGATCACCCCGTATGAGTGGGTAAATCTCTTATCTGTCCGACATACTTTCTCAATATAAGGCACTAAGTATTGATATACATAAATGTCAAATAAAATCATATGCATCAATAATGATAACTATGACATTCTGAATTTCCGCCCCCTCGAGGCTTGAGATATGGAATGTAATCTCAAAATTGGAAGAATGAAAATGATGAATTCCAACTTTGGAAAAGAGTTTGACGTTGCCTCGCCAATGATCATTCAAAATAGGAAAACTGAAATTTCGATCGATGGATGGTTCGACCACGAATTAGGATCTTGGAATTTGAAAATGGAAATGAGGGATTACAACATTTGACATGGATTAGACGCCATTTTATCGAGGATGAAAATATCGAAAAAAACTGAAATTTCGGACGAAAGGTGTGAAAAGACCATTTTGCCATTGGAGAGCTAACCTTGCCTTAATGATTTGAGAAGGGCATTTTAGTCATTTAACATTTACTTCTTCCCCAAGGAGGCTGCAGAAAATTGGAGGGGCAAATGAGTTATTGGAGCTTTGATATTATTGATATATGGACAAGTGTTAACCATTTGATGAAGATCATTAATTAACCACTAAGCTAAACCTTCTAGAATTTTGACCAAAGTTGAATGGACTTGATCTTTAGCAGCTACTTCCTCATAAATTCGTGAGTCATCTTCTTCTTCCCCTTCATTTTGAGTTTTTCACCAAGAACAGAAAACTGCCCAGTTCGCCCAGTTCTGCCGGCCCCGTTCAGTCCTTATGATCGCCACCTACGGTGAGTTTTTGGCTGGCCTCCCACCACCACAGGTTATTTTAATCTGTCCTTAACAATTTCCCGTTAGTTTCGTGATTTTTGGAGGTCTGGTTAATTTATGGTGATTTTTGGAAGAAAAGTGGACAGGTTCTGAGCTAATTGAGAGAGGGCTATGGTTCACCCTCTTAGAGACTTCATTTAGCTCCGATATTTTTATGGAAGTTACATGACATGTAGTACTAAGTTCACTGAGTTGGGGCCGGTGATTTGGTTACGTTTCGATTAAGTTTCGATAGTTTAGTTGAGGTGGTTTTTAAGGACAGATTTTGATCGCCGGTGGAACTGAGATGAAGTGAGCTGTTCAGAGGTCTTAGGAGTGTTAATTAGCTTCGAAATTCATCGTTGGGCTATATAACATGTTGATTGAGGTTTTAGCAAGAGGAATTGATGATAGTTTAGAGCTTAATGGTGATTAGTGGACTTTTTATGCTAAAAGGAGCAGAACCGATTTTGCCCTGTTTTGATTTTGAGTAATTCGGCTCTGTTGGGGGCTGTTCGTGATTTCGCCATGCTCTAAATGTGTTGTTAGGACATACTAGAGTGTTCCTCGAGTTGTTAATGAGGTCCACGATGAGTGGAATTTGGACTAGATTGTATAAGGGCGCGCATGAAAACAATTCTGTTTCTGAAATCAATTTCTAGCCAGAAATAATTTTTTTTTTTATTTCTATTTCAGAATGAGTTTCTGAGCTGAAAAACGCGTTTGATAATGACATAAAATTTCCGTTTCTGGAATAGAAATCTATTTGATAACAATATGACATTTTTATTTCTGGAACAGAAATCTATTTGATAACAACATAAAATTTCTACTTCTGGAATTAAAATTTTGTTCGAAAACAATACAAAATTTCTATTTCTTCTAATTTTACTTCCAAATTCCTTTATTTGAAAAATTCACAATCTCCCAATTTGTATAAACAAGATAGCATAGAATCAAGGTCCCAATTTGCATCAACGTGAGATTCTTTTCGAGTATTGCATTATTCACAAACCGTGCGCGCCCTTAGAGAACTTCTTGCACTCGAGGTGCGACGAGGTTGATGGGAGCTCATTGATAGCTGAAATGAAGATGCAAAGGGCAAAAATAAACGTTTAAATGAGGAGCTTGCACGAGTAAAGGAAGACAAGATGCTATATAAATTGGCATTTGTTCTATGCATATGTTGTATCGTTATGTTAGCTGTACGTAATGTGAAAGTTAGTGGGAAGTTTCTCTCTTTCACAGTATCATGTTTTTAAGTTTGTAAGACTGATTGTGGGTAATTGACATTGTCAAATTGCTTCAAAAGAGGCCCTCCTTTACAACCCATAAATGAAAATCTAGCTCTTCCTTATAGATAAAGATAACATCAGACAAATGAAAATCACCAAAATGAACAAAAATCTCGACACTGAAGGGCGCATGATCTATTCTAGATATCCAAGTGACAGAATGGCCAGACAAAAAGGATGAAATGAGAAAATCAAACAACTGTGAGAAGACTCGAACAACAAAAAGTTCTCAAGAGAGGTAAGGAAAATGGAAAAGCACATTCTTCATAGCGTACCAACCCAATAGAGAGGCATTCATGCGCACCCACCCTAATTCGATATTTCCAATTATACCGGCAATTAGCTTATATCAAACAAGCTTCATAGTGTACCAACCCAATATTGATATCGAAAGTTTTTCTTCTCTTTTTGCTATGAATATGAGATATTCATTGGAGCTTCATAGCGTACCAGCACATCCAGAACCAATATTGGATTTCTTTCATTCCACGATATTCAATTCCCAATTTGAAAAAAAAAAAATCAAGGCCGAGCCAGGCATTACATCACAATAATTACTTTCCTCCCAGCCAAAAGGAGCACAAAAATTTCACTTCCAACCACTGCAGAACCATGCAATTTACAGTTCTCCAACTTCGCCTATTGAGGCTCACAGTTCACCAAAATAGTTTGCATCAAAACCTTTCTCTCTCCATCCTCAAAGTCCTACTCGCGTTCACGTATCGAAGTTGTGAAGTAAAATTAAAGGAGAATCATCGCTTTCACCATCTGGAAAATTAGTTTAAGCAGCAACTTCCTGCTCCTTTGCGGCAAGTTGGTTCTGGATGTGCTGCGGGACCACGTCGAACTTGGCTAGCCGCATGGTGTAGGATGCACGGCCTTTCGTCATTCCGCGGAGGGTACTTACGTATTGAAACATCTCTGCTAGCGGAACAAGGGCATTGACAACCTGAAGAGTTTTAAAACCGAGCTTGTGAGCACCTCACTAACAAAGATATTAATTCAGTGATAAAACACAAAGAGTCTTTCTACTCGAAAGTTAAATTCAACGAATCTCTCTTCACAAGTACATTTCCAATTTGGAAAAGAAGTATATTTACGAAGCGCATTTGGCACCCCAACAAATAATCACGATGACTATTAAAGCGGCATTATGCATATTCAGATCCACAATAACCAAAAAAGATGTTCCATGAACACTATACTACTCAAGCTGGCAGTACACAGCGTAAAAGATGTTGCGAACTATATGAGTCGGCAGGCTACAACAGCATTAAAGGCGTCCGATTCTTAGAAACATGCAAGTGATTTGGTCAGGTAGAGGCCAAGAGCCAGAAAATTCTGCTAATAAAATGAAACTGAAGTATTCAAGCAAAACAAAACACATTTTCAGGCAGGAAGACGATTACACATGTCTAGTATGAAAAAGATTTAGCAGTTCTCTCAAGAAGACTTAGCAAGATCATAGCTGTGGGTTGGAGGCAAGCAACCAAGCTAGAGGGAAGGAGCACAGACAACTCTGGAATGCTATTGCTTGGTTGGAAATAAACCAAAAACTGTATTTATGCTCCTCAAAGCTAAATGAACAGCTGAGATAGGGTTGCATTTTCTTAATATGTGTTTTAGGTACTCCATAAAAGTAACAAGCGTAAAAAACCTCCACAAGAAAGGAACACTGGGATTTGTTTGCATTACCTTGTGGCCACCAGGTTTGTCACCAAAACTGTTGATCTGGCCTCTCCTCGAGTTCAGATCACCAATCACATCTCCCAGGTGGTCTTCAGGTTTTACAACTTCCACTTCCATTATAGGCTCTAACATCTTAGGGCCGATTTTCCTCATTCCCTCCCGGAATGCTCCTCTGGCAGCCAGCTGGAGTGCCAGGACACTTGAATCCACATCATGGTACGAACCATCAATTAATGCAGCACGCACGTCGACAACAGGAAACCCTGCAAGAAGGAATGTCATGAAACAACCTGCTACCATTATGCTCGATCTCATTGAAGCAACCGATATACAGTGTGACAAAGAATCCACTCCTATTGGAAAGCTCAATTCACATCTACTGAGGTGCTTTTCCACAGCCTGTAACTTATCTTCACCTGCCAATCAGAAATAAAGCTGCACAATTCTGGCACCACTAATTAGATATACCTGGGCATGAAACCGTGCAATACAAAATGAATTCACTTGATACTTTACTCAATCAGGTCATTGTGTACTGCTACACATTATATAATATTGAACATAAAGGTTGATTACATTGCTAGATCATAAGTATCATCACATACACCGGGCCTGCTTATCTAAACTCCTCCAAAATATAAAAAATCATAAAAACAACATCACATTACAAGAGCTAAGATAGGAAATTCTCAAAAATGAAAATGTGTTACAAAAGTTAAGTACACACTTTCAAGAAATCTCTTCCATATTATGATCCCTCGCCATTTGATTGGCAATACCTATCTTAAGCATGTTCATCTCGGTGTTCTCCGCAGTCGATGCATCCGATGTAACCTCATCTTGTGTAGGTCCAAATGAGTATTCCGGAATTCCATATAGTGAAAAGTTCTTATCCCTCTTGTCTTGATCACGGATGTAATTATGGATAGCACAACATGCAATTACAATACATGCTTGCTTTTCAATTGCAAATGAAGGCATATGTCTCAAAATGGAGAAGCGGTTCTTTAATGTAGCAAATGATCTTTCAATGACATTCCGAAGTGAAGAATGCTTATAGTTAAACAATTCCCTCACTATTCTTGGCCATCTCGATGTGCCCCTGTAATCATTTAGATGATAACGTTCACCTTTAAAAGGAGTTAAAAATCACGGAGCTGTTGCATAACCCGAATCTAGCACATAGTATTTGCCTACAATAAAAAAAATCATAAATTGGTCATGATATGCAATCGGAATACGATCATAAATGAAATTACTCCTTATAGAACAAGCAAGTACCTGGTGGTGGTCGAGGAAAGTCCAAGCAAGGATTCTCGAGTGCTGCTGAGAGCACCCGACAATCGTTGGCAGATCCTTCCCAACCAGCATACACAAAAGTAAATTTCATATCAAATGAACAAACACACAGCACATTCTGAGTGGTAATTCCTTTCCTCCCTTTAAATGGAATCTGCTTAGCCACATGTACAGAAGCATGCACATGGGTGCCATCCATAGCGCCTATGCAACCCTATCATTTTATCAAAGACTAGCATTAGGCAAGATTATCTATAAATTAAAATTGATGGTGTAGAGGAATGTATGAAAATCATACATTGAAGTAAGGCTCGTGTTGAGGATTCATAAGAATCTCCTCTGGGATGACATCGAAGGAAGGTGGTACGATAATCTCCTTTGCTAGTTAGAGAACTGCATTTAACACTTTAATGAAGTACTTGCTGACAGTTTGTCCCGAGCGTTGGAATCTCTTAGATAAATCTCTATTGGACCTCTTGTGACAAATCAAAGATAAAAAGATTGCAACTTGTTCATCTACCTTAATATATCGACTATGTTTCAACCAACCTCTTTCTATCATCAAACCGCAAAGGTTGAGAAATACATGTCTCTCCATTCTAAAGTTTCATATACTCTGTCAGAATGTCCACAAAGAATCTCCCTTACCCATTGGGGGCCCGACAACACACTGTCTTTAATTGGTTCTCTTGTGTGCATGGACATATCCACCACAACAATGAACAACCATGCTATCATTATATCTATATCATCATCATCATCATCATCATCAAACTCCACTTCAACTATTTGAACTGATGTTACATGATCATCATTCACACTACTTCCATCCACCTGCATATCATCATTCACACTACTTCCATCCACCTCCATATTACCTATGTCATCACAATATAAACACAACACATAAGTAAGGAATTCAATGAAATTCAACAATAAGCACAACATCATGATAATTGCATCATAACAAAAATCACAGCATCTCAAATAGAGTGAAATTAAAGCCAAATACAAATCCACAACATCTCAAGTACATAAGTCATAGAGTGAAAAGCCAAATATATATTCATAGCATATTTTGCAACATCTACTTAAAGAGATTCAATAAGTCCACGTCTCCTTTTAGATAGAGCTATCATGAAAGCCTCTCTCCATGAAGCATTAAGACATGCTTGGTTCACAGCTTTGTTGTAAAGATTTTGGTCCAAGTCAGACATGTCATTTAGGATGCCAACCATTACTGCAATGGAGTATGGGTCTCCAAGTGATGGGGCTTGTGAGGTGACAGAGGCACTTGTTGATTGACTCGTCCTCGCTTTGATCATTTCTTGAAGGGCTTTGCAAGTGACATAAACATCAAATGTGGCACTCTTTCTCCTCCTCTTGGAATTTGGAGTCCTATCTAATTTGTGCTTCTCATGAACTGGGATAGAAGACCCGCCAGGTGTAAAGACATGCTTATGCATATGTGGTTCATTAAGTTCTTCTGGATCATCTCCCCCATCACTATCACCATTGTCATTTCCCTCCGACAAAACTAAGCCTTCTATATTTCCCACTGCATAATCCCCAGTAGCATAGGTATCACCATACAACATACACAGATCTGGATACTGAGGAAACCCGTCATGCCTGAATCTAACCCACTCTTTATTTTCCTGAAATTATCACAATAATGGCATACGTTAATGACATAATCAAAGCTTGCATCCATAATAAGAATAAAACGACATAAGTTAAGAGATACCTTGATGTGAGACTCTCATATAGTTGGATCGTCCACGATAACTGTTTTGTTTACATTATCCCATTCAAATCCAATCTGTGAGAGAAGCTTCTTGAAACTAATATATTGTGTCCTCAGTTTGTTTGCCTTGTTCTTCAACTGAACTAAAGTCAAGTTGAGTCTTGTCCGTTTATTGAATTCGACATGTATGTTTTTGTTGACACCTGATTTTTGACCAAGTCTTTTTGCAGTTATATTTTGAAAAATCACAAAAAAATCCATAAAAAGTCAAAAAATTAAAAAATCAACTTTGGTGGCCTTGGCCAAGCCCAAGGAACCATTCTTGACCAAAAAATAATTTTTCATATTTTTCACATTTTTTTAGTATTTTTAGAAAATAGGAAAATACTAGAAAAATCAACAAAAAATAGAATTTGAGGTCACAAAAATATAGGAAAATAGTCAATATTTTTCTTTTAAATCCCTTGTCATTTTGACCTCATCAAGAGTCGAAATTCAAGTTTAATTCTGTGTGTTTCTTTGTAACACACAGGGTTAAATTTGTCAAAAAATATGTTCTGAGTCTTTTTATTTGCAATATTTTGCATTTCCCGAATCTTGACATTCGACTTGATTTCCCCACATTTCAATTTGGTTAAATTGTGCACTGATTTGATCAATTTTGGCCTTAGGGACCTAATTGCATAAAAAAATCTTTTCATTTTAGTCCCTATAATGCCAATTCCGAAATTAAACTTTTCTGAGGGACACCCATAGAACCCCAATGCTTCCTCCCTATAGTATTCGACCCCCTGAATCTAATGGTGGTCCCAATTAGGGCCGATGCATCCATTTAGAACGTCAATTTGACAAAAGTCAATTTCGGATCTTGTCTTAGATTTGGGGCTTTTGTATAAATCAAAATCAATTCAGCCCAATTTTACCTTACTTAGGTAAATTCCATGCTATGAAATCCGATTATGGAGTCGATTTCATAATTTTGGATATTTGGACGCCCGATTTGAAGGAAAATCCCAAAATCGGGTTGACTGGGTCGGGTTAACCCAACCCAGTCAACCCGTTGACCAAAATTGGCCATAAGCAGGATACTCTCTGCTTATTCGGCCTCTTTGCGCAAACAACAAAAACAGAACGGGCAGAGAGAGAAAGAGAGGAGGGGGGAGCAGAGAGAAAGAGAGGTGGAGGAAGTCAGTTGAGTGAGGGGAGTCGGTTGAAGAACAAAAGGACGCAAGAAAGGGAACGACCTCAAGAAAGAGAGAGAGAGAATGGGAGAGCTCGGAGAGAGGGACAGAGCTCGCAGAGGGAGAAAGAGAGCTCGCGGGAAAAGAGCGAGATAGAGAGTTCGCGGGGGAAGGACTGAACGTCCACAAGAAGAACAGAAAGCAAGCGAAAAGAGAGAGGAGAGAGAGAGAGAGCGCGCGGCGGCCATTGGAGCTTGGAACCCAAGAAATTCAAGCTCGGGTTCCCCGCGATTCAGACGACGACAATCGACTCCATCACTCCCATTAGCTTCGTCTCAGCCCGAAGAATGCGTCGGACCTAACCATACTCGTCGACGCTCTTGGAAAAGGTAAGACTCCTCCCCGAGCTTCCTCTCGGCCTTTAATGGCAACTTAAGCTAGAGCCGCCCACTCGCTGCGATTTTGGTTGCAATCTGCTTGTCTCGCTTCCCTGAGCATTTTCGCTTTTCATTGCATGTCATTTCATCGCCTAAATCGCCGAGTCGGCCTCCAACCAAGACGGATCGGTCGCGAGCTCCATGGCTCATTCTAGACAAAACCGAAGCTCACCGATGGCCAGGCAAGTCTCTTCGATCTCCCATAATGCTTCTTGATTAATTGATAGGCTTAGATATCTTCAGAAATGGCTAGGGCGGACTCTCGCCGGAGATTAGCTCCGGCCTAGGATGGTGAGATTGCCAAACTTGATTCTGCTATGTGTTGACACCTGATTTTTGACCATCCGTTATTATAGTTTTTGTTTTATTTCTAAAATTAATTAAAAATAACAAAAAAGGTCAAAAAATTACAAAATCAACTTTGGGAGCCTTAGCCTAGCCTTAGGAACCAATTTTGAACAAAAAATATTTTTTGAGTTTTTTAATATTTTTTAGAATTTATTTAATTATAAAAATACCCAAAAAATCAGGAAAAATACCATTCGTGGTCAGAAAATTACACAAAAATATTAAGAAATTTTATTTTAATTTCCTCTTTAATATTTTCACCAGGGAAATTTGGCTCGGTTCATGGGATTCCTTCACAAACCTAATCCCGAACCGGGCCTAAAAAATCCTTTTCGAGTCTTTTAATTTTCAATTCTCGGTTTTTATAAGCTATGACATTGGACTCTAAAGTATTGAAATGCAATTGGGCCAATTTGCCCTCCAATTTGATCAATTTTAGCCAAAAGGGCTTAATTGCATAAAAATCTCTCAATTTAGTCCCCGGTTTTACAATTTTTGAAATTAAATTTTACACGGGCACACCCATTAAAATTAAACACCTCTACCCAATAGTTTTCATCATGTTGAATCCATTGGTGGGCTCAATTTTGAGTAATTCGATCGTTTACATCTTCGATTTGGCGAAATTCGTTTTCGGATCCTAGGGACAATTTGGGGTTTTCACTAAATTTCAATAAATTGATTCACGAAAATACCCATATTTGATAGAAAACATGCCAAGGAATCCGAATTTGCCATCAATTTCATGAAAAGAGGTCATTTGGGGGGTCAATTTGACTATTTGGTCGAACCGGGTCGGTCGGGTCCGACCCGACCCGACCCGGGTCTGCAGACCATGCACAGAATGTGCAGAATCTGCAGAACGTGGACAGAACAAAAAAACAGGGGGGCGAGGCGCGGCGATTTTAAAATGAAGAAGGACATCACGCGTGAGGGGACATGGACACCGAGCATATTCGCGTTTGGCAGAGGGGCGTGGGCACAAAAAACGGGCCGGTCGGCCATGCGAAAGGGGAGAGATTCGCGGTCAAAACCGGGGGGAGCCGAGAGAGGGAGAGGAATTTTTCGGGAGGATTTTCGAGCAAAGCCGGGGCAAGACAAGCTTGCCGGCACCTCTTGGAGCCTGAGGGGAGCTTCGGTCGCCGTCGACGGTCGCGGAATAGGTCGGTATCTTCCCCGGTCTTCATTTTTTCTTATGCACGCCGGGTGTTCGACGAAATGCCCAAACGGGCTTTGCATTTTTTGAGTCTCGGCCGAGGCTCCCCGAGCCTTATTTGTTGCGCATTTGGTTCCTAAACTCCTCTAACACCATCCCTCCGCCTACCTTGCTATTTATTTTGCATTGAAATGTGCCGGGAACCATGGCCGGAGCTCCCCGACGCATACCCGAGCCGAGAGCTCGGTCCGGCGAAGCGCACGGCAACCGACCATCGAGGGACCCCAGGTAAGTCCTCAAACCTCCCTTGGATGCTATGTGAACGGTTGGAATCAAGTTTAAACGCAAAATTTTTTTTTGCAAATCGGCTCGCCGGAGTTGGGTTCGGGGAGGTCCGGTTCGCCGGTTTTTAGCGTGTTCATGGTTATTATTTATGTTGTATGTTGATATGGGTGGTCCAATGAGTCGAATGCCGCAAGAACGGGCGAAAAATACCAAGTTTCGGGCCCGTTTCGTAATTTTCCGGCGACCTCGCCGGAATTTTTACTATTCCCGCCGGATTTTTCACTGTTCATAGTCTTCTCCGGCGAACCTCCGGCCGGTCAATGGTCAACGGCCGACGTGGCGTGCCACGTAGGCAGCCACGTCAGCCGGGTGGGGTCCGGTCCGCTTATTTTCAAATAAAACAAACGGACGGCCACGATCGCGACACGTGTCGCGATCCTAGATTTTTGGAAAATTAAATAAATGATTTTCGAATAATCGATCCGGCGGACGAGGATGTGCCACTTGGCTCACTGAGGGACGTCCGATCTTGTCCAAGATCGGACGCACTACAATCGGACACGTGGCACGATCTGGAGCGTCCGATCTCTGGGTTTTTCTAAAAAAGGAAAATAAATTAATTTTTGATCCGACGGCTATTATTGAGCCACGTGGCTCTCTGTGGGTCGCTCGATCTAGTGGAAGATCGGACGCACGATACGAAGCCACGTGGCACAACGTGGACCGTCCGATCCGGGGAATTTTCGGATAATTAAATAAAATAGATAAAAAAATCAAAAAAATTGTTAAAAAATAGAAGAAATGTTTTAAAAAATCAAAACGGTGTCGTTTTAGGCCGGTGTCGACCCCTAGGGTCGGGCCGGGCGCCCGAGAGGCGCGGGCCGGGTTTGACCCGGCCCGGAAAATATTTTTGAATATTTAAAAAAAAAATTCAGAAAATAATAAAATAATCAAAAAAATCAATAAAAAATAAAAAATCATGAAATATTCAAAAATTTCGAAAAAATTCAGAAAAATTCTAAAAAATTCCAGAAAATAGGAAATGGCCACATTCAACTGGTCACGACCTGTTTCGGGTCTTTTGACCCCCGATCTTTCCAAAAATGACGGTTTTGCCCTTTCGGCAAACCGTCTTCCAAAAAATTTCTAAAAAATCCAGGAAAATCCCAAAAAATAGGAAATGGCCACAAACAACTGGCCAAGACTCATTTCGGGTGTTTTAAACCCCGAACCTTCTTGAAAATGACGATTTCGCCCTTTGGGCGAATCGTCTTCCAAAAATTGAAGAAAAATCAAGAAATTCCAAAAAAATTCTCAAAAATGGGAAATGGCCACAATCAACTGGCCATGGAATATTTTGGGTAATTCGGTATCCAAACCTTCCAAAAAATGACAATTTTGCCCTTCGGGCTAATTGTCCCAGAATCTTCCCATTTTACCCCCAGTTTTAAATCACACCTTCCCTAAGCCCTTATGGCTATACTAGGAGGCCCATGATTGAAATTGATGTGCACTGACATGATCTATTTATGCACTTGACTTGCGCTTTCATTATATTGACTGTGATTTGATAGGACCAGTCTTCCAATCTGCATGAAACCCTGACTCATACATATCTCACCCAAAATTGCGTCTGCATGAACTCTTAGTCAGGAAAATCACTCGCGTTAGGTACCGAAAGGGCGTTGGTAATGACACCAGCGTAACCAAGTCCCCGAACCCAAAATCTCTGGTTCCGCAGAACTGATCGATCTCTCCCAATCGGTCAGTAAGGTTTCCGGTCTACCCTCCAAGAAAGACCGGTGGCGACTCCAAATGCATGCACAAGTTGCACATGCCACCACGACCGCACGAAGGTCGAAAGCGATCGACTCTTATCGTCGAATCCCTCAAAAGACACTCCCGCCGCGATTTGGTATGGGCCTGGGAGGTCCCGCGCCGATCCAAAGCCCGCGATCGGTAATCCATTAGCCGCGTCCGTTGATTTTCGGACGGGTCGCGACAGCTGGCGACTCCACTGGGGAAATTGTTCTAGAACACTTGGTTCTGGACCTCAAGTGGACTTAGGCCGTAATTAAAACGTTGAGTGATTTTTCTAACCCTGCAGGTGCTCTTGAAGGTGAGGTAAGTCCGCTCACGATAGGTGTTATATGTTTTTTGCAGATTGGAGTGATAAGGGGTGTAGTCTGTGATTAACACTGTCTTATGCAGGATGGGCGCAGGAATGTATGTTATATGGATGATTTGAAGCGCTGATTGATATATAAATTGTTGCGCATGGTTCACTGCATATTTGAGGATCACGACACTTTGCACAAAGCGCCCAAACCCAGGCCGCGAAATCACCTTTTCAGGTAGCCATAGATCAGGGATCGATATGCAACGCTCTAGCGTGGATTGCGCTGGGGTTGACCATATTCGATCCCACTCACTATCCAAGTCGAGACTTTTATCCATTTGTTGTGGATTGCGCTCATGGACGAATTTATCGACTCGGATAGAGAGAGGCCTCTAGGTTCCTCACCTAAGCCATTTTGATTTCTAGAGTCAAGCCTCACTTGTCTCATGCGCATGTATATGGATGGTTGGTATACCTAAAACCAAAAATCATTGGGTACCTCTCTTGGTAAGGTCCTGCCATTTCTATTTGAATTCACTTGCAGCTCTTTTTTATATTGCACAACATGCTGCATTCATCAAATCCGAGGGTTGAGTTCAATTCCATTATAGAGTATGGATAGAGTAGAGATGATCTCTCCAAGTCGGTCCCACATCCCGGACGTATTCAAGTATGAGCGACGTGTCACCCGCCATCGGACTGTCGGGACATTCAACGGAGTTCACCCTTTTCAAGTTGTCCAAGGGATGGTCCGGTAACCATACCGGAAGTTGAAGGACAGGTGATAACAGCAAATTCGAGACACCTACCGGACATTATCAGAAGGGCATCTGATGAAAATGAAAACCCGAAATAGCCGAACCGAAGACACCAAGTGCCGTCCTCGGAAGACCCAACTTGGGGCATCTCTTTAGGTTCATAAGGGCCACGTTCCAATCGTCCCTTTCCTTTTATCAAGATCATCGAGTCTGTAAGGAGAACCCGTCTGTGGGTCTTCCATCTATCTTTTACACCTCGATCCCTAAGTCTTGTCTAAGTGTCTTGACATTGGAATGCGGCACTGGAATTTCTCTCAACCATTCGAATTGTTCGGTTCAATTGCATGTCTTACCCAGATGAAATTTTCGTTAGAACTCACACTTGGCATGTCTAACCCAAGTACGAGAATCTAACATTCATTTCATGGTACGCCGGACATGGAATTGAATCGGTTTATAGCATGCATCATTGGTAATCCTTGGTAATTAACTAAAGTCGTTCATGTTTCCTGAATTCAAGAGGAGACCTGATATCCAAATTACCTTCGGGAAATCATCCCAATTTGGATGTCCTATCTCCCACCGAATTTAGGACACATTGGAATTGCATTTTTATCTTCTTGGACATTCCACAGATTTTCTGGGAATTCGCCAAAAGTAATGACCATGGATTACACTCCTTTTAGTTTTATGTTTTCTCTTGAAAAACATCGATAAGAATTTTTCACACGAGGCTAAGGCTTGTGTAAAAGTTTTTATCCTCATTAATCACAAGAAAGCATAAAATTGAAAGGATTTATGCTTTACTCCCCTTTCTAACATAGTCCTGTCATTCGAAACAGGTGTTTTCCGGAATCAAAAGCCAAGAACTTGTGTGAAGCTTCAGTCACAGGTTAAAATGGATCAGATTGGCCTGGAGAAGCGCTTGGCCGCACTGGAGAGTCAGATGACTCAGATATTGGCAATGATGAGGACATTCCTCCTCACTACACAAGAGGCGTCCCCGACGACCTTCAATCCTGATCTGACCACCCGACCAGGTTCAACCGGCGTGCCAGATGTTGATCGAGCCCTGGAAGTAGAAGACTTCTCCGAAGGCACACCCATGATGAGTAACCTGGAAGAACAGCATAAAGAAAAGTATGGTGCTATGGAGGAAAATGAGATGACTGGAGAGGATCTGTTCGTCACACACCTGATTCGGGAGAAAAACTATAGTCACCAGCAGGATGTTGGAGGTCGTGCGAACCCGATCCCCGCTGAAACCCGTCCATACAATGTCTCTTCTACATGCCCCAAAGGGAAGACGCTTGAGATTCCCCAATGGCCGGGACTTGCTAGGAGATATGGTGGTATCGGTTGCCCAAGAACTCATATCCAATACTATTTGGAGGCGATGATCGATTTCGATCGTGACGATTTGCTTCTTGTCCAAAATTTTCGGCATAGCCTGGTCGGTCCCGCGTTAGAATGGTTCACGAGGCTTGATGTCGAGGGCATCCGAGAATGGAGTGATTTGGCTAATCAGTTTCTCCAGCAATACGATTTCAACAGGAATGCCACCCCTACCAGAATGGATCTGATGCACATGAAACAAAGGAGAAATGAAAACTTTAGATCATTCACACAAAGGTGGAGAGTAAAAGCAGCCCAAGTCCAACCTCCGCTGGACGAAGATGAGTTAATAGAGCACTGTCTGAAAGCTCTTCCCTATGATTCCTTTAATCGATTGGGTACAGCTCATTACCAATCATTTTCACAACTTGTGCATGCCGGTGAAAGGATGGAATGGGCTAAGCGCGATAGCATGATCAGAAACAAAGGAAGCCGCGGAGAGCTTTCTCAAAGGAGTAAAGAACAGGTCAGGTAAACGACGACCGACTATCGAAGAATGACGTTCACGAGTCAAAATTCCGTACACGTGGCAAGACATCAGCCGCCTGATTTCATTCCTCACCAGAGACAACCAGCACCTAAGATAGAGAAATCTGGCCAGTCAAGCAAGAGAAGTCCCCCATTATTCACACCGCTCCCACTTCCTATGTCAGAACTGCTCCATCGGCTTTTGGAGGAAAGGTTGGTAGCCAAGAGGCCACCAAGGGTGAAACCGCCAAGATTCCAGGGGTTCGACCTGAATCAGACCTGTGCATACCATATGGGGGAGAAGGGACATAATGTCGACAATTGCCGAACTCTACAATATGATGTGCAGGCTCTCATCGACTGTGATATACTAGTGTTCGATAGGACAGGACTCAATGTCCGGCCTGACCTTTTGTCGGATCGCAAAATCAGTGACGTATCCGAGGTTGGACCGGAAAGCGATCTAAGGCTTATCACCAACGTACCCGAATCACGTGAGGTACCGACTACATCTTCTCAAAATCCGGAGAAGCATACCACCTCGATGGGGCGGAAAGAGCCATGCTTAACCGAGATGGGTAGTATGGGCATCATCGGTAGGGTTGAAGACCCCGCTTTTACAACTTCCTTCGCAAAGTTGAGCTTAACCTCTGAAGGATATGCGATAGAGGCTATGAGGGAAGAGTCATGGGAGAACATGCGGCAAAACCAACAAGCGGACAGGGTGTACGAAGACAACCCCATCAATGACCGCGCCGAACCGGCTGATCGGACAATTGATGATGGCAAACTACATGGATGAGGGAGTCACTTCCTCCTTTCCATCATCACTTTTTAGTCTATTTGCATTTTAGTCCATATATAGTCTCGAGTGCAGTCTCCTTAAAAAAAAAAAATCAAAAATCAAAAATCAAAAATCAAAAAATGGGGACATGGGGGAGCACCACAAATCGGTCAATGACGACAAAACAAAAAAACAAAAAAAACAAAAAAAAAAAGAAAAAAAAAACAACAAGAAAAACAACAAAAAAAGAGAAAAATTCCTGAGACCTGATTTCCCACATGTCTCCTGGTTTTCAAAACCTTTCGGGGTAGCGAAGATATCCGATGATAAGAGGATTAGCCCCCGTTCCCCACCTTCTAATCAAATCTTTCAAAATGTGTTTCTAAGAAAAATTCGTCATGTATGGACTCTCTTTTCCATATTTGGGCTAACTGGCTTCATGGCATCTCAGGTGTGCCGCCCAAAGCATGGAACGCCCAAGAGAAACGGAGTGGTGCTTCAAGAAGATTGAAGCTGGTCGATAACTCGAGCCACCGGGATGGACATTTGAAGGCAGACAAATGAGTCGACTTCTCACAAAAAAGCATACCGGAGCAAAGGCCCATCGAGACGAAAAGGAGACGAGAAACTACAAATGGCATATATCCCCAAATTAAAAAAGAACTGCAAAAATAATGAAGGAGGTCAAAGCAGTCAACTGGGGCAAACCCCACTTAGCCAGGGCAAACGCCACCTGACCGGGGCAATCGGATCGAGGATAAGGACGTGTCGTTCCTAATTGATTTTCAATCAGATATTGGCGTAATATTTCCTATCTCTTCCTCTCAGGTGAAAAACAGGTCGAGAAGAAAAATCCATCTGCGGATAGACAGGAGGGACATGTTTTACATGGCAGACATTTGCCGAAAATGCCCTCATCTGACTACATGCAAGATGATGGTGGAACGATGGATAAGATGGTTGAAGACCAACAAATAGAAACTTGCATTCCCTACAAGAGGAAGAGGAAGGTGCCTTCATCAGATGTCACCCCCATTGGGTTGGTAAAAACAAGATGGATCAAATCAGGTGATGATAAAAGTGAATGGGACCACCGAAGAATCTCCATCGTCTTGGATGCCCGAAGATGAAATAAAAGACTATTAAAGCGTAAGGCGAATGCGACAGGACACAATGAAGGAAACCATGGCCTGTGAAGTAACACTTCAAGATGTTAAAGTATTCAACCACATGTACACCCGTGCTTGCTGATGTCAAATAGCAAGAAGCTCGAGGGATGTCATGAAACGATGACAAGGCAGAAGGTGCATGGAGAAATCAAAACGCACTGATGAGACTAAGAAGTGTCGGAACATCAAATGCTGAAATCTTCGAAGGATTGTATGAGCATATCATCTGGTATCCCAAAAGAGAATACAGAGTAGATACCAGGCGTCAGAGAATTTGAAAGGTGCGGGATGCCAAAATCACCTGACACGGAGTGGATCGGCTCCGACTAAATGGGAATGCATCGACACGGCATGATCAAACTACCCATAAATAAATCAGTCAGCCCCAGACAACGCATCCAGTTGCTGGGGGCAAATCACTCTCTACCCAGAAAGGGTACCGAATGTAGGATATGCCGAATTCACCATGGGGATACGTAGGGGAAGTCCCTGAAGCAGTTATCACCCATGAATCATGATGAAGTGGAATAATCGATCAAAGACAAAACACATCAAACCCTTCTAAATGAGAAGGAGAACAATACGGAGCCATCGATTCTGGTAAAAGGACGTATCGTTCCAAAATGATTATTTTCTTGATATGAGAATAATGTTTCATTTCTTTTTCCTTTCAGGTTGGGAACAGAAGCAGAGGGCCCAAGAAGCAATGCCTTCAAATGACAAACAGGGAGTACCCCTTTTCATGGCATCTCAAACATGCACTTTGGCTAAATATTTTTAAGAGCATTCTAATAGCTCAATTTGTGAACAAAACCTTTGAGAAAACTTGAAGAAGTTTATCATCATTTAGAAATCTCTGTGAAAAGAGCGCTTGAAAAGAAAATTTCAAGTTTTCCAGATTGACATATCTGATAAAAATGCTTTCTCTAAATAGAGTGAAAAGCACGAACTCATGTTTCGTTGCTGGCACACCTAACATGCATCATGCATATCATGCACATATCCTGCATACAGAGAACCCAAAGGGAGAAATGCCGGTTCCCGCAGGATAAATTTCAAGGGTAAATTGTATCGACTCCAACATTCAATTATACATGCCCTTTACTCATGAGATTTCTTCTTTTCAATAGGGGAACATCGAACATCTCAAATGGCGGCTGTGATCGAGAGAATCACCAAACCGCCACATGACAAATCCCCAGATTGTCAGGCTGTCTAGGGACAAAAAAAATAATAATAATCGAAGAATCTGGCAATCGAGATAGATGACCAGAATCGACAAAAATTCACGAGAGCGGGCTCCCCCACCTGCTTCGAGGAGCCAAGCCGGGGGCAAATTCTCACGATCCCCCATGAAAGTGCATCGAACCAGGGTTATCAAACCCAGAGATGACGAACACCGAGACAAGCCTCACTGGGGCAAAATACTTGGAAAACACTGCTCCTTCAAATGTTGGAAGGACGAAGTCTCGAAGGGAGTACCTCCTTCCTGAAATTTCAAATGAAGCCAGATAAATCCCCACACCTGTCTCTTCATATGCAGGTGCATGAATGTCTTCAAATCGGATTGAAAATCGTCCAGGAGCATGGGAATGCCAAGGCATGCTGCCAAGATGAACACCGCCCAACTGGGGCAAAGCAGTTGTCGACGTGATTGAGGATCGTCTCACGAACAACACCCACAAATACAGACGAGATGAAGCAGCATCCATCACCCACATCAAATGAGAAGCGTCAATAATCGACGAAGGAAAGGAATACGTCAGTAAGGCGTCATCAGGAATCCCAAGAGAGAAGACATCCCCAAAGAGGATGGAGATTATAGCAAAACGCAGGAATGAATTTAGCTGGGGCAGGCATCACCTAGCCATGATGAACCACGTCTAACCGGGGCAAGTGAATCATTTGTGTGCCGGACAAAGGAAGGACATTTCTTCTCTGGCAAAATCCATGGACGCAATGACAGAGTCGTCCTCATCGGAAGTAAACCCCAGGATACAAACCTGGGTGAACGGTAACTTTGTATCGTTCCAAATTGATCTCCCAAAGATCCCATGCTTAACATGAGTTTGTTCTCATTTGGCAGAAAATTGGTGGCACCAAAAAGCCACAAAAGAAAGGATCTCGCCCAACGTGGAAGCGAAAAGAAATATCCGTTGTAGGGGGCAAGCTGCCAGGAAATGGAACCCCGCAAAATGGCGTTAGAATACGTCCAAAAGCAGAAATTGATCTCATCCAGTGCAAATCCTAGAGAAGTTTCGTGGCCAAACAGATGGGTAGATCATGGTCGCGAGCTAGATGGCCGACTTCAACAAGCCTTACATTTGCGTTCAAAAGGAGGCGCGAAGCGAGAGTAAAGCAGTATCGTTTCGATTTATCTTGAATTTCGAAACACGAACTGACACTTGATGTTTATTGTTGACAGGGATTCGCCGTCAAGATGGACAGAAAATTGTTGGCGCCAAAAAGCCGCAAAAGAAAGGAATTCGCCGACAATGAGGCGAATAGAATTATCAACTTTGGAAGCCATGACTCCAAGAAGTGATCTTTGATTGAACTTTGAAGATTGGCGTGGGAATGCATCCAAAAGCATGAATGAATCTCCTATAGTGCAAATCCTAGAGAAGGTTCCATTGCCAACCAGGTGGAGAGATCATGGCCACAAGATAGAGGGCCAAATTCTGCAAGCCGCGCGTTTGTGTTCAAACGGAAACACAAAGCAAGAACAAGGCGGTATCGTTCCAATTTGTCTTGAATTTTGGAACGCAAACTGACACATAATTCCCGTCTTTGACAGGGGATCGCCATCAAGGCGAAACGGGTTTTCACATCCCATGTATTACCCATGGGAACACATGACCAAGGGTGAGATGTATCGTTCTAATTCTTTGAAAAATTCATGAACATACAATAACATGTTTCTTCCGCATTTTCAGGGATCTCCAGCCGCGAGGGACAGGTAAGTATCCCTCTCCCCAATCCATTGAAGATGTTAAACAAAAAAGAGAAAAAAGAGAAAAAGAAAAGTTTTCAGAATCTAATGTCTAGAAAAGACATAGAGTTCTAACTTCATTAACAATCATGTTTTGAAAACAGGAGGTTGTCTAAACATGATTAGAACATGCATGGTGCATCATAAAATCCTCTTTGATGGGTAAAATTTTTGGAGAAAATGAAAGAGATTTTTCCAATCAAAGGTTGTTCAAAACCTTCAAAAGGACGTTTTCTCAAAAGACGAGAGGCAAAGCCTAATCTAAACACGTCCTACACACACTTGAGAGAAGAGTGGAGCGAATCAGGTAGCAAAATCTGGACCTACGGAAGTAGGGATCATTCGCAGCAATTACATGGATCGGGACGACGGAGGCATTCGTTTCATATCCCCAAACACAACAGGTGACTATTGACAACCCCTTTGAACGGCGGTTTCCATTCTCAACCCTGTCAAGAAACACCCCACATCGGGGCAAGAACGAAAGTGAGTCCAGCAGCATCAGGAGAAAATGGTTAGAGATTTTCTTGCTCGGACTAACATTAATCTTTGTGTGTTGTTTATATGGTAATCCAAGCGCCATAGGATGACGAGAAGCATTCATTTCTCTATCCCACACACCATATCCTTTGCACAGCCAAGTTGAGCCTGCAAATTCATTTCAAGAACCCGTTGGTGGTCATTGCAAGTCCCAAGACGGATGCATCATCACTTTAGAAACGGAAGAGTTCAAGACTTAGGATTTGCAAAGAAATCCCTAAGATAATGCTTAAAGTTGTTAGACCTTTGGTCACATGTCTAACACGATCTCCCGAAGTTGAGAAAAAACGGGATTTCAAAAGAAAAAGGAAAAGGAAAAGATGAGGAAAAAGCCCCCAGCATCAAGAAAAAGCAAAGTGCCTGGTAAAAGCAAGGCCGATGCTTGGGTGAACAATTTGTATCAATCCCCCAGTGAAACCTGTTTGAAAAGGGGAGGGAAAAATCTAAAAGGAGTCAGATTCAAAAGACTACTCCTCAAACAGTGTCAAGCGCGGAGCAAAGACGCAAACAGAGTTGTCAGCCTCTTAATGCAGCCAGAGACGCTCTCATAGGAATTTGTGCACACCTCAAAAGTGGTCGTGCACCTCGAAAATTGAAGATGCAGAATGGAAAAGACAGGTGGCAAATTTGCAATGATCACCAATGTCAATCCCTTCACAAATTCTGGGCCAAAAACAAGCCTTTTCTCGGTCCCCAATCCCACCAAAGTTACAACCCTGAAACAGTCTTATCTGATTAAGACACTTGGGTTAACATATAGCTTAGCTCGAAGAGGTACGAGCAAGACTATTTCTTTCTCATTTTGCAGGGTTCTTGACTTGTAAATCCGGAGCAGATGATGAAAGCTTTCGTTCAATGGCCTTGACTCAAAAAAAGAGTCCTCCTTGCAGACCAATATCCAAGCCCAACATTACGGTCCCGTGGAAGACCTCCCGACCGATCAAAATGTATGCGCTGCGAATGAGCCTAAAACCTAGGCACAGGTTAGTAGGGAACTGAGTGCGTCCCTTATAAAAAACCACTATCGCAAAACAGGTGAGAAGACCTCCTCGTCGAGAAATATTCCAATTGATGTTTTGAACAAACTCTTCATGGAATTTTCAAATTATTTGATCCAGATTTTCCGTGCAAGGGATTTGTGATCACATTTGCATGTTGCAAGAATGCTTTGGAAGACCTCCAGTATCAAAATGCACATTTCATGATTAAACTAAAGTCATACGGCTTCGGCAAGTGGCCAGCCATCGTCTTCCCAGAGATTACTAACATTTTCCTGGTGAAGAAAGATATTTCAGGCTCAAATTTCTGCATGATACCTGGAGAACCCAGCTCCCAGAATGTCGCCTCAACAGACTCAATGGTAGAAACCGCCTGAAGGGTCAACCAATGGTAGACACCGCCTGAAGGGTCAACTGAAGGTAGAAACCGCCTGAAGGGTCAACCAAAGGTAGACACCGCCTGAAGGGTCAAATGATGGTAGAAACCGCCTGAAGGGTCAAATCAATGGTAGAAACCGCCTGAAGGGTCAAACCAAAGGTAGATACCGCCTGAAGGGTCCACCCAAGGTAGAAACCGCCTGAAGGGTCAAAACAATGGTAGAAACCGCCTGAAGGGTCAAATCCATGGTAGATACCGCCTGAAGGGTCAAATCATGGTAGAAACCGCCTGAAGGGTCAAACCATGGTAGATACCGCCTGAAGGGTCAAAACAATGGTAGAAACCGCCTGAAGGGTCAATCAAAGGTAGAAACCGCCTTAAGGGTCAAATGATGGTAGAAACCGCCTGAAGGGTCAATCAAAGGTAGAAACCGCCTTAAGGGTCAAATGATGGTAGAAACCGCCTGAAGGGTCAAATGAAGGTAGAAACCGCCTTAAGGGTCAAATGAAGGTAGAAACCGCCTGAAGGGTCAACCAAAGGTAGAAACCGCCTGAAGGGTCAACTCAATGGTAAAAACCACGCCATGGGTATCTTTTTCAAAAAAAGGAAGGAAGAACTCATCTTTCAAAAGAATCAAACAATCCCAGCGGACGTGGAAAACCTCCGTCTTGGGAATCTTTTTCAAAAATAAACAATCCCGTCGGACGTGGAAAACCTCCGGCTCGGGACTCTTTTTCAAAAAAAGATCAAACTGTCTCGCCGGACGTAGAAAACCTCCGACTCGAGACTCCTTTTCAAAAACAAACAATCCCATTGGACGTGGAAAACCTCCAATTCGGGAACCCATTTCAAAAATCAGGAAATCCCACCGAACGTAGAAAACCTCCGACTTGGGAACCATTTGAAGAACCGAGCCATCCCATCGGACGTAGAAAACCTCCGTGTTGGGAACACCATTTGAAGAAACAAACCATCCCAACGGACGTGGAAAACCTCCGACTTGGGACCCCTTTTCAAGAAAACCAAACCATCCCACCGGACGTAGAAAACCTCCGACTTGGGAACCATTTGAAGAAACAAACCATCCCAACGGACGTGGAAAACCTCCGACTTGGGACCCCTTTTCAAGAAAACCAAACCATCCCACCGGACGTAGAAAACCTCCGACTTGGGAACCATTTGAAGAAACAAACCATCCCAACGGACGTGGAAAACCTCCGACTTGGGACCCCTTTTCAAGAAAAACAAACCATCCCAACGGACGTGGAAAACCTCCGACTTGGGACCCCTTTTCAAGAAAACCAAACCATCCCAACGGACGTGGAAAACCTCCGACTTGGGCACCATTTGAAGAACCGAGCCATCCCATCGGACGTAGAAAACCTCCGTGTTGGGAACACCATTTGAAGAAACAAACCATCCCAACGGACGTGGAAAACCTCCGACTTGGGACCCCTTTTCAAGAAAACCAAACCATCCCACCGGACGTGGAAAACCTCCGACTTGGGACCCCTTTTTAAGAGAACCAAACAATCCCAGCGGACGTGGAAAACCTCCGACTTGGGATCCCTTTTCAAAAATAAACAATCCCATTGGACGTGGAAAACCTCCAATTCGGGAACCCATTTAAAAAATCAGGAAATCCCACCGGACGTGGAAAACCTCCGTCTTGGGAATCTTTTTAAAAAATAGGCAATCCCATTGGACGTGGAAAACCTCCGACTTGGGACCCCTTTTAAAAAACAAACAATCCCATTGGACGTGGAAAACCTCCAATTCGGGAACCCTTTCAAAAATCAGGAAATCCTATTGGACTTGGAGAACCATTGTCCTGGGAACCTTTTCAAAAGATCAAACTGTCTCGCCGGACGTAGAAAACCTCCGACTGAGAAATCTCCTCTGGCCCCGCTAGTCAGCGTCATGGGATCCTTTAAAGCAAATATGTGCCTAGAAGTCGAGCCAAGACTGAAGCCCAAAAGGCTCGCTTGACGCTTCGAAAGCGCGATGACCAGATAAATCTCTCTGTAAGTGTTCACAGGTTGGTAGCCGCGGATCTGTCATCTTCCGGACCGGATCGCCAATTTTCAGCTTCAGAAGATTTCTTTCCCCAAAGTCCCACTACACAGGGATTCACGACAGAGGTGTCTCAAAGCACAGTTCAAGATCGGAGCCCATAACGCTCGCGACTTGCCGCCTAGAAATACGGTGACCGCCTTTTCCACGAAGCACGCGCCGGATAGCCACGCCTCGAAGCTCTCACCCTTCGGAATGGATTGCAGCCGGTAGCCGCGGGAAAGACATTTATTCCACCCAAAATCCCACAATACAGGGATTCACGACAGAGGTGTCTCAAAGCACAGTTCAAGATCAGAGCCCATAACGCTCGCGACTTGCCGCCTAGAGATACGGTGACCGCCTTTTCCACGAAGCACGCGCCGGATAGCCACGCCTCGAAGCTCTCACCCTTCGGAATGGATTGCAACCGGTAGCCGTGGAAAAGAATTTCAAGACCCCAAAGTGGCAAATCAGGAGCCATGAAGGGAGTAATAAAAGCCCAGCATGGCGAACTAGACGCCACGAAGGGTAAAAAAAAAAAAAAAAAAAAAAAAAAAAAAAAAAAAACCTCCTCAGACTCCGCGTGCGCAGCATTCAACAGGCAGGTAAACGTCAGGTAAGCCTCTCTCGCTTCGGCCCATGTTCTAATTGTCATAGTAAATCGGGGATTAATTTGGGCATTCATCAAAAGACTTAAGGGTCCGATGTCATGGTATTTCTTTTCCCCAGTCGAGTCGGTTAAGATCCAGGTGTCATTTTGTCTTTGAAAGCAACCTCTGACGAGCTCACTCTCAAAGAGGGGCAGCTGTTGACACCTGATTTTTGACCATCCGTTATTATAGTTTTTGTTTTATTTCTAAAATTAATTAAAAATAACAAAAAAGGTCAAAAAATTACAAAATCAACTTTGGGAGCCTTAGCCTAGCCTTAGGAACCAATTTTGAACAAAAAATATTTTTTGAGTTTTTAAATATTTTTTAGAATTTATTTAATTATAAAAATACCCAAAAAATCAGGAAAAATACCATTCGTGGTCAGAAAATTACACAAAAATATTAAGAAATTTTATTTTAATTTCCTCTTTAATATTTTCAATTTGGCTTGGTTCATGGGATTCCTTCACAAACCTAATCCCGAACCGGGCCTAAAAAATCCTTTTCGAGTCTTTTAATTTTCAATTCTCGGTTTTTATAAGCTATGACATTGGACTCTAAAGTATTGAAATGCAATTGGGTCAATTTGCCCTCCAATTTGATCAATTTTAGCCAAAAGGGCTTAATTGCATAAAAATCTCTCAATTTAGTCCCCGGTTTTATAATTTTTGAAATTAAATTTTACACGGGCACACCCATTAAAATTAAACACCTCTACCCAATAGTTTTCATCATGCTGAATCCATTGGTGGGCTCAATTTTGAGTAATTCGATCGTTTACATCTTCGATTTGGCGAAATTCGTTTTCGGATCCTAGGGACAATTTGGGGTTTTCACTAAATTTCAATAAATTGATTCACGAAAATACCCATATTTGATAGAAAACATGCCAAGGAATCCGAATTTGCCATCAATTTCATGAAAAGAGGTCATTTGGGGGGTCAATTTGACTATTTGGTCGAACCGGGTCGGTCGGGTCCGACCCGACCCGACCCGGTTGTCGCGACCCGTCCGAAAGCGGACGCGGCTAATGGATTACCGATCGCGGGCCTTCCCCCGCACAAGGGTGCGGATCGCGGGCTTTGGATCGGCGCGAGCCCTCCCAGGCCCATACCAAATCGCGGCGGGAGTATTTTTCAGGAGGATTCGACGATAAGAGTCGATCGCTTTCGACCTTAGTGCGGTCGTGGTGGCATGTGCAACTTGTGCATGCATTTGGAGTCGCCACCGGTCTTTCTTGGAGGGTAGACCGGAAACCTTACTGATCGATTGGGAGAGATCGATCAGTTCTACGGAACCAGAGATTTTGGGTTCGGGGACTTGGTTACGCTGGTGTCGTTACCAACGCCCTTTCGGTACCTAACGTGAGTGATTTTCCTAACTAGGATTTCATGCAGGCGCAATTTTGGGTGAGGTAAGTCTGACTTTGCACATTAACCAGTTTAACATGCTCACGTAATCATAATAAATAAATAGACGTCAATCACATAAACATCTATCCTACGTGGTGATCATGGAATTATGATTTAATGGATCTCGAGCCAATGAGACCACATTTAATCATTTTAATATTTTAATAACGGAGAGCCGCTCTTCGCTTCTTCTTGGTTTCTTGAACTCTTCAAGAATTGGGCCCCAAAGAGCTCGCCGACTTAAAAGGTTCCTCCACGTAATCCTCGTAGCATTTACATCAACAATTAACTATGCTAAAAATAAAGATTACATGAAAAATAAAAGGAGTACGCAGCCTCCATTTAATAATTACAACCCCAAATATATAAATAATCATCATACATTCATATATACATCAATCACATTGATTAGGGATTTTTCCATGATCACCACCCTTTCACGTAAGTAATAAATTCACAATTTAAAACTTAGGAAGGCACAATAAAAATTCTACGTTGAATCATATTCAGAATTTTTACGTAAAATAAGATAGCCATAAATTTTCGATTCAAAATTGATTTAGTCTCAATTTTTGCTACGTTGATTAATTTATCATATAAAATAATCAATCTCCATTAGCCATGTAAGACGAACAATTCGTTAATACATATTGGCCATAGTATTGCAAAAATTGCAAAAAATCAATTAAATGCACGAAAATACCTAAGGATTGGCTCTGATACCACTGTTGGGATCCACGTAACACGTAGCGGAAATAAATAACAACCCATACATGTATCTCCAGAGGCGTACTTCGTGCATTTCAATCGAAAAAAATCACAAAGTCTCAAAGGGAGTAAATAGATTACCTCTCGTAGCGTGCTTGAACGGAGGTGTCGGTTCGATGTTCTTCGATCTCAGCCTCCACAAGTGTTAGGCATCTAATTCGGACGCACCACCAATTGACGAACGGGGAGACGACTAATAACTCCACAACAATTGTGCTAGCAATATGCGGAATCAATATTCCGAACTTAGTATATTTTGCTCTCTCAAGATTATGAGAATATAGAGAGTGTTTGTGTTCTTCTCTCTAAGCTCTCAAAAATTTGCACACTCTACAAAATGTCTCCCCCCTCCCAACCTCAAAACTCTTGCCATCCTTTTATAGCCAAAAATACCTTCCAATAAATTGTATTTAAAAATAGCACTAACAATTATAAATTCTATCTAAAAATAGCACTCACAAATAAATGGCATTTAAAAATAGCACTAACAATAGCACTCACAATTTATAATACAAAAATGCTATTTAAAAATAGCACTAACAATAGCACTCACAATTTATAATACAAAAATGCTATTTAAAAATAGCACTAACAATTATAAATTCTATCTAATAATAGCACTCACAAATAAATGACATTTAAAAATAGCACTAACAATAGCACTCACAATTTATAATACAAAAATGCTATTTAAAAATAGCACTAACAATAGCACTCACAATTTATAATACAAAAATGCTATTTAAAAATAGCACTAACAATTATAAATTCTATCTAATAATAGCACTCACAATTTATGATAAATAAATGTAATTTAAAAATAGCACTAACAATAGCACTCACAATTTATGATAAATAAATGTCATTTAAAAATAGCACTAACAATAGCACTCACAATTTATAATACAAAAATGCTATTTAAAAATAACACTAACAATAGCACTCACAATACAAAAATGCTAAAAAAAAGGCACTAACAAAGGTGTTAAAAATAATAACCATTATTATTATTACAAGAGTTAAAGAGGTTACCAAACAGTACAAATATGCATAACGTATAAATACGTATGACGTATAAATACGTAGAGCATACGTATACATCCGTGAAACCGGGGACTAATTGAAAGAAAAATGTGCAATTAAGCCCTTTTGGTAAAAATTGATTAAATTGGAGGGCAAATTGACCTAATTGCACTTTAAGACTTTAGAATCCAATGTCATAGCTTATAAAAAGTGAGAATTGAAAACTAAAAGACTCGAAAATGATTTTTTTTAGGCTCGGTTCGGGTTTATGTTTGTGAAGGAACATAGTGACCCGAGCCGAATTTTTGAGATTTAAAGTGACACACTTGAAGAGGAAATTAAAACAAAATTATCGAATATTTTTGGGTATTTTTCTGACCACGAATGGTATTTTTTTGATTTTTTGGGTATTTTTATAATTAAATAAACTCGAAAAATATTAAAAATACCGAAAAATATTTTTTGTTCAAAATTGGTTCCTAAGGTTAAACCAAAGCTTCCAAAGTTGATTTTGTGATTTTATGACCTTTTTTTTTATATTTTTAATTAATTTTAAAGAATAAAAATCACAATAATAAATGGTAAAAACTCAGGTGTCAACAGCTGCCCCTCTTTGAGAGGAATCTCGTTAGAGGTTTCTCTCAAAGATAAGGTGGCACCTGATTCCTAACCGACTCAACTGGGAAAATGAGAGAAGAAATGTTATGACATCGGATCCTTAAGCCTATTGATAAAAGCTCAAATCAATCCCCGGTTTGCTCTAACAATTTGAACATGGGCCGGAGTGAGAGAGGCTTACCTGAAGCTCACCTGTCGGATGCTGCCGGTTGCGACGACTTTCAAGAAGATGCCTAGGACTCGTCATTCAGAATATCCTAGGGAGATTAAGCTCTGACCTGTATGGTAGGTCATACCATGATGGGATTCCTAACTTGTAGGAACCTAAGGAAGGCGCATCCCACGCTTTGGGATTTGCCAAGGATTTTGATCCGTATGGTGGATCAGACCTTTGTGTTGATCCTTACTGCGATATTTATCAATGAGTTGACCCTTATGGCGGTTTCTACCAATGAATTGACCCTTATGGCGGTTTCTACCATATGTGACCCTTCAGGCGGTTTCTACCATTAATGTGATCCCTCAGGCGGTTTCTACCTTGGTTTGACCCTTCAGGCGGTTTCTACCTTGAGTTGACCCTTCAGGCGGTTTCTACCTTGGTTTGACCCTTCAGGCGGTTTCTACCTTGTGTTGGCCCTTCAGGCGGTATCTACCATGTGTTGACCATTCAGGCGGTATCTACCTTGTGTTGACCCTTCAAGCGGTATCTACCTTTGATTTTGACCCTTCAAGCGGTATCTACCTTTGATTTGACCCTTCAGGCGGTATCTACCATATTTTGACCCTTCAGGCGGTATCTACCTTGATTTGACCCTTCAGGCGGTATCTACCTTCATTTGACCCTTCAGGCGGTATCTACCTTCATTTGACCCTTCAGGCGGTATCTACCTTGTGTTGACCCTTCAGGCGGTATCTACCATGTGTTGACCCTTCAGGCGGTATCTACCTTTGTTTTGACCCTTCAGGCGGTGTCTACCATCAGTTTTGACTTTGAAAAGGGGTCTCATGACGAGGGTTCTCCACGTCCGATGAGACTGTTTAAATTATGAAAAGGGGTCTCCTGACGAGGGTTCTCCACGTCCGGTGAGACTGTCTGATTTTTGAAAAGGGGTCTCATGACGAGGGTTCTCCACGTCCGATGAGACTGCCTAAATTATGAAAAGGGGTCTCATGACGAGGGTTCTCCACGTCTGATAGGACTTTTCTTTTAAAAGGGTTTTTCTTCCCCCCCTTTTTTTTTTGGAGACCCCGAAGTTTGTCGGGAATTCAGCTTTTTGAAGCAGTGAAAGATTTTATTTTGACAAAACTTCACTTGAGTCTGTTGAGGCGACATTCTGGGAGCTGGGTTCTCCAGGTATCCTGCAGAAGTTTGAGCCTGAAAGATTTTTCTTCACCAAGAAAACGTTAGTAATCTTTGGGAAGACCACGGCTGTCTATTTTGACAAAACCGTATGATTTAAGTTTTAATCATGAAATGTGCATTTTGATGCTGGAGGTTATCCAAAGCATTCTTGCAACATGCAAATGTGATCACAAATCCCTTGCACGGAAAATCTGGATCAACAGTTTGAAAATTCCAAAAAGAGTTTGTTCAAAACATCAATTGGAATATTTCTCGACAAGGAGGCCATCTCACCTGTTTGGAGGTAATGATTTTTATAAGGGACGCACTCAATTCCCTACTAACCTGTGCCTAGGTTTTAGGCTCATTCGCAGCGTATACATTTTGATCGGTCGGGAGGTCTTCCACGGGACCGTAATGTTAGGCTTGGATATTGGCTTTCAAGGGGGACTCGCTTTGGAGTCGAGGCCATTGAATGAAAGTCTTCACCATCTGCTCCGGGTTTACAAGTCAAGAACCCTGCAAAATGAGAAAGAAATAGTCTTGCTCGTACTTCTTCGAGCTAAGCTATATGTTAACCCAAGTGTCTTAGTCAGAGAAGACTGTTTCGGGGTTGTAACATTGGTAGGATTGGGGACCGAAACAAGCTTATTTTTGGCTCAGAATTTATGAGGGGATTGACATTGGTGATCATCGCAGATTTGACACCTGTCCTTTCCTTTCTGCATCTTTAGTCTTTGAGGTGCGCAACTGATTTTGAGGTGTACACCAACTCTTTAGAGAGCCCCTCTTGTTGCATTCAGAGAACGAGAACTCTCTCTGTGTCTTTGTTCTGCGCTCGGCACCATTTGGGGAGCAATCCTTTTGGATTTGGCTCCTTCAGGGATTTCTTCTTTTCCCATCCGGCTTCATTGTGGATCAATCAAACAACTTACACGAGCATCGGCCTTGCTTTTACCAGGCACTTTGCTTTTTCTCGATGCCGTGGATTTTTCTCATTCACTTTTGAAATCCCATTTTTTTTCATGGGATCGTGTTAGACATATAGTCTAAACATGCTTTAAATATCAGTCCGGGATTTCTCTTTCGTAATCCCTGAGTCTTGAACTCTTCCATTTTTGAAGTGGTGCAGCATCCGTCTTGGAATGATCACCAATGGGTTCATGAAACGAATTTGCAGGCTCAACTTGGCTATGCAAAGGATATAGTGTGTGGGATAGAGAAATGGATGCTTCTCGTCATCCTATGGCACTTGGATTACCATATAAACGGCACACAAAGATTGATGTTAGTCCGAGCAAGAAAATTTCTAGCCATTTACTCCTGATGCCGCTGGACTCACATCCATTTTGCCCCGATGTAGGGTGGTTCTTGACAGGGTTAAGAATGAAAACCGCCGTTCGAATGGGTTGCCAACGGTCACCTGTAGTGTTTATGATATGAAACGAACGCCTCCGTCGTCCCAATCCATGTAATCGCTGCAAATGATCCCTACCTCCGTAGGTCCAGATTTTACTATTTGATTCGCTCCATTCATCTCTCAAGTGTATGTATGATGTGTTTGGATTTGAGCTTGCCTCTCTTTTGAGGAAACATCCTTTTGAGAGTTTTGAACAACTTTTGATTGGAAAAATCTCTTTCGTTTTCCCAAAAATTTTACCCGTCAAGGGGATTTTATGGTGCACAATGCATGTTCAGACAACCTCGTGTTTCAAAACATGAATGCCAATGAAGTTAGAATTCCATGTCTTTTCTAGACATCAGATTTTGAAAGCTTTTCTTTTTCTCTCTGTTTTTTATTTAACATCTTCCATGGATTGGGGAAAGGGATACTTACCTGTCTCCCGCGGCTGGAGATCCCTGAAAATGCGAAAGAAACATGTTATTGTATGTTCACGAATTTTTCAAAAAAATTAGAACGATACATCTTACCCTTGGTCATATACTCTAACGAGTATACCAGGTTTGTAGGAAATCTGCCCGCTTTGATGACGAGTTCCTGTCAAGGATAAATAATAAGTGTCAATTCATGTTCCCAAATTCAAGATAAATTAGGACGATACAACTTTACTCTTGGTTCTCATCATGTTCTGATGTTGCGTTTTTGATATGAATAACATCTATCGAATCCGCCTATCCATGCTTGGAGTGTTTGTAACATCAATGGTTCCTCTGCCCCCAGTTAGGCAACGTCTATTCTGTTATTTGAATAGATGGCTCCTTGAGTGATTTACCCACGTTTATCACCTGAGAAGGGAAAGAAAGGAGATATTACTTTGGTATTCGGTTGAAGATCGTTTAGGAACGATACATCGTTTTACCAAATAGGAGGCTTCGTGACCAAACGTATTTCGTGCTGAATGTGGTAGATCCCACTATGCTCCGCGGGTGATAGTCATCATTCATGGAACTTGCTCCACAGATTAAGTGATTAATCCACGGCCCTTGGCTCGAAGATGTTCAAAGGGTGACACTCAGAGCGGTTAGTTTTAAGCGTTAATTAAAATGTTCCCGCGGGAACTTTACAACGAGATTCGTAACACATTCCTTCGACGTATTCGCCTCTCACTCTCCTGAGCCTTCTAATGATTTTGCATACGAGCTTAGAACCAGACGTCTGGTCGCCGGTACCGGTCACGACTGCGAAGATGCACTTGTTCCAAAATGCTTGACCCATAGGCTGAGTTGCTCATTCAGGAGATCGTCTGACTGTTCGAGTCGTTCAAGTTGAGCATCCTTAATTGCGGGTGACGGACTTCTCTCATTTTCGGCACGAACAACCCGGTTCATCGGTTTATGCGTGATCCACACGCCGAGTTGCTCACTGAGGGACTCACTTGAAATTTCAAGCCATTGACGCCCAAGTCGGGCATCCTCAACCGTTGGCGATGGATTCCTCACACTACTTTCGGCATGAACAACCTCACTTCTCGAGTTGGTACTTTCATCGTTGTCCAGTAGGTTTGTATCCAATGCTGGATTCGCCGTAGGAATAACACTAACGATCGGTTGGTGCTCAAATTGGGGAGTCCATACCTGCTGAAATTGTTGTACATACTCTTGAGGAGTACCGGGGTAACTCAGGGGGGAATTCAGCCGATCGAACCAAGAATAGATGTTCTCAAGGAGATCATCTGAACCATCGAGCGACTGACACTCAGGTTGAGTATTGTCAACTATTGGAGAAGGAATCTTTTCACCATTTTCGTCATGGACCACCTGATTCTTCGAGCCGGAATCCCCGTAATTGTCTCGCAAGATTGTATGTGCATCTCTTGCCAATGTTAGATCCGCTGTAGGACTAGCATTACCGGCCAGTCGGTGCTCAGACTGGGGAGTCCCGATTTGCTGAAATTGCGGTACATACTCCTGAGGAGTACTAGGATAACCCAGGGGAGTACTCTGATTGATGCCTGAACAATCGACCGTGTGATTGCCAGTCCCATCGGTGTTGAGAAGTGATTGGATGCTTCCTGCTTCATGAGGATTGCGATCACAGCCATGCTCATCGTTTAAACTTGAACCGCTTCTATCTTGGTCTAGCGCCACTCGTCCATCTCTCAGTAGTCTTCTGTAGCACCAAAGGTGGTTCCTGACTTTATTTCTATCCAGCTCCGGCATGTTCATGATCTTGAGTATGCGCGATGGGCGAGCCAAACTGATCCCTAACTGTTGAACTGCATCAACAAATTTGCTATGAAGCTCCGAGGTCCAATAAAACCTTGTTTTCTTGCTAGCCGAAGTAGTGTTGGCAACTCGGCGGCTACTCTTCGCGGAATCTGGTCGTGTTGAACCGCCTCTATCTTGGTCTAGCGACGCTCGTCCATCTCTCAGTAGTTTCTTGTAGCGCCAAAGGTGATTCTTGACCATATTTTTCGCCAATCCCGGCACGTTCATGATTTCGAGTATGCGCGATGGGCGAGCAAAATTGATCCCTAACTGTTGAACTGCATCAACAAATTTGCTATGAAACTCCGGGGTCCAACGAAATCTTATTTTCTTGCTAGCCGAAGTAGTGCCAGCCATTTGGCGGTTACTCTTCTCGGAATCTGGTCGTGTTGGAGGTTGCTCTGGAGGGGATTTAGTGGTCTCAGATCGGCTGGTCACGATGGTGAGTTCATCATTGAGCGGACCTGACTTGTCATGACGCATGTTCCCTTCCACAATGGGCGTCGACTTTGATCTTATAGCACTAGTTTCCTCTTGTAGATCCTCGGCGGTACCCGCCTGTTTCGAAAGATGTTGCGAAGGGCATTGCAACAAATGAGCATTATGAACCCCCAGATCTGGCTCTTCAGTGAATACTCCGTCCGTGGGAACAGGGTTACCGCACTCAAGACAAATAGCGATGCTTAGAGCTTTTTTGTACTGAATGTTTTTTATTCGAAGCTTTTCATTTTCCTCCCTCGCAATCGCTAACTCGTGCCGATCGCGTTGCTGCTTCAGCCGGGTTCGTTTGTTTTCAAACCAGCACTTGACCTTCCGAGGCTCCCACCCTATCTCCTGGCCCATTTTGATTCTCTGTTCCATGTCCGGATAGGGGTATTCCCTGAAAAACAATTCGAGTTTATGGACTTGACCTGAAGTGTTGCGTTGGAGATATTCCCCTTTCTGACGCTGATCACCGTCGCGGGTACTGTTCTCGTTAACCAAGCCGCGGGTCTCATCATTAGAAGGATCGGTCTCCATGGCCCTCGTGTCAGGTTCGGTCCTGAGATCTTCAAATTCTTCCAGCAGCTCAAGCTCGGAGACCTCCAAGTCTGGCGCTTCCAGTAAATGACAGAACCCCTTGAACATTTTGATCGAAATATCACTACTTGATTTTCTGTTAACTCAGCTTTCTTTGTTCCTCCTTGGATCCTCACTTTCTCTGCAAATTCTGAAAGGTTAAAGGAGTCGGATCACCGTTCTTTGATCAAAGGTGATGGCTACCCGACGAGCGCTCTTCTCAATGCTTCGAGATTCTCACTTCGTCCTTTTGTGATGGCTACCTGACGAGCGCTCTTCTCAAGGCTTCGTAATTCCCACTTCGTCTTTTGTGATGGCTACCTGACAAGCGTTCTTCTCAAGGCTTCGTAATTCCCACTTTGTCCTTTTTTTTTTCTTTTCTGCGTGAACGGAGCATGAAGATCTCTTGCGTTGATTTCGCTCTGTCGAGCACTACGCTTGTCCCCCTGGCCCAATCTCTAGAGTAACAAGCCTGCCCACCTTTCGGCGCCATTATGTTTCGTAAAACCCGAGATCACAGGACGGTAGTGGATTCGTGACTCATCGGGGAGGCATTAATGAAACCCGTTTGGCTCTACTGCACATAAACTATTATTATCACTTCTCCCTGCTTACTCGAGCATTTATAAGGTGATAGATTGACGTCAAGAAGATTAACACTTTAGCCTTATCAGACTCAGCCTCTCAAACACTCTTCACATTCCCACTCTCCTCTCTGTCATTCCATCGCATATGGATTCCTCGTCTGTGTCTGCTGCCTTAGCTGAAGCTTCGACCCAATGGGAGAGATTTTACCACCTCTTGGGTAGAGGTTATGGCTACATAAACAATCATCCTGAAGTTGAGGTTGAAGTTCGTACTCTGATTCCGGCCCTGGATACTGCGTGTATTGAAGGTACAAAACTGCAAAGGGAGTTTGTGATCTTCCCAACTCTCTTCAACAATTTCATGCAGGCTTACGAAGTCGCTAGCCGGGAGGTCACTTTGGCTGGTATCGTGCGAGCCCGCTATCAGGACCGAACTGAGTCCCTGATGTTGGCCACGCTGACGGCCGATAACCATAAAAGGGCTGTTGAATACGCCCACGCTCAGGTTTCGATGCTGGTCCGTGAGAGGGACAACTTGGTGGAGCGTCTGGCTCTTTTTGACACCGCCTTTGAGCAAGACCGGAACAACCTCGTGCTGAGGTTCCAGTGTGCCTGGTTGGGGGAAAGGCTTGAAGACCTGAGCATGGATATAGCTCGCGGGAGGGTGCTGGCTCATGACTTAGAGCTTGAGTTCGAGTACTATGAGACCAAGGTGAACGAACTTAAGGAGAAATGTCGTCTCCTTTTCTTCAAGCTTGTAGACCTCGATTCCCGGAGTGTGGGTTGTAAGCAAGGCATGGATAGCATGGAGGGTCAGTTAAGCTTTTTTGTGATGCTTGTCAGAACTCATTTTGGGTTTACTGCTCCCCCTCAGTGATCCACTTGTAAACTTCCCTGTTGAATGAAATAAATGCGAGTTTGTTTATATACGCTCTTTCATTCTGCATTGTTGACTAGCCAAGAAAGGTTTTTGCTTTCAGATCTACGCGACTCCTTTTCGCATGTGTCAACAGCTTGACTACGCATCATTCTCACAGCCCGACGCTTTATATTTGATTGACTTGAATGCCTCGTGAGAAATAGATTTGTAGTTGCTCGAAACTTAAAGATTGCCCCTGATTTTGTGGTCACGGCGTTTGGGGCCGCTAGTAATCTTTCGCTTTCGAGCTCGATCACATTCTGCTAGTAACTCATGCTATCAATTCTGCCTTCACGCGTCGGGGCTGATTTTACCTTGAACTTAATAACAAGGAATTACCGTATACACATGAGATGACGTTCGCGAAAAACATTATGCAAAATCAACTCTAGCTATTGAAGAAACAATCGCGTGCACCGATGAGAACTTTACAATAGGAGATACATCCTTCTCGCGTACATCCCCTTCTTTCTTTGGGCATGTACAATGACCAACCAATCTGGCCTCGGCTTAGGTCTGCCATTACCGACTGCAGATCATGGTTGCCAATCTTTAATAGCTTCCAACTGATCGAACCAGGTATCAAGTCCTTCATCGAAGAAATCACCTGACCCCTCGAACGATTGATGTATAGGTTGAGCTGCATCGCCCGACGGATTCTTCGAACTGGAACCCCCATCCTTATTTGGGATTATAAGAGGAGATTTGATCGGTTGACTACCACAAGCATCTCCCACTTGGGAATTAGGGAAATAAAAATGCTCCAAGCATTCTCCCATTAGGTCATCTGAAGCCACGTGCTCCGATTGGGCAAACCCTTGAGCACTGAGCGTGGTGGGCTGATCTGCGACAGGATGAACACTGACTAGCTGCTGCTCGGACGGGGGAGTGCTTACTCGCTGCACTTGTGATGCGTGTTCTTGAGGAATATTGAAATGACTCGCGAGGATATCCTGATCAAATCCCCAATAGTCATCCAGATTCGACCGGGCCTCCTTTGACATAGGGGTGCTGGGCTCGCAGCCGAGTCTATTGCTCGGATTCAGCTCTGTATAACGCTGTCCTAACGCCCTTCTGTAGCAACCAAGGTGATTCGCGACTAATTGCTTGGTAAGTCCCGGTACCTTCATGACCCTAAGTATGCTCGTCGGACCTATGAAGTCGAGTCCTATCTGTCGAACTGCGTCTAAGAACTTGAGATGAAGCTCCGGGGGCCAAATGAATTTCTTCTTCTCGTCGTCCAGAGTGGCGCTGATAGCCTGCCGACTAATCTCTAACTCCTCTTGAACTGTATCTGATCTTACCGGAAGCTGTTGTGGAGGAGATTCATGGGCTTCGATGAGGTGACTCCGATCATAATGACACGTATCTTCTTCCTCCGAAGACACTGGTATAATTTCTGTGGGATCGATCTCCTCATGCGCGCCATTAGCAGGATCTGATTGTGCCGGAGATGGCTCAAGGGAGCAGGGGGATGAATGAGCACCTTCAATCCTCGTAGAAGGCTTACCGGGGAACAATTTACTGAGGGTGGTAGGGCCACCGCAGTCAGGGCAGATAATAGTATTGAGGATTTTCTCATACCGCATGTTTTCCATTCGAAGGTTTTGGTTCTGCTCTTTTAGGGCCGTGATCTCCTTACGCCTGTGTTGGACACCTAGTCTGAAACGTTTATTCTGAAACCAAAAATGGATTCTCATAGGATTCATTCCCAGCTTCTGGCCCAATTCAATCTTTTGTTCCTCGTTTGGGCAAGGGCATTCATCGAAGAAAGCTTCAAGCTCCTGGATTTCTTTCCGAGCGTAGCGCTGGCGACTTTTTCTTTTCCGGGGTTGAGCGTCGTGGCCACTGCCGTCGTCACCACTGCGATCTTGATGTTCGTCACCGGCGATGTTGAGTTCCATGGCTTCGATGTCGAATTTGATTCTAGAGAATTTGAGGTCTTTCAACGAACTCGTCACTCGGGGTTCTCTGTTCTCTTTTGTATACTCGCTCTTTCGATTTGTTGCCTCCTTTTCCTCGAAAGCTAGGTCTGTTCAGCGTTCTGTTTTTGAAACGACGGAACTGTTTACCTCCTGCTCAGCTTTCCGACACGAAGGGGTAACCAAATCCTTCCGCGGCTTCTTCGATAGTAGCGCTCGCCTTTCACCTTTCCTCAATAGTCGTGTCTGTTCAGCACTGTTTTCCCTTTTTTAAGTGGCAGAGCTGTTCACTCGCCGCCCAGCTTTATGTGTGACGGAACAACATAATACTTTCGCGGCTTCTTCGATAGTTGCGCTCGCCTTTCACTTTTCTTCAATAGTTATGTCTCTTCAGCACTGTCTTCCCCTTTTTTAAGTGGCAGAGCTGTTCACTCGCCGCCCAGCTTTATGCGTGATGGGACAACCCAATCCTTTCGCGGCTTCTTCGATAGTTGCGCTCGCCTTTCACCTTTCTTCAATAGTTATGTCTCTTCAGCACTGTCTTCCCCTTTTTTAAGTGGCAGAGCTGTTCACTCGCCGCCCAGCTTTATGCGTGATGGGACAACCCAATCCTTTCGCGGCTTCTTCGATAGTTGCGCTCGCCTCCCTCCCAGCTTTAATAATGGCGAGACCGAATTTGCCAGGCCTGAAATCGCGGGCCAGGATATGTCTGGTGATTCACGGGAGAAGCAGCCCCCTCTTTACATTAATTAACCCGGCTCCACGAGCATTAGCTGCAACTTTTCTCCGCTCTCGAGACGCTATAAAATGCGGGGTTGGTGTTTGGGAGATTAACGCTCTCATATAATTTGCTTCCATCCTCTAATCGCTCCACTACACACATCTCCGTCGAAAATGGCTTCTTCCCAAATTCACACTTTCTCAGCCGAAGCTTTGACTCGATGGAAAGAGTTCTATAACCTCTTGGGTCGAGGCTACGCTCACATAGCCGATCATCCCGAAACCGAGGATGAAATCCGAGTCATGTTCGGGGACCTGGACATCACCTCCCTCGAGGGTACCGCGTTGGGGAGGGAATACAGTATTTTCCCAACGCTCTTTACGAACTCCTTGGAGGTCTACCGCGCTGCTCATCGGGGAGTTACCGTGGCTCGTGTCTTGCGAGCCCGTTATGAGGATCAGTCCGACCGCCTAGCGTTGGCTGACTACCTGGCCGATAGTCACAAAAAGGCTGTTGAGTTCGCCAAAGAGCGGGTTTCGACATTGCTACGCGAGAGGAGGAATCTGGTGGAGGACTTAGCTCTATCTCTGGCTACCTATGAGCGCGATCGACGCAATGCCCTGCTAAGGAATCGAAGCGAGTGGCTGGAAGAAAGGCTCAACGGCATAAATGAGGATATAACTCGTGAGAATGGACTTGTTCGGGACTTGGAAGCAGTCGCCGAAGATCACGAGACTCAGGTTGTTGCAGTCAATGATGAACGCAAACGCCTTCACCTCAGGCTTGCGGACCATGATACGCGGAGTGGTGCGTATAAACAAAGCATCCATAACCTGGAGGGCCAGCTGGGCTCCTTTGTGTCGTTGATTAGGGCTCACTTTTGCTTTACTTTTCCACCCCAATGAATTGTATGATCTGGTTTGGGCAAGAATGAATGAAAACCCCTGTGTTTGTTTTAGCTTTTATATGATCCATTTCTTCGAGCATCCAGACATTTTAGACTTGGATGAGCCGATCCACGATAAGTCGAGTAGATGTGTTCTGATTTTCTAACTCGCTCATGATCAGATGAAAGAATAGCCCCAGACTTATCCAGGAAAAGATTTCTCTCTATTACCCTATATTTTTTTTTACCTGCAAATGAAATGACAGAATCAGAAGGAATAATTTGAAAAATAAAGCATAAACCCCTTTCAATCTTATGCTTGCTCGTGATTAATAAGGACAAAAAAAATTTTACAAGGGTTTTAATCTTGTGTAAAAAGCTTTTTATCAGTATTCCTCGAAGGAAAGCATACTATTGAAAGGAATGTAATTCACGATAATCGCTTTCGACCAATTTTGAGAAGAGCGAATTAGTCAAAAGTGCAAGGCGTAACGACGTGTTTTAAATTTAATTGAAGATACGGCATCCAAATCAAGGCCGTTTGTTAAGAACGAGGGCAATTTGGACATCTATCTCGTCATTAAATTCGAAACAATGCCGATACTCTTGATCGATTATCGTGGATTACCAATGACGTACGACATGCATGAATCAATTCAAGTGTATAATTCCTTCTAGCGAAATTGGGGTTGGATTACCCTATACGACCAAAAAGGTCATGCAAGATTTCCAATTTTGATTTCCTCTAAAGGAATTATAAACTTGACTTGGGAGTATTCGGATGATTAGAGAAAATGCCACTATCACATTCCCATGACCCGTTAAAAGAAATACAACCAAGCTCCATCTGAGTGTATACACCAATAGATCCCTAATACAATCACTCTAAGGGGTGAGATAGAGAAAACCTCGGTAAAAAAATAAACCCTATACAAGAGGACTAGTAATGGAAAATGAAACAAAGGAATGTGATCCTAACGTTTAAGGATGCCCCAAGTTCGACCTGTGACTTCCGGATTACTTGCCCTAACTCGTCATCTTCATTGGACGATACCCTAATAATGTCCATAGTAGGCTCCTTTGTTGCACACTCGGTGTTCGCGATGGGATATCGCCCTCCTCGTCTTCTATCAAGGATGTTGGAGAAAAAACACACATATCTACCCTCGAAATGGCATTTAATCTAATCACCAGAATGCAATGAATGAAATGCATATATTTATATGAACTGAAATAGATTTGAGGGATAGAGAGTCTTACCAACCAAACTCCTCGACTTATGTGCGGTTTTAGGTGTACCAACCGTCTAAAGACATGCGCATGAGACAAGTGATGGTAAACTTCTAAAAATCAGAGGGTTTGGCACCTAAGGTTAAGGTTCCCACCTCGAGTTCTAGAAAGAGCCGATTCCATTGCACAGCTATCGTTGCATTGGGACTCGATCCATAGTTCGAAGCGAGCGGAATTGAAAAGTGGATTACCCCGCGTTTTTCCTCACGGAGATTCCATTTTCAATTCCTTCTATTGTGTTCCTAAAGGCGGCGCCCGGGGTTTTAGGCGCGATTGTGTGTGTTCATGTGTTGTGAGTATCACAATGCAAGTCATGCACAACAGTTTATCAATCGACGCTTCAAATCATCCATACAACATACATTCCTACGCCAACCTGCATAAGACAATGTTAATCACGGACTACACCCCTTATCTCTCCAATCTGCAAAAACATATAACACCTACCATGAGCGGACTTACCTCACCTTCACGAGCGCCTGCATGGTTAGAAAAATCACTCAGCGTTTTAATTACGGCCTAAGTCCACTTGAGGTCTAGAACCATTGGTTCTAGAACAAAGGTCCCCAGTGGAGTCGCCAGCTGTCGCGACCCGTCCGAAAGCGGACGCGGCTAATGGATTACCGATCGCGGGCCTTCCCCCGCACAAGGGTGCGGATCGCGGGCTTTGGATCGGCGCGAGCCCTCCCAGGCCCATACCAAATCGCGGCGGGAGTATTTTTCAGGAGGATTCGACGATAAGAGTCGATCGCTTTCGACCTTAGTGCGGTCGTGGTGGCATGTGCAACTTGTGCATGCATTTGGAGTCGCCACCGGTCTTTCTTGGAGGGTAGACCGGAAACCTTACTGATCGATTGGGAGAGATCGATCAGTTCTACGGAACCAGAGATTTTGGGTTCGGGGACTTGGTTACGCTGGTGTCGTTACCAACGCCCTTTCGGTACCTAACGTGAGTGATTTTCCTAACTAGGATTTCATGCAGGCGCAATTTTGGGTGAGGTAAGTCTGACTTTGCACATTAACCAGTTTAACATGCTCACGTAATCATAATAAATAAATAGACGTCAATCACATAAACATCTATCCTACGTGGTGATCATGGAATTATGATTTAATGGATCTCGAGCCAATGAGACCACATTTAATCATTTTAATATTTTAATAACGGAGAGCCGCTCTTCGCTTCTTCTTGGTTTCTTGAACTCTTCAAGAATTGGGCCCCAAAGAGCTCGCCGACTTAAAAGGTTCCTCCACGTAATCCTCGTAGCATTTACATCAACAATTAACTATGCTAAAAATAAAGATTACATGAAAAATAAAAGGAGTACGCAGCCTCCATTTAATAATTACAACCCCAAATATATAAATAATCATCATACATTCATATATACATCAATCACATTGATTAGGGATTTTTCCATGATCACCACCCTTTCACGTAAGTAATAAATTCACAATTTAAAACTTAGGAAGGCACAATAAAAATTCTACGTTGAATCATATTCAGAATTTTTACGTAAAATAAGATAGCCATAAATTTTCGATTCAAAATTGATTTAGTCTCAATTTTTGCTACGTTGATTAATTTATCATATAAAATAATCAATCTCCATTAGCCATGTAAGACGAACAATTCGTTAATACATATTGGCCATAGTATTGCAAAAATTGCAAAAAATCAATTAAATGCACGAAAATACCTAAGGATTGGCTCTGATACCACTGTTGGGATCCACGTAACACGTAGCGGAAATAAATAACAACCCATACATGTATCTCCAGAGGCGTACTTCGTGCATTTCAATCGAAAAAAATCACAAAGTCTCAAAGGGAGTAAATAGATTACCTCTCGTAGCGTGCTTGAACGGAGGTGTCGGTTCGATGTTCTTCGATCTCAGCCTCCACAAGTGTTAGGCATCTAATTCGGACGCACCACCAATTGACGAACGGGGAGACGACTAATAACTCCACAACAATTGTGCTAGCAATATGCGGAATCAATATTCCGAACTTAGTATATTTTGCTCTCTCAAGATTATGAGAATATAGAGAGTGTTTGTGTTCTTCTCTCTAAGCTCTCAAAAATTTGCACACTCTACAAAATGTCTCCCCCCTCCCAACCTCAAAACTCTTGCCATCCTTTTATAGCCAAAAATACCTTCCAATAAATTGTATTTAAAAATAGCACTAACAATTATAAATTCTATCTAAAAATAGCACTCACAAATAAATGGCATTTAAAAATAGCACTAACAATAGCACTCACAATTTATAATACAAAAATGCTATTTAAAAATAGCACTAACAATAGCACTCACAATTTATAATACAAAAATGCTATTTAAAAATAGCACTAACAATTATAAATTCTATCTAATAATAGCACTCACAAATAAATGACATTTAAAAATAGCACTAACAATAGCACTCACAATTTATAATACAAAAATGCTATTTAAAAATAGCACTAACAATAGCACTCACAATTTATAATACAAAAATGCTATTTAAAAATAGCACTAACAATTATAAATTCTATCTAATAATAGCACTCACAATTTATGATAAATAAATGTAATTTAAAAATAGCACTAACAATAGCACTCACAATTTATGATAAATAAATGTCATTTAAAAATAGCACTAACAATAGCACTCACAATTTATAATACAAAAATGTTATTTAAAAATAACACTAACAATAGCACTCACAATACAAAAATGCTAAAAAAAAGGCACTAACAAAGGTGTTAAAAATAATAACCATTATTATTATTACAAGAGTTAAAGAGGTTACCAAACAGTACAAATATGCATAACGTATAAATACGTATGACGTATAAATACGTAGAGCATACGTATACATCCGTGAAACCGGGGACTAATTGAAAGAAAAATGTGCAATTAAGCCCTTTTGGTAAAAATTGATTAAATTGGAGGGCAAATTGACCTAATTGCACTTTAAGACTTTAGAATCCAATGTCATAGCTTATAAAAAGTGAGAATTGAAAACTAAAAGACTCGAAAATGATTTTTTTTAGGCTCGGTTCGGGTTTATGTTTGTGAAGGAACATAGTGACCCGAGCCGAATTTTTGAGATTTAAAGTGACACACTTGAAGAGGAAATTAAAACAAAATTATCGAATATTTTTGGGTATTTTTCTGACCACGAATGGTATTTTTTTGATTTTTTGGGTATTTTTATAATTAAATAAACTCGAAAAATATTAAAAATACCGAAAAATATTTTTTGTTCAAAATTGGTTCCTAAGGTTAAACCAAAGCTTCCAAAGTTGATTTTGTGATTTTATGACCTTTTTTTTTATATTTTTAATTAATTTTAAAGAATAAAAATCACAATAATAAATGGTAAAAACTCAGGTGTCAACACCGGTCCGACCCGGGTCTGCAGACCATGCACAGAATGTGCAGAATGTGCAGAACGTGGACAGAACAAAAAAACAGGGGGGCGAGGCGCGGCGATTTTAAAATGAAGAAGGACATCACGCGTGAGGGGACATGGACACCGAGCATATTCGCGTTTGGCAGAGGGGCGTGGGCACAAAAAACGGGTCGGTCGGCCATGCGAAAGGGGAGAGATTCGCGGTCAAAACCGGGGGGAGCCGAGAGAGGGAGAGGAATTTTTCGGGAGGATTTTCGAGCAAAGCCGGGGCAAGACAAGCTTGCCGGCACCTCTTGGAGCCTGAGGGGAGCTTCGGTCGCCGTCGACGGTCGCGGAATAGGTCGGTATCTTCCCCGGTCTTCATTTTTTCTTATGCACGCCGGGTGTTCGACGAAATGCCCAAACGGGCTTTGCATTTTTTGAGTCTCGGCCGAGGCTCCCCGAGCCTTATTTGTTGCGCATTTGGTTCCTAAACTCCTCTAACACCATCCCTCCGCCTACCTTGCTATTTATTTTGCATTGAAATGTGCCGGGAACCATGGCCGGAGCTCCCCGACGCATACCCGAGCCGAGAGCTCGGTCCGGCGAAGCGCACGGCAACCGACCATCGAGGGACCCCAGGTAAGTCCTCAAACCTCCCTTGGATGCTATGTGAACGGTTGGAATCAAGTTTAAACGCAAAAAGTTTTTTTGCAAATCGGCTCGCCGGAGTTGGGTTCGGGGAGGTCCGGTTCGCCGGTTTTTAGCGTGTTCATGGTTATTATTTATGTTGTATGTTGATGTGGGTGGTCCAATGAGTCGAATGCCGCAAGAACGGGCGAAAAATACCAAGTTTCGGGCCCGTTTCGCAATTTTCCGGCGATCTCGCCGGAATTTTTACTATTCCCGCCGGATTTTTCACTGTTCATAGTCTTCTCCGGCGAACCTCCGGCCGGTCAACGGTCAACGGCCGACGTAGCGTGCCACGTAGGCAGCCACGTCAGCCGGGTGGGGTCCGGTCCACTTATTTTCAAATAAAACAAACGGACGGCCACGATCGCGACACGTGTCGCGATCCTAGATTTTTGGAAAATTAAATAAATGATTTTCGAATAATCGATCCGGCGGACGAGGATGTGCCACTTGGCTCACTGAGGGACGTCCGATCTTGTCCAAGATCGGACGCACTACAATCGGACACGTGGCACGATCTGGAGCGTCCGATCTCTGGGTTTTTCTAAAAAAGGAAAATAAATTAATTTTTGATCCGACGGCTATTATTGAGCCACGTGGCTCTCTGTGGGTCGCTCGATCTAGTGGAAGATCGGACGCACGATACGAAGCCACGTGGCACAACGTGGACCGTCCGATCCGGGGAATTTTCGGATAATTAAATAAAATAGATAAAAAAATCAAAAAAATTGTTAAAAAATAGAAAAAATGTTTTAAAAAATCAAAACGGTGTCGTTTTAGGCCGGTGTCGACCCCTAGGGTCGGGCCGGGCGCCCGAGAGGCGCGGGCCGGGTTTGACCCGGCCCGGAAAATATTTTTGAATATTTAAAAAAAAAATTCAGAAAATAATAAAATAATCAAAAAAATCAATAAAAAATAAAAAATCATGAAATATTCAAAAAATTCGAAAAAATTCAGAAAAATTCTAAAAAATTCCAGAAAATAGGAAATGGCCACATTCAACTTGTCACGACCTGTTTCGGGTCTTTTGACCCCCGATCTTTCCAAAAATGACGGTTTTGCCCTTTCGGCAAACCGTCTTCCAAAAAATTTCTAAAAAATCCAGGAAAATCCCAAAAAATAGGAAATGGCCACAAACAACTGGCCAAGACTCATTTCGGGTGTTTTAAACCCCGAACCTTCTTGAAAATGACGATTTCGCCCTTTGGGCGAATCGTCTTCCAAAAATTGAAGAAAAATCAAGAAATTCCAAAAAAATTCTCAAAAATGGGAAATGGCCACAATCAACTGGCCATGGAATATTTTGGGTAATTCGGTATCCAAACCTTCCAAAAAATGACAATTTTGCCCTTCGGGCTAATTGTCCCAGAATCTTCCCATTTTACCCCCAGTTTTAAATCACACCTTCCCTAAGCCCTTATGGCTATACTAGGAGGCTCATGATTGAAATTGATGTGCACTGACATGATCTATTTATGCACTTGACTTGCGCTTTCATTATATTGACTGTGATTTGATAGGACCAGTCTTCCAATCTGCATGAAACCCTGACTCATACATATCTCACCCAAAATTGCGTCTGCATGAACTCTTAGTCAGGAAAATCACTCGCGTTAGGTACCGAAAGGGCGTTGGTAATGACACCAGCGTAACCAAGTCCCCGAACCCAAAATCTCTGGTTCCGCAGAACTGATCGATCTCTCCCAATCGGTCAGTAAGGTTTCCGGTCTACCCTCCAAGAAAGACCGGTGGCGACTCCAAATGCATGCACAAGTTGCACATGCCACCACGACCGCACGAAGGTCGAAAGCGATCGACTCTTATCGTCGAATCCCTCAAAAGACACTCCCGCCGCGATTTGGTATGGGCTTGGGAGGGCCCGCACCGATCCAAAGCCCGCGATCGGTAATCCATTAGCCGCGTCCGTTGATTTTCGAACGGGTCGCGACACTATGTTCACTGCGATATATGTTGTAGAGGAGATCCGCAGGAGTCGAATGGCGTTGGAATGATCGAGTTTGGAGGTCGGAAGGCCGAGATATGGCCCTCCGACGAGGCGCCGGCGAGGGAGCGCCGGCGCCGCTCATCTTCCCCGGCAGACCCGTTGACCAGTCAACGAAAGTTGACCGGGTCAACGCCCACGTGGCGCTGACGTGGCGCCCACGTGGCAGCCACGTCAGCACCGTCGTTATAATCGAATAACAAAAAAAAAGAGAATTGATCGGACGGTAGAGAGTTGGCCACGTGTCGCGATCTCACGTTTTTAGAAATAAAAATGATTTTTCAGAAATAAAAAAGGCCGTGGATCGGACGGTCGTGATTCAACCTTGCCGTTCAATCGTGGCCATCGATTGCTTTTGATAGATCAGGCCGTCTAAGAGTCGACACGTGGCATAATCAGGACCCTTGGTTCAAGTTTGGGCGGGAAATCAAAATTCAAGCGGGAGAAGCTAAAACGGTGTCGTTTCAGTGAGGTCCGGATCCGGGCCAGGCCGGTCGCCCGCGGATTGTGGGCCGGGTCACCCGACCCGGCCCGAATAACATTTTTTTTAAGAAAAAAATCAGAAATTGATTTTAAAAATAATAATAAAAAATTATCAGAAAAATCCTAGAAAATAAAAAAATGCTAGAAAATTCCAAAACAAATATGGAAAAATTGTGGGAAAATCCTAGACGCTCCAGAAATCCCCAAAAATTAAGGATTGACCACAGACAACTGGTCAACCCTATTTTTGGGGTTTCTTATCCGTTTTTCCGAGACTTGACAATATTACCCTTTAGGGGTAAGTCGCCTCTGCTGTATATGCAAGATAAGGTCGATAATGTCAATGTAAGAATTAGGGTCAGGTAGGCGACCAATTCTTAGGCTTGGGTCTTCGAGTCCCGCCTCTTTTCTCAAAATGACGATTTTGCCCTTTAATGGGAAAATCGTCTTTCTTGTTCCAATCGAGTCCTGAAAATTGCTTAAAATTAGGGTTTAGGTCAGGTGGACGACCAGCCCTAATATTTAAGATTTTCAGTTCTCATCTTTATCCAAAATGACGACTTTACCCCTCCGAGGGTAAAATCACTTTTAAATCCCAGAAAAATCCTGGAAGTTTTCGAAAAATATGAAATGGATTGGATTGATGGCCAATCCTATTTCCCCTGCCTTTTGACTTCCCAATTCATCTAAAATGACAGATTTACCCTTTCGAGGTGAATTTTCCCCGAATTGCTCAAAATTACGATTTTGCCCCTCATGGGCAAATCATGCCAAAATCATTTCTAAGCCTTGATTGATATTTCTCTAGGCTAATATGGTCTCATTAGGGATGCCATGCTACTTTCATGTGTTTTATCCGCGTGTACTGGATCCTTGATTTGCGCACTTATTTCTATTGATTGTGAGTGATAGGATAGTAATTCCCATATGCATGAACTCCTAGATTTAGGATCTGTACCCCACTCATCTGCATGAACTCCTAGATTTAGGATCTGTACCCCACTCATCTGCATGAAATCCTAGGATCAGATGAACCATTCAGCTTTGGTACCGAAAGGGCGCCAACTCTGATAGTTGGCATAACTAAGTCCCCGAACCCACTTCTCTGGTTTCCGCAGAATCGAATAGACCACTCCCAACTATTCGATAGAGTTTCCGATCGTACCCTCCACGAAACGATTGGTGGCGACTCCTTGGCATGTACACTTATCACATGTCACTAGACCACACTGAAGGTCGACCACGTTTATCCAGCAGCTGCGATTTGGGTAATGGACCTTGGGAGAGGCCCGCGTCCGATCAGCCAGCGATCGGGCGGTCCATTAACACTCTGCCCGAGAGGGTCGCGACAGTTTTTCCACCCCGCTTTGTTGTAGATAGTGGTGGTGCGATTTCCCCTTTTCATCTCCTCTACCAACAGACTTACAAAAATATTGGTCAAAGGCTCAGTCCACTTTACCGTAAGAGTCTCTTTTTGGGATTCCATCTAACCTTAACTGGTTGAGCATCAAAAGTGGACAGAATCAAAATTGCAGATTGTTATTTGACCCCCATAAATCACGCACACTAGAAAATCATAAGCAAAAGAACCACTGTTGACACCTGATTTTTGACCTAGTCTTTTTCAATTTTATTTTTGAAAAATCATAAAAACATTCATAAAAAGTCAAAAAATTACAAAATCAACTTTGGTGGCCTTGGCCAAGCCCAAGGAACCATTCTTGACCAAAAAATAATTTTTCATATTTTTCACATTTTTTAGTATTTTTAGAAAATAGAAAAATACTAGAAAAATCAACAAAAATAGAATTTGAAGTCACAAAAATATGGGAAGATAATCAATATTTTTCATTTAATTTTCTCATCATTTTGACCTCATCAGGAGTTGAAATTCAAGTTTAATGTTGTGTGTTTCTTTGTAACGTATATGGTTAAATTTGTCAAAAAATATGTTCTGAGTCTTTCTATTTGCAATACTTTGCATTTTAAGAATCTTGACATTCAGCTTGATTGCCCGACATTTCAATTTGGTTCAATTGTGTGCCAATTTGATCAATTTTGGCTTTAGGGACCTAATTGCATAAAGATTTTATTCATTTTAGTCCCTATAGTGCCAATTCTGAAATTAAACTTTTATGGGGGACACCCATAGAACCCCAATGCTTCCTCCCTATAGTATTCGACCCCCTGAATCTAATGGTGGTCCCAATTAGAGCTGATTCATCCATTTAGAATGTCAATTTGACAAAAGTCAATTTCGGATCTTGTCTTAGATTTGGGGCTTTTGTATAAATCAAAATCAATTCAGCCCAATTTTACCTTACTTAGGTAAATTCCATGCTATGAAATCCGATTATGGAGTCAATTTCATGATTTTGGAATATTTGGACCCCCGATTTGAAGGAAAATCTCGAAATCGGGTTGACTGGGTCGGGTTGACCCGACCTAGTCAACCCGTTGACCAAAATTAGGCCATAAGCAGAACACCTTCTGCTGGCTCTTTTGGCTCCTTCGCGCACGAACAGAAAAAGAGGGCAGGATGATCCGTTGAGAAGGACAGTTGAGGGGAACGGCAATCGGTTGGGGGGGCGTTCGCCAACAGACGCGAGCAAGAACCAAAAACGAGGAGAAGAAAAGAACAAAAGGGGAACGAACAGAGGGGGTGGAAGGAGAGCTCGCGGAGGAAAGGCAGAAAGCGAAGGAGAGAGCTCGCAGAGAGGGAGAGTTCGCATAGAGTGAGAGCGAAGGGAGAGTTCGTAGAGAGAGAGAGAGAGAGCTTGCAAAGAAGGAGAGAGAGAGAGCTCGAGAAATGGCGACCGGAGCTTCCTCCAACCGAACCTGTGCGATCTTCGACTGGTCACCACCGGCAAAACCGAAGCCAGCGACGCCCATTTTCGACTTCTCTGATCCCTAGAGAAGCGACCGAACCCTTCCAATCGGCCTTTCATCTCGAAAACGGTGAGGTCCTCCTTCGAACTCGAGCTTGGCCTCCAATGGCAATTTTAGTTAGAGCCATCCGTTTGCTACGATTTTGGTTGCGATATGTTTGTCTCTCTTCCCTGAGCATTTTTTCCTTTGATCACATGTTGTTTCATGGCCTAAATCGTCGAGTCTATCCCCTATCATGGCCGATCGGTCGAGAGCTCCATAGCTCGTTCTAGACCAAACCGAAGCTTCGTGATGGTCAGGTAAGTCCCCTCGAGTTCCCTGGATGCTTCTTAATGGTTTTGTTTAGCCGAGCAACGCTAGAAACGGCTAGGCCGATAGCCCGCCGGAGATTAGCTTCGGCTGGAAATGGCATATGTATGAGATGCGATTCTGCTATGTCGAGCCTCAAGTATGTCGTAGAGGAGATTCGTACGAATCGAACGGCGTTGGTCTTGTATGATTTGGACGTCGGAAGGCCGAGATATGGCCCTCCGACGAGGCGCCGGCGAGGGAGCGCCGGTGCCGGTCGTCTTCCCCGGCAGCCCTGTTGACCAGTCAACGAAAGTTGACTGGTCAACGACCACGTGGCGCTGACGTGGCGCCCACGTGGCAGCCACGTCAGCGCATTCGGTTAAAACCAAATAAAAAGAAAATAACAAATTTAATTCGACGGTGAGAAATGTGACACGTGGCACGATCTTAGAATTTTGGAAATAAAAAATGATTTTCTGAAATAAAAAACGCTTTAGATAGGACGGTCGTGATTGAACCTTGCTTTTGAATCGTGACCGTCGGTTCCTTGTTTGAGATCAGACCGTCTGTGGGTCAACACGTGGCGCAATCAGGGCCCTTGGTTCAATTTGGGCGGGAATTGAAAATTCGAGCGGGAGTGGCCAAAGTGACGTCGTTTCAGTGCGGGGCCGGATCCGGGCCGGGCCAGTCGCCCGTGGGTCGTGGGCCGGGTCACCTGACCCGGTCCGGATGAATTTTTTTAAAAAATAAAAAAATTCCGAAAAGGATTTTAAAAAAATAAATAAAAAAAATCAGAAAAATCCTAGAAAATCCAAAAAATGCTAGAAAATTCCAAAAAGAATATGGAAAAATTTGTGAAAAATCCTAGACACCTAGAAATCCCCAAAAATTGAGGATTGACCACAGACAACTGGTCAACCCTATTTTTGGGGTTTCTTATCCGTTCTTCCGAGACTTGACGACATTACGCTTTAGGGGTAAGTCGCCTCTGTTGTGTATGCAAGACAAGGCTGATAATGCCAAGGTAAGAATTATGGTCGATTAGACGACCAATTCTTAAGTTTGGGTTTCGAGTCCCGTCCCTTTTCTTAAAATGACGATTTTGCCCTTCAATGGGAAAATTGTCTTTCTTGTCTCAATCGAGTCTTGAAAATTGTTTAAAGTTAGGGTTTGGGTCAGGTGGACGACCAACCCTAATATTTGAGGTTTTCAGTTCTCGCCTTTGTCCAAATGACGACTTTACCCCTCCAAGGGTAAAATCACTTGAAAATTCCAGAAAAATCCTGGAAATTCTCGAAAAATAGGAAATGGATTGGATTGATGGCCAATCCTATTTCCACTGTCTTTTGACTTCCCAATTCGTCTAAAATGACAGATTTACCCTTTTAAGGGTAAAGTTTCCCCGAATTGTTCAAAATTACGATTCTGCCCATCATGGGCGAATCATGCCCAAATCACTCCTAAGCCTTGATTGATATTTCTCTAGGCTAATAGGGCCTCATTAGGGATACCATGCTGATTTCATGTGTTTTATCCGCATGCATTGGATCCTTGATTTGCGTATTTATTCCTATTGATTGTGATTGATAGGATAGCAATTCCTATCTGCATGAATTCCTAGATTTAGGATCAGCACTTCACTCATCTGTATGAAATCCTAGGATCTGATAAACCATTCAGTTTAGGTACCGAATTGGCGTCAACTCTGACAGTTGGCGTAACTAAGTCCCCGAACCCACTTATCTGGTTTCCGCAGAATCGAATAGACCACTCCCAACTATTCGATAGGGTTTCCGATCGTACCCTCCACGAAACGATTGGTGGCGACTCCTTGGCATGTACACTCATCACATGTCACTAGACCACACTGAAGGTCAATCACGTATATCCAGCAGTTGCGACTTGGGTAATGGACCTTGGGAGAGGCCCGCGTCCGATCAAGCCAGCGATCGGGCGGCCCATTAGCCCCCCGCCTCGGGAGAGGGTCGCGACAACCACCACAATGTTCAGCCATAAATAAGCACGCTAAATGGAAATAAACAAAAAAAATGATATTCAAAGTTCCAATCTTGCTCAATAAAATGGAGGGAATACCAATCGAGATCTTGGTCGGGGAAGAGAAATAACTCAGCACGCTCGCGGGTGATGTTGAAGCAGGTCCAATTGACACCAGTACACCTCAAACTCACTGTATCACAAAAAATACCGAGCTATCGGCTATCAAATAAATCGAAATAGTTGCCTTCGCAGTGAGCATTCCCTGATCAAATTCACCAGCTATTTCACTTCGCTTTGTTTATTCAAATCAAGTTAGACCTCCACAGCCAAAAATGAACTAGATGCGACCACACTCATCAAAACATCCCCAACCATAAACCTATCCACACAAACGAGCACTCACGCAACAATCTCACTTCACCTACACCAATCCACCCAGATTGCGTCCCAACCACCACCCCCCCCTCCACAAGCAAATCACGTCGGTAATCGTATTCAGCCAAGGACATAGCAGCAAGTTCCATCAATCACAATTCACGCAGACAACACGAAAGACGAATACCTTGGAGGTCCCATGACAGTGAACCCAACAGCCCTAAGCAGAGGAATAGGGCTCGCCAATGTTGTATGGGAGATCTTTAACTTCGGTGCCCGATCCACCAACTGCTCCTTCAAATTACAAAAAAAAAACAAGAAATCGAAATAGTTAGAGACAAGAGTGTCGAGAAATTCGACAGGATTTACCAAATCCAAGACAGGAAAGGCAATGGGAGTTACCAGACAAGAGCGTCGAAGCGGCCTTGGCAAGCTCGAGCAGGGCACACGCACGCTAGAGAGGAAACAATTCGGCGAGGACTTCAGGGTTGGCAAGATTGAACAGGCCCGAGCAGGAAAGAAACCCCACAAGCCCTAATCGCGTCCACCGATCAAGAGAAAGGGGGAGGGAGAGTGAGAAATCAGATCTGCGATGGGAAGAGAAGGAAGAAAGACGAGACGTGAGAAATCAGATCTTCCATTAGATCTGTCGGAGAGACGCGATGAAGAGAGAAGAAACTTTGGGTGCAGCCATGAGGGTGAGGAGGAAAAAGACGCGATAGAAGGAAGACGCGAAGAAGATAGGGTTTTGTTTCGTTTTCTGTTTCTATCTCTACCAGAAGCTATAATTTTCTACTTCTCATTTTGGGTCCAAAATAATTTCTGTTTCAGATTTTTGTTTCAAAAATAGAAAAATAGATTTGTGTTATCAAACAAGTTTTTGTTCCAGAAACTATTTCTGGAACAGAAATAGAGAAAATGAATTGTTTTCATGCACGGCTTAAATTAATTGAAACGCCGGATTATCGCTAAGTCGATATGCTGCCCTGTTTTGGACAGCAAAGGAATCGATTGGGAGCCGAGCTTGACGAAGGATTTTTGGTGGAAACTTGCTAGTCGGACGAAGGTGAGTGACCCCTAAACCTTTATTAGGACATCTGGACGCGACTGGACGGTTTCATTGAGGAATTGATGAATTGGTTGATTTATTACGCATGATTGATAGAAAGCCAAGTGGAATTGATGAGGACTAAGCCTTGTGTGCTTGTTCGTTATAAAAATTATTGTCCTCATGGTTACATTAAAATTGTGCTTGATGGAATGCTTTGCTTGCTTATGTAGTCATGTGATATCCGACTCATGAATTGTTGTTTTTGTAGCAAAGCACGTTTTTGGCAAGTAATTGATTTATGATTGTGTGACTGAAATTTCCTCATGATGAAAAGGTGATTAAATGTTTATTGTGATGATTCTTGGTTTGAATTAAGTTGCTTGGGGAAATGGGCTATTGAGCCATGAGACATACCCTGAGGCGATTTGATCGCGGGGTTGAGAAATGAAAGACACCCTGAGGTGACTTGATCGCGGGGTTGCGTGATGAGACACACCCTGATGCGATTTGATCGCGGGGTTGTGGTTGAGAGTACACCCTGATGCGATTTGATCGCGGGGTTGTGGTTGAAAGTACACCCTGAGGCGATTTTATCGTGGGGTTGTGATTGAAAATACATCATGATGCGTCTGAACACGGGATGAGGAATTGACATGTCGACATGAGCTTGGTGATAAGCTGTTAAACCTGATGCGTTTGAACGCGGGTTTATTGATCGAGATAGCCTGAGGTGTCTGAACGCGGGCTAGTCTCTAGAGGTTTGAAGGTGATAGTGGATTTTTGTTTATTTCACGTGATGATGAAAATACTTATAAGCTAGTACGGAAGCTTGGTCACTCTATGCTATTTTTCCTTGATTGAAGTGTTTATGAAAACATGACTTGATGCCTTGAGTTAATGCCATGTCTTGCTTTAATAATTTGTTATGGTGCTTTGCTGCTTTGGTCTGGTGGGACGGATGGCCTAGGTAAGGTTAGGCTAGCTTACTGAGATTTATATCTCACCCCAGTGGGGGATTAACATTTTTCAGGTTCCAGGTGATGAAGCATCTGTTGGCCAATGATTGGCATTGGAGGAAGTAGTTAGTCGAATGATTGTAAGATATTTTGTGACCTTAGGGATTGGAATTGTTTTTGTGGATTATCAATTGAATCACTAGTATTTGACTTATTGAATGATTCGAGGTGTATTTTGGTGACAAAGAGAAGTGTACCATGTTTCTGTCCCGAGTCATCTTGCTGTTGACAAAGTGGAGTTGTTTCTCGCTTTTGTTTGTAAATGGCTTTGTTTGAGTAGAGGGCCGAAGGGTCCTGGGAGACTACTGTTCGAGGAGCGGCCTGGTGGGATGTTCGCGAGCTTCATAGAGTTCGGGGCGTGACAATAACAAATACCATTGATTGTGAATTTTGGAAAAAATACAAATATCTAGTACTTCAACTTCTACGCAATCCCAAGGACTTTACATGGCCAAGAAAAACATTTTTAAGAATTGGCTTAGTCAAAGGATTTGCTATCATAATACGCGTAGAAATATACCGGACATTCACAACCTTTGGTGTAGCCACGTCTTTCACAAATTATAGTTGATATCTACCAAATTTCACATGCTTGTGGGACGATTCGTGATTATAGGCCGCATAACTCCATGATTTCAGGAAACTCAAATCGAATTTTCGACCTGTTCGTGATTCGTATGGAGTGGAGGTAACTGAATTCGAACCTCGACTCAGCTAGGAATTCTAACACACGATAGGAACTAGGTTAGACTTCGATTTAGGGATCAAAATAGGTCTAGCAGCTAATCAGCAGTAGACCTCATGCGGCAACAACGCCACTAGCGACGGACGGTGGTGTCACTCGATATGATGACTCCTGGCGAATGTGCAATTGCAGATGGAGCTAGATGCTGCATTGTCGGGGCTGTTGTGGCGGGAGGATGATATGGACAACGATGGATGGATGGGCGGCAATAGTGCACGACGGAGCGACAAGAGATGGCAGCATACGTCAGACGGTGGACGGATAGGGTTGCTTGGTAGAGTAACCTATCGGCTAAAGCTTCACTTGCTCTAAAAAATTCTGAATATCCAATAATATTGTGAATGGAATCCTTAAACCCTAATATAAGATTACATTTATAAGCATTAGTTTTCCTAATCCTAGTAAGACTAGGACTCATTAGATAGGGACTGTAGGATTAAAAGAGTCCTATCCCTGCCAAATTGCTTCAAATTTTCCGCTGAGAGAGGAGTTATCATGGGCTAGCCGAAATTTCTATAATGTGCGGGCTTAATCGGGCAATTTCGGGCTTAAATCGAGCTTTTATTAAATAAATAAATAATTAATTAAAGGCCCTAAACATTTAAATAAGAAAAAATGGTCTGAATCTAATTTGAAAATCGATCCAAGCCTTTTCAAATTTTCCGCACACACCCCTATATGCCTTAGCCTAATTTTTATTCAGTTTTCGGATTCACCACACATTTTCTAAATTATATGCTCCGGATAATCCCAAAATTCTCCATAAAATTTTTGGCACACATCTCCTCATTGTCGATTTTTTTTTTGTCAATTTAAGTCCCATCGCCTGTTCAATTCAAAATCAAAACCTATGTCGTTGGCTCGAATAAAATGCAATGTAATGATTGAAAAATAATTAAATATGCTATGAAAACTAATTTAATTATTTTTGATGAGAACTAAAACTAATTCTCATTTTTATGCAAAATAAATGATTATGGAAAATCAAAATTTAGGTGTCAACAAGAATGCTTGAGGATCAAGCATTACAACGCATTGTACCCTGGGCTGCCTTTGGTAGTCACGGTAAAAATCATGATATGATAAAATTTATCGCATCCTGTGTTTGTCTTTGCTTAGGATAGAACAAAGTGGGATATAAGAGAGATATAACATGGATAAACTTATCTCATGGGAGAGGTGGGATAAGGATGGAGTAGGATTTCTTATATATATGGTATAAAAGCATTTTTGTATTAAATAACAAACTTCTTAAATAATAAAATCCAAATAATAATTAGATATGAATTATGTTTGAATTCTAATATTAAAAATAAAATAAAAATTATATATTTTAGTTTCTTTATACTTTATAGCATATGCTTTATAACAAAATACATATACACACACGCAAGTATATGAAGTGCATGTGTGTATACACACATAGGTACACACACTCCATATCTATATTATTACATATTTTAGGTTTGTAATATAGTTTATTACATTTTATGAAGACATTATGGAACGAAATAAAACTAACAAAAAAAATATAAAAAAATAAGCAAATAAAATGAAGTAGAAGAACCTAGATTTTAAATGAAACAAATTCGAATTTGAAAATAATCTTTCTAATTTTCAAAGAATGTGAGGCAATGAAATTTTTAAAGAAAACCTAGTAATCTCCATATCCTTCTCTTATGTACTTCTCGTTCATGTTGAAGTTTCACCACTCCTATGTAGCTTTTTATCCATGTCAAAACTCTAGGTAAATGATAAGTGAGTCGAAACTTTTTATCCTTCATAGGTTTTTGGCTCATGTCAAAAGTCTATAAAAGCAGAAAAAGAGTCAAAACTCATTATCTTTCGTAGTTTTGTGGTTTTTGTTGAAGTTTAAGGAAAGCAGCGAGAGAGGCAAAACTTTTCATAGTTGCAAATGTGAATCATAATATTTTCTCTCTCTCTTACTAGAGTTGGCAGTGACTTATGAGAGATTCTTGTATTCTTCATTGTGCATTTTAAGGGTCATTAACATCAATTTGTGTAAATACCAAATTCGGCTTTATTATTGTGATTCACCAAACAACATGATATGAGAAAATCCTTAGATTTCACATCCTATCATGGCTAGAAATTCAGTCCATCAAAATGCAGCCTAATGGTTGATTAGTTGTTTGCTGGTCACAATCATTGAACTCTTTGTGGATTTCAAAGAAGAGAATTAGGTTATTCTATTTCTTATTGCTTATCATTCTCATAGCAACATAACATATAAATAGTCTACGACAACTATACAATATAAAGAAAATAAGAACATAAAATGAAAATATTTCCTACTTCCTAAGTTTGATAATCTACTTTCTGATTTTGAGGATTCGGAAATAAAATAAAATAAAACAAATGAAAAAAAAATAACATCACATTCCAAGATCTTATCTTGGTTCTTTGATACCGCCTCAAGTTGGCATGTAAATATCTATCATGCCCAACTTGCTGATGAGAGACTCAAAATTAGGTGTGAACAGTCCCTTCATTAGAACGTCAGCTATTTATTATGTTGTTGACAAAATTCAGGTGAAATATGTGTAAGTTGCGAATTTCATCTGTATGCAACGACCCAAGATACACATGTACAGATACACGAATCCTTATAGATTCATAGAGTTAAAGAATTGATGCACCTTGTAGTGGAACAGTTGTTCTTAATGCGGAATTGCGACAATCCGATGCTCATGAGTTTCTCTTCTATGAACCCCTTTATCACTGGCTTCAATGAGAGGGCCCCTCACTGTTGCTTCAAACAATTCTATATGTGAGGTTATGTGGACATCATAGTTTAGAGGAGGGACTTGAGCTCTATTTATAGAGAATGAAACCTATCCTCTCATCAAAGATTAGGTTTATCTCGGCCCATACTATCCAGCCCCATATCCTACTAGAATTAGAAAACTGTATATATCTATCTCTATTAGATCAAATAATATTTACAATTACAATTAATAAAGCCTACAATTGAATATTAAAAAAATATTCTAACATTCTCCCACTTGGGCTAAATTAATTGAAATTGTACTTTATATGCGCATCTTTATATTGGTATAGAGATATTTCCCAATAATTAATCCGATCTCATAAAGTCTTAAGCACCGAACCATGCCAGTGACTGCATCAGAAGACACAGAGCCATCCATGATCACGAATACTCTTAACTTTACTGATATGGATTTGATATGGTAGTATGGCAAACGGATAACATCTCAAATAACAGAGACACCTTATATGTTAACTTTCTTGTCAGTTACTATTCTCTCACTTGATATATCATAAAATCGGATGTGTAACGAGAGAACATCTTTATGGTTCTAACGAATCAACATATGTCTTACATTTATAGTTAACTATACTTTACGTATAACAAGACATATGCTTTTGGCTAAAATAAGTGTTCTAGCCATCACTCAAGGTTTACACGATGCCTTGAGATTTTTAACTGATATATATATATATATATTCAACTCCCTTTAATCATTATAGCTTTGTTGCATGTAATGGAGTTGATACATATCTAGATGTTACCAAATGTAACAAACACAGATGTAAATTTTATTAGAGCAAATACCGAATGCAGCTCCCACTGAACAACATCATCTCATGATGCTTACTCAACCCATCAATCAACATGTCCCACGATGCTTTTATGTTTGCGACATGTCATCTAAATGTGTATGGGCAGAGACCTTAAGTTAGTGAGTCTGCATCCTTATCATCTGTGTAATAAGCTCTATTGTAGTGTCACATTATTCATATGTTACCTTATGGTCAAAAACTTGACCGCCAGATGTTTAGACCCCTTGAGACCTCTGCTGTTGTTAATGAATAATACTGCAGAGTTATAGTCACAATACAACTGTATTGATCTATTCACAAATTAAATACGACCAACTCTTTAATGAGATTCCAAATCCAAATAACCTGAATAGCAGTTGAAAAACATACTACAAACTCCGCTTTCTTGATCGAGGATTACACAGATTTCTGTTTACACTTTTCTGTAATACTGCACTTTTCGTTAGACATATAAATGTCTATAGTTGTCAACTTCACATCATCCTAACAGCTAACAAAGCCTGAATCCGAATGCCTTACTAGTTGCAGGTCCTGAATATGTCTGTAAATTAACATATAATCTTTTGTCCTCTTTAAGTATCTCACAACTTCCTTAGCAGTGACCTGGCGAACATGTCTTGGATTTAACCGATATCTGCTTAGAAGTCTCGTTGCAAAAGCAATATCTGGTTTAGTGCAAGCTCAAGCATACATGATACTTTTAAGTGCACTTTGATATGGTACATTCTTTATTTGAGTTTTCTTAATAACTGTATGAGGACATTATGACAGATTTAGTCTATTACCCTTAATGACAGGAGCAACTTCTGACTTGCAGCACTTTATACCGAATACAATCAATGTGTGTCCTCTAGAAATAACCCAACATGTGGCGAGAACGATCCATATGGATCTCAATGCCTAGGACAAAATAGTCCTTATTAAGATCAATCATGTTTAAATGCTTTGACAATATCTTCTTCACCTTATGCACTAATTCAAGAAAATCACTTTTAAGCAAGATATCGTTTGTATAAGACGAAAGGAAAATAAATTCCTCCCACTGATCTTGTAGTATATACTAATTACTATGTCATTTACAGAACATAATAAGCAACGACACTATGAAACTTCAAACAACAATTGTCGAAAAGCTCACTTGATCCCATAAAACAGTCTTTTTAGTCTAGAATCTCCATGAATATGATTAAACTTTATTTCATGATAACTTTATGAGATTCTTCTTCTTTATGCACAAGCTTATCTGAATCATCTGCCGCAAAACCTTCCGGTTACATAAAAAAAAATTCATATTAAGAACTCCGATAAAAAAGAAGTTTCAATATCTGTATGGTGAAGCTCCTTATTTTAATGAGCTATTAATACCTTAATCACCCTGAAAAACTTTATGAGAGACTGAAAAGAAAATTTATTTTAAGTCTGCTCATTCTTTACAAGTGAAAAATTTTGCTACTAGTTTGTCTTTAAACTTTTCAAATAAAACAATGATCAAAATATAATATAATAAAGTAAACAAAAATTTTCATATGGAGTCCCTTTAAGTTTTACACACCCAATTGCAGCAGATGGACTTGTGACCTTGAGGCATGCTAAAAAGCTTTCAAATGCCGTATGTTTCATAGTCTGTATCTCATCTACCATGCACCCAATCACAATTGTAATTAAGAACAAGAAATAGCAATTGTATAAATCACTAGATCAATTACATAGTCGATTTTGTAGTCATGCTCTCTTGGATAGATTATATAGTGTGACTTGGTACAATTGATTATCTTTGCCTAATAAACCTTTTAAGAGGAGCTACTTTAACATTTGTTCTGCGTTTATGGGGTCTGATAAATTTCATAAGGAATTGTCTTAATAACAAGAACCTGAACCCCAACAGAATTAAACTGTAACTTATAATGCCCCATTATCATCTATATAGGCAGAAAATGTCACAGTGGTCTCTACCACATAATTACCTTTAATAGTCTGTGAGCAACTACCCTTATTCGGCTATATCAAGCTCCATCAATTTAGCTATTTGTAATTTCACAATTCTTGTTCCTTTTTTGGGATGATAAATTAATATCCCTTTAGATGAACTGGGTAAGGTACGAAATAAAACTGAGTGGTTCTGGAATCCAACTTATCTAATGTTGGATTATGTAACTTTATTTTTGCGTGAATACCTCAAACCTTAATGTGGTTCAAACTAGATTAACGTCCAATCCATGTCTCAAAAGAAGTCAATGAAATAGTTTTTGGTAGAAACGTAATGGGTTATTTTCAAAGTTTTACGCCACAAAAGTCATATAAATTGGTTTTACAAATCATACTCTTCATCATATCTATATGGTGTGATTTTGCCTTTAGGCCACACCTTTCTGTTTAGGACTACCGGGTACAAAGCTACAATCCCAGAATCCTCTTAAGTTTTTGTAAATGGCTCTTTAAGCTATCCAACATTTCCCATGTCAACCATGAAACTCACCATCTCAATCAAATCTGAGAATTTTTTGTATAAGTTTATTGACTGTAGTCAGAAATATGTTGAATTTGTCACGAAAATTAAACCTTTCTTTAATCAAGTACAAAAACATATAAAGAAAAATCATCATTTAAATGTGATGAAATAAAAACTCTACACAATATTGTCATATAGGATCCATTTATACCAGTATAAATGACTTTTAATAGGTCATAATTATCGACTACAGTTTCATCCTTTATCTTAGTTATCTTACCTCTGCTTCAATCTACGCATGTGTCTAAGTCACTTTTAAGAGTGAGCAGAATGCTTGCCTTTATCGGTCTTTCCACTCTTTCTTTACTGATGTGACCAAGAAATTTATTCCATAATGTACATGATTGTTCCTTAGGTAGAGATCTCAGCTGTATAAGCGACGTATAATTTATTGGGAGATAAACATAATCTATACAATCCATTGGATATAGAGCAGTACCCCACTTTATTTTAATTAAAAGAAATAGTAATTGTTTTATTTGAAATCTCAAAAGAGTAACTACACATATCCAAACTTGATACGGAAAATAAATTCCGTCTTTAAGAAGTGTACATAAAATATATTTCTTAATGTCACAATAAAACCAGAATTCGGAATGACATTCCCATCAACTCAACGTCAACTTTATAGTTGTTTCTATAGTGAGCTTGATTCATCCTAATTTGGTATCTTTCAGTCTATGAATTCCTATATGGAAAACACAACATAATGTGTTGCACCGCTATCTAGTCATTACAAACCAGATGAGGCTTTAGATAGAATAAATTCACAAACCAACACCAAAGAACCATTACTTTATGCTCATACTTAGATAATCAAGTCTTTGCATTAATTGCAATATTTCTTTATGTGATTGTTCTTCTTATAAAAGAAGTAGCAATTACTATCCTTTTCAAAGGATTCTTTTCATAGATCCAAATAGTTAGAATGACCGGTGGTTTTCAATAATGCTTTGTGAGTATGATTTCAGAACTGCTTAATATGCAATTCCATCAACTTTTAGACGCAATCTTTAATATAAATAGAACCATCACACCTGATATTGAGGAGTCATTGCAGACATATACCACTCTTAGTAATAGATGAGATTTAATTTCAAGCCCCAAGGCTTCCTTCATTTATTTAACAGTGCAATTAACTGGCAAAAATACATTTTAAGTATTCTTTAAAGGATCGCTTTATATCAAATAAGTGAATCCGATCGCATCCAATAAGCACATAATACTTTTGAAAGTTCTCACTAATGAAAGTGAGATCTACGGGGCCTTTCATGACAAGACCAATATAAATATTTGTCAATCTTTCGTAAACAGAAAATCCTCATTCAGTTCTCAAAACTTGAACCCGTATGAATTTCAATTCTCAGTTTTAACAGAGTTGCCGTTCATAGAAACGGTGACTAGAAAAACAATCAATGTCTATAATTAGCATAATGTGAAAATTTCACCTTGAGAGATACATACATTATCATATAATCACCTTTGGGCAGAAAACATGACATGCAGTTATATATTCCCTACATTACAGCGGCCATGAGAATTTATTTCAATTTTCGTTAATCACCACCTTTGGGTGTATGACTGCACTTAGACTAATCAATTCTCAACAATATGCTGTACATGTAACCCTCCATGCAAGAATACGCAATTACCTCCTTTGGGAGTATAACTATGCATTAAAACATGGGACATCCCAACACTTTGTAAAATGTTCTTTATTAAACTCAACTAAGTGTGCCGCTTTGGCGGTCACAACCCAACTGAATTTACCATATGCATGTAATTTCAGAAGTTAAGGGCAATCATCCGCAAAATTACACGCCCCTAATTTACATTGATACACCCAACAATACATGTTAAACCATAAACATGTAATTGATAAATCATGCTCCACATATCCATATGTGGTATTTACATGTGAGCTTTGCACTTGTATTTCATAAAACCATAGAGAAATACCTGAAAATACGCAAAAAAAACCTCAAAACATACACGTATTTGGAGTTCCATAAGTATTTGCCATCCATAAAAGTACCAAACATGTAAAATAAATATACCATCTTGTAGAGCTTGAGCATACGAGCACGCCGGTACCTGAAAATTCCCCATCGGATCACACATGCACCACCCAAGTCCACGGCGCGTGAGAACCACACGCAGACACTTGCTTTGCACGTGTTTTGATTATCGGTCGGGTTACGAAACCGGTCCGACCGGCCTAACCGGTCCGACCGCTACCCCTGGACCGACTCGTGAACCGGGTTGAGGCGATCCAGTCGAACCGATCAACGTCCGGTCCAATCGAACGGTCTGAGTCAACGGTCAACTGATCGGGTCGGGTCAGCACAGTCGAGTCGGGTCTACCCGCCAAGGTGACGTCGGCTGACGTCATCGGCACGTGCAGGGCTAGGGTCTGCGCGTGTGGTGCGTTTGGCGCGTGGCCGCCACGCGCCCGATGTCCACCGGCGAGTGGCGGCGCGTGGTGGCGCGTCTGGCAGTTTCCGGCGACGATCTTTATACGGTTTTGCTCGTCTCGTCGAGCCCTTTTCGAACATATAATTTTCTTTTGGTTTTGACAAAAATAAAATTTCAAAAAAACCATGATAATGCGATTTACGATCTGATACGCGTAGGCTCTGATACCACATGTAAGCTGCGAATTTCATCCGTATGCAGCGAACCAAGATACACACGTACAGATACACGAATCCCTATAGATTCGTAGAGTTAAAGAATTGACGCATCTTGTAGTGGAACCGTCGTTCTTGATGCGAAATTGCGACGATCCGATGCTCAAGAGTTTCTCCTTTATGAACCCCCTTTATCACTGGCTTTAATGAGACCGTCCTCACTGTCGCTTCAGACAATTATATATGTGAGGTTATGTGGACATCAGGGTTTAGAGGATGGACTTGAGCTCTATTTATAGAGAATGAAACCTATCCCCTCAGCAAAGATTAAGTTTATCTCGATCCATACTATCCAGCCCCATATCCGACTAGAATTAAGAAACTGTATATATCTCTCTTTATTAGACCAAATAATATTTACAATAACAATTAATAAAACCCACAATTGAATATTAAAAAATACTCTAACAATATGCACTTCCTTGAAAATAAAAAAAAAAATGTCAGGCTACACTATATAACTTTTACAAATTTATATGCTACGCCATTAAATTTTGTTGCATGCTACGCCATTAAATTTAGGGATTGGATTCCAAAGCATTATTGACTCATATTTCTACATCGACAAGTCTTCCCGCGGTACTCCGTAGTTAGTGTGTCATGATTATGGTGTTATCACCACTCTTGGATTGAAAAATGAGCTTTCACAAGATTGTTGACAATCATGAGTTTCTCGATTAATAGCTTAGCTTAAGGATTCTAAGGATGTCGACCGGACTGCTCACAATCACAAGGAAGTCCAAAGCGCAATCACTCGAAAACGATAACAACATGACCATTCTTGATTGGAACGCGCTGGAATTTTGAAGAGATATCTACCATACCGAAATCAGGTTCCGCCATCGGAGAAAAGCATTCGGGCACCGGAGATCTCCACCATAGCGGTAACATTATCCATTTGTCAATTGTGAGATGCGCACTTTCAAAGGGTCATCTTAAACATTTAAACATATAATAGATGGTTATTCCAAAATATCATTTCATATAGTTAGAAATCGAAACCATTCTCATAAAATTTATCGATTTTCACTTTTCCTTTAGTTGTTACCATCGATTCGCTTCAAGTCAACCAGACCTAGGTTTTATCCTAATTGCGGCAAAAAACAATCTATCAAGCACGATATTAAACAGCATATGGATATAATCGGATAATAGATTTACATTCTCGGATTGCTTCAAGGCGGAATTTCTAGGGAAGCCACTTCTAACTTCTGCACACAAGGCATAACGACTCCCTCCAATGCATAAGGCATAAAAACCCACTCTCAACATCCCCCTTTTAACGAAAGAGGGATAATTCGTATATGAATCATGCAAAACCCAATTATCATGATTTGAGTCCCCTTCTCACGCTCAAAATTCCAGCACCACTTTCGATTCCAACATGCAAAAAATGATTCGGATTTGAAGAAGGCGGTCACAAAGTCCAATTCGGACTTTCCTTGTACAGCCAGACTCCTCCGCACATCGATTCAGATCGGTTTTCGTTGGTGTCCTCGAACTCTGAACACGTTTTAACAGATATTACAAAATTGTCTCTGCACTGTGGGGGCATATGCTAGCTTAATATATGTACACAGAACGAGGAATGACGATCGACTATTAGTTTAGAATGAAGATACATGATTTATTCTCCATCCCGCTACACATTTTACATGTATGTTTGCACTAGCAAAAGCAAAGCTAAACATTGAGAACGAGACAGACTGAGAAATTATCATACCACCCGCGGAAGCTCATCTTGTTCGTGTAAACCCAATGCAAATAGTTTTTGTCTAATCTTTTGCAGCTGACTTGCAACACCATTGATGCTCATCCGTCTTCCAGGCACTTCGTTGGAACAAGCTACTCCAATGTTAAATACCATAAGCAAACACTCTTGAAATATTCTATCACTTTCAGAAAGCCAATGATGAGGCCTGTTGGAGTCGAAACGACTCTCCCATTCTAGAAGCAGGATGTGATCCGTAATTTCCAATGCTTGTCCAGGTAAAGCTACTGCGACAAAACTATGGAGAGTGAAATTTTCTTCGAATCTGTCGGCGGTGGGACTCAATCTTGTGAACATCTCTAGTAAGAGGATGCCGTAACTGCATACGTCGCCTTCTCTCGAGACCTTGCATTCCATTGCATATTCTTCCATGCATTTACATCATAGTGCAAATGAAATTAGGCGTGCCAATCGTAGAAAAGAATGTGAAGCTCATAACATTAGGATATAAAGAGAAGAGATTACCTGGTAGAGCGTAACCAATTGTCCCTCTAAGACCTACAGAGCTCTGATTAGCTACCGTATCAGGGGACGATCTAAGGACAAACTTCGCCAATCCAAAGTTGCCCACATGCGCGACCATCTGAGCATCTAAGAGGATGTTGCTCGGCTTTAAATCACAATGAATAATGGGAATGTCGCACTGGTGATGAAGATAATCAAGAGCAGAAGCAACATAAATAGCAATATTTAGCCTCGGAATGAAATTCACTTTTTTCGAAAGCTCGTTGCCAAGAGAGGGCGTTGCTTTTTGGTGTAACCTATGTTCCAGGCTTCCATTGTCCATGAAGTCATATACTATGGCCTTAAAATCATTTCCTTGATAATCAACACTCGAGCAAACTGTCAATATCTTCAAAAGATTTCAATGTCTGATGTTCTTTAGTACCTCACACTCAACTATGAAGCTCTTCAGAGCACCACGACCCACTAAATGAAGCACCTTCACTGCAACGGTAGTTCCATTGTCCTCAAGTACCCCCTTGTAAACGGAACCAATGCTTCCAACACCGAGTAGATTGGTTGAAGAAAAATCATTGGTTGCTTGTAGGAGTGTTCCATAAGATACGTTGGACATGAAACAACAATAGAACTTGAAACCGGTTCTTGTACTCGCGTCTTCCACCAACAGAGATATAGAATACCAAGAACCAGACCAATTCCGAGAAGGCCACAAATAGCAACAACGGACAATTTCAATCCATGGACTTCCCGACTCTTGGAGCTACTAGAGACGCATTTAAGAAGCTGAAACTTGGGCAATCCACCACAAAGCTTAGCATTCCCAATAATAGAAATAGTGGTAGCATACTCAAAGACTCCTCCACGTGGCAGCATGCCTTCGAAATTATTGAAAGACAGATTCAGCACCTTCAAAGAACTAAATGTCGCCAAGAATTGCGGAATCTCCCCGGAAAAATCGTTGCGTGAAAGATCTAGTTCTTCAATGCCTCTTAACGATCTCATCGATTGAGGAACGAACCCGTGGAAGGAATTTCCCGCCATCCTCAATGATAGCAATGCGAGACAATCACCTACACTATTTGGAATTTCACCTCCTAACATTTCGGAGATGTCCAATGCGGTAAAAAATCTCAAGTTCCCTACTTTCATGGGTAGTGCTCCAGTCAGACGGTTATAAGACAAGTCCAAAAGGTTAGTTAGTGATGAAATGCCCAAGATTTTTGGGGGTATGGTACCGCTGAGATTGTTACTAGAAAGGTTGAGTAGGTTCAAAAATTGGCAGTTAAACAGTTCTGAAGGGATTTGACCTTGAAAGTCGTTTCCGCCCAATTCTAGTAGAGTCAACTTGGTTAGATTTCCTAGAGAAGAAGGGATTGTCCCTCCGAGGTAGTTATCATCTAACTGCAATATTGATAAATTTCGTAGATTCCCCAAATTTGAGGGGAGAACACCTGAAAACTTGTAACTTGCAGACCCAGTCTTTCCAGGTTCACAAGATTTGCAATCTGTCTAGGAATTTCTCCATATAATATGTTGAAATATCAATTGTTTGGGTTTATTGTCAGTAAGGGTATTTTAGTCTTCTTTATTAGTGAGCTCTAATACTCACTATATATACTGATGTAATCCCTCATTATGAAATAACAAAAATATTCTTTTCTCCTCTTTCACTTTCATGGTATCAGAGCCACCATCGTTGATCTTTGAGCCCTAAACAATAAACTCACCCCCAGCCACCATCGTCACAGTAAACTCACCATCGGACGTCGCCCAGGTCCGGCGCGCCAGATCCGGCGTCGCTCAGACCTGTGGGGCCTTGACCCGAAGCCATTGGATGTCGTCTAGGCCGGCAAAGCACAGATCTGGCATTGTCTTGTCCGAAATCGCATAGGCAGGGCTAACGGGCTACCGACTCCTCTGCCTCCGAATCTCTTCTGCCTCTGAATCTCTGCTCCTTTCCTTCGTTCTTTTGTTCTCTTCTTTTTGGGTCTGTTAAGCGCAACACCCCTTCTCTACCAGCATCACAGAATCAACGAAGTTCTACAGTGATGAAACAGCAGGTTTCACTCAAGGTATGAGAAGTCTTTTGAGGTTGCAAGTGCTTCGATGCTTTTAGGGTACTTCGGTGGAGGCACTGGGAAGTCGATTGGTTGGTGAATTACCGCAAATCCAATTTCACTGTGGGCTCGGACGCAGGTGACCGAGGTGGAGGAGAGCACCAATGGCTTGGAGCCGAGTTGGATGTAAACTGAGTTCAGTAGTGGAAAATAATTGGGACCACTTCGTTGATTCTTATTAATTTGGTCTGGTAACACTAGCTTCCTTAATTCTCTTAGTGATAATGCTGATTGATTGATGATATTGACGAGTCGTGGAGGCTCTACTGTGTGGTGATATATATTTTCAGAATATATCAACTGTGTTGGATTATCAAATTGCTGAGGTTAAGTTCAGTTTTTAGTATTGATTTATGGATAAAAGTCGTACCACTGAACCTGCTGTGAATATGGATACTAGTATTACTAATTCGAAGCTGAGTTCTGTCAAGCTAGATGGGACCAATTATCCCTCTTGGTCTATGGCAGTCGAGACATATTTGTTGGCCACCAAACAACAGAGTTATTTGACTACACTTCCACCTTCAGATAAAACGAAGATAGATGATTGGCGTTCTGGTGATGCTGCCATTCGGACGCTATTATGGAATACCATGGATTCCAAGATTTGTCCACAATTTATGCGATGTACATCAGCCAAAGCCATTTGGGATAAGTGTACTCTTATGTTTTCTGGACGAGATAATATGACACGTGTCTGTGATGTTTGGGAGGAACTATTTGATCTACGTGTAGGAGACATATCTATATCAGATTATTATTCAAGGTTTACCACTCTTTGCGAGAGATTAGATACTTATTTACCTACCACTGATGACATTAGAGAGTTGGCCAAGCGCCAGGAGGATATGAGAGTTATGTTATTTCTCCGAGGGCTTGGTCCTACTCATTCTTCACTTCGACAACAGATTACTTCTCAAGGTACTCTTCCATCAGTTGATGAGGTTTTCTCTCGAGTCCTTTGATGCACACCTGATTCATCCGTACCATCTGCCGTACCAGTAGCAAGTGCTATGATTTCTCAGTCATCTGGTGGCCGTGGAGGCCGGGGGCGTGGTCATCGTGGTCGTGGTAGATTGGGTTTCTCTCCTGGTCGTGGTTGTGATGGAGCTAGGGGCACTGGAAGTTCTCGTTATTGTCACCACTGTCAGCGAGTTGGCCATACTGAAGCTTATTGCTATATCCTACATCCCGAGCTTCGACCACAGGCTGCTTATGCCGATGCTGTTGAGTCTCCAGTGCAGAAAGCTCTTGATCAGTCACGGGAACTACCTAATACTATTATGTTGTCTCGCTCTGAATATGAGTCCTTAGTTCGTCCTAACCAGGTGGTTGATTCCTCTGCACCTACTGCTACTTTGGCACAGACTTCTTTAGGTAATTCTTCTTGTTTGCTCTCTGCTGCGCCCACTTCCTGGGTTGTAGACTCAGGTGCCACCAATCATATGACCGGTAATTCTAACCTATTGTCTAGTATTACCTCTATGTCTCCTAATTCTGTTACACTTGCCGATGGTTCACAGTCCCATATCACTGGTCAAGGGGATGTAACCTTGGGTCCCTCTCTCTCTCTCTCTCACCTGTTTATCATTTACCTGCTTTTCCATGCAACTTACTTTCAGTTAGTTCACTTACCAGAGATTTAAACTATTCGGTAACATTTACCTCTACCCGCTGTGTCTTTCAGGATCTGAGGACCGGACGGATGATTGGTGGAGGGCATGAGTCTAATGGGCTGTACTACCTGAATAAAGATCTTATCGCTGCTGCTGTTCAGAAAAGCACCACCTCCAACTTCTTTCAGATGCATTGTCGCATGGGTCATCCGTCATCTGACATACTTCGCCATTTCTATCCTGTTTCAGAGTCAGTGGGACCTATCAAGTGCGATGCTTGTCAATTTGGCAAACATCATCGAGCATCTTTTCCTTCCCGCGTTCAGAGTCGTGTGTCGAGTCTTTTTGAGTTGGTCCATTCTGATGTCTGGGGACCATGTCGTGTCAAAGATCTGTCTGGTTATAAGTATTTTGTTACATTTGTGGATGATTATTCCCGCATGACGTGGTTATACTTAATAAAAGATCGAACTGAAGTTTTTACCTGTTTTCGCATGTTTTACTTTGAGATTCTCAACCAATATCATATTTCTGTTAAATGTCTACGCTTCGATAATGCCAAAGAATATATGGCTATTTCCTCTGGTTTTCAATCATTTCTTATATCTCATGGAATCCCGCATCAAACATCTTGTCCATATACCCCCCCAGCAGAATGGAGTGGCGGAACGAAAAAATCGCCATCTCTTAGATGTTGCTCGTTGTCTTCTTTTTCATATGAACCTTCCCAAGATGTTCTGGGGACATGCTATTCTTACAGCATGCTACCTCATCAATCGTCTTCCATCCTCTGTGCTTCGTGGAGGCATCCCTTTTTCTATTCTCCATCCTACGAGTCCGTTTTTTTCTTTACCACTTCGTGTGTTTGGTTCTGTTTGTTTTGTGCATCGTTTTGGTCCTGGTCATGATAAGCTCGATCCACGGGCTGACAAATGTGTTTTTCTTGGGTATTCTAGAACTCAGAAAGGGTACAACTGTTATAGTCCAGTTAGTCAGCGGTTGTATGTCTCAGCAGATGTTACCTTTTTTGAGGATCAATCATATTACTCAACTGCTGACCAACCGGTGACTCCTTCTGAAGATATTTTGTCCTCGACAAAGGCAACCCTACCGCCTATCCCCTTGACAGAGGTACCTAGACAGTCACCCGATTTTCAGTTCTTCGATCAGACCTATCAACGACGTCGTCGTCCTGTTCAACATGAGGTAGTACAGTCGTCGTCCGCATTGGATATGCATGTTTCTCCACCAGTTCATGCCCCGGACTCTGATCCGCCAGTTTTTTCTGAACCTGATTCTACTACTGATATTCCCATTGCATTACGCAAAGGTACGCGTTCTTGCGCTGGTCAACCCAACTCCAGATTTGCTCCATATACTGGTTTGTCTCGTTGTACAAATACTCGTCACCCTCTTTCTCAGTTTTTGTCCTACGATCGTCTTTCTCCTACATATTCCTCTTTTGTTGCCTCTTTATCTACTGTGTCAGTGCCAAGTACTGTTGCAGAGGCTCTTGCTCATCCAGGTTGGCGGCGGGCTATGGAGGATGAAATGAAGGCGCTACAAGATAATGGGACGTGGCGGCTTACAATGTTACCTGCTGGCAAACAGGCTGTGGGCTGCCGTTGGGTTTTCACAGTGAAATTTCAACCAAATGGTTCTGTTGAGCGTCTGAAGGCTCGTTTGGTTGCTAAAGGTTACACTCAAACCTATGGAGTTGATTATGATGATACATTCTCTCCTGTCGCAAAGATTCATTCTGTTCGTGTTTTCATCTCTCTTGCCGCCCACTATAGTTGGACTCTCCATCAGCTTGATGTTAAAAATGCCTTTCTTCATGGCGACTTGGCTGAGGAGGTATATATGGAGCAACCCTCGGGATTTGTTGCTCAGGGGGAGCCTACTAGTGTTTGTCGCCTACGTAAGGCATTATATGGTTTGAAGCAATCTCCTCGTGCCTGGTTTGGCCGTTTCAGTGATGCTGTTATTCGGTTTGGTTTGCAACGTTGTACAGTGGACCATTCTGTAGTTAGCTCCACTTCTTCTAGGGGATGTGTGCTCCTAGTTGTATATGTGGACGATATTATCATCACTGGTAGTGATTCTGTGGGTATACAGGAATTAAAGCAGTTTTTACAGACAGAGTTCAGCACAAAAGATATGGGTCGTCTGCGATATTTCTTAGGCATTGAGGTGGCCTACTCACGTGATGGTATCTCATTATCGCAGCGAAAATATGTTCTGGATATTTTAAGTGAAGTTGGTTTTCTTGGAGCGAAACATGTCGATACTCCAATGGATCCTAATGTGAAACTTGATGCAGAACATGGCGACTTACTTCATGACCCGAGTAAGTATCGAAGACTAGTGGGTAAGCTTAACTATGTAACTGTTACCCGACCAGATATTTCTTTGGCTGTTAGCGTGATTAGTCAATTTATGAGTACTCCTCGCACTACACATTGGGATGCAGTATTACGTGTTGTTAAGTACTTGAAGGGAGCACCAGGTAAAGGGCTTCTGTTCAAGAATCATGGACATCTTAATATCGTGGGGTACTCTGATGCTGATTGGGCTGGATGTCCTATTGATAGGAGATCGACTTCTGGCTATTGTGTGTTCTTGGGAGGCAATCTTGTGAGTTGGAAAAGTAAAAAGCAACAAGTAGTGTCTCGATCAAGTGCAGAGGCGGAATATCGCGCCATGGCTCATGTGACTAGTGAGTTGCTTTGGTTGAGGATGCTGTTATCTGAACTCAACATGCCATCCTTGGCTTCTTCAGTTTTATGTTGTGATAATCAGTCTGCTATGCATATTGCTTTAAATCCAGTCTTTCATGAACGCACAAAGCATATTGAAGTAGATTGTCATTTTGTGCGAGAAAAGATTCAAAATAAGGAAATAGTACTTCAATACACACGGACTGAAGACCAACTTGCTGACCTTTTCACTAAATCGTTGCGGGGTAGTAGAGTGATTACTTTGTGTAACAAGTTGGAGCTTTTTGATGTTTATGCACCAACTTGAGGGGGAGTGTTGAAATATCAATTGTTTGGGTTTATTGTCAGTAAGGGTATTTTAGTCTTCTTTATTAGTGAGCTCTAACACTCACTATATATACTGATGTAATCCCTCATTTGTTGGAACCGGAAACACAATACGGGTGACCTTTCGAAAATAAGAGCGAGACACGAAATGGATGGAGAAGAATGTGTATATTGGAGAACTTGATTTTGGCTTCTCACACTCTTGCATTTTTACAATACAACACTCAAGTATTTATAGTAAAACTTCTAACACACTTATGAGGACAACAATCAACTTGCTTCTCCTAAGACAACAATCAACTTGCTTAACCCAAGACAACAATCAACTTGCTTCTCCTAAGACAACAATCAACTTGCTTAACCTAAGACAACAATCAACTTGCTTAACCCAAGACAATAATCAACTTGCTTCAATCAATTTTATTAGTATTTTAATAGCCTCCCTTAAAATTGATTTTCCATACCAAGCATCTTCTTCAATTTTTCGAACGAATCCGCCTTCAAGGGTTTCGTCAGAATATCTGCAAGCTGATATTCTGATCTGCAGAAATTAAGATCGATTTCACCATCTTTGACTCGCTCACGAATGTAATGATACTTGATGTCGATGTGCTTGCTCCTGCCATGAAATACAGGATTCTTGGCTAATGCAATAGCCGACTTATTGTCACACATCATTTTAATAGGACCCGTTTGTTCATGCATCAATTCATGCAGCATCCTACGAAGCCATATCGCCTGACAAGCCGCTGAAGCTAATGCCATGTATTCTGCTTCAGCTGTCGAGAGAGCAACAACTTGTTGCTTTTTGGAAGACCAAGAGAATACTCCTGATCCAAGAAAGAAAGCATACCCAGATGTACTCTTTCGAGTCTCGGTATCACCTGCCCAATCACTGTCTGTGTACCCCACCAGACCAAAGTTGTCAGTATAAGAATATAAAATTCCATGATCACGAGTTCCAGTGACATACCGTAAATTCTCTTTGCTGCTTGCAAATGTGACTGGTAAGGTTTTTCCATGAACCTGCTAATAATACCTACTCCATAGGTAATATCTGGCCTTGTAGAAACCAAATATCTCAAACTGCCAACAATGCCTTTAAAATAAGTGGGATTTACCAGCTCACCGGTTCCTCCTTTCTTCAGCTCCAATCGTTCTACTACGGGAGTTCGGATTGGCTTCAGCGATTCCATTTTAAATCACTTCAAAATATCATTAGCATATTTCTGTTGGGAAATAAATATGCCATCATCTGTTTGCTTCACTTCAAGACCAAGAAAATAGGACATCAGTCCCAAATCAGTCATCTCAAACTGGCTAGTCATAGCCTCCCTGAATTCAGCAAACATTTTTTCACAGCTCCCTGTAAATATCAAGTCATCAACATAAATGCACACAATTAAGATGTCACCGTTAGCATTTGACTTGATATACAGTGTATGCTCATAAGGGCACTTTTGAAAATCATGCTCCAACAGGTATGTGTCGATACTTGTGTACCAAGCACGTGGTGCCTGTTTTAATCCATACAAAGCCTTCTTCAGTCTGTAAAACTGATTTTCATGCCCTTTCTTCTCATAACCCTGTGGTTGCTCCACATATACTTCCTCTTCAAGGACACCATTGAGAAATGCTGATTTCACATCCATTTGATGGATTCTCCAATGGTTTTGAGCTGCAAGTACTAATACCATACGAATGGTATCCATCCGGGCAACTGGTGCAAATACTTCAAAATAATCAATACCTGGCTTCTGCTTGTAGCCCTTTACAACCAGTCTAGCCTTGTAACGGTCCACCTGACCATCGGGTTTGTACTTTGTCTTGTACACCCACTTGACACCAATAGGCTTCTTACCGGGTGGTAAAGAAGTCAACACCCATGTGTCGTTTTTCTCAATGGAGTGAATTTCTTCATCCATTGCTTCAATCCACTTTTCATCTACAGCTGCTTCATCATAGGTTACAGGGTCACAATCAGCAAATAAACAAAAGTTTACCAGTGTTTCATCAGTGATTTCGCTATCACTGTTTCTATTTCTTGTGACCACATAATCTCTGAATTTAGCTGGCGTCTCCTTCAGTCGTTGTGAACGACGTAGTTGTGGTTCTGAAACTGTTGTTGGTGAAGATGTACCTCCAGTTGAAGATGATGAGGAAGATGGATCACTCATTGAAGATAATGGAGGTGTTTCTGTCTCACCCGCCAGTGGCTCATCTTCGATGGTGATGTTTTTCTGGTCACCCTTCTGATTCCAATCCCAGGTTACATCTTCTAAAAACTGGACATCCCTGCTGATAATGACTTTCTCTGTGATCGGATTATACAGCTTATAACCTTTAGTTGTATCACTGTAGCCGATGAAGATGCACTTCTCGCTTTTGTCATCCAGCTTTTTTCTTCGCTCGTCTGGTATATGGGGATATGCCACGCACCCAAATACTCGTAGGAACGAAACATCTGGTTTGTTTCTACTCCAAGCTTCTTCTGGAGTTCTTCCAAGAACACTCACTGTTGGACACCTGTTTAGTACAAATACAGCACAAGCAACAGCTTCTGCCCAAAATTTCTTGGGCAAATCTTTAACTTTCAGCATACTTCTTGCCATTTCAAAAATTGTCCTATTTTTTCTTTCTGCTATACCATTTTGCTGAGGAGTATAACTGGCAGTCAACTGACGTTTGATTCCATGAATTTTACAATATTTGTGAAATTCATTTGAGGTAAATTCTCCACCTCTATCTGATCTCAACGTCTTCAATTTAAAGCCACTTTATTTTTCAACATAGACTTTAAATTCTTTAAACTTACCAAAAGCTTCAGATTTTTCCCTCAAGAAGTGTACCCATATTTTTCTGCTAAAATCGTCGACAAAAATTAGCATGTACCTTTTTTGTCCAAACGATTCCACCTCAACAGGGCCACATATGTCGGTATGTACCAACTCCAGTGGTTGGTTTGCTCTTCTGGCTTTTCCAACTAGAAAAGAGTCTCGGTGCTGTTTTCCAACGAGACATCCTTCGCAAGGACGCCCTGGATCGTTAATCAACGGCATGCCGGTCACCATCCTTTTCTGGACCAATTGCTTCATTCCACGAAAATTTAGATGCCCAAATCGAAGATGCCACAGCCAGCTGCTGTCTTTCGTCATCGCTTGAAAGCTCAAGAGATTCTTCGTCTGAAGAGTCAGGAGAAACATCCGGTTCTTCGTCATTTGTATCGTCGTGATCAACTTGTTGTTTACACCTCTGATTGTGCAAACTCCATTTTCAATGTGAACTTTGTGGCCTTTTTCGGAAAGTTGCCCAACACTTAGCAAATTCCAAAAAAGTCCTGGCACAAAGTAAACATCTGCAATAGCAACATTAGTACTATCTTTGGATTTGATATTAATGTTACCTTTGCCCATCACGGGAATTTTTGATTTATTCCCAAAGTTGACTTCGCCACGGCTTGTCTCATCCAGCTGTGAGAATAACTCCTTTCTTCCGATCATATGGTTGCTACACCCAGTATCTAGATACCATGTGTTGGTATCCACGATAGTTGAATCATCCTTCGCACATGCTAGTACCATGTACTCTTCAGCATCGGTGGCATGTGCATGTTCTGCCGGCACGTACGTCGCCTTTGCATGACATTCGGATTTGTAGTGTCCGAATTTATTACACTTAAAACACTTGACTTTTGATTTGTCAGGTGTTCTAAATTTTCTGGTGAAATTTGAATTCTCACCTCTACCTCGGGCTCCTCCACGACCTCGACCGCCTTGATAGCCTCCTCGGTTTGGTTGAGCGACCCGGCTTTGCAATGCTTGCTCGGGAACGGAACCCGTAGACTTCTGGTTCATTCTTTGCTCATGGGAGCATAATGAACCCATCAACCGCTCCAACGTGAGAGTTGATACGTCTTGTCCTTCCTCGATCGCTGCGACGACGTAGTCAAATCTTTCGGTCAAAGACCTCAAGATTTTTTCTACAACACGAACATCTTGAAGTTCTTCACCATTAACCCTTAATTGGTTAACGATGGCCTGCACACGATCAAAATATGCCGATATTGTTTCCGAGTCATTCATGCGTAAAGACTCGAAATCACCTCGAAGAGTCTGAAGCCGCACCCGCCGGACACGATCATCGCCTTTGTAGGATTTTTGCAAGATATCCCAGGCAGCTTTCGCGGTCTCAGTACTCGATATTTTTTCAAATATCGTTTCCTCCACGGCTTGAAAAATTGCATATAATGCTTTCTGATCTTTCTTCCGGGACTCCACCAGAGATTCTTTCTCCTCCTTTCTCAAAGCCTCGAATGCTTCGGCATCGGCTACTTCGTTGTAGCCACTTTCAACCAGATTCCACAAATCTTGCGATTTAAACAGAACCTTCATCTGGACAGCCCAGTTGTTGAAATTCTTTCCGTTCAACTTTGGAAGCTGCATTTGAACGGAACTAGTAGATGCCATTCTAGCTCTGATACCAAATGTTGGAACCGGAAACACAATACGGGTGACCTTTCGAAAATAAGAGCGAGGCACGAAATGGATGGAGAAGAATGTGTATATTGGAGAACTTGATTTTGGCTTCTCACACTCTTGCATTTTTACAATACAACACTCAAGTATTTATAGTAAAACTTCTAACACACTTATGAGGACAACAATCAACTTGCTTCTCCTAGGACAACAATCAACTTGCTTAACCCAAGACAACAATCAACTTGCTTCTCCTAAGACAACAATCAACTTGCTTAACCTAAGACAACAATCAACTTGCTTCAATCAATTTTATTAGTATTTTAATATCATTATGAAATAACAAAAATATTCTTTTCTCCTCTTTCACTTTCATAATAGATTACTATCGGCACCAAATGATGTGAGGGTGATGGACAAATTAACTACGCATTTCGGCAGCACTCCGCCGAAGCTGTTGTGACCGATGGACAATACCTCTAACTTCGTGGCGTTTGTCAGTGAGCAAACAAAATTCAAGTCTTCGGGTTTTCCATGGCCAAGCTGATTTTCGAAATTGGTGAACATTTGAAGCTCGTGCAGATTTTTCAAAGAAGGCACTTTACCTGAAAGTTTGTTCGTTGAAAGTTCAAGAATCTCTTACTTTGTCCAATTTGATACTGACGGAGGAACCTGTCCCTCAAATAAGTTTTCGCCAATGCTAAAATTCTGAAGATTTGGAAGTGTAAAGCCTATGTCAGCAGGAAGACTCCCTCGAATTTGGTTGACTCCTACATCGAAGTTAATTAAAGAAGAGAGATTCAGAACTCCAGTTGGAATTGGACTAGACAGCTTGTTTGCTCCCACATAGAAGTATTGTAATTTCAGCAGGTGGCCTAGGGATGAAGGCTGGCTCCCAACCAAGTTATTTCGCGTAAGCACAAGCACCTCTAGTGAAGACAAGTTCCCAGTGGAGGAAGGCACACTCTCAGTTAGACTATTTGCATACAAATCCAAAATCAGTAGATTGGATAATGAACCGACTTGTGTAGGAATTTTCCCGGTTAGTCGGTTGTACTTAAGAAAGAGGGCGACAAGATTAGAGCAAGCTGTTATGTTTTCGGGAATCTCACCGACCAACGCATTGTTCTCCAATTGTAAGATTCGTAGGTGGCTCAACCGGCTGATTTGCGGAGGGATTTCATGATCGAAATTGTTGTTTCCGAGCCACAATTCTGTCAAGAAGCTGAGATTTCCAATATGAGGAGAGATCGACCCTGAGAGTTTCTGAGAATGCAAGTCTAGTGTCGTGACCCTTTGGTGCTTGAGACCGCACCCGACACCATACCACTGGCAGAACCCCACGCTATCATTCCACGAGCTGAACAAGCTGAGAGGATCCTCGGTTATTCCAGCCTTAAATGCAAGAAGAGAGTTTTTCGGTTTCGTTTGTGGTAGAGGAGACTTTGGTAAAGCACAATGCAAGCACGATACCGATGAGGAAATGGCATGATTGAAGCTCTGCAAAGCTAATGCTTCGAGGTTCCATAACTTGAAAACTGGGAAGATAGAAAAGAAATTGGTGTGTGCTAAGTTGCTAACTACGCTGGACGTGAAGAGATTTTATAAGTTATAAGGAGGTGGCCCATTTTGAGGCTGCTGCTAGTGAAGGAGGTGATGGGATAAATCGACTGTGGAGCTCTCAACAAGCACTCTCAAAGGAACTTTGTTCACACAAGGAAGAGGAGACGGAATGTGGCTTTTCAATATACTGTATTCACAATCGATTCACCCATATTAAAATGGTTACAAGACTCACCTATTTATAGGCTTAAAACATGACTCTTGAGTCTCTCTAGGAAAGTGAAGAGACTAAAACAACAATTACATCGGAGTACTAAAAGATGATAGACTCAACTAATTATGTCTACTAAAACAATAATTACATCGGAATACTAATTATGCCATGGGAGTCATAATTACATCGGAATACTAATTATGCCATGGGAGTCGAACGGTCATTGATAACACTTAATGAATTTGACTTAATTCCCAACAAAACTCCCCCTTAAGCCAAATTCTCTTCCGTCGATCATTCCAAGTAAACTTCTGAATTTCCGAAACACTTCGATCTTGAGAGGTTTCGTAAAAATATCTGCGACTTGATCACCGGTCTTCACGTGCACAACTTCAATTTGTTTGTCGCTGACTTGTTCTCGAATAAAATGATATCGAACATCGATATGCTTGCTCCTCTCATGAAAAACTGGATTCTTCGCCAAAGCAATGGCAGAAACATTATCAACAAAAATCTCCGTTGCATCCTTTTGCTCCATATGGATTTCTTTGAGCAACTTTCTCAACCATATCGCATGACAAACACACGATGATGCAGCAACATACTCCGCTTCACATGTCGACAGAGTAACACTGGATTGCTTCTTTGATGACCATGTAAAAGCAGTTTGACCCAAATAAAATACAAAGCCCGTAGTGCTTTTTCGATCATCGACATCTCCCCCATAGTCACTATCTGAATAACCTCTGAGTTGAAATAGTTCAGATTGATAATAATACAAGTCAAGAGAGATAGTACCTTTGATGTACCGAAGTATCCTCTTTGCTGCCTTAAGATGAGATGTCTTCGGATTCTCCATATATCGACTCACAATTCCGACACTGTACATGATATCTGGTCTGGTACAGGTCAAATACCTTAAGCTTCCAATCAAGCTTCTAAAATATGTTGAATCAACATCGACACATTCATCGAACTTCGACAGTTTTGCACCACAATCCATCGGAGTATTAACCGAAGTGCAATTCTTCATGTTGAATTTCTCAAGGATATTTTCAGCATATCTTTTTTGGGAAATAAAAATCCCATCTTCATTTTGCTTCACTTCGATACCCAGAAAATAACTCATCAAACCATTATCTGTCATTTCAAATTCTTTCACCATCGATGCTTTAAAAGTGTCAATCAATCCAGAATTATTTCCTGTGAAGACAAGATCATCAACGTATAAACATGCCAATAAAACATCACCTTTCTCATGCTTCAAGTAGAGAGCATGTTCGTACGGACATTGTACGAAGCCATTTGCCTTGAAATAAGCATCGATTCTGGAGTTCCAAGCTCTCGGAGCTTGCTTAAGCCCATACAAAGCTTTCTTCAATCTCAGCACTTTGTCTTCATGACCTTTCACAACAAACCCAGTGGGTTGTTCGACATAAATTTCTTCTTCAAGAACGCCACTCAGGAATGCCGATTTGACATCCATTTGATAGATTGGCCACCGATTTTGAGCTGCAATGGAAATCATTAGTCTGATGGTTTCCATTCGGATGACAGGTGCAAATACCTCGTCATAGTCGATCCCAACTTTCTGTTTGTAGCCCTTTGCGACAAGTCTAGCCTTATAACGAGTGATTTCTCCTTTCTCGTTCTTCTTGGCCTTGTATACCCATTTGACACCGATCGCCTTTTTGTCCTTCGGAAGATCAGCGAGTTGCCATGTTTTATTCTTTTCGATGGCTTCTATCTCTTCATCCATGGCTTTCCTCCATTTTTCTTCTTTGGCAGCTTCATCGAAAATAAGTGGTTCACAATCTGCAAGAAGACATATAAGGTGAAGCTCATCGGTAGCTTCATAAATTTCAGAAAGTCTTCTTGATCTCGGTGCTAGCGATTCTTCGACAGTATTTGAAGTTGAAGCTGATGATGATGGAGAGAACATCGGAGAAGGTGAATGAGCTTCAATCTCCATTTCGACAGAATCATCACGAACGGTTTCGACAAATTTATCATGACTGGTTTTGACAAGTTGTCGGTTTTCCTCCCACAAACTTTCTTCATCAAATTTCACATCTTTGCTTACACATACTTTCAAAGTGTCAGGATCAAACAATTTGTAAGCTTTTGATGAGGAATCATACCCGATGAAAATGAGCTTTTTACTCTTGTCTTCCAACTTCGATCTTTTCTGGTCGGGTACGTGAGCATACGCAACACTCCCAAAAATTCTTAAATGAGAAACCGTAGGTTTTCTCCCGCTCCATGCTTCTTCTGGGGTAACACCATCGAGTCCTTGCGTGGGACATCGATTCTGCAGATAAACTGCACATCTGACAGCTTCGCCCCAAAGCTCCTTTGACAAATTTTTGCTTTTCAACATACTACGAACCATGTCGAGAATGGTTCTGTTCCTTCGCTCAGCCACACCATTTTGTTGTGGGGAATACGGCGCCGTTAAGAAACGTCGAATGCCATGGTAATCACAGAATTGATTAAATTCTCCAGAAGTAAATTCTCCTCCACGATCAGTTCTTAAAGACTTGATAAAATAACCACTCTCCTTTTCAACCATTTTCTTGAAGTGCTTAAACGTATCAAACACCTCTGATTTTTCTTTCAAGAAAAACACCCAAGTCTTTCGAGTAAAATCATCAATAAACGTAACAAAGTAGCGATGATTACCGTACGACTGAGGAGTGATCGGACCACATACATCAGAATGAATCAACTCCAGTGGCTTCTTCGCTCGATAAGTCGACTCCTTCGGAAAACTTGCTTGAGAATGCTTGCCAATTACACATCCTTCACATAATTGATCGGGGTGATCAATATGCGGTAAGCCATACACCATCTTCTTGCGAGAAAGCATATTGAGTCCGCCAAAATTGAGATGACCGAACCTCAAATACCATAGCCACAAAGGATTGTCTACACATGCTTGAAGGCATGTAGACATATCATCTTTGATGTTCAGAGTGAACATCCTATTCTTCGACATCTTCACATTCGCAATCAACTTATTATTGCAATCTCTTAATATAAGACATAGATTTTTCATCTGGACAGTAAATCCTTTCTCAAGAAGCTGTCCCAAACTCAAAATATTGCTCGACATCTTCGGCACATAATACACGTTAGTAATAAACTGACGTGTTCCGTTCTTCAGACGTATTAAAATCGTACCTTTCCCTTCGACAAGAATTTGAGAATTATCACCGAACGAGACTTTTCCTTTTACTGTCTCATCCATTTCAACGAACATCTCCTTTCGGCCGCACATGTGGTTACTTGCTCCAGTGTCCAAGTACCACGTATCATTCTTTTCATCAGCATTTTCTTTAAATGCCAACATAAGAACTTGATCACCATCATTCACCAGGTTCGCCTTTTCATCTGCCACCGCACTTTCTTTCTGCCAACACTCATAAGCATAATGGCCACATTTATTACAATGATAACATCGAACCTTTGATTTATCATACCGGCTATTTGTGTTTCTTCCTCTTCCACGAGTACTTCTTTGATTATGAAAGCACTCATTGCTTCGGGCGAAATCTCCTCCGCTTCGTCCACGACCTCTTCCTTGGAAACGGCCTCTACCGCGTCCTCGGTCACGATCTTGATTGACCCATCGAGTTTGCACAGGGTCACTTCTTTGGCCTTTGTCATCTCGGATATTCAATCGAGATTGGAGTACTTCCTCCACCGGTTCAGACTTGTTTCTTTTCAGTCTTTCTTCATGGGCTTGCAACGAACCCATGAGCTCATCGACCGTCAAAGAATCGACATCTTTCGATTTCTCGATAGCGACAACGATGTGGTCGAACTTCTTATCCAACGACCGCAGGATTTTTTCGACAACACGAACATCAGGAACATCTTCGCCATTCCTTTTCATTTGATTCACAATAGCTAAAACTCTTGTGAAATAATCAGAAATCGACTCAGATTCTTTCATACGGATTACCTCGAACTCGCCTCTCAAAGTTTGAAGGCGGATCTTCTTTACTTTCTCAACACCTTGGTGCGTGGTTTGAAGAATCTCCCATGCCTCCTTGGATGTAGTAGCATTCGAGACTTTCTCGAACATAGAATCATCTAAGGCTTGAAAGATGATTGACAACCCGAGTTGATCTTTCGAACGAGTCTTCTCCAACGCATTCCTCTGAGCCTGAGTCAATGCGACATCTTCATCTGGCTCATCATAGCCATTGTTGACAAGATCCCACACACTATGGGCGCCGAGTATGGCTTTCATTCTGGAAGCCCACTTGCCATAGTTTTCTTTGGTGAGGATTGGATACTGAAAAGGAAGGTTGCTTGTTGACGCCATAATCACGAAACCGTGAAGCTCTGATACCAATTTGATGGGATAAATCGACTGTGGGGCTCTCAACAAGCACTCTCAAAGGAACTTTGTTCACACAAGGAAGAGGAGACGGAATGTGGCTTTTCAATATACTGTATTCACAATCGATCCACCCATATTAAAATGGTTACAAGACTCACCTATTTATAGGCTTAAAACATGACTCTTGAGTCTCTCTAGGAAAGTGAAGAGACTAAAACAACAATTACATCGGAATACTAAAAGATGATAGACTCAACTAATTATGTCTACTAAAACAATAATTACATCGGAATACTAATTATGCCATGGGAGTCATAATTACATCGGAATACTAATTATGCCATGGGAGTCGAACGGTCACTGATAACACTTAATGAATTTGACTTAATTCCCAACAGGAGGCCTGTCAACCATCAATCACGGATGTGGCTACTGTCTACTGATGCTCTTCGCGGGAACCTCACTCATTGATTTCTAGGAAGCATGCATGCCTCTGAACCAAACATGACGTTAGTGCGGCGCAGGACGTAGGCGTATTTCGTGTCCTATCTCGTGAGCATTACAAGTTCAAAACGTAGTATTTTTGTATCTAGTTCTTCGAATAACAGGTTACGATGGAGTCACGTACGAATTGAAAAGAGGCAAAAGAACGAGTGAAGGAGGCGTCGGCGTGGACGGGCGACACCTTGGGCTCGTTTTATACACAGTCCAGTGGATAAGCGGATATGAAAAGGAGTGACATGTCAAGTGACGGGGGAGTGGACGGGCCACGCCATGGGCTCATAATCATTCGTGGAATAAGAAAGTATCGGCCAGTGATAAGGATTTTTAACTTTTTTCCATTCATCGTCTCTTTTTTTTTCCCCACATAAATGTTAAGATTAGGCACACAAACACAATCGAATAGAGAGTAAATGTGAGAAAGAGAAGTTTATCTTGATTCATCGTTGAACTAAGGTTACATCTAATATAGGGTTCCATTATAATTAGCATCTTCAACTTCTCTGTTAATCTATTACAACTTTCAATTACAAAAGAAAAAAATATATATATATACACACACACACACTTTTCCTTTCCCCATGGCTCTCATACCATAAGTACGCACAAGCTAAACATCAGATACTTAGATCTGAAAGAACTATGAAAGATTTAATGATATTTAAAGTAAGTATGGAAAAGATTTGTTACTGGAATATCCTTAAATATTTCATAGATCTTTCATATCTAAGTATCTAATGTTCAGCTTATGCGTGCTTATGGTATCAGAGCCATGGGGCAAGGAATATATATATAGAGACGGTACCTTAGTTATTCATAAGCTCAAACCCACACTATCATCAAAATAAGCACTCAAACTATAAAAGTCCTCTGATAGCCGTGGGATCCTTTGTGGTTGTGATGTGGCCGTGGCCATACACCGCACAGGTCCTTTGGCTTGTGCCTATCCAAGTCCGGTGATGGACGCTTCTAGATGGTTTTCCAGGGGTAGAAATCTTGAACCGTTGTCTCCTGCGAGGAGAGGGAGTCCCTGTAGGGGTCCAAGATCGAGTCATCCATCGAACGCGAGAGCGAAAGAGAAAAGAGAGCGAAAAGCGAAGAGCGAGAGAGACCTAATTCTTCTTCGCAAGAGAGACATGATTTCCCGAGAGAAAATCCGAGTGGACCGAGACCGGAGATTGCCGGCCCTTCGATTGGAGCTGTCTTTCACTCCGACTTCCCGCGAGTTGGCCTCGCACGGTGATGGTGTGTTGGGGAGAGTTCGTCAGCGATAGAGAACGAGTCCGTGCTTCCATGGCAATGGGCTCCGAGAGATCGAAGCTGCTCCACAATTTTACGCTCCCGCACCGCCACTAGGGCAGCCAGCGCTACATGCGGTGTATGAGGGTGGCCGCCGACTCCTCCTCCGCGGGTATTGCCAGATCTCACTCTTCCTTCCAGCAGAGGGAGCCGGATTTCGAGCGTCTAAGGACTTAAATTTCTTCAGCATGATAAGGTTGTATTATCCAGTTGATTTATTTGACATGATTTTTGTTAGTAAATAACCAATGGTCAAAATCTAACTTCATGATCCATAACGTCCCGTGATGCAAAAGATGGAATTTATAAAACACGAACAAATCACAAGCAGCAAAACAATAAAGAGGCATTCAAACAGAAAATACATCCAAAGGCAATTAGCTTTTGTTAGAGAACAATGGTTAAATTTTTATATTGCGGAAATGATCGTTCCGAGGATATCTTTGTAAAACGTCTACGAACCCTGCAAACCATTGAGAAAATTCATGCTAGAAGGGCAAGCAGAGTCGACTGCACCACTGATTAGCAGCACGAGCCGCAGCAAATTGTAGATTTATTCTCCATCGGAATTTGGTTTGATATGCATCCTTTTTTTGGTTCGCGCGCGATTAGGACCAGGGGAAGAGGAGCAGTGGGATTGTCAGTGCCGCCGCCATGGACGGCCGCGGTGGCGTGCAAGGCTCCGATCGAGGGTAGAGCGGCGACATGCAAGGCTCCGATTGGTGGTAGCGGCAGCGGCGTTGGAGGTCAGGGTACCGTCCCTGGTGTCGTTAGAGATGGATGGGAGGAAAGGGCGAGGCGTGGTCGTCGAGGGTTTGTTATTTTTTATCCAATCCGGGTGCATCCTACCCCTCCCTCCGGATTTCTTAAACGGTGTTTTATCTGGGTATATCCGGATTTATCCGGTCCGGACGATATCGCCAAACATCGGATAGGATAATTTGTTATTCTATTCGGGCCCAAATCCGGACTACCAAACGCAGCCAAAAGAGTTTGCACTATCTGTTATATGAAATGATTAGTTCCTATTTTAAAAACCCTTAATAATTTTGTTCACATACTAAAATAACATGTCTGTGTTTCCGAAAAATAAGGCAAAAAAAGTGCATAAGAATCTATAAATGATATTATTCTGCTTTTGCAACATTATGTCTGTTGTATTACGCCAAAATCTTATTGAGGACTCGTTCTTTCTATTCTTCGACCCAGACTGCATAATCCGTAATCCTTTTAACTTTTATGTGACGCGAGATTTGCATCATGAGATGGTTAGACTGTGTACTGGAACCATTCCATATCTGTGTAGATGGGATGCCATATTGCATGCTCTTCAGCTTGAGAATTGTTGATTGGGTTTGGGGTTGGGGAAGATGGTGGTACTTTGGCCATCAATTCTCCTACAACCTCAAATTCTGGTAGAGTTATCTTCTAGAGATGGAATTTCTGGATATGAGAGTGACTCAGACATTGATTGATTCACCTTCTGGGCATGAGTTATCTCAGTTTGGGATATCTTTTGAAGAATCAAATCAAGTATGTTCTTCTACTTCTAAGATACAGTTTCCACAGGTAAGGAAGAAAAACCGAACGAGTTCAATTCTGCGTCCCCCTCATTGAAGGATCAATTCGGACAGAACAAAACAAATAGTCCAGAGGCCCAATTGCACAAAAAAAAAAAAAAAACTTTGAAGGATGTGATTAAACTATCATTTCAGAGACTTCTAGTGCTTTTTTCTCCATGATTTAGTACCAATTTAAATTGTTAAATGCATTAGAAAGTACTTCATAGAAATATCAAATGTTCGTTGGAAGTGGGTCTTTATCTGTTAAATCAGCATGCAAGGTAATCAATGGGGCATACAATCAGTCATTTGATAGTATATGGTCCCCTACTTGGAAGTCGACGTCAACATATTAGAACGTTCTTCTGGCCAGCTGCTCATAAACGACTATTAACTAAGGAATTGAAGACGTCTCGTAACTTGGGAGGAAATCCACATTGTTTAAAATGTGAATCTCACGTAAAAATGCCTTTACATGTTCTAAGGAATTGTCCAATTGTCCATGTGACATGGCTTGAGTTTGTCCCGCAACAATATTTGGGGAAATTCTTTTTGATAAATTTGTCGCATCGGTTGAATCCAAATCTCACTCATAAAGGGCAATTGAATTTTCATCACAATTGGAGCATAAACTTTTAGTAGGTGTTTGGCTTTTCAGCAATGGAGAGATAAGTCACTATTCTATGATGAGTTTGCTTTCCTTTCGATTCCGGCAAAAGTAATTCGATCTTATGTAAAGTAGATTATTAAAGTTTCGTCTGTGAGTAACTAAAAAGTGGATCATGCACTTCTCCTATTTTAATCAGATGGGATCCTCTACCTTCCGGTTAGATTAAATTGAAAAACGTTGATGGTCCCGACTATTAACCCGGGACTAGATATTATTCTTAAACGATTAGCGTGACTGGCTTGATGGTTTTGCTTCATTTATATAAATATGTTCGTCAACACAAGCGAAACTTTGTGCTTTGTGATTGAAACTCAACTTCGCAAAACAACTTGACTTCTATAAGATCATCATTTTCAAATTATAAGGAGGTGGCCCTTTTGAGGCGGCAGCTAATGAAGCAAACCTGTCAACCATCAATGCTCATTGCGTGGACCGCACTTGTTGAATCCATGGAACACGCATGGCTCTGAGCCAAACATGACACTTGACAGTCAGTTCGCAGCAGGAATTGAAAAACGTTGTATTCTTGTATCTAGATCTTCGAATAACTGGTTACAGTGAAGTCGCGAACGAATTGAAAATGAAAAAAAAAAAAAAAAAGAGCAAGGGGAAGGGGCAGACCGGTGGACAAGCGGATATGAAAAGGAGTGGCCTGTGGAGAAATGATTCCTGGACCAAAATAAGAGTGATCAGTCATGGAATGAGAAGGTATTGGCCATCGTTGATTGACCCGTCGACCCCGCAGAAGGATTTCTACCGCTCATTGGGTAAATCGCAACAACCTTTTTCCATTCATCACTGTCTCTTTTTCCATGTAAGCACATTGACAACACTAACAGGTCCTCAATTTGTGAACTATAGACATTGTGCATAAGGGGTGAGCAGTTTCAAGATTGGTCCGGATTCTACCTTGAACCTATCTGTCAAAAGCGATTCTACAATTTTTAAAACTTGGAACCCACCTTCATACCTTGGAACCTGGATTCCAAAGTCGGTTCCGAGTCTATTTAGATTTCGCATGTATTTTGATTGAACGATTGTAGTAAATCATTACCTCTAATAACCATTATATGCTATTACAATCCACCGACGGAATTCATATTTAGACACACGGATAATATGATACATTAACAAAGTAAAAATCTCATGAATATTGCCGAGAACTGAACCTTAGACGTGTGTCTCTAAAATACACTCTCATCATTAGACCCATGAAATCTCGTTTGATAGCGTGAAAACATAGAACAAGATAAACATAAAGACTTGTTCTAGGTTTCAGATTGCCCGTCAAAATCGATTCCTCAATATTTAGATCCTGAAACAGACTCTACATAACTTAGAACCTGAAATCGGATCAATAATTCTGGATTTTATCTTGGTGGCTTTACTCTCAACTAATCAACAAATAGTTCTCCTAAAGGTGGAAGAAGCTGCTCCGAAACAATGTGTCCATTGGAATGAAGAGAAACATGAAAAGGAACTGGAAGACTGAAGTAAACCGATGCAGACGAAGTCCTAAAGTCCCCAACTTTGGAAGAGAAAGTGGAAGACGGATGATCCAACGTGATCTCTCTGATGGATGATGGACACATGTAGAGGATTTTGCCGCCGTTGACTTGAAGTCAACCGATGTCCTAAAGTAACCCCACTTTGCAAAAGATAGTGGGGGACTGATGATCAAGCGTGATTAGTTAGCGGGTCATTGTCATTAACTATTATCACTTGACTAACACGGCTTAATCAGTCAGAATCATCTCACAATTGATGGATAAACCTGATAATCAGTTAGGGACAATTTTGTAAATATATATGTCCTTTGCTTCTAATCCTGTGAAACCCCAGCTTAAGCCATACGTATTTCTAGTTCCGAATGGCTCTTAATCATCATCTCAGATCATTCATTTTTCTCTTTTGTTACCTCATTTGTACTTTATCGTGACCTAAATTTTCATTCAATTTGGGCTAATGTGTTACTAAGCTAATTAATTAAACTAGCTCGGACACTCTCAAAACCTTCAATTAGAGAGTGAAAGTAAACTGAAAGGGCTTTCTAACAATTTGTAGAAAGTCTCATATGGGTGTTGGGAAGGCCTCCTAAAGCCCCCCGAAAAATACAGATCCGGATTCCTTACCATGATGATAGGGAATCATAGAATCTTGGCCCTCCATTCCCTATATATAGAGGACAAAGGTTTGGGGGTTGGTAGGGAATGGAAGGCCAAGATTTTAATGTTTTCCTACCATTGATGGTAGGAAATCCTTAGCCGAAAAACACCCCACTCGCTATTTAGGGTAGAGGTCTAAATTTTTTTTAAAGTGTTGGGAGGCTGATCACTGGTGTGGAAAAGCAAGAATTTTTAAGGAAACTAAGGGGAACATGAACATTTTTTTTTTGAATTGAGTGTTAAAAATAAGAGTCCTGGAAATTTTTTTGGAGACATCTAGGATTCTTACCTTGAGAGGAAAATTGAGAGGAAAACCAAACCAGAAAACTGATTTCTGAAGCTGGAATCGTTCCAAGTGTTGAGCTAGTTTCAAGAATCTAGCATGCTTGACTTGCTACGCCTCTTTACATGCATCACTTGACTTCGCGGGCTTGATGGATGTTATATGGGAGTAAAAATGATTTTTAGGTCGGCCTGGTTTTGTCCATTTAGTGTGAACCATGAGAGTGCCTAGACCTTGAGCCAAAAACTGAGTCAATATATGGTCGGCTTATGGCTGGTCAATGCGTATAATGCGTGAAGGCAACTTTGAGAGGATAGTTCGATGTGTGCAGACGATCATTGTCCATGATGTTTTTGAATTCGACGGATCAGTGACATCCAGATTATCAGGTGCTGGAGTTATGATTATATCACCCTACCAACAAAAGATTAAGCTCATGTTTAAGCTTGATTTTGAATGTTCAAATAATCAGGCTGATTATGAAGATTTGACTGTGGGATTAAATATCTTAATTGACATGAAAGTCAAGTTAGTCAAGATTAAAGGTGATTCCCAATTGGTGATAAGATAAATCAATGGAGAGTACCAATGTCTTAAGGAAAACAACATATCACACCATAATTTGGCGAAGGAACTGCTGTCAAACTTCGTCGAATATGTGTTGGTCCACGTTAAAAGAAAGGAAAATTTGGAAGTCAACGAGTTAGCTCAAATGGCATCCGGATACAAAATATCGAAAGAATTAGCAAACCATGTAATTACCCAAATGAGAGTCTTACCCTCGATAGTCGCTCGAGTGATGATGGCTCAGAAAGAGCTAGCTGAAAGCCAAGACATCCAACCAAATCAACCAGATTGGAGGACTCCTCTGGCGAATTACCTAAGGAGCCTAAGCCTTTGCAACAAAGACTTCAAAAGGCAAGCCATGAAATACCTCTTGGTCGATGATGAACTGTATCATAGAACAATAGATGGATTGATGTTAAAGTGTTTGGGAAATGAAGAAGCTTTGCTTGTAATGATTGAAGTCCATGAAGGGATTTGTGGAGCTCATTAGACTGGTTTGAAGATGAAGTGGTTACTGCGTCACTGGCCAACAATTACAAAAGATTGCATCGATTATGCTAAGGGATGTCAATCTTGTCAAGAACATGGGCCAGTTCATCATGTTTCTGATGCATTAATCAACCCAATCGTCAAGCCATGGCCTTTTCAAGGATGGGTAATGGATATAATTGGGAAGATATATCCCCCTTCATCGAAGAAAGATAGCTTTATCTTGGTAGCCACATATTATTTCACTAAATAGGTCGAAGCAGCTTCGTACAAGAATGTGACAGAAAACTATGAAGGAATTCATCGAGGAGCAGATTATTCATTGATTCGGAATCCATGTGACCATAACGACTTATCGAGGGACAATTTTTACAGGGCGAGAAATATTGGATTTTACCAAGTCTAGGGACATTAAAATGATTCATTCGACGCCTTATTATGCCCAAACCAATGGTTAGGCTGAAGCTTCCAACAAAGTGGTTATTGATTTGAACATGAAATACTTGAAAGATAACCCAAGAGAATGGGATTCATTGCTGTGGACAGTGTTATGGACTTTTCGAACGTCCAAAAGGTCAAGCACTGGGGTTAGCCCTTACATATATTGACATATGGACAAGACGCTATAATATCTTATTTAAAGATTTTCTCCTGATTTCTCAAAATCTTTTCCTGATTTTTCGACACTCTCTCTTTGTCAAGTATATTATTATTTGCAGAAACAGTTTTGCGTGCACATATTTTCTGATTTTTCGGCACTAACATCCACTGGGCGAGGGTTGGGCACTTTCCCTGTTGCAAGAAACAGTTTTGCATGCTTTCCCTAGTCGCCACCTTAAGGAGATATGTAACATCTACTTATTCGCTAATTTCAATACCGACTATCCCAAGTGCCTTCCCACTTGAGAAGGGGAGGTGGGGGAGTTCGATTCCCCACCTTCTCATGAGTTAAGCATAAGGACGCGTGAATGTCAGCATAATGGGTCTACAAAATAAAGATGTCAAAATAAGTGGATTATAAATGAGTCTATTATGAACTCATTTACAGCCCACGTACCTGCTTCAAGACAACCCATTCAAGAGGCCTCTACCATTTCTTTTGCTTTTCTTTTTTCTTTTAATAAATATGATTTTTCTTTTTTTTTTCTTTTTCTTTTTCTTCTAAGGCCGACAAGGGCCGATGACCCTGCTAACAACCCTGGCTTGCGATCGGCGAGGGCCCAACCCTCGCCCAATGCTCGGTGACCATCTCCGGCCCTCTCTAGTATTAGAAGATAAAATAGATAAAATAAAAAAAAATAAACAAAATCAGCTTGTTTGAAATAAAAAAAAAAATCAGATAAAAATTTAAAATCAGATTTTTTTAAAGAGATAAAATATTTTTTTTCAAATTATAAGAAATAAAAAAAATCATATTTCTTTAAATTAAAAACATTGTTCACAATGATTTAGCAATATAATTTTTTTTTTCAAAAATCTATAAGAAGTAAGTTTTCTTAGATTAGATAAAGTATAAAAGTGTTTTAAAAACATGTGTATGGTCCGGTATGGGTCAAGAAATTCGTACTACGCATAAATGGGTCAATTTGGGCCGAACCATTTATAGCTCGACCCAAACCTGACCCGACCACCCGTTTTATAAATCCGGTAGTTTTCGTAAGGTATGTTACTATATCGTGCAAGGATTATGGTTTGCTTAAGAGAATAAAGATAGAAGGTACAGATTCTTTTATACTGCAATGTATATAATTTGTCAAGATGTTTACTCAAAAAATTCTTTTTTATTTATTTATCGAGGTTATTAATCCTGAAGCAGGTCTTCTATCTAGTGAATAAAAAAAATATGGAAACAGAAAAAAAAAAAGGGTGCCTATAGTGATGAAACAAATGACTCAATTTAATGATCCAGTAATAAATCGCTAAATTATGGTCTAGCGTATCCATGCATACACATAGATACGTGCAAGCTAGTGAGAACAAAAAAGGTGAAAAAAATTAGTCGTATTTAGGATTACAAATTCCCATACCTTCGGCCGGTACATTAATTTCGTCCTATTCGTATTAATCCGATTCAATAAGGAGTATCTGAATAGTAAATTTATTTGAACATTAATCGCTACTTATGATTCAAGTCGCAATTTTTTTGGCATTCTCGTTTGGAATTTGGATGCTACATGGACTCTAGAAGTAGGGAGACTAGGGAGATTCAACAGATGGAGGATTTTTTTGTTTAAATGGAAACAAAAAATCCTTGTTCCTCTTTTTACCTTGTCATGGACCCTTGAAGAAAGGGATGCCATCATTGGTTGATATAGGGTGCGTATGGGAACGTTTCTGTTCCTGGGCACAGTTTTTGAACAGAAATATTGTTTTTGTATTTCTGTTCCCGGTTACCATTTCTGGGAACAGAAACGCGTTTGGTAAATTTAAAAAAAAAATACTTTTTTTCCCACGCCGCCGTTGGCTGCCGGTGGCGGTGGCCGGACGGCGACGGTTGGCGGACGACGAGTGGGGGCTGGCGACCAGCGGCGTTCAGTGGCAGGCGACTGGCGGCAGGCGACCGACGGCGGCGGTGGCCGGCGGGTGGTGACCGCTAGGGGTGTGCATGGTCCGGGCCGGTTCGGTCCCGGCATGGAACCGGGGACCGGACCAGTAGTCCGGTCCCCATATTTTTGGGACCACGGACCGGACCAAGACCGGCGGTCCGGGCCGGTCCTGGTTCGGGCCGGTCCCGGTCCCGGTCCAATAGGACCGCTAATTCTAACTGCTTATAAAAACTATAATAAAAAGATTAGTTTGGTGAAAAAAAAGAATTTAGACTTCGACCTCCTCTTGTGTTGATTTTTCATTAATAATAAAATTCCACAAAAACGTCCAAAGTCTAGTCCTAATTCTGATCTCTAAAAAGGAATTCATTACTAATAAAATTCCACAAAAGAAGAAAAACACGTATATGAATTAATCTTTAAATGCAAATCTAATATCAATGCAATGGGATTTTTATCTTTTCAGTTCTTTTTACATGGTTTTCTTTTCATTTATTTTATGTGAAAAAAATACTATCTAAAATTCGGATCTGTTTGAAAAATTCAAAGAAGATATCTCCCTAAACAAATGAGCCCGATCTAAAAGAAAAATAAATTAACACAATCAAAGATGCAACCACCACAACAATCAAAGATGTAATCACTGCAACCAAAATAGCTAAAGACTCAATGTAGGAGGCTCAGAATTTTCAAATCATTAGGATGATCAAACTAATTTTTTTAAAGAAACATTGCCGGTCCGGTCCGGTCCCAAACCATGGAACCCGGGGACCGGACCGTCCAGTCACCGGTCCCGTTTATTGGGACCGGGGACCGGACCGCCAACCTTAAGGACCGGACCAACCTGCCCGGGCCGGGCCGGTCTCGAGCCGGTCCGGTCCAGTTTGCACACCCCTAGTGACCGCATCGACGATGGTGGGTGGTGGTTTCAAAAGTGTTCCAAAAAGTATTCCACAACCCAGAATTAAGTTTTTTTTTTGTTTCTTCAAAAGTGTTCACCGGCACAAAAGTGTTCCGCGGAACACTTTTGGAACATTTTTAAACCATACGTGTTTCTGTTCCAAAGGTGTTCCGAGAACACCTTTAGAACATAAATATTCTCTCTGGAGCGTTCTCATATGCACCCTTAGGTTCTGCAAATGTGATTGCCTCCGATGAATGAAGTTCATGCGCTAATCCGACCAAAGGGCTATGCAGCGTCTGCACTTATTCTCTTTGCATGTAAATGGCAAGTCTACTTTCGAAAACCTCAAATGACCCCCTCCCTTTGTTTGATCACAACATCTAATCAGGAAAAGTACAGTAACGTCTACACTTGTTCTCTTTGCTGTCTCTATAAGGCTTCTATGCGGATGTTCTGTCCACTCTTGGATACTGCACTCACATGATAGGTGTCATGCCCCGAACCCATCGAGCTAGCGAACATCACCCCAAGCCGTTCCACAAGTCGATAATCTCCCAAGATCCTTCGAACGATCATCTTCCAAAAACTCCAATTCATTGCAGGCACGCGAAAGCGATAAAAACATCTCCATACAAATATTATACATGATGACTGTCGCGACCCGTCCGAAAGCGGACGCGGCTAATGGATTACCGATCGCGGGTCTTGGATCGGCGCGAGCCCTCCCAGGCCCATACCAAATCGCGGCGGGAGTATTCTTCGACGATAAGAGTCGATCGCTTTCGACCTTAGTGTGGTCGTGGTGGCATGTGCAACTTGTGCATGCATTTGGAGTCGCCACCGGTCTTTCTTGGAGGGTAGACCGGAAACCTTATTGACCGATTGGGAGAGATCGATCAATTCTGCGGAACCAGAGATTTTGGGTTCGGGGACTTGGTTACGTTGATGTCATTACCAACGCCCTTTCGGTACCTAACGCGAGTGATTTTCCCTAACTAGGATTTCATGCAGGCGCAATTTTGGGTGAGGTAAGTCTGACTTTGCACATTAACCAGTTTAACATGCTCACGTAATCATAATAAATAAATAGATGCCAATCACATAAACATCTATCCTACGTGGTGATAATGGAATTATGATTTAATGGGTCTCGAGCCAATGAGACCACATTTAATCATTTTAATATTTTAATAACGGAGAGCCGCTCTTCGCTTCTTCTTGGTTTCTTGAACTCTTCAAGAATTGGGCCCCAAAGAGCTCGCCGACTTAAACGGCTCCTCCACGTAATCCTCGTAGCATTTACATCAACAATTGACTATGCTAAAAATAAAGATTACATGAAAAATAAAAGGAGTACGCAGTCTCCATTTAATAATTACAACCCCAAATATATAAATAATCATCATACATTCATATATACATCAATCACATTGATTAGGGATTTTTCCATGATCACCACCCTTTCACGTAAGTAATAAATTCACAATTTAAAACTTAGGAAGGCACAATAAAAATTCTACGTTGAATCATATTCAGAATTTTTACGTAAAATAAGATAGCCATAAATTTTCGATTCAAAATTGATTTAGTCTCAATTTTTGCTACGTTGATTAATTTATCATATAAAAACAATCAACATCCATTAGCCATGTAAGACGAACAATTCGTTAATACATATTGGCCATAGTATTGCAAAAATTGCAAAAATCAATTAAATGCACGAAAACGCCTAAGGATTGGCTCTGATACCACTGTTGGGATCCACGTAACACGTAGCGGAAATAAATAACAACCCATACATGTATCTCCAGAGGCGTACTTCGTGCATTTCAATCGAAAAAAAAATCACAAAGCCTCAAAGGGAGTAAATAGATTACCTCTCGTAGCGTGCTTGAACGGAGGTGTCGGTTCGATGTTCTTCGATCTTAGCCTCCACAAGTGTTAGGCATCTAGTTCGGACGCACCACCAATTGACGAACGGGGAGACGACTAATAACTCCACAACAATTGTGCTAGCAATATGCGGAATCAATATTCCGAACTTAGTATATTTTGCTCACTCAAGATGATGAGAATATAGAGAGTGTTTGTGTTCTTCTCTCTAAGCTCTCAAAAATTTGCACACTCTACAAAATGTCTCCCCCTTCAACCTCAAAACTCTTGCCATCCTTTTATAGCCAAAAATACCTTCCAATAAATTGTGTTTAAAAATAGCACTAACAATTATAAATTCTATCTAAAAATAGCACTCACAAATAAATGACATTTAAAAATAGCACTAACAATAGCACTCACAATTTATAATACAAAAATGCTATTTAAAAATAGCACTAACAATAGCACTCACAATTTATAATACAAAAATGCTATTTACAAATAGCATTAACAATTATAAATTCTATCTAATAATAGCACTCACAATTTATGATAAATAAATGCCATTTAAAAATAGCACTAACAATAGCACTCACAATTTATGATAAATAAATGTCATTTAAAAATAGCACTAACAATAGCACTCACAATTTATAATACAAAAATGCTATTTAAAAATAGCACTAACAATAGCACTCACAATTTATAATACAAAAATGCTATTTAAAAATAGCACTAACAATTATAAATTCTATCTAATAATAGCACTCACAATTTATGATAAATAAATGCCATTTAAAAATAGCACTAACAATAGCACTCACAATTTATGATAAATAAATGTCATTTAAAAATAGCACTAACAATAGCACTCACAATTTATAATACAAAAAATGCTATTTAAAAATAGCACTCACAATACAAAAATGCTAAAAAAAAGGCACTAACAAAGGTGTTAAAAATAATAACCATTATTATTATTACAAGAGTTAAAGAGGTTACCAAACAGTACAAATATGCATAACGTATAAATACGTATGACGTATAAATACGTAGAGCATACGTATACATCCGTGAAACCGGGGACTAATTGAAAGAAAAATGTGCAATTAAGCCCTTTTGGTAAAAATTGATTAAATTGGAGGGCAAATTGACCTAATTGCACTTTAAGACTTTAGAATCCAATGTCATAGCTAAAAGACTCGAAAATGATTTTTTTTTAGGCTCGGTTCGGGTTTATGTTTGTGAAGGAACATATTGACCCGAGCCGAATTTTTGAGATTTAAAGTGACACACTTGAAGAGGAAATTAAAACAAAATTATCGAATATTTTTGGGTATTTTTCTGACCACGAATGGTATTTTTCTGATTTTTTTGGGTATTTTTATAATTAAATAAACTCGAAAAATATTAAAAATACCGAAAACTATTTTTTGTTCAAAATTGGTTCCTAAGGTTAAACCAAGGCTTCCAAAGTTGATTTTGTGATTTTATGACCTTTTTTGATATTTTTAATTAATTTTAAAGAATAAAAATCACAATAATAAATGGTAAAAAAAAAAAAAAAAAAAAAAATCAGGTGTCAACAGCTGCCCCTCTTTGAGAGGAATCTCGTTAGAGGTTTCTCTCAAAGATAAGGTGGCACCTGATTCCTAACCGACTCAACTGGGAAAATAAGAGAAGAAATGTTATGACATCGGATCCTTAAGCCTATTGATAAAAGCTCAAATCAATCCCCGGTTTGCTCTAACAATTTGAACATGGGCCGGAGTGAGAGAGGCTTACCTGAAGCTCACCTGTCGGATGCTGCCGGTTGCGACAACTTTCAAGAAGATGCCTAGGACTCGTCATTCAGAATATCCTAGGGAGATTAAGCTCTGACCTGTATGGTAGGTCATACCATGATGGGATTCCTAACTTGTAGGAACCTAAGGAAGGCGCATCCCACGCTTTGGGATTTGCCAAGGATTTTGATCCGTATGGTGGATCAGACCTTTGTGTTGATCCTTACTGCGATATTTATCAATGAGTTGACCCTTATGGCGGTTTCTACCAATGAATTGACCCTTATGGCGGTTTCTACCATATGTGACCCTTCAGACGGTTTCTACCATTAATGTGATCCCTCAGGCGGTTTCTACCTTGGTTTGACCCTTCAGGCGGTTTCTACCTTGAGTTGACCCTTCAGGCGGTTTCTACCTTTGATTTGACCCTTCAGGCGGTTTCTACCTTCAGTTGACCCTTCAGGCGGTATCTACCTTGATTTGACCCTTCAGGCGGTTTCTACCTTGAGTTGACCCTTCAGGCGGTTTCTACCTTTGATTTGACCCTTCAGGCGGTTTCTACCTTCAGTTGACCCTTCAGGCGGTATCTACCTTGATTTGACCCTTCAGGCGGTTTCTACCTTGATTTGACCCTTCAGGCGGTATCTACCTTATTTTGACCCTTCAGGCGGTATCTACCTTGATTTGACCCTTCAGGCGGTATCTACCTTCATTTGACCCTTCAGGCGGTATCTACCTTTGTTTGACCCTTCAGGCGGTGTCTACCATCAGTTTTGACTTTGAAAAGGGGTCTCATGACGAGGGTTCTCCACGTCTGATGAGACTGCCTAAATGAAAAGGGGTCTCATGACGAGGGTTCTCCACGTCCGATGAGACTACCTGAATTTTGAAAAGGGGTCTCATGACGAGGGTTCTCCACGTCCGATGAGACTGCTTGATTTTTGAAAAGGGGTCTCATGACGTGGGTTCTCCACGTCCGATGAGACTGCTTGATTTTTGAAAAGGGGTCTCATGACGAGGGTTCTCCACATCTGATGAGACTACCTAAATTTTGAAAAGGGGTCTCATGACGAGGGTTCTCCACGTCCGATGAGACTGCTTGATTTTTGAAAAGGGGTCTCATGACGAGGGTTCTCCACGTCCGATGAGACTACCTAAATTTTGAAAAGGGGTCTCATGACGAGGGTTCTCCACGTCCAATGAGACTGTCTGATTTTGAAAAGGATTTTTTTTTAAGGGTTTCTCTTCCCCAAGAAAATATTGGTAATCTTTGAGAAGACAGCAATTGTCCAATTGACAAAATTTTATGACTTAAGCTTTAGTCATGAGATGTGCATTTTGATGCTGGAGGTTATCCAAAACATTCTTGCAACATGCAAATGTGATCACAAATCCCTTGTATGGAAAATCTGGATCAACAGTTTGAAAATTTCCAAAAAGAGTTTGCTCAAAACATCAATTGGAATATTTCTCGACAATGAGGCCATCTCACCTGTTTTGAGGTGATGATTTTTAGGGGATGCACTCAATTCCCTACTGACCTGTGCCTAGGTTTTAGGCTCATTCGCAGCGCATACATTTTGATCGGTCGGGAGGTCTTCCACGGGACCGTAATGTTGGGCTTGGATATTGGTTTTCAAGGGGGACCCGCTTTGGAGTCGAGGCCATCGAATGAAAATCTTCACCATCTGCTCCGGGTTTACAAGTCAAGAACCCTGCAAAATGAGAAAGAAAGAGTCTTGCTCGTACTTCTTCGAGCTAAGCTATATGTTAACCCAAGTGTCTTAGTCAGAGAAGACTGTTTCAGGGTTGTAACATTGGTAGGATTGGGGACCGAAAAAGGCTTGTTTTTGGCCCAGAAATCACGAAGGATTTGACATTGGTGATCATTGCCAATTTGTCACATGTCTTTTCCATTCTGCATCTTCCATTTTTGAGGTGTGCAACCGCTTTTGAGGTGTGCACAAGTCCTTTAGAGAACGTCTCTTGTGGTATTAAGAGATTGACAATTTTGTCCGTGTTTTTGCACCACGGCTGACATCATTTGGGGAGCAGTCTTCTTGATCTGACTCCTTTATGGGTTTTTCTCTCTTCCCAACTAGGCTTTATTGGGGATCAATCAAACAGTTTTCACGAGCATCGGCCTTGCTTTTACCAGGCACTTTGCTTTTTCTTGATGCTGGGGATTTTTTTCTTTGTTGAAATCCCGCCTTTTCTTTTCCTTTGGAACTACGATGTTCAGAAAATTGTGCTAGATATACAACTTGAATCATAGCACATTTAAACGCCGATATGAGATTTTTCTATAAATCCCATCTCTTGATTTCTTCCGTTCTTGGAGTGATGCAGTTTCCATCTTGAAACATCCCATGATCACCAACAGGGGTTTATGAAATGAATTTGCAGGCTCAACTTGGCTGTGCAAAGGATATGGTGTGTGGGATAGAGAAATGAATGCTTCTCGTCATCCTATGGCACTTGGATTACCATATAAACAACACACAAAGATTGATGTTAGTCCGAGCAAGAAAATTTCTAACCATTTTCTCCTGATACCGCTGGACTCACCTCCATTTTGCCCCGATGTGGGGTGGTTCTTGACAGGGTTAAGAATGAAAACCGTCGTTCAAAGGGTTTATCAACGGTCACCTGTAGTGTTTGAGGGATATGAAACGAATGCCTCCGTCATCCCAACCCATGTAATCGTTGCGAATAATCCCTACTTCCGTAGGTCCAGATTTTGCTATCTGATCCGCTCCATTTCTCTCCAGTGTGTGTAGGACGTGTTTGGACTAGGCTTTGCCTATTTTCTTTTGAGAAAACGTCTTTTTAAAAGTTTTGAACTTTTGATTGGAAAAAATCTCTTTCATTTTCTCCAAAAATTTTACCCGTCAAGGGGATTTTATGATGCACCATGCATGTTCTTATTCATGTTCAGATAACCTCCTGTTTTAAGACATGAATGCCAATGAAGTTTGAATTCTATGTCTTTTCTAGACATTAGATTCTGAAAGCTTTTCTTTTTCTCTCTGTTTTTTATTTAACATCTTCAATGGATTGGGGAAAGGGATACTTACCCGTCCCCCGCGGCTGGAGATCCTGAAAATGAGAAAGAAACATGTTATTGTACGTTCACGAATTTTTCAAAAAATTAGAACGATACAATTTACCCTTGGTCATGTATTCTAACGGGTAATACATGGGATGTGAAAACCTGTTCGTCTGTAAGGCGATTCCCCTGTCAAGGATAAATAACGAGTATCAATTCATATTCTCAAATTCAAGACAAATTGGAACGATACAACTTTACTCTTGGTTCTCATCCCGTTCTGATATTGCGTATTGATATGAACAACATCTATCAAATCCGCCTATCCATTCTTGGAGTGTTTGCAACATCAATTGTTCATCTGCCCCCAGTTAGGCAACGTCTGTTCTGTTATTCGAACAAATGGCTCCTTGAGTGATTTATCCACGTTTATCACCTGAGAAGGGAAAGAAATGAGACATTACTTCGGTATTCGATTGAAGATCGTTTAGGAACGATACATCGTTTTACCAAATAGGTGGCTTCGCGGCCAAACGTATTTCGTATTGAAGGGGTAGATCCCATTATACTCCGCGGGTGATAGTCATTGTTCGGGGAACTTGCTCCACGGATTAAGCGATTAATCCACGGCCCTCGGCTTGAAGATGCTCAAAGGGTGATGTTGACACTCACGCGCAATTAGTTCTAGACATTAATGAAAGATGTTCCCGTGGGAACCTTACAGTGCGATCAACAACATATTCAATAGGAGTGTTCCACCCCTTTCGTCTAAGCATTTTTCATCGAGTAACCATGCCTTGCATCAGACGTTTGGTCACCTGCCTTGCGTCACCACTGCGATGGCCCTCCGGCTCCAAATTGATCGAGCCAAAGATTGAACTCATCGCCAAGGAAATTGCTCGGGTCTTCGAGCCATTGATGTTCAAGTTGGGTATCAACAATTGTTGGGGGCAGATTTCCTTCATCGCCTTCATTGTGAGGAACTGGAGTCTTTGAGCTGGAACCTTCATCATTGCCCTGTTGGGGTCGAGACATACATTCCTGAAGAGTATTGATCCAAGTGTCCAGCTCCTCCTCAAGGAAATCGCCTGTTCTTTCTAGCCTTTGGTGCCCAGATTGGCTGTCGTCGACTGCAGGCGAGGGATTCCTCTCTTTGCTCTCGCCGTGAGCAACTTGACCCCTCGAATTGGAACTTCCTCCAATGACCGGCAGGTTTATATGTGCACTCTCTACCAATGCCAGATCCGCTTCAGGGACAGCATTAATGACCGAATCGCGCTCAAACTGAGGAATCCCTATGTGCTGGAACTGCGGTATATACTCTTGAGGAGTATTGAGATAGCTCGGCGGAGCATTCTGATTTGGGTTAGAGGAGTCGCTGACACGACTGCTGGTCCCGTAATTGCTGAAACACGGTTGGGTGCTCTCGGCTCTCCAATCATCGTGGTTGTAACTCTGCCCGGCACTTGAGCTCCAACTGGCTTTATGATGGTTTAACGCTATCCTTCCATCCCTTAGCAATCTCCTATAGTACTTGAGGTGAGACTCGACGTTAATTCTAGAGAGCCCCGGCACATTCATAATCTCAAGTATGCGTAGTGGGCTAGCCGAATCAACTCCCAGCTCTCGAATTGCATCAACAAATTTGGTGTGAAGTTCATAGGTCCAGTAAAACCTTGTTCTCTTATCACCCAAAATATCGTCAATACTTCGGTAGCTATTCTCTACGGGATCTAGTCGTTTCAAAAGTTGTCCAGGGAGGGACTCACCGACTTTGGATTGGCTGGCTGTGACAGCGAGTTCGTCATTGAGAGAACTCCCCCTGTGATGATTCATATCCCATTTCTCAGAGGATGTTGGTGTTGATCCTATGGTGTTGACTTGCTCATGCAGATCTCCGGCGATATCTGGTTGTGTCGGAAAATGCTGTGGAGAATACGGTAACAGCTGAGCGTTATTCGTCAACAGGGACGGTTCATCGAGGAACACCTCGCCGAGGACAACAGGATTACCACAATTAAGGCAGGTGGCCTTGGTCAGAGCTTCCTTATATCTCGCGCTTTCAGCTTGAAGCTTCTCATTCTCCTCCTTCAGGACCAGTAACTCATGGTCTGCGTATTGCTGTTTCACCCGGGTTCGTTTGTTGGCGAACCAAAACTTGACCTTCGAAAGCTCCAATCCTATTTTTCGGCTCAACTCCATTTTCTGTTGTCTGCTTGGAGTGGGGCATTCATTGAAGAAAGCTTCGAGCTCTCGGATTTGGCCTGGAGTGTGGCGTTGTAGTTGCTTCCTTTTCCGACTCCGGTCATCATTGTATACTCCTTCTTCGTAGCTGAAACCTAGAATTTCATCGCTGGAGGAGTCAGTCTCTATGGCCTTCGGGCAGGATTCAGCTCCAGGATCTTCAAAGTCTCCCAGCAGTTCGTGCTCAGAAATGTCCAGGTCGGGCGTTTCTAGCAGATGGGAATAACTTTTAAACATGATGGATCGGGGTATCTCGGGCTGATCTAGTTCACTCAGCTTTCTCAATTCGCTCTTACGTGTTTGCTCACTCTAGAAATTTTCTCAAGTGATTGTGCGTGTCCTGGAACCATCCTTCAGGCTGCATATGAAGACCAGCAAGCAAGCGCTCCTCCCGAGATCCTGCAATTACTCATCGTCTGTATTCCCCTTTCTTTTTCCTCGTGATAGGATCACAAACTCTCTTGCATTGATTCGGTTTCATCGAGTATTGCGCTCGTCCCCTAGTTCAGTCTACAAAGTGGTGGGTCTACAATCTTTCGGCGCCTTTTATGATTTGCTAGGCCCGAGAACGTGGGGAGCAGCGGTGGACCCGCAATTAATGACTCCGTTTAATTCATTTAGCTCCATGGGAATTAACGCTATGATCTTCTCTCAACCCCTTTTCATCGTTCAAACGAAAGTGGCATTTTCCCTGTGCATGCTGTTACTCTTCATTTCAGCATCCCGGGCGCTTGGTGAGGAATGAGTTCGTGGCCACTCAAAATTTTAAAGACCGTCTCTGGTTTCAGACTTAATCTAACAAGGGATCATCACAACTGAGCATGACGATGTTCGTCGATAGCGTTGGTTTAACTATAGTCATTAAAGAAAAATGTTCCCGTAGGAACTTTACAACGATAAAATGAGTGATCTACTCGTGAACATGTTCTTCTTTCTATGGGTGTTCGTAGTGACCGACCCATCGTGCCCCGAGTCAGGTGCTAGATCATGGCTGTCCAAGCATGCCAGCTTCCCACTGATTGAACAAGGCATCGAGCCCCTCATCGAAGAAATCGTCTGTCGTGGGTTGACCAGCAGCAGGCAGAGCACCAGCAGACTGCTGCTCGAATGGAGGAGTTCGCACTCGCTGTACTTGTGACACGCGCTCTTGAGAAATGTTGAAATGGCCCGGGAGGACATTCTGATCAGCTTTCAGTTTGCCGGTGGTCGGGTTGCTAGCTTGATTGATGCTTAGATTTGGCCGGGTATCTCTTGATGCATGAGCATTACAATGGCGGTTGCCCCTAGCTTTTGAGCTCGAGACGGATTCCTCCCGGTTTAGCTCCGCTCGACGTTGTTTTAATAGCTTTCTGTAGGCAGCAAGGTGATTCCTGACCAGCTCCTTACTAAGCCCCGGTACATTCATGGCCTTAAATATGCGCGTCGGAGTTGCTGAGTCGATCCCCATTTGGTGAACCACGTCTAGGAATCTGGAATGCAATTCAGGGGGCCAAGCGAACCTCCTCTTATCGTGGCCCAAAATTGCATCGATGGCTTGACGACTGATTAACTCATCTCCAGCAGGACCCGACCCTATCGAAAATTGTTGTGCATGAGGCTGATATGCTTTGAGCTGGTCGGCGGTAACATCCAGCTCCTTGAAACTGTAACTCCAATCAAAGCGATGCAAATCCCATCCCCCAGGAGGCATTTGTATCATCTTCGTAGGATCATCCTGCTCATGCGTGACTCCGGCAAAATCTGGTTGAGCAGGAGATGCCCCGAGGGAGTAGGGTGGTAAATGAACGTCTTCAATCATCGCGTGAGGCTTATCGGGGAATATCTTACCGAGGGCGACGAGGTTATCGCAATGAGGGCAAACGGTAATATTGAGAGCTTTTTCATACCTCATGTTTTCTGTTCGCAGCTTTTGGTTTTCTTCCTTTAAAATCTCGACCACCTGACTTTTGCGTTGAGCCTTCGATTTGGATCTCCTATTTTGAAACCAAAACTGGATCCTCGACTGATTAATCCCCAACTCCCGGCTCAATTCAATTCTCCACTTCTTTTTCATGTAATGGCTTTTACTGAAAAGGGTTTCCAGCATTTGGGTTTCCTCCTGAGAGTATTGGTGAGGACGTCTTCTTTTCCCGAGTTGAACATCGTGGATGTCGTTGTCGTCGTCGCCGTGATCTTGATTTCCGTTGCCAGAAGTGTTGGGCTCCATGGTTTTGGCGTTAGACTTGATCTTGGAATCTTCGAGATCCCTCTGTAGTTCAATTTCTGAGATTTTTGAGTCAGTCGCCTCTAGCAGCTGACAATAACCTCTTAAATATGTTGGATTGAGAAATGTTTGATTGGTTCTTGCCCACTCAGAGTTCTCCACTCTCTCATGTATGCTCACTCCCAATAAAGTTTTCTTCGAGTGACTTCGTATGTTCAGGAGACGCTCTTCAAGCATCATTAGGCAAACGTTCCCCCTCAAGACTTTGAATTTCTCGCTTAGCTTTTCAATCGTGATGGGACTGCCAAATCATGTTAGGGCTCTCTTCGATAGTTGCGCTTACCTCCCACCTAACTCTAATAATGGTGATCCCGACAAATCTTTTACATCTTTTAATTGATGAGCCGGAAATCGCGGACCGAAACGAATCCAATGGTTCTCGTGAGGGGACCTCCTGCTTTACCCCCTAACTAGGCTCCACCGGCATTATTACTGAGACCCTTCATCATCCTCGAGTTGCTATAAAATGAGGAATTAATGTATGGAAGGTTAACGTTCTCGCATAATCAGCTTCTTCCTTCTAATCTCTCTGTCAAACTCGTCTTATTCTCAAGCCAACCCAACGCAAATGGCCTCCTCTCCCGTACGCACTTTTTCAACTGATGTCTTGGCCCAGTGGGAAAAGCTTTATAACCTACTGGGTCGCGGTTACGCACACATAACCGATCATTCTGCTACCGAGGATGAAATCCGTGTCCTGCTCGAGGACCTTGATACCACTTCTCTCGAAGGTACTACACTGGGGAGGGAATATAGAATTTTCCCGACTCTCTTTGCACACTCCTTAGAGGCCTACCGTGCTGCTAATCGGGAGGTTCTCGTGGCTCGCGTCTTGCGAGCTCGTTATGAGGATCGATCTGATCATTTGGTGCTGACCAACTATCTGGCCGATAGTTACAAAAAGGCCGTCGAGTTTGCTAATGAGCGGGTCGCGACGTTGCTTCGCGAGAGGAGAAATCTGGTGGAGCAATTGGCCCTATCCCTGACCACCGGCGAGCATGACCGCCGCAATGTCCTGTTGAGGCTTCAGAGCGACTGGCAGGAAGAACGGCTCGACAAAATAACCGCGGACATAGCTCGCGGGAATGGACTGGTTCGAGACCTGGAAACAATCGCCGAAGAACATGAGGCCAAGGTCGCCGAAGTTAAGGGAGAATGCAAAAGTCTTCTCCTCAGGCTTGCCGACCATGACATGCGGAGTTGGGAGTATGAGCAGAGCATTAATAACATGGAGGGTCAGTTGGGCTCCTTCGTGTCGTTAATTAGGGCTCACTTCGGCTTTACTTTTCTACCCCGAATTGTATGACCTGCTTTTGAAAACCCTCCACTGAGCAAAATAAATGAGAACTCTTGTGTGTGTGTTTTAACTTCTGTATGGTTCATTTCTTCGAGCATCCGAACATCTTCAACTTGGGTGAGCCGAACCATAATATCAGTAAGCCGAGCAAATATGTCCTGATTTTATAACTCGCTCATGATCAGATGAGATAATAGCCTTAGACTTGTCCAGGAAAAGATTTCTCTCTATTACCTATTTTTTTACCTGCAAATAAAAAGACAGAATCAGAAGGAATAATTTGAAAAAGAAATCAAAAACCCCTTTCAATCCTATGCTTGCCCATGATTAATAAGGACAAGAACTTTTACAAGGGTTTTAATCTTGCGCGAAAAGTTTTTATCAATATTCCTCGAAAGAAAGCATACTATTGAAAGGAATGTAATTCACAATAATCGCTTTTGATCAATTTCGAGAGGAACGAATTACTCAAAAGTGCGAGGCATAATAACGTGTTTTAAATTTAATTGAAGATACGGCATCCAAATCAAGGCCGTTTTGTTAAGAACGAGAGTAATTTGGACATCTATCTCGTCATTAAATTCAAAACAACGCCGATATTCTCGATCAATTATCGTGGATTACCAGCGACGTAAAACATGCATGGACCAATTCAAGTGTATAATTCCTTCTAGCGAAATTGGGGTTGGATTACCCTATATGACCAAAAAGGTCGTGCAAGATTTCCAATTTTAATTTTCTCTAAAGGAATTATAAACTTGACTTGGGAGTATTCGGATGATTAGAGAAAATGCCACTATCACATTCCCATGACCTGTCAAAAGAAATACAACCAAGTTCCATCTAAATGTATACACCAATAGATCCCTAATACAATCACTCTAAGGGGTGAGATAGAGAAAGCCTCGATAAAAGTAAACCCTATACAAGAGGACTAGCAATGGAAAATGAAACGAAGGAATGTGATCCTAACGTTTAAGGATGCCCCAAGTTCGATCTGTGACTTCCGGATCACTTGCCCCAACTCGTCATCTTCATTGGACGATATCTCAATAATGTCCATAGTAGGCTCCTTTGTTGCTCACTCGGTGCTTGTCATGGGATATCATCCTCTTCGTCTTCTATCAAGGACGTTTGGGAAAAACACACACATCTATCCTTGAAATGGCATTTAATCTAATCACCAGAATGCAATGAATGAAATGCCTATATTTATATGAACTGTAATAGATTCGAGGTATAGAGAGTCTTACCAACCAAACTCGTCGACTTATGTGCGGTTTTAGGTGTACCAACCGCCCAAAGACATGCGCATGAGACAAGTTATGGTGAACTTCTAAAAATCAGAGGGTTTGGCACCTAAGGTTAAGGTTCTCACTTCGAGTTCTAGAAAGAGCCGATTCCATTGCACAGCTATCGTTGCATTGGGACTCGATCCATAGTTCGAAGCGAGCGGAATTGAAAAGTGGATTACCCCGCGTTTTTCCTCACGGAGATTCCATTTTCAATTCCTTCTATTGTGTTCCTATAGGCGACGCCCGGGGTTTTAGGCGCGGTTGTGTGTGTCCACGTGTTGTGATCATCACAATGCAATTCATGCATAGCAGTTTATCAATCAGCACTTCAAATCATCCACACAACATACATTCCTACGCCCAACCTGCATAAGACAATGTTAATCACGGACTACACCCCTTATTTCTCCAATCTGCAAAAACATATAACACCTATCGTAAGCGGACTTACCTCACCTTCACGAGCGCCTGCATGGTTAGAAAAATCACTCAGCGTTTTAATTACGGCCTAAGTCCACTTGGGGTCTAGAACCATAGGTTCTAGAACACAGTTTCCCCAGCGGAGTCGCCAGCTGTCGCGACCCGTCCGAAAGCGGACGCGGCTAATGGATTACCGATCGCGGGTCTTGGATCGGCGCGAGCCCTCCCAGGCCCATACCAAATCGCGGCGGGAGTATTCTTCGACGATAAGAGTCGATCGCTTTCGACCTTAGTGTGGTCGTGGTGGCATGTGCAACTTGTGCATGCATTTGGAGTCGCCACCGGTCTTTCTTGGAGGGTAGACCGGAAACCTTATTGACCGATTGGGAGAGATCGATCAATTCTGCGGAACCAGAGATTTTGGGTTCGGGGACTTGGTTACGTTGATGTCATTACCAACGCCCTTTCGGTACCTAACGCGAGTGATTTTCCCTAACTAGGATTTCATGCAGGCGCAATTTTGGGTGAGGTAAGTCTGACTTTGCACATTAACCAGTTTAACATGCTCACGTAATCATAATAAATAAATAGATGCCAATCACATAAACATCTATCCTACGTGGTGATCATGGAATTATGATTTAATGGGTCTCGAGCCAATGAGACCACATTTAATCATTTTAATATTTTAATAACGGAGAGCCGCTCTTCGCTTCTTCTTGGTTTCTTGAACTCTTCAAGAATTGGGCCCCAAAGAGCTCGCCGACTTAAACGGCTCCTCCACGTAATCCTCGTAGCATTTACATCAACAATTGACTATGCTAAAAATAAAGATTACATGAAAAATAAAAGGAGTACGCAGTCTCCATTTAATAATTACAACCCCAAATATATAAATAATCATCATACATTCATATATACATCAATCACATTGATTAGGGATTTTTCCATGATCACCACCCTTTCACGTAAGTAATAAATTCACAATTTAAAACTTAGGAAGGCACAATAAAAATTCTACGTTGAATCATATTCAGAATTTTTACGTAAAATAAGATAGCCATAAATTTTCGATTCAAAATTGATTTAGTCTCAATTTTTGCTACGTTGATTAATTTATCATATAAAAACAATCAACATCCATTAGCCATGTAAGACGAACAATTCGTTAATACATATTGGCCATAGTATTGCAAAAATTGCAAAAATCAATTAAATGCACGAAAACGCCTAAGGATTGGCTCTGATACCACTGTTGGGATCCACGTAACACGTAGCGGAAATAAATAACAACCCATACATGTATCTCCAGAGGCGTACTTCGTGCATTTCAATCGAAAAAAAAATCACAAAGCCTCAAAGGGAGTAAATAGATTACCTCTCGTAGCGTGCTTGAACGGAGGTGTCGGTTCGATGTTCTTCGATCTTAGCCTCCACAAGTGTTAGGCATCTAGTTCGGACGCACCACCAATTGACGAACGGGGAGACGACTAATAACTCCACAACAATTGTGCTAGCAATATGCGGAATCAATATTCCGAACTTAGTATATTTTGCTCACTCAAGATGATGAGAATATAGAGAGTGTTTGTGTTCTTCTCTCTAAGCTCTCAAAAATTTGCACACTCTACAAAATGTCTCCCCCTTCAACCTCAAAACTCTTGCCATCCTTTTATAGCCAAAAATACCTTCCAATAAATTGTGTTTAAAAATAGCACTAACAATTATAAATTCTATCTAAAAATAGCACTCACAAATAAATGACATTTAAAAATAGCACTAACAATAGCACTCACAATTTATAATACAAAAATGCTATTTAAAAATAGCACTAACAATAGCACTCACAATTTATAATACAAAAATGCTATTTACAAATAGCATTAACAATTATAAATTCTATCTAATAATAGCACTCACAATTTATGATAAATAAATGCCATTTAAAAATAGCACTAACAATAGCACTCACAATTTATGATAAATAAATGTCATTTAAAAATAGCACTAACAATAGCACTCACAATTTATAATACAAAAATGCTATTTAAAAATAGCACTAACAATAGCACTCACAATTTATAATACAAAAATGCTATTTAAAAATAGCACTAACAATTATAAATTCTATCTAATAATAGCACTCACAATTTATGATAAATAAATGCCATTTAAAAATAGCACTAACAATAGCACTCACAATTTATGATAAATAAATGTCATTTAAAAATAGCACTAACAATAGCACTCACAATTTATAATACAAAAAATGCTATTTAAAAATAGCACTCACAATACAAAAATGCTAAAAAAAAGGCACTAACAAAGGTGTTAAAAATAATAACCATTATTATTATTACAAGAGTTAAAGAGGTTACCAAACAGTACAAATATGCATAACGTATAAATACGTATGACGTATAAATACGTAGAGCATACGTATACATCCGTGAAACCGGGGACTAATTGAAAGAAAAATGTGCAATTAAGCCCTTTTGGTAAAAATTGATTAAATTGGAGGGCAAATTGACCTAATTGCACTTTAAGACTTTAGAATCCAATGTCATAGCTAAAAGACTCGAAAATGATTTTTTTTTAGGCTCGGTTCGGGTTTATGTTTGTGAAGGAACATATTGACCCGAGCCGAATTTTTGAGATTTAAAGTGACACACTTGAAGAGGAAATTAAAACAAAATTATCGAATATTTTTGGGTATTTTTCTGACCACGAATGGTATTTTTCTGATTTTTTTGGGTATTTTTATAATTAAATAAACTCGAAAAATATTAAAAATACCGAAAACTATTTTTTGTTCAAAATTGGTTCCTAAGGTTAAACCAAGGCTTCCAAAGTTGATTTTGTGATTTTATGACCTTTTTTGATATTTTTAATTAATTTTAAAGAATAAAAATCACAATAATAAATGGTAAAAAAAAAAAAAAAAAAAAATCAGGTGTCAACAATGACTTAGGACAGAAAGGGTACACTTCTTGTATCCACATAATACACCTCACGAGTTACAGCGATCAAATACCCATAGTCCAATTCTAAATCCACAAAACAAAATACAATCCCTAAGGCCACAAAAGGTTCTATAATCAATCGCATAATCTACCACAACCAATACCAATCCTTGGTAAACTTGGTGTTCCATCGCCCGAGACCTGAAAAATATTAATCCCCAACGGGGTGAGATATAAATCTCAGCAAGTGAACCCTAAACCTAGACCAGACCGCCAGTCCCTCCTGACTATGCAACAAAGCAATAGGCAGAAGCTCATAAAAAACAATTAGCACATAGCATTCAAATGTCAAATGTCTCAATACAATTGACATTAGTAAGGATCATAGTCAAGTACAACACACACTATGAAACCAAACTTCATGCACTAGCACAGAATGAACTCACAATTTCAGAATTATCATAATGGTATCATATTTCTCATCGCCAAGGGTTCCCGGGCCGCGATGTGTTTCTCAAGGGCACTATGGCCAATTCAATCACAATGGCTCTCTGGCCATTTGATATCACAGGGGCTCTATGGCCATTTCATTTGCATCAGAGCACTCTGGCCATGCAAAGCATCAGGGCCTCTGGCCAATTACAATGCACAAGGGCACTCTGGCCATCTCATTTCACAATGGGCACTTTGGTCATTTCAATCATCATAGGCAATTACAATGTAAATATCACACAACCATGCATATCCTCATCACAACCGAAATCACACCATGCCATTTAACTCATAGAATTCGCCAATCAAGCAATTCATCGACTCAATCTATCCAGTAGTGTCCTAACTTTCAAGTAAAGGTTTAAGGGATACTTACCTCATTAATTGAGCTAGCACTTCCACTCACAATTCACCACCAAGCTCATTCTTCAATCGGCCAGAATAGGGCAAGTGTACGGTCCTAAGAAATTCCACAAATCGTCCATTAAAATTCTTCCAACTTCACTACACACACAACATCTTATCCTCAAGTCGTCACAGTGCTAATTTAATGCTCCTAAGCATGCCAAGTGTCGTTCTATCAAGGCAAGTCATCATAAATTTCATTCCACCAAAATAGGCTCCACGACCAGTTCACAGGTAAACTGACATTGTTCCATCGAATTTTTATGAAATCAAATCTTAGAATCTGAAACTTTAATGTCTTACGGACGCGTGGGCGAAAACGGAGCTCAATTCGGATACCAGATGACTTAGAACGACTCAATTCAAAATTGGCGCGCGTTAAGGACAGATTGGTCGGCACCTCATGCATCCAACATGTTCTTCCCCAAACAGCCCTTAAAACTCTTTAATTCTCTATTCCGCTAAGTGTACACCCTACCAATATATCAATTAACGTCTCAAGGTGCCTTAACGGTGAATTTATAGCAAGGCGACACCTTCCTCAACCTTCAAGAGGTTCGGTTTATACAATTACAACACATGGAAGAATCGGTTCTGCACTCAATCATCTAACCAGCCCATAAATCAATCCTAAGCTCCATTTTACCACGAAAACAACTTGCTAACACCTTAATCCACATGTTTAGGAAGCTTACCGAAAATTTCAAGGCAAAATAACATCTTAAGGACTCCCAATCGGCTCGGTTCCCGTCGGTGTGTAAGGGGTCAGAATCTGCCTTATAAAAACCACCTCAAATCAGCCATATAAACCAACAAAGCTCAACTAAACTTGCAACCACAGCTCAGCCAACTTGAGTACAACATGTTCTGAAGATCTCACCGAAAGTTTGGAGTCATTTGAAGTCTTGAAGCCCACGAAATAGATCCTTCTCCCAAACCGGTCAGATTCTGCCTCCATCCTGACCTTTTCCCATTCAAACAGACCTATAGGACAAACGGCTGGGCTAATTTGAGCTCACGACATGTCCCTAGAAGGAAAAGACGATAAGCTTTCTATTGGCGATGGAATTACCTCAATTGGATGTCGGACGAAGAAGTTATGGCCAGAACAGTAGGGGCGTTGGTACAGGGCAGCGGCTGGTCGGCGAGCTCTCTCGGCCATGGAAGGAGAAAACGAAGAAGAAGGAGATGATGGAGGAGTGGGCTGCCGAAAATGGAAGAGAGAGAGAGAGAGAAAGAAAAGTCTTCTTCAATCCCTCAAAGTCAAGGTTGAATGGTAGGTGGCATAGTAACTTAATTAATGCTAATTAGTCTTGTGATGACACTTGTCCATTGTCAAATAATATCTTAGCTCCAATTACTCTTATGCCCTCCTCATTTTCAGCCACCAAGGGGATTGGTAAAAGACCAAAATGCCCTTAGTTCTGTCGCGACCTAAAATTCGATTTGAATTTCAAGTTAATGGATTACCAGATTAATTAAATAAATTAACTAACCCGGTCCGAGCTCTCCCAAGCTCTACCAATTCGCAACTTAGGTTTGAATGATTTTTAATTTCGGAGCCGCCACTAATCTTTTTTGGTAGGTAAATTAGATACCTAAATAAAGTACGGGAGAATATTTTATTTTCTGCTAACTAGAGATTTAGGTTCGGGGACTTGATTATGTTAATTTTTCAATTAACACCCTTTCGGTACCATTCTTGTGACAAATTTCCTTGATTGGCAAATTCCATCAATCTCAGTTAAAGATTAAGGTGCAATTTCCTTTTTTGATTTTTCTAGACTTAATGAATGCATGCAAATGCGACTAGATGACATGCAAAAATATGAAACTACATGACGTAAGAAAAGGTGACCATGCATGATGACTCTTGAAAAATTGAATTTTAATGCAATAAAGAATGTAAATTCTAATCTAAATGACATGCGATATGGTGATGCATGAGCTTAGATGACATGGCATGGTAATGCATGAATGACGGGAAATTATGCATGAAATGCAAAATTATGACTACCCTAAATGACATGTGAGGTGATTTTTATAAAAAGGTACGAATGATTTTAGAGGAAAAATTGAATAAAATGATTTTCGAATCGCATGCATGGACTATGAAAATGCATGACAAATTAGACTATATGAAATGCAAATGAGACATCATAACATTTAATGAATTTTCGGCTTTTCAATGAATTGGTTCGACAATTAACACAAATTGATTAATTAAAATCCAATTTATATTAAGAGTCTTTTAAATGTGAATTCCGAAAAAAAATATGTGTTTTAATGATTTTGGTTATTTTTTGTGTTTTTTTTTTATGAAAAATGAATCAAATAAGGATATAATAAACCTTGAGCATAATACACCTTAAATTCCGAACTTTCTGATGAATTCGCTTCGTACCCTGAGGAACGGGTCAGAAGGTAATTTTATTAACGTCGTGCCATGGGGGTCGGGTCAGATAGTGAATTTAAAAATTTATCAATTCGGTCCCAAAGTTATGAGATAGGTTAGACAAATTGGTGTGCGGATGACGTCGTACCCTGGGGGTCGGGTCAGATAGTCATCACAATGCACATAATTCCGAGGGACAAGGCACAAGGGAGCATGTATTATACTCAAGGTGGATTATAAAAATATTTGAATTAAAATTAAAAATAATGATCTTCGGCCAACTAGGGATAGGTGCCGAAATTTTAAAGAGGATAAGCCCCTATCCACAAAGGATTCACATATCTTTTAAATTTAGGAAAATTATCTCTTGAGATTAGAAATGCATTTTTTAGATAATTTTCAGAATTTCAAAGATATAGTCAGAGGAGATTAAATCTTATCCACGACATGAACGTTCTTAAAAGATAAAGCAATGAAACCATCAGATAAAGTCGTTTAGCTCAAATCAAGGCTTATCCAAACAAACCCAATAGCTCACTACAAGAATATCCTCCATTACGTACGACAAATTTGGCCATGAGGGTGTACGCATGCCGAAAAAGAAATCTGTTTACCGAGATTCTATCCTTGAATGGTTTGTCGATCAAAGGAAATTTCATTCTATTAATCCTAAAAAAACGACACAGGACTTAACACATGGATCAACTTGTCTTAAAAAAGGTAAACAGATTTTTGCATCAACTCCCAGTGCGAACTTGAATTTGACAAGAAGGTGTAAAAATCCACGCTTAATTTAATTGCAGATTATACATGTTCATAATGATCCAAGAAGGACGATGCAGACTTCCAAGACATGCATAAACTAACAATTAAAGGTGAAGAGAAAGTTACCTCTTTAGCAAATTTCCAGCGCACTCTCAAGCTATGATCCGCGCACAAAGACTTGCGCTTTTGAGCCTGATTCACCACCAAGGTATTCTGAAAACAAACAACAGCAACTTGAGACCTTGATCAAGAATAGCCAATACGTAACAAGGGCTGCTAGTCGGCGAGGATCGTGGCTGAATCACAACGGAGGAAAGATCGGCAGCGAGGCGTTCGATGAAGGCGGTGAGACCGAAGAGCGCTCAATTGAACTTGGACGAAGAGGATTGTTTCGACCGGCGGGGGAGACAATCGAACTCTTGGATCTCCTAAGGCTCACGTTTGTTTACTCTATATGTCGAGGATAATAGTCACCGATCCCCGAGATTAGGAGCCAATGGTTGTATATATAGAGCTTCAGTCGCGAGTCCTAGTAGGGGTGGGATCTCTTGGGAACTGTTCAATGAGCAATCCTAGTTGGTGTAGAAGTTGTTACTAGCCATTGGATCATTACTTCCCACATCAACACAACTCTTAGTTGAGATAAGAATAAAACTCTTGACTTAATCTCAAATTTCAAGAAGTGTGATTCCGATTGTTCCCCCGATAAAATTCGGCCAAAGGATATTGAATGTGATGATGGCCGAATGTTCCCATGGGCTCCTGATGATATTTCGCATTTAATTAACTATTATGAATAATCAATTAAGGCCATCTCATTGTTAATTAACAAAAGTGGGCTGCCTTGAATTGGGTCCATTACCCCATATAAAATTCGGCACTGTCCATTCTATGTCACAGTCGAAAGTTCTAGTGCCATAAAGGGCTAGTTCTCAAATTTTCATATCCAATTAAGGCCTTTCTAAATAATTAACATTTAATTAAAATCCTTAAAAGTGAAATGAATTAAACCCAAGAACAAAGCAAATTCAGCATCCCTTCTAGCTAGAAGCGAAAATTTCATGTCGAGTTCGGTTTTAATCGCCAATTAGAATAAAGCTCAATCGACTTACTTTTGACCCTAAATGCAAATGACACAACTGACAGAAAATTCAATGCATGAAGAGTTTTTTTTTTTTGCGAGAATTATGATTAACTCTCATTTTATGTTTAAATGAAATGGATTCCTAAGAAAATCAAAATTTAGGTGTCAACGCAAGGCTAAACCTCGAGGACAGAATGGTAATTTCACATTTTCCGTCCGAAATTTCACTTTTCGAGTCTAAATTACCTTCGATGAGGCGACGTCCAATTCCTACCAAACATTGGAATTCTTCATTGTTCAATATCCGATTTCAAGACCCCATTCCATGTCTTAAGCCTCGAGGGGTCGGAATTCGGAACGTCACAATAGGTCTAGATCGTTTTATGGCTATTGTTTTGGCCTTTCTTTTTAGCTCTTCCCTATTCTGGTCGTTACATTTTGCTCTGACTATGCGGTTTTAGGCTGCCTTGTTTATCTTGCTGCCGTTCGGTCCTGACTTACCATTGGCCGCCTGTTTGGCCACTTTTGCTGCACTTTACTAGTTTGCAGCCTAGGTTGTTAGTAGTTTTTGCAGCTAGTTCACCGTTGAACCCCTTATGGCTCACTTAGTGCCATACTTGATTCATGGTTTTTGTGTCCACCATCACTTCTGTACCTAGCTTATTGAAAAGCCAATACACACTTACCTTACCAAAAAAAAAAAAAAAAAAACACTTGCAGGAACCGAATCTGCCATGGAACTGAAAACTTCAATTCGGGTTTGTAACACGATCCGTGAACACGCTTATGGAGGAGCGAGAAAGCAGAGCAAAGCAAGGCACGAACCAGAAAAGCTCTGCGAAAGTGAGTTTAATATGCGGAGAAGAATCTAACTAGAAAGAAAAAGGGTCAAGCTGGATCAATCTAATGCTTTGAAGTGGAAACATGACGGAGCATAGGCGTTTCGATGCACTTTTGGCTTTCTTTCTCTTCACCTTGCAGGTGAATTACATCTTGGAACCGACAAGAGAACTGTTATGGTCACCTGCTACATGGGAAAGTAGGACACAAAACAAAACAGGTAGCACAAAAACACAATTAGGATGATGCTGCGCTAATGTTAAGAGCGACCAAGGATGCGTAGAAACCGTCTTTGATGTTAATCAGAGAGTCGTGCTTTCCTTTCTCGATGATCACTCCATTTTTTACCACCACAATCACGTCTGCGTTCTTTATTGTTGATAATCTATGCGCCACTATAACTGTTGTTCTACTGACCATGACTTTGTCTAATGCATCTTGAACCACTCTTTCGGATTCAGCATCCAGTGCACTAGTAGCCTCATCGAGAAGGAGAATCTTTGGATCCTTCACTATAGCACGTGCAATGGCCACCCGCTGCTTCTGCCCACCGGATAACTGGATTCCACGCTCGCCTACCAATGTGTCATAACCCTGCATAGTCATTGTGATACCAGTAACTATGATTCTCGGGAAACATCGGTAGTTATTGCTCGTTTAATCTGCATATGTCTATCTTATGTAAGAGACGAGATAAACTTGCCTTTTGCAAACTACTGATAAACCGATGGGCATTTGCCAACTCTGATGCAGACAATATCTCCGCTTCTGTTGCCTCTCCATACTTTCCGTAGGCTATATTGGCACGGATTGTGTCATTGAACAGAACTGGTTCTTGGCTCACAAGGCCCATCTGCTGCCTAAACCACTTCAACTGAAGCTTCTGAATTTCGATCCCATCGAGTGTGACATGACCAGAATCGGGGTCATAAAACCGTTGCAAAAGCGCAATTACAGTCGATTTCCCACTCCCACTCTCTCCGACTAAAGCAACAGTCTGAAAAAGCAAAAATCACAGTCCAATATGTGCATGTTTTAATCTCAGCATGTGTTTAGCACATAATAATTGGCTGGAACTTAGATAAGAACAGAAATAGATCGTTAAAGGAAAAAGTGAACGGATTATCATAAAGCTTTACTTTGCCGGAATGAATGGTCAAGCTAAGATCTTTGAAAATTTGTATATCTGGGCGAGAAGGATACTTGAAGCTGATGTGACGAAGCTCTATTTCTCCCTTCACATTTTCTAGTGTTTCTCCGGAGTCATCACGGGGGTCTATTATCAATTTTCTGTCAATGATTTCGAAAACTGAGGCAGTTGCTCTCCTGGCTTTGGTGGTGTCCTGAGAGAGGGAACTTGTCTGGGTAATTGCAGTAGCTGCCATGGTCAGAGCAAAAAACACCTGCAAAGCACAAGATAGATAAATCATCAAATGAGATGCAGAAATTGAAATTGTCCTCTCCTAAAAAATTTGGCTCAATGACCTCGTTAGTGTTTCAGGGAAACTGACAAAACAGGAAAAGATAATCTTACGCGGAAAACTCCTGAAAATGTTGTCTTGCCATCCTGGACAAGTCGAGCTCCAGCGTAGAAGCAAGTACCATAGACTGCGAAAAGTATGAAGACCGATAGGCCAAACCCGACACCGCTAATCAAACCTTGTCTTATTCCGGCTTTCATCGGCCCTTCGCATTTCTTGGCATAAAGTTGCATGATCTTTTCTTCGGAACAAAATGAAGCAACTGTCCTGATGCTTCCAACTGCATCGGTAGCTACTTGACTGGCTTCCTGGTACATCATCTGCGAACAGAGAGACTTTGCTTAACACCGCCGATATCGAAATATCTAGGCAGTTATGGCAATTTTTAGCTATTGTCTCTCTTGAACACTCAAGTGGACAGTGACTAGACATGCATAAGTTATTAGGATCATAAATGGCAAATTAAGGAATGTGTACCTTGGCATCTGCGCTGAATCCTTTAATGAATTTTACTTGGATGAATCCATTAGCAAATATCAGAGGGAGCAACACAATGATGATGAGCGCCAATTGCCAGCAAGTTGCAAAAGCGATGACTAAACCAGCAACTGCAGATGCACTGTTTTGAACGAGCTGGGCTACTGCGTCCCCAACTAGGGCCCGCACAGTTGCTGCATCTGCTGATAGTCTTGCGCCAATGACACCGCTGGAGTGCCCCGGCTCATCGAACCAACCCACCTCCATGTGCACCACCTTCTCAAAACACATTGATCGTATCCGCTGGATTAATCTGCAACCTGCTATCGAGAAGAAGTATGTCCTCGCTGGATATGCTAGTAATGACACCAGGCCGGCAGTCACGAACATCAATGCCCAAAACTTTGAATCTTTCCTTAGTTTATGAGGTTCTTCATAAAATGCCCTCACAACACTAGATATTAGTACACCAAAAATGGGGAATACGGTACCCGCAATGATTGCAAAAATAGATCCTATTAGTAGCACAGGAACTTCCGTCATATTAAGATACGCAAGACGACGGATAGAAACTTCCGCAGCTGTTTCTGTTTTATCCAAGGAAGAGGATTCTGGACTTCCAGGTGCACCATCGGGGATATTTGATCCCATGGGAAGACCGAACGAGATAGATAAGGAGCGGCGGCTTCTACTTCCCTCACCTGATGATCCCCGACTTATGGATCTCAACAAGGACATTCTATGACTAGATCGTCTACCGTCAAGGAGATTTTCTGATGTAATTTGATCATCTGTCACATGGTCTTTCTCTCTGTTTACTTGCTGGAGGCGTATCAGCTGACCATATGCTCCATTGGGATCTTCTAGCAGTTCTGAGTGTGTACCTGATCAAATTTGCGAAAATATTAGCTCTTGCTCTGTAGTTTTTTGAGCTTGCACTCGATTATAAAATTGAAGTCCCCACCGTTCAAACAGGATATTCATATCAGGTCAACCAGGTATTGGCTTTCATTTGGGACACGTTATGGCTAAAAATTCATGATTTAGTACCTCTCTCCACTATCTTTCCTTGGTGAATGACAGCAATCATATTAGCGTTCCTGACAGTGCTCAAACGATGTGCTACAATGACAGTGGTTCGATTAGCCATTATCCTGTCCAGTGCCTCTTGTACTATCCTTTCTGATTCTGCATCAAGTGCGCTCGTGGCCTCATCTAAAAGCAAAATCCTAGGATCTTTTAGAATTGCTCTCGCAATGGCAACTCTTTGCTTCTGTCCTCCCGAGAGTTGACTACCGTGCTCACCGACCATCGTATCCAGTCCCTTGATGCAAAGATGACAAAAAGTTGAGACTCACAATACAATGAATCTCGCTTAGCATAGAGGTAAAATGATCAAACTAAATATCTCAAAACCTTGGGCAGTTTATCAATGAATTTAGCGGCATTGGCTAGTTCTGCTGCAGCTCTTATCTCTTCCATGGTTGCATTCTCTTTTCCATAGGCAATGTTATCCTTGATGGTTGATGCAAACAACACGGGTTCCTGGCTCACAAGGCCGATCTTACTCCGTATCCATTTGAGCTGAAACTCCTTCAGATTTATGCTGTCGATGAGCACTTCACCCGCTTGCGGATCATAGAACCTCTCTAGAAGACTTATCACGGTGGACTTTCCACTTCCACTTTGTCCAACCAAGGCCGCGGTTGTCCCACTTGGTATGTATAGAGAGAATCCATTGACTATCAGCTCATCTGGTCTGGCCGGATAGCTGAAGTAAACATCCTTAAGTTCTATGTCTCCATGAATCTCATCCAACGTCCTGCCACAGGTGTTGCAAGAATCGATCTCAGACTTCCTGTTGATGGTCTCAAACATCTTATGTGCTGCAGCTTGACCAGCGGCAAATGCGGTCATGCAGGGAGAAGCCTGTCCTAAGGACCTGAGAAGAAAGCCATAGCCATTCATTTATTATGAGTCTGCTGCAGCACAAACAAAATAATGCTATAAATTGATTTGTGTCCAATCTCTCTCCAATGTAAACATCCTATTGCTTGCATGATTTGAAATAATCAATTATTAGCTCCATGTTGAAACGGAATAACATGTATCCATAGCTCATCAATGTATTCAAAGTTGAATGAAGTCCAAAGTGCGACTAACGTTGAACCAGTTAAAACAGCGACAATGACATTGAGTACTTGACCCCCGGTATATCCTTTTTCCAGAATCATCTTTCCTCCAAACCATATTGCCAGTGCATAACTGCAGAAGATAATCAAAAAGGCTGTACCAAGACCTAATCCAGCGGCCATGCCTTCATGAACTCCCGATTTGTATGCATCCACAAGGAACTTGTTGTAAGTTGCTATAGCCTGCTTCTCCCCGGTAAATGATGCCACCTAATTGCACCAAGTGACTGCCATCATCTCAGAGTCAAAATTTTATATAAAAAAGTTCTATATGTTTGATGGACTCACAGTTCTAATTGACCCAATAGTTTGGTCAACAACATTTGCCGCTTTTGAATAAGCGCTTTGTCCCCGTGATGCCATCTTGCCTATGATCAGGGACATGAGGGCACCAGAGGCCACAAGGGGAGGAATAGATGATAACATGACCAAAGTAAGCAGCCACCCTTTAGTAAATGCGATGATGAATCCTCCGATGAACGTCGACACGAGCTGTATGAACTTTCCTACCTGCAGAAATTACGGAGTTTAAAAATATAAGACACCATCCATTCCTGTGTAGCGGGAAAAATCGTCTGGGTTTCCTTTTCCTCTAGTTCAGGCTTCCATTTCGAAATGTTACCTTCTCACCCATGGCATCTTGTATAAGAACGGTATCACCAGACATTCTTCCCACAACCTCCCCCGTCGTTGTTTCCTTATCGAAAAAGGCAATGTCCTGTCTCAGTATAGTCCGCAGATACAGTCCCCTAATCCGAGCGGCTTGTCTCTCTCCCGTGACCATCCAGAAAGTTACCTCTGACAAAACAAGTGATGCCACAGTTCATTCCCACTTGCTGATGCAAACTCCAGTAGCTTTCTTTTTTGGGGAGAGATATACTTACGAAGAAATGCCATCACACCAGTAAACACTGCCAGGTAGATAAACTTCAGAGATATCTGGATTTACAGAGTTATGAGTGTACCATATCAGTTAGAAGGATAGACTTCTCCTTATGAGTAAAGACACATAGAATAGATAACCAGGTACCTGTTTTCATGATTTTATTAATAAATTATTCATGTTAAGAACTTTGATGACTTGAACTCTAGCGTCTAGCCTCAGAATATGAACATTATGCTTCAACAGTTGTTACCTTGGAAACAAGGTGGACCAGATTTTTGTTGTGCTGGTTAGTTCCAAATGAATCAATCAATTGCCCGAGAAGTACTGTCATGAGGGGCATGCCTAAGCCATTGCCAGCAGCACCCATTGTACCCACAAGCATAAAAAACATGTCGGTGAAATCTGCGAACAAGAACAGCTTGTGAAAGAGAACTGAATTATTTTTCTCATCGTCTTTGCTCTTTTCAGGCCTGTCCTCGGCCTCTGCATGACTCGTCGAATTAGTAGCTACACACATTTCTATGTCCACGTTCGAGCTGCTTTGTGTAGACATCATACCAGCTAGAATATCACCATATATTGCTCGCAACTACTTCATTGAGTTTGTCCTGAAACTATCTTGCATCTGTAGAAGAAAGTCAGCTACCGGAATCACTAACTGCCAAGGCAAGCCAGGAAAGTAGAATGGCTCGAATACGTATCGTCAGTCAACAAGCGAAAACAAGCATCTTTTAGTACGGCAACGGCATCCAAGCTAATAAGAATTGAAGAATCCTGGAAATACCAAATTTCCTTGTGTTCAAGCATACCAACCTCTGATCTGCTTCTGCTTACGCAAAAATGTCGACGGGGAAAGCCAGGCTTAACGGAACGAATTAAACAACAGGTGACAAAAAGGAGGGAGAAAATCATGGTAGTTTTTCTTTCTTTACCCAGAAGCTAAAAAAGGATCACCAACTAAACTCAGTGTGGTTTCTTTATCTTCCTCCTCGAACCAATACTCTTCCTTTTCCCACGTAAAAGCCTTTCAACCAAACTCGAAATTCACGAAATGCTACTTCAAGAAACATTACAAAAACAAGACGAGGTAGACTATAATATATCAAGAATCACTAACTCTCTGATCTTATGCATGTTATGAAATCGCCAAAGCCAACCATCATGGGCAACCACAGAGGGTTTGATCTGATCGACCATCACTAATTGCTCCCACGCTTCGACGCCATAATCAACATCATGAGACTGAACCAAACCAAATCCAAGATGCCATTTTCTTTCCGCAACATAGAGACAAAGCAGGAAAAGGTAACTGAAAAGAATTCAGTGCGATACCTTGACCACACCAGAGAGCTCAAAAGGGTAGTTTTTAACGCAGGTAGTAGCGGAGGAATCGTCCCCTACTTCTTCCAATGCCTTGAGAATTGCAATTCAACGGCTACTAACATTGTAAAGCCCACTGAGATTGCTTTGAGGGCCAACCATTTTTGTGCCTTATAACCGAAAGATTGGTCAGTCGTTTCCTGGTCACAATCACTGGGACTCTCTCTTGTGTCAACCATAGTAGTTTTGTATTATCTTTTGTTTATTTAAATAGCATATGTAACATGTTTTGTCGGAGAGAATCCTAATAACATAATGGTACTTTCTAGTTGCTCGTGTTTCGCAGCTTCTTTTTTAGGCATCAAAATGTGTAGTGGGTGGAAGCAATGCCTTTTAAAAAGACCCACCATTGACTCGACCCAATATATAAAACGAATGATTCATCATGCCGGCAAGTACCAATGATTCTCGATATTTGAAACGTGTAAGGCCAAGATAATTGCCCGAAAAGTCCTAAAACTATTATACAGTAACCAATTTAGTCATAATTTTTTTAAAATTTTGTCAATTTAGTCCTAAACCTTTTGAAATTTGTCAATATAGCCGTAAACTTGTTATTTGTATAATCGGCCAAAAGGACTAAATCGTCAAAAAAATTTAGGACTTAGTTGGTAAAACTTCAAAAGATTAAGGATTAAGTTGGCAAAACTTCAAAATGTTTAGAACTAAATTGACCACCATATAATATATTTAGAACTTTTTGGACAATTTTCGTTCGTTAGGCCAAAGCTGGGTGAATCTTGACTACCTGTTGTCTACCTAGTTATTAATCGTGAATCATTTTTTTAAGGTTTCTAAAAAAATTAGAGCCCCATCTCGCTTAGCCCCTAGCAAGTATAGATTAATGGTAGGCGAGATTAACGTGAAGCGGGACTACAGTATAAGAATTTTACAAGAGGATTGGTTATGTTACTTACGACAATTTTATTTTTATGCTTAGATGGAATTGATTGAAGCTTTTGAACGTGAATCCATGATGATGATGATGATGGTGATGATGGGACGCTAAAGACTAAAAGAGGACTATTATGCCGTAAAAGCTAGCAGAAAGAATCGGGAATGCCGACGGTAGTGGAGTGAGAAAGTGAAATTCATTTCAGCTTCTCAACGATAAAGAGGAACCCCACGGACAAAAGAAAAAGGAGAAGAGAGAGAAAAAGTCGAAAGAAAAGGAAAACAATTATTAATTCAGTTCTAAACTTATTATATCGATGACTGATGCTAATTCAATTATGTACGTTCCAGTTTTGCTAATGTAGGGCCTGTTTAATTCATCATTTGACTAAGAGACTTTGAGAAAATGTAAAAAATTTTGGGTTAAAAGCCTTTTGCAAAATACAAGTAATGTTTGGTAAAGTGTATTTTAAAAACACATCGAAAAGCAACATTGACATAAATCCTGTTTGGTGAAAAATAAAATTTGTAAAGTATTTTTGCTTTAAAAAAAAAAGCTGCAATGGCCGGCGATGGCGGCGGCGGCGGCGGCAATTTACGACTGACGGCGGCGGGGCCAACGGCGATCGACAGGGTGTGGCGAGTGGCGGTGGGCGGTTGCATATATACTTTGGGCTAAGGGATTTTAGAAAGCATTTGAGATGCAAGTGCATCTAGCTAAAGTGAGCAAAAAATTGAACCAAACAACATTTGCATTTGGCCAAGAAACTTTAGAGGCCAAATGCTCATCTGCAATGCTGAACCAAATAGGCCCGTAGTCCTAAACATTTGCATGAAATACAAATGCGATCTTTCTGGCCAATTGCCACTAGAAATTGCTAATATGGTGATTCATATATTGTTCACGTCGTCATTCCATGTAGGACGGCCTACAATGATTGGACATCATCTTAGCAATTTTTTGTAGCAATTGTTGGGAAGAACCGCATTGAAATTTCACACAAAAATTTAGGGCTACATTAAAAAATTTAAAAATTTATGACTGAATTGATATCCATATAATAAATTTGGGACTGATTTGGTAATTATCTCAAGAAAAGGTAAAGCTTGAGTGAGGTTTCAAAAGGAATATGAAAGAAGAATACTCAAAAGATAAAATTATTGATGCACAAGAAAAGATAGATCCCTCATCTAGTCTCTGGTGGCAATATCAGATTTTATATCTATTGAAATGTATCATAGCCGACGGTCTCTTTCAAGTCTTGCTTTTAAAAGTGTGATTAAGACTAGAATGGTCTCCTCTTCGTTGCAAGAAAAAGTTTAGTGAGCTTGACCATAAAAGTAGTTGCCGCCTTAGCAAAAGTAATATCTACTTAATTTGTTTTTTTTTTTATCTTTCGTATCTCAAACTCTCCTCTCTCTCACTTTCGTTCCATCACTTTACCGGACGTGGAAGTCAAACCCTGCACCTATTATTATACCTCTCTGTTTTATGCCTTCCAAATATATTAATATGAAGAAATATATGAAGGTAATGTCACATAGCAATCTCTCAATCGATCTAATTGTACCTCTAAATGTTTAATGCCATTATTGGATATTTTGAACTTAAATGGCATAATTCAGTGGGAAAAATTCAAAAAATGGCCTAAAGTCCTCTTGTCTTCTCAAATAAGGGCCTGAAGTGACAATAAAATTTCAAAAAAGGGCTTGATTTCAAGGGCATTTTCATCTTTTTACTTATTTGATTTTTTTCTTTTTTACAACACTTTTTTTATATGTCTTTCTCAAAAAAAAAAAAAAAAAAGAACACACCACACACACAGGCGGGAGGGGGAGCCTTCCGGCCTATGGCCCCCGTCCACTCTCGGACGACTGCCAACGACCCCCGCCTAGATCCGGGAGAGGGCCCGACCCTCTCTCGATTTTTGCGAGGGCCAATGGCCGTCTCCTTTGGTCGGCGTGGTCGTCGGCCCTCTTTGGGGTCGCCGGCGACCCGCCGACCTTTGCCGCACCCGCCGAACCCCCTCCGGCAGCCACAAGCGAAAGGGGTAGCCCTCCCGCCTATATGCCTCTTCTTCTTTTTTCTTCTTTTTTTCCTTTTTTTAAATTTTTAAAAATCATAAAATAAAAAATAGAAAAAATGAACAAAAAAATTAAAATATGAAATGACGAAAATGCCCTTCAGGTCGTACCCATTTTTAAAATAATATGGCCACTTTAGGCCCTTAATTGAAATATATCATATCACTTTGAGCCATTATTTGAAACAGAGTTCACTTTGAGCTCTTATTTGAGAAAATAAGATGACTTCATGCCCTTTTTTTTTAGATTTTTCCCTTATTCAGTTTCTTTTTAACTTTGATGGTAATTCTCATTTATTAAGGCAATTATATAAGTATTTTAAATAGATTTTTCTTTTCCGTTTGATTTATTATTCTATTTTGAGGATATTACAAGAGTTTGCTTTAAATATTGCTACGTCAACTCCGGCTGTGCCACGTCAGCAATTTCCATCCAAAAATTAGCCGGAAGGACCGAATTGAAAAAATACAAAAAAAAAAATTAAGACTGAATTGACACAATTGTAATAGGTTGAGTACTATTTTTGTAATCCTCTCGCTATATCTACTATTAACTTTAGGTTAGTGAACTAGTTGAGGGATGATAGTGACTTTTATCTTTTCCTTGTTACCTTTGCAATCCAAAGATTTCGGTTATGTTATGCGAGAATTGTTTCAGGTTGAGCAAATGTAGAGGATAGATGGAAGAGGGGATAGTTTTTTTGAGAGAAAATGGATGAGAATTATTTAATTTGTTAACTAACCCACTAAGGTTCGTTTGTTTAACAGGAAGTAAACTTTGCTAGAAAATATTTTCGAAGGTATTTATTTTCAGGGAAACTATGCTTGGTTGTGTTCTGCAAATAATGCTGTAGTCACTCTTCCACGTTTGCTACAAGAAAAATTAGAAAACACACCTTTTTAAAGAGTTTTAGATATAAAACATTCAATCAGAAACAATCCAATAAAAATAAAATAAAATGCTGGAACTGAAACCCGACACCACCCGAAAACCTCGAATCGGGTTTGTAACCCAGTCCGAGAACACAGTTATGGGGAAAGCAGAGCAGAGGAAGGCACATCAACCCGAAAAACTCCGTGGACCGGAAGGAGGGCTCTCGGTTCACTCCTCGACATGGGGAGAATTACAAAAAAAAAAGTCATAAATTTATTATAATTATATCAATTCAGTTTTATTTTTTCCCAATTCAGTCACAAATCTTGTCACGCCTTGACTCTCGAGCCCGCGACATCCCTTGTCAAATCGCCACGAGGTCATAGAGATAGCGTCCCAGGCACACTATCGACCTATCAATTACTTACGCAAGTGGAAACGTTTTTAACTCCCTGACAGCATAATCAAATAGGGATAGAAAAGTAGGCAGTCACAACAGTCATTCAAAAACATACCATTATAAATCACTCGACATACACAGATAAGTCTTAACCCCATTGGGTTATAGCTAAATAAATAATCCCTTACTTCGGGGCGGTTCACTAGATTAACTTTTCATCTACTCCAAACTTATAAACCCAAAAGCCAAACCTTGACGTCCATGAGTCTTCATTCGAATGGACCTGAAATTGTTATCCCACGACGGGGTGAGAATAAATCTCAGTGAATCAAGTCTATGCTCGGTTAGGAAACTGATTCCCCTAGGGGATCCTAACCGAAGGCTCACATAGACATGAATAACACCCAAACACAGTCACAACATCAAACTACATCAACATGCACACTTACCAGCCTTCAGCCACACATAATGTAATATTTGACTCGACTCAACAATCATATCAATCAATCACAGCATCACATTCACAAATATGCACATGACATCACACAAGTCCATTTATTAATGATGATCGTGCCTCCGGCACATGAGAGGATCTACGCGAAAGAGGGCGTGATTCGACTCTCACAAATAACGCGATCTAACACCTTAATGTGATCCAGCGTTCTACCGGTAGAATCGGCCTACGTTCCTTTACTCTCGGCAACGGCTACTACAAGCGCTGTATCCAGTGCACCCGTTGCACGGTACGCGCAGTAGGCATCTCTATACGGGGCGACGGTCCAACATCCATTGCGATCGGCATCCGACCAGCTCTGCATCCGTACTAGTTAACACCGAATTAGAGTTGTCGCGCTTCTGGCAAGTCGTCTGGTTCCATTAGATTGGTACGGTACGAACCTGCCAGGAATGCATTATCGTTTTTCCTCAAATGACCATACAATCCACATCCAGCAATCAACCCATTTCATTATCTTCGGTTAAGGCCAGATGCTCACTTAGGCATGTACAAATCTTGGCCAAATGCCATTTTCATGCTAAAATATGTATTTTGACTTTGCACACGGTCATATGCAAATGCAAACTATCCACTAGTCACCACCACCACACACAGGGCGATTAACCCCCAATTATTAATCCAACAGCCACAGTCACTCCAGCCAATCAATCAAGCCATCCAACGAGGCAATCAATACAAACACGAACAATCAATCCGATTAGGCCACATAAAAGCTCGAATTCGTGCAATAATTATTTATTAGTCAAACCAATCGATTTAAATCATCGATTGCTCACTCGTCTCTAGCCTATCGCTCGCTCGCGATCAAACCACGGCAATCCTTTGCCCAATCAATCAATCAATATTCATCTACCAACAATTAGCCACGGACAATTCAATCAACTCGGCTAACCTAATCGATCGGCCATTTAACCTAATCTCAATTTCTATTTCAACCGGTCCCGATCGCGTACCTAAAATCCACAATTAACAAAACGACTAATACTAGGCGCAATTAGCGCCCTAACCAAGGATTAGGGTCAACTCACTCTCAATTTAAGCTCGGGCGGTCTCACAACGACGGCGCGAGCGGCGACGACAAACGGCGACGGCGATGACGGCGACGGTTCTCAGGGACTCTAGGGTCTAATGTGAGGCGACTTGCCCCAAAACCTCGGGGGCACCACGGGGAGGTCCGGCAAGGCGGCGGCGGCAGCAGCGGCGACGGCGGAGCTCCGGCGAACGGCGGCCGGCTGTGAACAGTAACGGTCAGAATGCGAAACAGGGGAAATCGGGCCGTTTGGGGGTGTTTCCCGGCGCCGAGGGCCGAGGCGAGGCCGGCTAAGCTTAGAGGGCTCACCTAGGGGTCGGAGGGGGTCATTGAGACCAGATGAGGGCAGTGGAGAACGGCCGGAGGTGGCGGAACAGCAGCCGAACAGAACCGACGAAACAGGGTTCTCGCGCGGCAGTGAACAGGAGGTGGTCGGAGGCGATTTTCGGCCACCACGCGCGGCGGCGAGCTCCGCCGAGCTCAGGGAAGTTGGAGAGGGGCCTTGGGAGTTCGTTGGTGGTGGCGGTGAGAGGCGGCGTCTTCGGAAACGGCCGGATTGAAGAAAAACACGGAACCGGTCGAAAACATGGTACCATGGGTTTGGGGCTGATTGCGGCGGCTCTGGTGGCTAATCAGCGGTGGGGTTGGATCAAAGATGTCGAGAGGAGGCCGAGGGACGAGGCCGAGGTAGTGGGTGGTGGCGGTGGCGGCCAGAATGGCCAGAGGAGAAGGCGGCAGCTCTGGGGTTCTAGGGCTGAAAACAGGGGACGGGGTTCCCGCGGCGGTTCAGCGATCGTCCGGCGGTCGACGGTGGTCGGGCTTGGGTCAGGGCGACGGCAGCGAGCTGCTGAAGGTGGTGGCCGCCGGTGGTGAGGTAGTGGCGCGCCAAAACAACGGAGAAATGAGGAGGTTTGGCTTGGGGAGGGGGAAGACCACGAGAGAGAGAGGGGGGGAAACAGAGAGAGATCGTGAGAGAGAGCAGGAGAGAGAGAGAGAGAGAGAGAGAGAGAGAGAGAGAGAGAGAGAGAGAGAGAGAGAGAGAGAGAGAGAGAGAGAGAACGGATGAGGGAGAGAGAAGAGAGGGACCCACAAAGACTTTTGGGGCATTTTTGTCCCATATGCAAATATCTAGGGGCATTTTGGTCATTTGGCGAATCGGGACTGAAACGAATTTTCGGTACAACGGGCAAATGGTATTTTGATAATTTCATAGGCTAGGCTCGGTCGGGATTAAGCTGGGGTCGCGAGGATTGAAATCCTAATTTACGGCGACTAAGAATTCGAAACCTAATCTAAACTGACTGACGTTTCAGAAATCGTCCAATTATCGTCCCTTCAGTCCTTATGATCGAATATATTTTATCGACCGAAATTCAATTTTTAATTCCTTTTATTGAATTCGGGGACTTTGCTGAAGTCGGATTTCCAGTGCGTCACAAATCTTTTATGTATGTCAATTTAGTCCTTTCCGGCCAATGTTGGCTAGAATTGCTAATGTAAAAATATTTTTTTGATTTTTTTGTTTTTATTTGTTTTTATTTTTTTCTCTATTTTTTTTTCTATTCCCTTTCTTCTTTCTCTATCTAGTCGCTTCGCAATCGGCTAGAGGACAGGACTAGTGAGGCTCGCCCTCGCCGACCCCTTGCCTATGATTGGTCATCGGATCTCGGCAACTGGATGGAGGAAGAAGGAAGGGGGGAAAAAGAAAGAGAAAAAAGAAAAAGAAAAAGTAATTAAAAATATAAAATTCGAAAAAAAAAATTATCCACGTCAGCGCTGGCCTCATCACGGCAATGATTCCAGCCAAATTTGGCAAAAAGTATTTAATTGGTACAAATACAACATATTTAGGATTGAAATGACATAATTGCATAGATTTATGACTTTTTTGGTATTTTTTTTTTGCGTGTTCAACCCGTGATGTGTAAGCAGGGTGTGCAAACTGGACCGGACCAGGCAGGTTGGTCCAGTCCTTGAGGTGGACGATCCGGTCCCCGGTTTCATGTGTTAGGATCGGATCGGACCACCTATAATATATATATAATTAGAAAAAAAATAGAAATATTTGAAACCAAAACAAAACAATGATTAAAAAAAACTTACATACCTTGTTATTCAACCAAGGTTATAAATTGTAAATTAACATGCAATCAAAGCATATTTTATTCTACGAACTAGATTTTTATAAGCAGTTGGTTGGTATTAGCGGTCCTATTGGGCCGGGACCCAGACCGGACCGATGGTCCTGATCCGATCCGATCCCTGGTCCCAAAAATATGGAGATCGGGACTACTGGTCCGGCCCTCGGTTCCATGCCGGGATTGGATCGGTCCGGACTATGCACACCCCTATGTGTAAGTAAACTTGAGTTTGATGCTGCCGAGTCTGATGAGCAATGATAAAGGGTCCAGGTGGATCAATCTCATGCATGCACATTGTACCTAGATGGCTGTCAACCAACACGTTATGTTCAGTAATATTGAGCTGTAGGTCGACAAAAGAAGGAAAAGTGGACTCTTCAGCATTAGATAAAAGTAGAGCACGCACAAAAAGGTGAAAGGAAGAAAGGGAAACAAAGGGAAAGGAAAAAGGAAAGGGAAAAGGAAAAGTAAAAGATGGCTTTTGTGCGTACACGCTACCGCGACCTGGTCGAGCCAAATTAACTTCATTTCGCAATGCCCTATAAGGACTTGAACCCTTTTTGTTAATCTAACCGGAGTAAATCGAAATTATGTGAATTTTTGAACTTCGGGATCCGATTTTGGAGTTGTTAAAGCTATGGAGTTACATGAAAAAGGAAATATTAGGGTGCTGTGGAGCCACGCGGTTTGATGAGAAATCGATTTGGAGCGACGTTTTAACTCGAGCGAAATTTTAAGGTTTTGAATATTCGCTTTGAGCGAGCGTTTTGTTGGTGCATAAGAGTTATTTTGTCGGTGTTTAAGCCTAGTTTAGGCGATTGAGGTAGTGTTTTCATTTGATGTTTATGTCGTTTCTCGTTTATTTGACCGTGAGTTCGGCTATTCGAGTAACGTTGGTAATTTGGTTTTTGGCTTTCCCAATTGAGTGGTGCTATCTCTTCTTCGAGTTTGTAAACTCATACGAAAGTGATTTGGATTAGATATAAAATCTAGATCATCAAGCATGTGCTGCTCTTTTTTTATGAATGGTTTTAGAAACGTGCAACGAGAGGTGTTGTGAAAGTTTATATACATACATATGTATTGCTGTGCGAATCTGGTTTAAGAAATGAATTCTAAAATGATTTGAGTATTTTATCAAATGTACCTTTGGAGGATGAGTTGAGTTACAAAATATTTTCTGTATGGTTTGTTAAATATGTTCTGGTTTATAAGATTGATTCTAGATTGGATTTTTGGTTTTGGCGCATAATTATCTGCTGATAATAAGTAGAGACATTGCGAAGGGAAATCTTGGTCGCCTTGTCACCATGCATTGTGTCGTGATCATAGTTGGATATATTGAACGATAAATTAATCAATGGAATGGAACAATGACACATGATTTGATAGAAAAATGGCCGTGTCATTTCTCCATTCTTGTTGGATTTTGGGGTGTGGTGACATGTTCTGTTCTTTCTCTACGGGTGAAAACATGGCAGAGCGCAGGCCTATGTTACAAATCAATTTTGATTACCTCTTCGCCATGCACGTTATGAAAGGAGAATTCTTCCAATTACGGCTTTAGAGAAACTAAAGCTCCTTCAAAAGTGGAGAGAAAAAAAAAATTCCTCTAGAGAAAAACATTTTCCCCTCTCTTTCCTCCAACTCGCCCATGGTCGGCGAGCAAGACTGATCTAGTCGGACTCGGGCGAGGCGAGGCGAGGCTAGGCCAGGCCTCGGCGACCTTGAGCTCGACCTCACCTCACCTAGTCAGATCCGGCGAGGCGAAGCTCGGCCTCGCCACCTTGAGCTCTACCTCACTCACCGGCCACGGGCAAGTTGAAGCCTCACCTATGGCCGGTTGTCAACCATCACCGTGGCCAGTGACCAATGGAGGAAGAAACAAAAGAAAAAATAGAAAATACTTAAAATATAATAGTATTAAGAATAAAATATTTAAAAATATAAAAGTATAAAAAAAATTCATAATTTTCCTTACCAAATAGCAGAAAGTACCTTTTAGTTTATTTTTATATTTTAGCCAAATATCGAAAAATATTTTCATTTTCCTGGAAAACTGTTGGAAAATCCTTTCCATCAACTTCGCATTGTCCGCAAAACAAATGGAGCTAATCATTTTGTCTGCTCAAGATATATGTACGTGTTGTCTCTAGACCACTTGTTTCATCCTTATCAATTCCAAAGAGATGTACTATTCTTACATGATCATCGTATAGTATGTGTTGTCGCCTAAGTGTTCGCATACCCAAAATAAGGTTAATCGACAAACCTATAAGCAACCATAAATGAGCAATCAAATGTAAACGAATGATTCGGGCCCAACATCTTCACGTTATGCCCTTAAGACAAATTTGTCCCATCCACCAGTACCCAAGGTTCTTGGACAATTGCCTCCTAGGATAGAACAGATCGCATTTCCTCTAAAGCGGTACTTCTTTAGAGGAAACTTTCGAATGCAAATTTACAGAGTAATCACACAAATGATGAAGATGAAGAATGAATGACAAAAAATGACAGTTTGAATGCAGGAGTCAATGTTTGTATTTATAAGCAATGAAGCGGTTTAAAACGAAGAGTCACAAACCCGAATAGACATCTTCCAAAAAATGAAGAGTCACGAACTCGAAGAGACATCTTCCAAACGAATATCTTTGTTCAAAGAAAAAATCAAACAAACATGTCTGTTTGTTTTTCAAAGAAAAAAAATCAGACAAACATGTCTGTTCGGATTTGCTCTATCACCCTTCTCATTCATCTTCTTATGGGATTTGGAGACCAAAGTCCCAACAGTATATTGATTGCTTTTTTCAAATTGTTAGCACATAAAATTTTGCCTATGACCCAATCATGCATGTGAAGTAGGGCTAAGCATAATGGACTGATAGAACTAGGAACCACCCAAACCGGACTGGCTGGGTTGGTACGGTTCCAGAGGCTTAGTTTCGGTTCCCTCTTGGAGAGGGAACCTGGCCGCCTAAGTATATTTTATTTTGTACTTTTTTTTGGATATGAACATAAACTTAATTTAGCCTCACATCACATCTTTGTGAATGAAAAGAATGATTATTCGACCACAATTTGACAAAAAGGATGGAAGGGCCAAGTACTTATAGCAAGTCATTCTCTCAACAAGTTTATAGCAAGTTATTCTTTCTCTTTATTGTCTCTTTGTTGTCTCATGTCGATTAAAAGACACAATGAGAGAGAATGATTTGCTACAAGATAGCATGCGTATCTCACTTATTTTAATCTTCGATCGGTTCCTTTGGACTGCTTGGGACCGGACGTGCAATTCTCGATTCCAAACACCTCTAGTCCTATCCCTGGTCCCTGAAATTGGGAACCGGAACCACCAATCTGCTCCTCGGCTCCTGAGGGAATTGGATCAACCCGTTCCATGCTGACCCTAATGTGAAGCCAATTGTGAAACGATTCTCTCCATATTCTTACACGAGCTCTAATGATCTTTCGCTGCTTCGCAGGGTGGCCAAAGAATGTCTCCTTTTAAGTCCAAGTGGGCTTAACTTGGGGTTTGGTTTTGAATTGGTTCTACTTGGGAACTCGGACTCAACCTGGGAACACGACAAGGTGAATTCTCGTGTAGAACGGACGACTCCCTTAAAATCGGAAACCAAACTGATCAAGATGGGTTCCTAAAAAAAAAAAAAAAAATTCAGGGACCAGACCAGTTCCCATGTAAACCGGCTTGAACCGGTTGTTAAGATAGGTTAGGTTCGGCTCCTGCGTTAAGCCGATCGGATTGCTCACTTCTCCGGACAACAATCATATCAGCTGTTCCTGAAACCAACTCTGAAGAAAGTGTTTCATGAGGTGGTATCATGATGTGGAAGAGGATGTTATACATGGTGAGTTATTTAATGATTCACCAGATTGATCAACACCGAATGGAATTACTCTACGTTTGAGTAATTTGCATAGCATCAAGCAATTGATCCTCATGTGGTGTTGACAGTTTATCTGGTCTGCAAAGCCCTTTGAAAAAGTGGAGATATCTTCAGTTTTTACTACAGAATCAATAGATTTCCAGGAAAGAAAATGTTATTCCATCAAACACCACAGGCCGAGCTATATAGACTCGTACAGTGGGAGGATAGAAGCACCTATGACCGTTATGCCTCTAGCTGATGAAAACACAAGGCGATGACAGTGGATCCAGCTTTGTTTTGAAATAGTCCCTGGTCGTTGGTTGAAGAAATTCTCAAAAGACGACGCCATATCTAATGCCCGTGAGGGTAGCCGATCAACCACACTGCAGTAGCAAATGCCTCAACCCAAAAACGCTTAGGACAGAAGTTCGAAACGTCTTACTTAATCCAAGTTCTGTAGTTTTTCAACATTTGAGCTCTGCTAAGCCATTCTGTTCAGGCGTTTTTGGACAAGCTTTCATGTGTTGGACGCTGTCTTCTCTAAAATAAGTTTAAACTCACTTCCATCACACTAGCTTCCTTCATCTGACTGAAAAGACTGTCATTCACATTTCTGACTGAGTTTGCATGAACTTAACGAAGCAATGAAGCACAATGAAAAAGTCAGATAATACTGAAGTTTCTGATTAGAAAGCACTGGGGATGATCTCCATAGATTACAGTGAATTTAGCAAAAGGATCATAGCTAAATTCCCTGATCAAGATTAAAGGCTAATGACAAGACTTGTCCATTTGGCAACTCTTACAAACGCTTTCCTCTGTATTCCTACTACTAACATATACTAACCCATTGTTCTTCAGAAATTCAAAAATCTGACCACGTGGGCGCCCAAGCCGTCGATGTGAAACTCCACTGCTTGTGCGAAACCTTTTGGAAAATAAATCTTCATGTCATTTGGCGTCATGGAGTACCAAGTCCCCATCTTTTTCCCCCGTTTCTACCACTATTTTCTCTGTGCGGATATATTCGTGATAAATTGCCTTGTCTGTTCTAAAGCTCTGAAACGATTGAGTGTTTAAGAGTGGCTATGAAATGAATCGGCCAGCAAGCTATCAAACTGAGAACACTGTTTTATATGATTTACGTGGACAACTTCCAAATTACCAGATAAGAATATGAAGATTACATGGAATACAAGTTAAAAAGTGGGGTGATCGGTTTCTAGTCCGATCTGGTCCCAACCTAGACCATCGGTTTGCAGCTTTGAGTTGCTGAACTTCAAGAAACTTAAATCCTTCACCCACAATATACAGCTTCAGGAAACTTAAATCCACTCCTCTTGTCTGCTGAATCTTAAAGAACTTATAAATCTCAGCTTTGAGTTGCGGAACTTTTTCGTCACAATTCCTTTTATTTTATATAGGACCTTTAACACAAACATGCAGTCATGGATATACTTTGTAGTGTCCATTTACTACGTGTTTTCAATGCACTTGTTGGATATATTATTAATATAGTCTAGATAATATGTTCACATACAAACCCAATAGGTGAAAGCATGGTTATTTGGGTCCATATAGGCTGGAACCCAGTAGTTTGCATATAACTCTAGGGTTTTCTACGCTTGAGGTAACACTATTGAGCGTTCCAAATTTGACGTCTCTTGGTGTAATACTTTAAGCAAACAAAACCATTTCTACTTTCTCAAACCCTAACCTCAAACAATCTTGAAGTATTATCTTCGTGTGTCGGATTTGAGCGAGCAAGGTGTCATCGAGACGAACTCGTAGGTATAAGTTACTTTCGATTTCGACGGTTGGTTTGGCCGGGATCTGAGTTTGAAATTCGGACGGCCGAAATCTTTGAATCAAGAACCCAGAAAATATAGCCAATTTCAGAGGCTAAGACCACTTGGGTTTCTTCTACTCGTCGATATGAACGTTTTGAGTGGCCACTCGCGTCAAACGGAGGTCGGACGAAGGAGATACGGCCGCTGAAAGTTTCGTGGTACCGTAGCACGCGCGGTTACTGTAGCACCGTATTTCTGGCATATTTGTTGCGTATTTTAGTGTATTTTTGGCATATTTTGGCGAATTTTTAGCGACGAGGGCAACCCATTTGAAGATTTTTGGGCGCTCCGGACTCATTTTTGGGGTCTGTTTTGGTAAATTCCATCTCTACAGAGCAGTTTGACCAAGGTTAGAGGTGTTATTCGACTTTGTGAGCTTCGAGGACTTCAAAGTGCACTCTTTCTAACTCTTTGCTCTGATTGGAATGGCAAAACATAGTTCCTATGATATTATAAAGCTGCAATCATTTGATGTGACTAAATTTCATAGTCGAAAATTACACGTTCAATTTGGCATGAAAAAACGTGAAATATTCTATACTGTATTAAGTGATTTTGCATCTACCACTGAAGGTGTGGATGAATATCAATGGAACAAAGATGAAGATTTTTATAGAGATTACTTGTTGACATCTCTAAATCCTCGTCTAGGTACGACTTATAGTGAGTATAAAACGGCGAAAGAGATATGGGATCACTTGAACGCTCAGTTCCAAAAATAAGATGGGCTCTCTAAAACTCTCCTAGCGAAGAAGTTCTTTGACTTTAAATTCAATATGAATTCGAGTATCACCTCTCAGTTAATTGAACTTGAGAACATGAGGAACAAGCTGAAAGATGATAACTCTGATATGTCTGATAATCTCTTTGTTGGTCTTGTGATGAGCAAGCTACCTGCTAAATGGAGTTCTTTTAAGACTGAAATGCATAGACAGAAAGAATAGATGGGACTGGATGAATTAAAGAGGTATATTCACATTGAGGATCAAAATATTACTAGGAAGAGTTTGGAACAAGTAGGTCAACAAAAGTCAGTTGCCAACTTTGTTTCACATTCCAATAAACCTCAGAAAAAATCCAAGTCACCAAAAGGTTAATTCTCTTCACAATTAGAGGCCAAAAAGACTATCTCCAAAAGGAAGAAGAAGGGCAAGTGCCATAACTGTGGAAAGTGGGGTCACTGGGCAACAGAGTGTAAGCTACCAAAGAAGCTAAAGAGCGGCACACCACAAAATGAGGCTAATATGCTAGTTAATGAGTTTGAGCCTCAAGCCTTTATTGGAATGATGAAGAATGGAAAAGTCAGTGTCTCTTCTGAGTGGTGGTTGGATAGTGGCGCTACTTGTCATGCTACAAATGACAAGAACTTACTCACTGAGGTCACGGAAGTAAAAGGCGCGGTGGAAAATTGCAATGGTGGTGAGGCAGAGGTGACTCATGCTGGAACTGCAAATTTGGTGCTTTCTTCAGATAAATTACTAACTCTGAAACATGTTAGAGTAGTACCTTTACTGAAAAAGAATTTGATTTCTATGAGTTTACTTGATAAAGCTGGTATGTCATTTTCAACTATGAATGGTAGAGTAACTTTATCAGTTAACTCATGTTATTTCGATTGTGCATTCATGGTTAATGGCATGTATAGGTTGAATTTGGATACTGATAGCATAAACCATGTGAGTTCTACTTTGATTGATCGAAAGTTATTACACAATAGACTTGGACATGTGAACTATAGGAAAATGCAATATCTAGCTAAAACTCACAACATTCCATTGGACACTTCTATTAGATTTGACAAATGTGAAGAGTGTGCACAAGCTAAAATCACTAGAAAACATTTTAAGTTGGTTTCTAGAAGCACACAACTTCTTGAGTTAATATATTCTGATCTCTATGACTTTAGAAATTTCGTCGCAAGAGGTGGTCGGAAGTATTTGATAACATTCATAGACAATTTTTCAAGATATTGTCATGTCCATTTGTTGAAATCGAAAGATGGGGCTTTTGAAAAGTTTAAGATTTTCAAGTCCATAGTAGAAAATCAACTCAACTTGAAAATTAAGAGGTTTAGGAGTGATAGAGGAGGAGAATATACAATGACAGGGTTCAATAAATTTTGTGCTTCAGAGGGCATAATACTTGAAACTACTGCTCCTTACTCACCCCAATCAAATGGTGTTGCCGAGCGTAAGAATAGAACGCTAATTGAAATGCTAAATTCCATGTTACTTATAGCTGGCATACCTTCCTCCTACTAGGGAGAAGCAGTTCTAACTGCTAATCACATCTTAAACAGGTTGCCGCACTCTAAGTTGTCTATGACACCTTATGAGATATGGCATAAGCGTCCTTGTAGATATGATATTCTTAAAACTTGGGGTTGTGTTGCTTATGTTAGAATACAATATCCTAAAAGACCTAAGGTGGGACCTAAAATAATTACTTGTGTATATCTAGGTAGTGCAGAAGATAGTGCTGCAAATAGATTTTTGGATCTATCTACTAACGCAGTGATAAAATCTAGAGATGCGGAATTCTTCGAGAACAATTTTCTCAGAGATCATGGCTTGAATGTTTATTGATCTACAAATATGATTTCAGAGTCTCTTGTAGAATTTGAAGCAGGTCCTTCTGGCACTAATTCCACACAACTGGTTGTTGAACCAGTCCCGGTTAGAGCATCTATAAGAGAGAGAGTTCCCAAAAGTTTTGGTGAAAACTTTGTTACTTATCATCTAGAGTATAATCCATTCTCCTATCAGGAAGCAATGAGATCTAGAGAATCTCTACTTTGGGCAGAAGATATATATGATGAAATTAGCTCTATGCTACAGAACCACACTTAGCAGCTAGTCAATTTGCCAAAAGAGGCTAAGGCTATAGGCTGTAAGTGGGTATTGAAGAAGAAACTGAATAGTGATGGATCAATAGCCAGATACAAAGCATGTTTAGTAGTTAAAGGCTATAAACAGCAAAGTGGAATAGATTATTTTGATGTTTATTCACCTGTGTGTCATCTATCAACTACAAGAATTCTTCTTGCTTTGGCATCTATTGAACACTTTATGGTTCATCAAATGGATGTAAAGATATCTTTCCTCAATGGAGAGTTAAATAAGGAAATTTACATGAAACAACCAAAAGGGTATGTCATGAAAGGTCTTGAGGACAAAGTTTGTAAATTGAACAAATCTTTGTATGGTCTTAAACAAGCACCTAAGATGTGGCATCTTAACTTTGACAAAATGGTAAAGAGTTATGGCTTCTAGTCTAGTTACTCAGATAAATGCATTTACCATCATTCTATGTCAAATAAGATAGTCATCATTTGCTTGTTTGTTGATGACATGTTAATTCTTGGCGCCGATCATTCTGTAGTGAGTGACGTAAAAGCTACTTTAGCTAAAGAATTTGACATGAAAGATCTTGGTATTGCTAATATCATTCTTGGTAAGAAAGTAAGTTTTGAAAGGCAAGTCATCTCCCTTAATCAGACTCATTATATTGAGCAGCTACTTTCTACCAAGGGATACAATGAGTGTAAACCGACTGAGACACCATGTGATTATAATAAAAGACTGAGTCCCAATGAAGGGACCAGCGTAGATCAGTTAAAGTACTCGAAACTGATTGGTAGTCTCATGTATGCTATGAGTTGCACTAGACCTGACATAGCTTTACAGTTAGCATGCTGAGTCGTTTCACTAGTAGTCCTAATAAAGAGCATTGGGATGCCCTTAGTAGGCTGATGAGATACCTTAAAGGTACTAAAGATTATGCTCTATGTTACTCTGGTTTCCCTCCAACTGTGGATGGATATTCTAATGCCTCATGATGCTCAAAGATTGGAAATAGAAAGTCCACAAGTGGATATGTATTCACGCTTGTTGGAGCTGCTATTACTTGGAAATCCAAAAGACAGACTTGTATTGCATTGTCGTCTATGGAATCAGAACTTTTTGCTTTAGCTTTAGCTGGCGAAGATGCAAAGTAGATAAAGAATATGATTATGGATATTCCTTTGACTCGGCTTAAGATTAATTCGTTAAGCATGTTCTGTGATAATCAAGTAGCAGTCCAAGTCGTCAAAAATACTCTCTTTAATTCAAAGAGAATACATGTGAGACTGAGACATGTATTATTGAATTATCTGAGAGAACAAGGAGTTATCACCTTGATCGATGTGAGATCGAAGGATAACTTGGCCGATGCTCTCACAAAAGGTCTGCCTAAAGATCGATTATTTAAAACAGTGGGGGAAATGTGGTTAAAGACTGTGTAGACAAATCTTAATTACCATTTACTTACCTTTTAATTGTGTGTTTTGAATTATCGAATCTTCTTTTGTTGACCAAAATGATAAGCACGGTTTATGTGTTTCATCGATGTTCATGATTGCTGATGAATTTGAAAATGGTGAGTTGTCTCTTTCCAAACTTGATAAAGATGACTTTAACCTAATTCAAAGGTTCTATCTGGGAAGTTTGTGTCATTCCAAACTTGATGATACAATCCAACTAGGTTCAACTATCTTTTTGGTTAAATGATCTCATTCCAAACTTGATGCGAGATTATTTGACTTTAAGAAATCAGTAGTTGTGACATTCCAAATTGGAACATAGAAATACTTGGTTGCATAAGAAGCTTGTTGGTCTTGTTCTTAATTGAAACTTGACATTACATGACTAAGTTATTGTAAGTGACTTTATTATTGGTCCGGTTCTTTGAAACTAGACAATGATTATTCTCTTACGAATAAACTTGGGTTGATGGCTCTTTATAAATCAAACTGTTTAGGTCTTGTTCATAATTTATGAACATGATATTATGATGCTTTGTGACATCGATATATGTTCCACTCTGCCTGGTGTTATGGTGCTAAGTTCTTTTAGTAGAACTAGACACTTTTAGTAGATTATTCAAATGATTGATTTCATGGTAATATGAAATTCATATTTGAGATTCTACAGGGGATGGAAGAGATGGAGGAGAGCTAATTGAGTGGGATCTTGACCAAGATGACCAACTTGATGAATGAATATGTCATTTAGAGTGTGTGGGGGACTTGACAGTTCACCTGCAAATGCCCATATTGATGGAGTCTATTTACTTGGGACTTATATTTTCTGTCATGTGTTCTAAACATCATTATGCTTGTTTCTTGTATTTGTAAAGCCTTAGACTATTTTGTTTAGTCTACTTATACTTGACTATTATGTATATGCTGATTGTGAACATATTCATAGTAAGGATGATTCACTTATTTTGATTGCAAATGATGATTGAGTTTAATATTTTAATATTAAAACTCTTAAATCGATCCAAGTTGATTGTTTTGGACAGAATGTGGATGATTTATATTTGTTTGAACATTACACTGACAACCGTATTGGATTGTGTTGTATGGTGAACATATGAGTGTTGCGACCCTCTCGCAGAGCGTGACGAGGGGGGGCTAATGGGCCGCCCGATCGCTGGCTTGATCGGACGCGGGCCTCTCCCAAGGTCCATTACCCAAATCGCGACGGCTGGATATACGTGGTCGACCTTCAGTGTGGTCTAGTGACATGTGATAAGTGTACATGCCAAGGAGTCGCCACCAATCGTTTCGTGGAGGGTACGATCGGAAACCCTATCGAATAGTTGGGAGTGGTCTATTCGATTCTGCGGAAACCAGAGAAGTGGGTTTGGGGACTTAGTTACGCCAACTGTAAGAGTTGACGCCCTTTCGGTACCGAAGCTGAATGGTTCATCTGATCCTAGGATTTCATGCAAACGAGTGGGGTACAGGTCCTAAATCTAGGAGTTCATGCAGATGGGAATTACTATCCTATCACTCACAATCAATAGAAATAAGTGCGCAAGTCAAGGATCCAGTACATGCGGATAAAACACATGAAATCAGCATGGCATCCCTAATGAGGCCCTACTAGCCTAGAGAAATATCAATCAAGGTTTAGGAATGATTTGGACATGATTTGCCCATGAAGGGCAAAATCGTAATTTTGAACAATTCGGGGAAAATTCGCCTCAAAATGGAAAATTTATCATTTTAGATGAATTGGGAAGTCAAAAGACGGGGGAAATGGGATTAGCTATCAATCCAATCCATTTCCCATTTTTTGGGGAATTTTCAGGATTTTTCTGGAATTTAAAAGTGATTTTACCCTTAGAGGGGTAAAGTCGTCATTTCGGACAAAGACGAGGACTGAAAATCTCAAATATTAGGGATGGTCGTCCACCTGACCCAAACCCTAACTTTAAGCAATTTTCAGAACTCGATTGAGACAAGAAAGACGATTTTCCCATTGAGGGGGTGTCGCGACCCTCTTGAGGTTGTCGGGCTCTCGAGGGCTAATGGGTCGTCCTGTCTGGTCGGACGCGGGCCTCTCCCAAGGCCCATTACCCAAATCGCAACGGAGGTATGCGTGATCGACTTTCAGTGTGGTCTAGTGACATGTGCTAAGTGTGCATGCCATGGAGTCGCCACCAATCATTTTTTTAGGGTATGATTGGACCACCCAATCGAATAGTTGGGAGTTTCTATTCAATTCTGCGAGAACCAGAGAAATGGTTTCGGGGACTTAGTTACACCAACTGTCAGAGTTGACGCCCTTTCGGTACCTAAGTTGACTGAATTTTCTAGCCTGAGATTCATGCGGATGAGTAAGGTATGAACCCTAAATCTAGAAATTCATGTAGATAAGAGTGATTATCCTAGCAATCACAATCAGTAATAAAATGCCCAACTCAAGGAATCTAGATATGCAAATAAATCACATGGCATTCCTAGTAAGGTCCTATTTATCAATCACAGCTCAAGAATGATTTAGCTGTCCTAGCCATTCTACACACGATCTAACCTAAGGAGTTCGAGAGTACTCACATGGGGTTCGCCGTGCCCTGGTTTGGTCTTGGACGAGCTATCGAACTCATGCCGACCCGATTATATTTGGGGATCCACTCGGCGTTTTACACCATGAAATCATGTGAAACAAAAACGAAAATATTCAGCAAGGGGCATTTATTGTAGATGGTGGTCGATCTAATTGGACGTCAAGACTAAAAAAGATGTAGAAATTTACAAATTAAAATACTCGAATGACATTTTTTTGCCAAATTCAACTCTATGCGTCGTGAAGAAACACATGCAATTGAACTTGAATTTTGACTATTTATAAGTTCAAAATGTAAAAGAAATTAAAATAAAAATATTGACTATTTTTCTATATTTTTACGACATCGAACGCTATTTTTCTTCATTTTTCATGTATTTTTCTATTTTTGGAAAATATTAAAAAATATTTAAAAATATGAAAAATTATTTTTTTTTTATCAAAAATGGTTCCTTTAGCTTGGTCAAGGCTACCAAAGATGATTTTTTAATTTTTTTAACTTTTTATAGATTTTTTATGAATTTTTTAAAAATAAACTATGAAAGACTGATCAAAAATCAGGTGTCAACAGCTGCCCCTCTTTGAGAGGAATTTCGTCAGAGGTTTCTCTCAAAGACAAGGTGACACCTGTGTTCCGATCAACTCGACTGGGAAAAGAAAAGAAATCATGACATCCAATTTTCATGCCCATCAATGTGTGCTTTTCCTTAAAAAGAGATGTGCTCATTCAATTCCCTGATATGATGTAAGAAAGTTAAGGAGTAGATAGACTTCCCTGCCCCTTACCTGCCGAATGCTTGCGGCATTTGCTGTGTCTGATGGGTTCAAGTAGATTCCTAAGGACTTGTCATCGGAGTGTCCTGGAGATGTTAAGCTCTGACCTGTATGGTAGGTCAAACCATAATGGGATTCCTAACTGATAGGAACCTAAGGAAGACGCATCCCACATTTGGGAATTTGCCAAGGGTTTTGATCCGTGTGGTGGACTAAACTAGAAATGGCTTGCCTAATGTAAGGCTTATTAGGGAAAACGACTCCTCCCGCGTTCGGGATTCATCAAGGTTTTGATCCGTATGGTGGATCGGACCATTGGGTTGATCCTTCAGGCGGTCTCTACCAGTCCTTTGACCCTTCAGGCGGTTTCTACCATTCATTGACCCTTCATGCGGTTTCTACCATTGAGTTGACCCTTCAGGCGGTTTCTACCATTGGTTGACCCTTCAGGCGGTTTCTACCATACATTGACCCTTCAGGCGGTTTCTACCATTGTTTTGACCCTTCAGGCGGTTTCTACCATACATTGACCCTTCAGGCGGTTTCTACCATTGATTGACACTTCAGGCGGTTTCTACCATTGAGTTGACCCTTCAGGCGGTTTCTACCATTTATGAGATTCCAAATTGATATGAATCAAAGGATGACGTACCCGCTCTTCGGGGCTAGTCGGAGACTCGATCATTCTGTGGATCGGTCTTAGAAAAGATTTGCCTACTAAAAGGCTTCACCTAAGGATGACGCACCCAGTCTTTGGGGTGGCCAAAAGTCCTGTAGAAAGCTTAGACCTGAAAAAATTTTCCTCACCAAGAAGATATTAGTAATCTTTGGGAAGACAATAATTGTCTAACTGACAAAATTCTACGACTTAAGTTTTAGTCATGAAATGTGCATTTTGATTGTTGGAGGTTATCCAAAACATTCCTGCCATATACAGATGTGATCATAAATTCCTTGCACGGAAACTCTAGATCAAACAATTTGAAAATTTCAAAAAGAGTTTGCTCAAAACATCCATTGGAGTATTTCTCACCCAAGAAGGCTCCTCACTGCTCTGTGATAATGATCTTTAATAGGGAAAGTGCTCAATTTCCTACCGACCTGTGCCTAGGTTCCAGGATCATTCGCAACGCATACATTTCGACCGATCAGGAGGTCTTTCACGGGACCGTAGTGTTAGGCTTGGATATCGGTTTCCAAGGGGGACTCACTTTTGAGTCAAGGCCGTTGAACGAAATTTTTCACTATCTGCTCCGGGTTTACAAGTCAAGAACCCTGCAAAATGAGAAAGAAATAGTCTTGCTCGTACTTCTTTGAGCTAAGTTATACATTAACCCAAGTGTCTTAGTCAGATAAGACTACTTCAGGGTTGTAACATTGGAACGATTGGGGACCGAAAAAGGCTTATTTTTTGCCTAGAAATTGTGAAGGGTTTGACATTGGTGATCATTGCAAATTTGCCACATGTCCTTCGAAGAACATCTCCATTTCTTGAAGTGTACACTCCTCTTTTAGAGCGCACAAGGATGTTTAAAAGCGTCTCTTGTTACATTAAGAGACCGTCTGTTTGTGTGTTTGCAATTTGAGCACGACAACATTTGGAGAGTAGTCATCTTGATCTAACTCCTTTGCAGGGTCTTTTCATCGTCTCTCTAGACTTTACTGGGGATATTTTGAATAGACATCAGCCTTGCTTTTTACCAGGCACTTTGCTTTTTCTTGATGTCTAGGGATTTTTCTTTTCCCCCTTTTTTTAATCCCGTGTTTTTCTTTTCTTTTGGAGCTAGGATTTTCGGCAATCATGCTAGATATGCAACTTAAACTTTGGCACGCTTCCATTCCTAGAGTGATGTTGCCTTTGCTTTGGAATATGCAATGATCACCAATAGGTTGATGAAATGAATTTGCTGGCTCAACTTGGTTGTGCAAAGGATAACAGTGTGTAGGATAGAGAAATGAATCATTCTCGTCATCCTATGACACTTGGATTATCATATAAACAACACACAAAGATTTATGTTAGTCCGAGCAAGAAAATTTCTAACCGTTTACTTTATGATACTGTTGGACTAACCTTCATTTGCCCCAATGTGGGGTGGTTCTTGACAGGGTTGAGAATGAAAATCGCCGTTCAATGGGGTTCTCAATGGGCATCTGTAGTGTTTGGAATGAAGAAATAAATGCCTCTGTCATCTCGATCCATGTAATCGTTGCGAATGACCCTTATATCCATAGGTTAAGGTTTCGCTATCATTTCCAATCTCCTCATCTCTCAAGTGTGTATGGGACGTGTTTGGATTAGGCTCGCTTCTCTTATGAGAAAATACCCTTTTGAACAGTTCAAACGACTCTTATTGGAAAAATTCATTTCATTTCATCAAGATTTATCCTTCAAAGGGATTTTATGATGCACCATACATGTGTAATTCATGTTCAGACAATCTCATGTTTTAAAACATGAATGTCAATGAAGTAAGAATTCTATGTCTTTTTAGATGTGAGAATCGAATTAATTCTGAAAGTTTTTAATCTCCAATGAATTGGGAAAAGGGATACTTACCTGCCCATCGAGGCTGGAGATCCTGGAGATATAAAAGGGATATGTCATTGTATATTCTAAAACTTTACAAAAATTGGAACGATACATCTTACCCTTGGTCATATGCTCCAACGAGTGTACAAGGGTTGTGAAAATCTGCACTTCACATAGTAACACAAGATTGTTGGGTGTTCTAAAGTTCTTTCGACTTCTTGGTTTTTGGAGAAAAATGAAATTTACATGTCTGCCTTGATGGCGAGCTCCTGCCAAGGATAAATATTAAGCATTATTTTGGGTTTCCAAATTCAAAACAAATTGGGACGATACTACTTTACTCTTGATTTGAATTCCTTCTGCATGCCAATGTGCGGATTGTAGAAGCCGGCCCTCAAGCTTGTGGCCATGATTTCTTCGTCTGGTTGGGCAACGAATCCACCTCGAGGATTTACGTCGGAGGAGATTCATTCATCTTTTTGGGCGTGTTTCATGCACTGTTTTGTTATTTGAATGCATGGCTTCTTGGGTGCCTCATCTCTGTTCATCACCTGAGAGGAAAATGAGAGAACATTATCCCCGCATCTGATTGAAAATCATTTAGGAACGATACGTTCTTTTTACCAAATGGGTGGCTCCGCGGCCAAATGTGTTTTACATTGAAAGGATGGATTCCATTACGCTCTGCGGATGATAACTATCGCTTCGGGGACTTGCCCCACGGATCAAACGATGAATTTGATGTCTTCGGCTTCGACATGCTTTCCAGATGTAGGAATGGTTTGCCCCCATTTTCAGTGGAGATGGGTTTTGTCGAGTGGGCAAGATCAAAAACTCATCCTAGATTTGGCTTTAGTCGAAGGTTGAAATCCCGACCTTGGATAAGCGAATCATGATTCATCTCCTTCTGCTTCGGATTTGTCATTTGCGTGCTTCACATTTTACAATACCAACTTCGCCGCTTGATGAAAATGAATCGATGATTTTCGAATTGCCCCAAGTTCTATAGTCATCTGCGTCGAATCTCTTTGAACTTCATCGGGTGATAGACAAACTGATAAAATGATTTTTCAATCCTGAGATCGAACTCCTGACGTTTCGTACCACTTCCAGTTCACTGACTACCAGGACAAAGCACTATTGGCGTCCCTAACTGGTTCGTTTTTTGTTATAAAATTCTTGAAGCAGTTAGCGACCCCCATCGAGAATGAAACAAGCTCAATTTAGAGTTCATAACGACTAAAGGTCCCTTAGAACGATACAGAGCTAACCGTCTTTGAGCTCGCTCGGGCTTTTGCTCGCATTTTCCTATGTGAAGCCTTTAAATGTTTTTCTTCGTGGCGTTCAATTGATTCGCCTCGACTCTAATCTAACAAGGGATTGTTGTACTCAAGCATGATGATGCTCGCAGGTAGTATTGATCGCTGCCCCAGATTAACTCTAGGCATTAAGGAAGATTATCTTGCATGGAAGACTTTATGACAGAAAGATTAATGATACATCCATTCACATGTGCCTAGTTCCCTTGAGGATTCTCGGTGATCAGCCAGCTACACCATGAATCAGACATATAATCGTCATTTTGGATCATAACTTCATAAGTCCATCAGTTTTAAACTGATCGATCCAGATATGGAGCTCCTCATCAAGGAAATCTTTTGATTCTTCGAGCAACTGATATTCGGGTTGACCATCATCGCTTGGCGTTGAAGGATTCCTGTTTCTGTTGTGAGCGATCTGATTCTTCGAGCTAGAACCTTCGTCGTTGCTCGAGATTATAAGAGGATGATTGATCGGTTCACTATCAAAAGCACCTTCCATTTGGGAATGGGAGAAACAAAAATCCTCAAAGCATCCGCCCGCTTGATCTTCCGAAATCATATGCCCAAGCCGGGCAGATCTTTGAACACTAGGCGCAATATGTTGATCGGGGATAGGAAGAGCACTAGCGAAAAGTTGCTGCTCAAACCAAGGAGTTCGTACCTGCTGCACTTGTGGCATATACTCTTGAGGGGTGCTGAGATGATTAAGGGGAATATTCTGATTAGCGCCCAAGTAGTCGATGGTGCTGCTACCAGCTTGGTCGGTGCCTAGATTCGGCAGGGTATTTCTTACTTCAGGGGCATTGTAGTTATAGCCATGCCTAGTGTTTAGGCACAAGTTGAGTTCTTTCAGGTTCAGTGCTGTGTGGCGCTGTCTTAGCGCCCTTCTGTAGCTCTTGAGGTGACTCGCGACTCCATCTTTAGTGAGTCCTGGTATGTTCATGATCTCAAGTATGCGCGTTGGATATGCTGAGTTGATCCCTAGTTGCTGAACCGCACTAAGGAACTTGAGATGAAGCTCGGGGGACCAATTGACCCTCGTCTTCTTGCGACCCGGAACAGTGTTGACAACTTGGCTATTGCTCTCTGGCCTATTTCCAGTAGAATTTGATCGAGCCAGAAATTGTTGTGGAGGGAATTCATCAGCTTTGGATTGGTCGGTCGTGATAGTAAGCTCATCGTTAAGGAAACTCCAATCATGGTGACGCATATCACATCCTTTAGAAGGCATCGATATTGACTTCGTAGAATTGATTTGTTCATGCATATCTCCAACAAAATCCGATTGTATCGAAGATGGTTCGAGGGAGTGGGGTGGTGAATGAGCATTTTCAATCCTCATATAAGGCTTATCAAGGAACATTTCGCCGAGAGTGATAGGGCCACCGCAATTAAGGCAAGCGATAGTGCTGGGAGCTTTCTTATACCTCATGTTCTCCGCTCGAAGCTTTTCGTTTTCCTCCTTTAGAATCGCAAGTTCTTGACGTCTGTGTTGAGCCCTCAATTTGGCTCGCTTATTTTGAAACCAAAACTTGACCCTCAAAGGTTTCATCCCTAGCTTTTGGCCCAATTCATTTCTTTGTTTCATGTTCGGGAGAGGGCATTCACTAAAGAAAGCTTCAAGCTCTTGGATTTCATTCTGAGTGTGGCACTGTCGACGTTTCCTTTTTCGAGATTGACCATCGCTGCTGCTGTTGTCGTCGCTGCTGAGCTCCTGAACTTCGTTGCCGAAAGGGTTGGGTTCTGTGGTTTTGGTACCAGATGCCATCCTGGAATCTTCGAGATCTCTCAGTAGTTCATTTTCTGAGATTTTTGGATCAGTCGCCTCTAGCAACTGATGGTAACCCTCAAACATGTTGGATCGAGAAATGTTCGATCAATTTTTGCTCACTCAGGGTTCTCTACTCTCTCATGTATGCTCACTCTCTCTACATTTTCTTTTGAGTGGTTCTGTATGCCCATGAAACGTTCTTTAAACATGGATGAAGATCATCAGGCAAGCGTTGCTCCCAAGATTTCGTATTTCCCGCTTTGTCGTCTTCTTTCTTCTTTTCAACGTGGAGGGACACCAAATCGATTTCCTTTTCTCGATATCCATGTCTGTCTCCCACTTATTTTCAAAAAGGTGGAACTACGCTCGCCTCCTGCTCAGTTTTTTAATATGATGGGACCGCCAAATCCTTTCGCAACTTTTTTCGATAGTTGCGCTTAACTCCCGCTCAATTTTAATACGGTGACACCGACATATCTTTTTACAACTTTTTTAGGTTTATCAAGCCTGAAATCGCGGACTGAGACAGATCTGATGGTTCACCGAAAGAGCCACCACTGCTTTACCCAATTAACTTGGCTCCACGAGCATTATTGCTATGCCTTTCTTCATTCTCGAGTTGCTATAAAAGGAGGAGTTAATGCAGAGAAGATTAACACTCTTACATAATTGCCTTTTCTTATTTTAATCACTCTACCACACTCATCTTCTTCTCCCTCACTCCAACGAAAATGACCTCCTCTCCTATTCGCGCTTTCTCGGCCGAAAATTTGGCCCAGTGGGAAAAACTCTATAACCTCCTCGGTCGAGGCTATGCTCAGATAGCCGATCACCCAGAAACTGAAGATGAAATCCGCATTTTGCTCGTGGAAATAGACACCACCTCCATCGAGGGCACTAATTTAGAGAGGGAATATAGAATCTTCCCAACCCTCTTTATAAACTTTTTAGAGACTTACCGTGTCGCTCATCGAAAAGCTACCGTGGCTCACGTTTTGCGAGCTCGCTATGAGGATCGGTCCAACTGCTTGGTGTTGGCCAACCTTGTGGCCGATAGTCACAGAAAGGCTGTTGAGTTCGCCAACAAGCGAGTCTCGATGTTGCTTCGCGAGAGGGGAAATTTGGTGGAGCGCTTGGCCTTATCCCTGACCACCTATGAGCACGACCGTCGTAATGTCGTGTTGAAGTTTCAATGTGAGTGGCAGGAAGAAAGGCTTGACAGCATTACCGCGGATATAGCCCATGGGAGAGGACTAGTTCGGGACCTGGAAATAGCCGCCGAAGATCACGGGACCAAGGTTGCCGAGCTTAAAGGGGAATGTAAACGCCTTCTTCTTAAGCTTGCAGATCTCGAGTCTCGAGGTGGTGAGTATAAGCAAAGCATCAATAATATGGAGGGCCAACTTGGTTCCTTTGTGATGCTAATTAGGGCTCATTGCGGTTTTATGTTTCCACCCCGATGATTTGTATGATCTGCTTTTAAGATCCCTCGTATGAGCGAAATGAATGAAAGCTCTAATGTGTGTGTCTCAACTTCTGTATGGCTGACTTTCTCGAACACCTGACCACTCTCAACCTAGGCAAGCTGCGCTTTGACATTGATGATTCGAGCGTGTACATATTGATTTTTTAATCTTGCTTATGATCGGATAAAGGAACCTCCCACCACGATTATCCACAAAAAGACTTCTCTTCTCTACTTGTTTTTAACCTCAATGATGTCCATAGCAGGCTCTTCTTGTCCACTTGGCGCTCGTAATGGGATGACACCATCTTCATCTTCCATCAAGAACATTGGGAGGAAAACACACCTATCTATCCTCAAAATGGCATTTAATCCAATCACCGGAATTATGCAATGAATATAATGATTAAGAGCTGTAACAAGTTCGAGGGATAGAAAAGTCTTACCAACCAAACTTAAGAGAAAATCAAGCTTCTCTGTATTTTTAGCAGTGTTAGGTATACTAACCTTCCATAGACAAACGCATGAGACAAGTGAGGGAAAACTCCTAAAAATCAAAAGATAGGGCTTGGTACCTAAAGCCAAGGTTCTCACCTCGAATTCTGGGAAGAGCCGATTCCATTGCACAACTATCGTTGCATTGGGACTCAATCCATAGTTCGAAGTGAGCGGAATTGAAAAGTGGATTACCCCATGTTTTTCCTCACGGAGATTCCATTTTCAATTCCTTCTATTGTATTCCTAAAGAGGGCGCCTGGGGTTTTAGGCGCAATTGTGTGTATTCATTGTGTCGTGCTAAAGCAAAAGACATGCATTTTATTTAACAATCACCGCTTCAATATAAACATCCACACAATCATACATCCAAAACTCCTGCCTGCATAAAACAAAGTTAACAAGCACTTCACCCCTTATTTCTCCCGTCTACAAAAACATCTAACACATTCGTTAGCATATACACCTCACTTTCGAGAGCATCTGCATAAAATTAGGTTAGAAGAATCAATCAACTTTTTAATCGGCTCAAGTCCACTAAATGGTTAAGAACCAGTCCCCAGTGGAGTCGCCAGTCTGTCGCGACCCTCTTGAGGTTGTCGGGCTCTCGAGGGCTAATGGGCCGTCCTGTCTGGTCGGACGCGGGCCTCTCCCAAGGCCCATTACCCAAATCGCAACGGAGGTATGCGTGATCGACTTTCAGTGTGGTCTAGTGACATGTGCTAAGTGTGCATGCCATGGAGTCGCCACCAATCATTTTTTTAGGGTATGATTGGACCACCCAATCGAATAGTTGGGAGTTTCTATTCAATTCTGCGAGAACCAGAGAAATGGTTTCGGGGACTTAGTTACACCAACTGTCAGAGTTGACGCCCTTTCGGTACCTAAGTTGACTGAATTTTCTAGCCTGAGATTCATGCGGATGAGTAAGGTATGAACCCTAAATCTAGAAATTCATGTAGATAAGAGTGATTATCCTAGCAATCACAATCAGTAATAAAATGCCCAACTCAAGGAATCTAGATATGCAAATAAATCACATGGCATTCCTAGTAAGGTCCTATTTATCAATCACAGCTCAAGAATGATTTAGCTGTCCTAGCCATTCTACACACGATCTAACCTAAGGAGTTCGAGAGTACTCACATGGGGTTCGCCGTGCCCTGGTTTGGTCTTGGACGAGCTATCGAACTCATGCCGACCCGATTATATTTGGGGATCCACTCGGCGTTTTACACCATGAAATCATGTGAAACAAAAACGAAAATATTCAGCAAGGGGCATTTATTGTAGATGGTGGTCGATCTAATTGGACGTCAAGACTAAAAAAGATGTAGAAATTTACAAATTAAAATACTCGAATGACATTTTTTTGCCAAATTCAACTCTATGCGTCGTGAAGAAACACATGCAATTGAACTTGAATTTTGACTATTTATAAGTTCAAAATGTAAAAGAAATTAAAATAAAAATATTGACTATTTTTCTATATTTTTACGACATCGAACGCTATTTTTCTTCATTTTTCATGTATTTTTCTATTTTTGGAAAATATTAAAAAATATTTAAAAATATGAAAAATTATTTTTTTTTATCAAAAATGGTTCCTTTAGCTTGGTCAAGGCTACCAAAGATGATTTTTTAATTTTTTTAACTTTTTATAGATTTTTTATGAATTTTTTAAAAATAAACTATGAAAGACTGATCAAAAATCAGGTGTCAACAGGGGGCAAAATCGTCATTTTGAGAAAAGGGACGGGACTCGAAAACGCAAGCCTAAGAATTGGTCGTCTAATCGACCCTAATTCTTACCTTGGCATTATCGGCCTTATCTCGCATACACAGTAGAGGCGACTTCCCCCTAAAGGTTAATATCGTCAAGTTTTGGAAGAACGGATAAGAAACCCCAAAAATAGGGTTGACCAGTTGTCAGTGGTAAATCCTTGATTTTTTGGGGTTTCTGGAGTGTTTAGGATTTTTCCACAATTTTTTGAAATTTTTTGGAATTTTCTAGCATTTTTTTTGGATTTTCCTGATTTTTTTATTTTTAAAAAAATTTTCTGATTTTTTATTAAAAAAATTATTCGGGCCGGGTCGGGTGACCCGGCCCACGACCCACGAACGACCGGCCTGGCCCGGATCCGAACCTCACTGAAACGACACCGTTTTAGCTTCTCTCGCTTGAATTTTTATTTCCCCCCCAAACTTGAACCAAGGGTCCTGATTGCGCCACGTGTCGGCTCTTGGACGGCCTGATCTATCAAAAGCAATCGACGGCCATGGTTGAAAGGCAAGGTTGAATCACGACCGTCCGATCCACATCATTTTTTTATTTCTGAAAATCATTTTTTATTTTCGAAAAAGCGAGATCGCGACACGTGACACACCTACCACCGTCCGATCAAATTTGTTGTTTTTTATTCAGTTATAACCGAATGCGCTGACGTGGCTGCCACGTGGGCGCCACGTCAGCACCACGTAGGCGTTGACCTGGTCAACTCTCGTTGACAAGTCAACGGGCCTGCCGAGGAAGATGACCGGCGCCGGCGCTCCTTCGCCGGCGCCTCGTCGGAGGGCCATATCTCGGCCTTCCGACGTCCAAACTTGACGAAATCAGCGTCATTCGACTCAGCCCGATGAGCTCTACAATATATATCACAATGAACAGAGCAGAATCAAGTTTGACAAACTTGCCAACCTAGGCCGGAGCTAATCTCCGGCGAGCTAACGTTCCAGCCTTTTCTGACGAGATCTATCCTACCAAATCAGTCAAGAAGTATCATAAGAGTTCGAGAAGACTTACCCGGCCATTGCGAGGCTTCGGTTTCGCTCGGGTCGAGCTCTCAAGCTCTCGACAGGTTCGGATGGTCGGAGGTCAGACCCGACGTTTCACATAGGGAAAATGCAAGAAATCCAATGGAAAATGATCAGTACTGCACAAGGAGTAAATGGCGACTCCTAAAATATAAAATGATCTAGAGGAACGCAAGTTACCATTAGAGGCCGAGGCCAAGCTCGGGGAGGAGTCTCACTTGTTTCAAGAGCGTCGGCGAATATGGGTCGGTCCGACGCGTTCTCCGGGTTGAGGCAAAGCTAATGGGAGTGGTGGCGTCGAGTGACGTCGTGTGGATCGCCGGGGATCCGAGCTCGAATTTCTTGAGTTCGGAGCTTCAATGGCCGCCGCGCTCTCCTCTCTCTCTCTCGCTCTCTCCGCGGCTCTCTTTCTCTGTCCGCAAGTTCTTTTCTCCGCCTCGCTCTTCGTCGTCTTCCTGCCTCTCTCTCCCTCTCCCGTCGTTCTCTCGTCTTCTACTGTTGTGGAACTCCCTCAACCGATTGCCTCTTTAACAGATCATTCGTTCCCTTTCTTTCCTCTCTCCTCCGTTCTGTTTTTGCTGTCCTTTTTCGCGAACCAGAAGGAACAAACAGTCTTGTTCTGTTTGTTTAAGTTGACCTGGTCAACCGGGTTGACTGGGTTGGGTCAGCCCGATCCAGTTGACCCGGTTCGCCAAAAATAGTGCAAATTGACCCACCAAAATTCCTAATTTCTCAAATTAAATCTGGAAATCGGCTTCCATGAGATGAATCCCATCTAATTTGGTGATTTAGTGGAAAATGAATGTGGAATTAAACGAAAACCCCAAATGTTGAGTAGGATCCGAAATCGATTTTTTCCAAATTGATGTTCTTAATGGATGAATCGGCCCCAATTGAGCTCACCATTAGATTCAGGGGGTCAAAACCTATAGGGATGAAGCATTGGGGTTCTATGGGTGTCTCTCAGAAAAGTTTAATTTCAGAATTTGCACCATAGGGAGTAAAATGAAAAGATTTTCATGCAATTAGGTCCCTAAAGCCAAAATCGATCAAATCAGTGCACAATTGAGCCAAATTGAAATTTGGGGCGATCAAGTCGAATGTCAAGATTCTAAAAATGCAAAATATCGCAAATAAAAAGACTCAAAACATATTTTTTTTGACAAATTCAACCATGTGCGTTACAAAGAAACACACAAAATTAAACTTGAATTTCAACTCTTGATGAGGTCAAAATGACAAGGGATTTAAAATAAAAATAGCGAATATTTTCCTATATTTTTGTGACCTCAAATACTATTTTTCTTAATTTTTCGAGTATTTTTATATTTTCTAAAAATACTAAAAAATGTGAAAAATATGAAAAATTATTTTTTGGTCAAAAATTGTTCCTTAGGCTTGGCTAAGGTCACCAAAGTTGATTTTGTAATTTTTTGATTTTTATGGATTTTTTTATGATTTTTTTCAAAATATAACTGCATAAAGACTTGGTCAAAAATCAGGTGTCAACCGCTGCCCCTCTTTGAGAGGAATCTCGTGAGAGGTTTCGCTCAAAGACAGGTGACACCTGAGTCTAGACCGACTCGACTGGGAAAAGAAAAATGAATCTTGACACTCAATCTTTCTTGTCCCGCTGGTGAATGCTCTGCCCCTTATTCTTTTGTTGACGTAAGAGAGAAAGTAGAGAGACACACCTGCTATTTACCTGTTGATCACCTTCCTGATGCTCGTGCGGCATGCGCGGTGTATAGCGGGTTCAAGTGAATACCCAAGGACTCGTTTTTTGAGTATCCTAGGGCGGTTAAACTCTAGCCTGTATGGTAGGCCGTACTAGAATGGGATTCCTATACTTGGCACGAACCTGTGAATGACGCATCCAGTCTCTTAGGGATTGTCGGGGTTTTAATCTGTATGGTGGATCAGACCTTGAATAGGACTCCTTTCTACTAGGAACCTATGGATGACGCACCCAGTCTCTTAGGGATTGTCTAACATTTTGATCCTTCAGGGGGATCAGGCCGAGAATAGGACTCCTCTTTGCTAGGAACCTATGGATAACGCACCCAATCTCTTAGGGATTGTCGAACATTTTGATCCTTCAGGGGGATCAGGCCGAGAATAGGACTCCTCTCTGCTAGGAACCTATGGATGACGCACTAGTCTCTTAGGGATTGTCGAACATTTTGATCCTATATTCTAAGGAATTAACTAGGATCTATACAAATGAGGTGTGTCTAACCCTTAGGCTTCAACACATGGGCTATTCTGGGTTTAGGGGTTACTTAGAACCTCACAGAAAGCTGATTTTGTCAAAAGTTTTCGATCTTATATTCTAAAGAATTAACTAGGATTTATACAAATGAGGTGTGCCTAACCTTTAGGCTTCACCACAAGAGCTATTCTGGGTTTAGGGGTTACCTAGAACCTCACAGAAAGCTGATTCTGAAAATTGTCCTTTCGACATGCGAGGCGTTATTCTAGGATTTAGGGATTCCAAGTATCCTGCAGAAAACTTAAACCTGCAAAAACTTTGATAATATTCTTCTGGGATCTAGGGGCTACCTGAGATCTCGCAGAAAGACTATCTTGAATATTGTCTTTTCGACATTGAAGGTGACATTCTGGGATCTGGGAGCTGCAGGTATCCTGCAGAAAGATCAAACCTGTAATACTGGAATCTCACACAAGGAGATAAATTCAAACATTGTCCTTTTGACATGGGAGGTGGCATTATGGGATCTGGGAACTCCAGGTATCCTGCAGAAAGCTCAACCTACAAAAATTTCATCAAAAGATATTTTTCTGGGATACGAGATTACCAATGATCCTATAGAAAAGTAAGCTTGAAAGCTCTTCTTCATAGAGCAAGTCATCCTTCTAGAATCTGGGGCTACCATGAGTTCTGTAGAAGTTTAACAAAAAAAAATAGCATTTTGAGATCCGAGGTTACCAGGAATCCGTCAGAAGCTTAATCATATAAACTTTTCTTCTTAGAGAAAGGTGTCATTCTGGGACTTGGGGCTACCACGAGTCCAAGAGAGATTGTGTTCTTCTGAGATCTGGGCTTGCCAAGAATTCAAAGGCACACCAATGGTCTTTAAGTGATATCTAATGTCAAACTGACAGCGCTTTATGACTTATATTATAGTCATAAAAAAAATTCAATGAATGCATTACGATGCTGGAGGTTATCCAAAACACCTTGCAACATACGGAAGTGATCAAAAATTCCTTGTGAGGAAAGTTTGAATGAAACAATCTGAAATTACCAAAAGAGTTTTGTTAAAATGTCCAATGGAGTATTCTCATCAAAGAGGACTTCTCACCGTTTTGAGATAATGGTCTTTTACCAAGAATGCACTCAAATTTCCTATCAAACCTGTGCCTAGGGTTCAGGATCATTCGCAGTGAATACACCTCGATCGATCAGGAGGACTTCCAAGGGACCGTAATGTTGGGCTTGGTCAACGGTTTTCAAAGGGGGGACTTGCGTGCAAGTCAAGGCTTTCGAAGATAAGTCTTCAATGTCTGCTCCAGGTTTACAAGTCAAGAAACCTGCAAAATGAGAAAGAAATAATCTTGCTCGAACTTCTTCGAGCTAAGCTTAGACATTAAACCCTATGTCAATCCATGTGCCTTAATCAGAAAAGGCTTTTCAGGGTTGTAACGTAGGTAGGATTGGGGACCCAAAAAAGGCTTGTTTTTGGCTCAAAATACGCGAAGGGTTTTAACATTGGTGATCACTGCGAGTCTGCCGCCGATCTTGTCCCTTCTGGTTCAAAGAACGTTTTCAGTCTTTGAAGTGCATTGGTAGTCTTTGAAGAGCATTGTCAGTCTTCGAAGCGCACATTTGTTTTTAGGGAATATCTCTTTCGTGTTGAGAAGGCGTCAACATCTTGTCCTTGCTTTCAACATCTGAGTATGACATGATTGGGAGCATCTTTCACAGTCCAGCTCCTTTGGGATTTTCTTTTACAACCAGATCTCACTAGTGACCTATATAAAGGTATCATGCCATCTTTTGGCATTTACAAAATCAAACACATGATTCATAAGTGTACAAGTATTTGGACGGGCATTGGCCTTGCTTTTACCAGGCACTTTGCTTTTTCTTGATGCCCAGGATCGGATTTTTCTCTTTTCTCTTTTTTTTTTTGTCGAAATCCCACCTTTTCTTTTCTTTTGGGGACCATAATTTTCAAATGAGTATGCTAGATGTACAACTTGAATCTCAGCACTCAAACATTAGTCCAGGAATTTTTACAAATCATATCTTTCGAACTTTTTCCGCTCTTGGAGTGACGTCGCTTCCGTCTTGGAATATGCAATGATCATCAACGGGTTTGCGAAACGAAGTACATGCTCAACTGGGCTGTGCAAAGGGTAAAAGTGTATAGGATAGAGAAACGAATGCTTTTCGTCATCTTAAAGCACTTGAACTACCATAGAAGTTAAAAATGACAAGCAACACACGAAAATTGATGCAAGTCTGAGCAAGAAAACTTCTAACCATTTACCTCCTGATACCGCTAGACGTACCTCCAGTTTGCCCCACTGTGGGGTGGTTCTTGACAGGGGTAAAGAATGAAACCGCCGTTCAAAGGGTTATCAATGGTCACCTGTAGTGTTTATGATAGAGAAACGAATGCCTCTGTCGTCTCGATCCATGTAATCACTGCGAATAACCCCTATTTCCGTAGGTCAAGGTCTCGCTGTCCTTACCACTTCACTCATCTCTCAAGTGTGTATAGGACGTGTTTGGATCCAGCTTGCCTCTTGTCTGAGGAAACAGCCTTTTAAACAGTTCTAAACAACTATTGTTGGAAAAGTTCATTTCGCTTTCTCCAAAACTTACCCTCAAGGGGATTTATGATGCACAATACATATTTCAATCATGTTCAGATAACCTCCAAGTTTAAACATGAGTGCCAATGACGTGACTGTGAAAATTTGGTGCTTTTCTAGACATGGGAATTAAATGCATGCTAGATTCCAAGAAGCCTTCAAATTCTAGTAATAAGGATTCTGACAGTCTTAAAACCTAAGAGGTTGGGAAAGGAATACTTACTTGCCCAGCGCGGCTAGGGATTCCTGAAAAATATAAAAAGGAATGCGTCAGTGTATGTTCTCGAATTTCAGAAAATTAGAACGATACCCCTTATCCTTGATCATGCGTTCCAATGGAAATTCATAGATTCATGAAAATCTGCATTTTTCTTAACAACACGGGGTGGTTAAGTGTTCTAAAATTTCTTAAAACTCTCAGTCTTTGAAGAGAAAGGATGTGCACCTGACCACCACGACGTTAGGTCTTCTTGATCATGCATTCCCATCTGAACGCCAATGCGTAGATTACATAAATCAGCCATTTTAACTTATGGCGATGATGCCTTCGTCTGATTGGGGCAATGAATCCTACTCGATGGCTTCATTCATCTTTGGAACGTGCCCCATGTCATTGTTCGAAGTTTCGTGTTCTTCGTTTGCCGTCTTCTGTCTTCTTCATCAGACATCCCTGCAATTTTGAACACCTGCTAGTGTATGCATGGATGCATGATATGCTTATGCAATGACTATTATGATGACTCGGCTCAATTCGGAATGAGTCATATAACTAGAACCTGATTTTATTTCAAGGGTAATACTTCTTCACAGCATCCGAATTTCTAGAGTGCCCCAATTCTTCTCCCTCAGAGTTTACAAGAATCAATGCTCCTCCCGTGAGAATTTTCTTGATAATGTAGGGACCTTCGTAATTCGGGGTGAATTTACCTCCCGGATGGATAGTATTCGGTAAAGTCTTCTTAATCACCAAGTCATTTACTTCGAAATTCCTGATCTTGATCTTTCGATTAAATGCCCTGGCTATCCTCTTCTGGTAAGTTTGTCCATGGCAAATGGCTTTAAAACGCTTCTCGTCTATTAAATTCAGCTGTTCATATCTGTGTTTGAAATACTCTGACTCAGAGAGTTTACCCTCTGACAAGATTCTCAAAGAGGGGATCTTAACTTCCACGGGTAGAACTGCTTCCGTCCCATACACCAGACTGTAGGGAGTTGCCCCTGTAGAAGTCCTGATTGACGTTCGGTAAGCCATTAAGGCGAAGGGCGGCCTTTCATGCCAATCCTTGTAGTTTTCTGCTGTTTTAGCCAAGATTCTCTTGATGTTTTTGTTGGCTGCTTCTACTGCCCCATTCATCTGCGGGCGGTAGGGGGATGAATTCAGATGTCGAATACCAAAATGGTCCAGTAGATCATTGATAATCTTATTGTTCAGGTTAGACCCATTATCTGTGATGATCGCTTGAGGGGTACCATACCGGGAAATGATGTCTCTTTTGACGAATCTTGCCACATTTCTTGCAGTGACATTCTTGTAAGAACTGGCTTCTACCCATTTTGTGAAATAATCAATCGCTACCAGGATGAAGCGATGACCATTTGAAGCCACAGGATTAATAGACCCTATCATGTCTATGCCCCACATAGAGAAATGCCAAACCTCAGACATTTGGTGTAGTTCGTTTGGGGGTGCATTGATCTTATCTCCATATATTTGGCATTGGTGGCATGACCGGACATGCTGACAGCAGTCTGATTCGATGGTCATCCAAAAATAGCCAAGCCGCATGATCTTCCTGGCGATGAGGTGACCATTCATGTGAGGCCCACATATAACTTCATGGATCTCTTTCATGAGAATATTTGCTTCTTTGGCATCTACACATTTTAACAGAGTAGAGTCAAACGACCTTTTGTACAGAATTTGTCCACTGAGGAAGAACTTGCTGGCCATCTTGGTTATGTATCTCCGGTCTCCTGCCCGACATCCTTCAGGAAACTCCCCTTTTGAGAGATAGTTCTTGATGTCGTAATACCACGGCTCTCCATCAAATTCCTCTTCTATTAGCATGCAGTGGGCCGGCCTTTCAATTGTGTCAATCCTTAGGGGTTCTATATCTAACCCTCCAGTTGTTTGCAGCATTGAGGCCAGGGTGGCTAACGCATCTGCAAATTGATTATGAGACCTTGATAGATATTCGAATGACACTTCTTCGAATTCAAGTGTTAATTCCTCAAGGTACTCGTGATACGGGATGAGCTTTGCATCTTTTATCTTCCACTCTCCTTGTGTTTGTAATATGATGAGCATGGAATCTCCATAAACTTGCAATCTGGGTACCTTCATAGAAATGGCCAATCTGAGGCTTAGAATGCACGCCTCGTATTCTGAGATGTTGTTAGTGCAAGGAAAAGTTATTTTCGCCGCCACAGGATAATGTTGATCATCGGGGGACACAGTACTGCCCCAGTTCCTGCCCCTGATAGATTAACAGCACCATCGAAATACATGACCCACTTGTCCTCTGCTAAGTTCAGAATTTGATCTTCTGTCCTTATTACTTTAGAAGACTCACCGCTTGACGGGTTCTCTGCCAGCATGTCAGCTATAGCTCTTCCTTTTACTGACTTTTGTGGAGAACATTTGATGTCAAATTCAGACAGCATCACTTGCCATTTTGCTAATTTCCCGATTAAAGCGGGTTTCTCCAAAAGGTATTTGACAGGATCGTTTTCTGTTATGAGTTGAATGTGGTGGTGTAGGGTATACTGCCTTAGTCTACGAAGTACCCATACCGCTGCTACACAGGCCCTTTCAACTGGTACATATTTCGCTTCACATGGTGTGAATTTCTTACTTAGGTAATAGATGGCTCTTTCTTTACCATCTATCGGGCTTGTTTGGGCAAGTAAAGCTCCCAAAGATTCCTGCTGTATAGTCAGATATAAGGTCATTAGGTGACCAGGAATTGGTGGCACAAGTACCGGAGGGGAGATTAGATAGTTATTAATATTTTGGAATGCCCTACTGCATTCTGCATCCCATGTCACTCTCGCACCTTTCTTGAGCAATTTGAAGATTGGCTTAGCCACATCAGATAGTTGATTGATAAATCTGGCAATATAGTTCAGTCTCCCAAGAAAGCTTCTCACTTCTTTTACTGTAGAGGGAGTTGACAGATCATGGATAGCTTGAACCTTTGAAGGATCAATCTCAATGCCCCTGTTACTGACTATGAATCCGAGAAGTTTCCCAGATCTTGCCCCAAACACACATTTGTTAGGGTTCAACTTCAACTTAAATTTGCGCAGGCGCTCAAATAATTTTCTTAACACCTGTATGTGATCCTGCCCTTTCTTGGATTTGGCGATCATGTCATCGACATATACTTCAATTTCTTTGTGGATCATATCATGAAATAATGTGACCATGGCCTTTTGATAGGTAGCCCCGGCGTTTTTTAATCCAAAGGGCATGACTTTGTAGCAAAAGTTCCCACAGGGTGTGGTAAAAGCGGTCTTTGGTTTGTCTTCTCGTTTCATGAAGATTTGGTTGTATCCTGAGAATCCATCCATGAATTAGAACAATTCATAACCTGCTGTGCTATCTACCAACACATCAATGTGAGGAAGAGGAAAATCATCTTTTGGGCTTGCTCTATTCAGATTTCGGTAATCCACGCAGATCCGAACTCTGCCATCCTTCTTCATGACGGGGACTATATCTGCAATCCAGTCTGAGTATGGGATAGCTTCAATGAAGCCTACCCTGAGAAGTTTCATGACTTCTTCTTTAATTTTATCTTCCAACTCGGCATTCATCCGTCTGTTGCCTTGCTTGACATGTTTGATACCGGGATCCGTGGGTAATGCATGTTCCACAATCTTAGGATCTAGGCTTGGCATATCAGCATAAGACCACGCGAAGATGTCTTGATATTCTTTCAGTAATTTAGTGAATTCGAGCCTATTATCTCAGGATAAATGTCCACCGATCTAGACCTCTTTGATATTCACAGCGTCTCCCAAATTAACAACGATTGGTTCTTCTGAAGTAGGAGGTGTCGACTCCTCAAAGGCATTCCAATCTCTGCGGATAGACGCATAACCCTCGTCTTCATCTTCCTCAATGTCATAAGAATGGTCAATGGAGAAATCCGAGTCTTGTAACAACCTAGTATGCATGTTTGAGATGATATGCCTGAAATGTCATGAATATGGTTAGCTCGTACTTCGTAAGAATGACATGCATGATCATGGAAAGTCTTTTCGAAAGAATTTTCGAAATAGGTACAGGTAAAAACGGGACTAATCCTCATGTCATTGGACATCCTGGCCCCGTGGAAATCTTTTGGAAATTAGGAATCATACGGCAAATCAGGCCTCAAGCTTCTGTGCGGAAGACTAACATCATCATTGGGCTGATTCGTGGTTCCATATGTCCTTAACAAAATATGCGTGGTTTTATTGAATGCAAGATGGGCCACGTTACAAGCTGTGCTATTTGGACCAACGGCCGGAGATCCAAAGGCGTTTCCCTATACGTACAATAAGGAAAGAAGATGCAATAAAATGCAGAAAGTTCTAAATGCAGTATTTAAAGACAAGGGAAAGGTCTCTTTACTCAGAAGAAGTGGCTTCATCACTTAGCCACTCTATGACGGCATTCACAGAGTTGTCTTCAAGAAAAGGATTTGTCAGATCTGGTTCTATTGGTGGAGTGATATCCTCTTCAGACAACCATTTAGAGTTCTGGTTGAAGTGGGCATTTAAAGGATTATTGAATATTCGAAACCTGCCTTTCCAAGTTGGAGAATCGATGAACGAGTCATTCAGGTTGTTTCGGCCTCCCTGGCGTCCCAGGATTTTGCCTCGGCCTCGACCTGTTGCCTTCGGGACAGATTCATCCACGTGATATTTCTGATACCCCAAGCCCATTCTATGCGGGTTAGCTTTTAACTGCAGAGGGGCATTTATCCCTTGACTGTGTTTACCTAGACCTTTTACAAGGTTAAACCCATATGCCAGTAGCATCTTAGCTGGTAAAAGATTGGCTTCTGAGATGTAAGGGGTTCTCAACCTTGTCCCTGAAGGGGTATGAACTGTCGCTACCAGTTCTAGGGAATGATAGCTTGCTTCTGTCTTCACTTCGGGTTCAACATAGGGAATGGCACTGTTCTGGTATGTCTGGAGGTTGACTTCTCCATGTACGGTAATTACCTTCCCATCCACCACAAAACGTACTTTTTGATGCAAGCTCAAAGGGACGGCTCCTGCTATATGGATCCAAGGTCTTCCTAGCAGGAATTCGAATGCACTAGGCAGATCCATTACTTGGAAGTTTATAGAGAATTTTGTCGGGCCGATGAGTATGTCAAGCTCAATCTCACCCACTACAGTCTTCTTCATTCCATCGAAAGCTCTTACAGCTGTTTTGGATGCCTTAATCGTTTCTTCATTGATTCCTAACCTTCTTGAGGTAGCTAGAGGGCAAATATTGAAGGCTGATCCATTGTCGATCAATACGTGTGCCACTCTTTTCCCATTACATTGCGTGGAGATATATAAGGCCTTGTTGTGCCCTCTTCCTTCCATGGGGAAGTCCTCATCAGAGAAGCTCAATTGGTCTTTTAAAAGGATTGCCCCTACAAAGTCCCCTAATTGTACCTCGTTAATCGTCTCAGGGACATGTACTTCGTTAAGTATTTTCAACAATGCGTTTTTGTGCTTCTCTGAATTGATGAATAAATCTAGCAGGGATATTTGAGCTGGCATCTTCCTCAGCTGCTCTATTACTTCGAACTTGCTGGTCTTTATGATCGATGTAAACTTTTCTGCATCTTCCTTCGAGACCTCCTTTTTTTCGGATTCGCCTTCCCTGGGGGCATAAAATCATCCAGACCTCATGACCGCATCTACTTCCTTTGTTCCATAGTCCCAATGGACTGCCTTAGGATCGTATTTTTCTACTGGAGGGACTTCTATGGTTACCACCGTCCGATAAGACGTCTCTGGTTCAGCCGTGTCGTCTTCTTCTTCTTGTGGCAATCGAATCACAATAGGCTTGACTGGGTAGTCTTCTACCTCGCTCAGGCTATCAAGTTCTTCCAATCTGATTATCACGGTTGTAGCGGCTTCGATCATTGATACGGTCGTCAAAGCCTTTTGTAAAAAGTTTTTCCGTGTCTTTCGAGGTTTCTGGTTGAGAAGGATCATCCATACCTCCCCATCCGTCCGGTATGATATCCTCAAACTTCTGATAAAAGCTAGGCGGGGCTGAATATTTCACTTTGAAATTGTACCCCCCAGAATCTTGACCAAGGTTGTCTACAGTTTCGCCCATTTCAAGCGCGTCGGTCATAAATTTGCGATCTTCTAGGCTTTGCCTCTTGGCTTCCAATTCATCCTCCTCGAATTCTTCTTCTGATTGAGTGATCGGCCCAAGACTGTCTATCAAATTTTCGTGCGGGATGTCCCAGGTGTTGCCTTGCTCAGTTTTGATCACGAAGTGGCTTCCTTCCAAAGATAGAAAAGCTTCGACTCCTTCGAATTCTTCATCGGTAATTTCGGACATTATCCCCAAGCTCATCATTTTGGCGATACATAGCTTCTTTACATCAGCAGAGATCTCTCCTGCTTTTGGGTATGACGAAGCGGTTGCTAGAATGTCGGTCAGCTTAGGTATGTGTACTTTCAGTTTAAGGTAGTTTTCCTCCCCTTCAGTGAATATCGCTCCTACTGCTTAATGATCTGGAAGTAGGTTTTCTTGTACATTTGGAGCCACATTGTCAAACTTCAGAATCTGACTGTCAATCAGAGCTTGCACTTTCAGCTTAAGGATATAGCAGTTATCCACATTATGTCCCCTCTCGCCCATGTGGTAGACACAGGTTTGGCTCTCGTCAAAGCCAGGATACCTAACAGGGTTTGCCCTAGGCGGTTCTTTCGCTATCAGGCGTTGTTCTAGCAGTATCGGGAGTAACTTGGATAAAGGTCCCGGGAGCTGAGAAAATTGCTTCTGGGGTTGTCTTCTTCTAGGCTCTTGTACTTTCGGCGTTGACCAGGATGGTCCTCCTTTGGTCTGATTAGAATTGCCGAACGGCTTGGGCTTGTGGGGATCCGGTATAAATGCTATGTCAAGTCCGGCTTTTCTCTCCTTTTTTAAGGGATACTGCTTCCTAGTAGAAGCTTCATGAGGCCTTCTTTCTCTCAAGGCCCATTCTAGCCTTTCAGCAACCTTAATCAAGTGTGCAAATGTTTGACATCCGGAAGTGTTCAGCCTGTCAAAGTATTCATAAGGGAGTGCTTTCAGGAACAAATCAACCAGTTCGTCTTCGGGGATTGACGGCTTTACTTGGGTAGCCAAGGCTCGCCACCTCTGGGCATATGTTCTGATTAATTCACATCTCGCCTTTGAAGTTCGCAGAAGGTCTTCTCTTGTTGGGGCTGTAGCCGTATTGAACTTGTACTGTCTGAGGAAGTCTTCTGCAAGATCCTCACATCCGTCATAATCTTCTAAGTCTAGCTCAATGAACCAAGCCAGAGCGGCGCCAGCCAAACTCTCTTGGAACGTGTTCATTAACAGTGGAATATAATCCGAATAGTGTGCCATCTTGCGTAGGTAATACTTGAGGTGGGCACGGGGACAGCATGTCCCGTTATATTTTCTCACGAACTCTGGTTCCTTATAGTCATGAGGAGTTTCTACCTTAGCAAAAAGAGATATTTTATCGAAGCGGGCTAATTCATAGCCCTGGCTGCTCAAGCATTCCTCAATCTTGGCCAATCTTTTAGCCTCTACTTCAGTTTTCACAGCCTGCTTCTCCTTCTCTTCCTTCTCGAGGTTGATAACAACAAGCGAGGCCTTTTGTTGTGACCGGCTGTTTGGTTCATGGATGTCCTCCTCTGCACGTTGGGTATCCCTCATCACCTCCTTATCTGCTGCATCAGGTACAAAAGAAGGACCTGAGTTGTTCTGGTTATGAGCCGTTGTTTGTTTAGCTTGGGTGGCTTCTAGCATTGCCTTGATGTCGGCCATCATAGTTGCTAGGGCAGTCATCTAAGATTCTAACATGCCCACAAGCGGAGTCAATTCTTGTTGCTCCATTCTTGTCTTAAGGCGAGTACGGAAACGATGTGTTGGCAATTCCGTGATGGGAGTGTACCTGTTTCAGAAGGATTCCCAGTGAGTATTTCTTTTATCTTAAACAAAAAGAAGCAGCTAATTCTTTCAGTTGCATGCTTCTTGTCAGTAGATGAGAAAAATGGCTACCTTGTGAGCCTTAGCCTCATGTAAGTAGTTCTTTTAATCATTTTCCGACAAGAATTCATGAAATTAAAATAAGCGTAATTTCTGACGATAGTTTTTATGTATTCTCAAAACATGTTCGCATTCATGCTCATGTGTCCAAAATAGCATCATACAGAAATGAGAATGTATGACAATGTGTCACAATGTTTACTTATTTTACACTTGACAGAATAGCATATTCAAGTCTAGGACGCTTGAGGTCTAAGGTATCCTCATCATCCCAGTATAGACTCCCCTCTTCAGTTTGGGGCTCCTCATCCTCTGAATATGACAGCAGTCCCATGTCTTCGGGTACGTACGGCTCTATTCAAGGTATATACGTGTTGACACCTAATTTTTGACCATATATTATTGTGATTTTTATCCTTTAAAATTAATTAAAAATATCAAAAAAAGTTCATAAAATCACAAAATCAACTTTGGAAGCCTTGGCTTGGCCTTAGGAACCATTTTGACCAAAAAAATAATTTTCATAATTTTCATTTTTTTTAATATTTTCGAAAAATACAAAAAAAAGAAAATCAAGAAAAATAATATTTGAGGTCACAAAAATTATATAAAAATAGTCGGTATTTTTATTTTTATTTTGTCTATTTTCTGACCTCATAAAAAAAGTAAAATTCAGGTTCGATTTTAGGTGTTCTCTGATCACCATAAAATTGAATTTGGCAAAAATATTAGTAATAATTAAAAGGAAAATGTGAAACATCATCATTTAAAAGAAAAAGCAAAAAGAAAAAGTGTGTGTTTAATTAATGATTTTATCTCTCTTTTTATTTATTTATTTATTTTATTATATTTTATTTTCTCTTTCTCTCCTTTTCATTTTTTTATTTTTTTCTTTTTCTTTTTCTTTTTCTTTTTCTTTTTCTTTTTCTTCTTTTTCTTTCTTTTCTTTCCCACGGCCGCTCCCCATCTCTTCCCTTTTTTGTTTTCCCACGACACCTTGGCCCGCTGGTCTTCTTCTTCATCTTCTATTTTTTTTAGTTAAAGGCACCCCCGTCGACACGGCTCCTAGAGCGAGGAGACCACCCGACGCCCTCCTCTGGTGTTTTCGACCACCGCGCGACGCCACCATCGCTGTCCGCCCGTCGAGCCGCCGTCGCCTCTCCCTCCTCCGTCGCACCTTGCACCTCCCCCCATGCCTGTCATCTTTCACTGTTCGCGGATCCTTGAGCTCCCGCGACTCCATCTTCTTCCTCCTCACATGTTCTGCTATTCCACCCTCCATGCTCAACTCGACACCATGCTGCCGCCTCTGTCTTGGTCCATCGTTGCACCGTTCTCAGCCCATTGACGCTCCGAGCCAGCCCTCACCGAGCTCCCCTTACCGGCCCGTGTGTATTCCCCCAGCACCATCCATCACTCGAACCCCCTCATCTCTCTACCCTGAAGACCTTCGGCCACCCCTTGACTGCCAAGCTCGCGTTTCATCGTCCCTCGCCGTCGTCGAATTCCACCCGTAACTGACCTGAACACCTCGGTTGCCTACCCACGAGCCATCGAGGACCTGAAGGCCAGAGACCTTCAGCCATGGTATGACCTCAGCCCTCTTCGGCTGTTGTTGTCACGCGCCCGTTGAGCTTAAGTTGGAGACCACCGCTGCCTTAAGAGACCGAAGATCTCATCATCACCTCAGTCGCTTTAGGTCGTCACACTGTGATCAACCGCTGTGACCCGAGCCGAGTCAAGCCCTTCCCATGTTGCCGAGGGAAGCTGAGAATGTTGAGAACCTCGAGGATCCCGCAGAGTTATCATAGCCGTTGGCCGTGCCTTGCCGGGCCACCCGCGTCGCCGCCACCTCAGACCATTTTTATGGCCGGCCATCACCATCTCTCTGGTATCTGCATTCGGGAAGACGGTGAGAGGGGAGGATCACGTGAATAAGTTCCAGTTTAGTTTTCAGAGGATGAGGTGACGCTGCGACAGTGACCATGGAGGCCTGCTTCCTCACCTCAATTCCTTCACCAACTTTAATAGCAATGACGCCGACTCCCCCCCACCGATGGATTGAACGAGCAAGCGTCGGTCCCGGCTCCCAACCGCCGTCAGCTTGTCGGCTCGTCGCTGTCCCGCCATCATCCGAGCCTGGCGGTCCATCCGCTTGCGACGTCGAGATATGGACTTGAAGCTGCCCCAGCAGCACCAGATTTGTCCAAGAAGTGGTGGCGTGCGAGCACAGTCCGTCGAACCAACCCGAACCGGAGGTGGCGCGAGTTGATCCGATAGCGGCGACGCATGAACAAACCCAGTGGTATGACAGCATGCGTGAGCAATGGGCGGCGAGGCGATCCGAACCAGTGGCCGTGTGGGGGTAGTTCTTGATGGCGATACGACGGTAGAGGTCCGGTGAAGTTGACGTGCGCGGAACCACGGTGTCAACACCCGAGCTCTACCCAACCTCCTCAGCGTTGCATGGAAGAGATGATGAATAGTAGAAGGAGGGTGGCAGCTCATTTGTCTTTTGTTTCGGGCCGATCAATGGGCTGGCGCAGAAGAGAGTGAAGATTAGTTGGGCTTGGCCTCTCTTTTCTTTTGGTGGGCTGGTCCACGGATGAAGAGCAAAGGACGGACGCTAGGGAATTGGACCAAGGAAATCGCAAACCCAGCCCTATAAAAAGGAAGAAGTTTTGGCCCGTTCCTTTTGTGCCGACGCGCATAGGGACGGTCGCATGTCAGGATTTGATGATTGAAGATCGTTGGCCAATCAGGTATATTTACGTTCTCGACCCGTATATCAGGTTTATTTTTCTAAAGTATTGTCATTATAGGCTTGATTTGCGTGCCTTTATTTCAATTTGGTAGTTAGCTTGTTTATTTGGTTAAGTGTGGTATTTTGTCAAAAATAATAAATAAAAATAAAAATAATATTTTTAGAAAATTTAAAAAAAATTATTATTAAGAAAAACAAAAAAAAAACAAAATCTAAAAAAATCCAGGAAAATCCCAAAAAAATAGGAAATGGCCACAATCAACTGGCCAGGGCTCACCCCGGGTGTTTCGAACCCAATCCTTCTTAAAATGACGATTTCGCCCTTTGGGCTAATTGTCCCCAAGTCTTTCCATTTTACCCCTGGTCTGAAATCACACATTCCCTAAGCCCTTATGGCTATACTAGGAAGCCGTTGATTTGACTTGGTGCGTATTGATGTGATTTATTTACGTATTTGATTGCTCTTTCACTTAGATTGATTGTGATTGATAGAAATAGTCTTCCAATCTGTATGAAATCCCGAATTAAGCCTACCTCACCTAAGATTGCGCCTGCATGAATTCTTAGTCAGGAAAATTACTCGCGCTAGGTACCGAAAGGGCGTTGGTAACGACACCAGCGTAACCAAGTCCCCGAACCCGAAATCTCTGGTTCCGCAGAACTGATCGATCTCTTCCAATCGGTCAGTAAGGTTTCCGGTCTACCCTCCAAGAAAGACCGGTGGCGACTCCAAAAGCATGCACAATTTGCACATGCCACCACGACCACACTGAAGGTCGAAAGCGATCGACTCTTATCGTCGAAGAATACTCCCGCCGCGATTTGGTATGGGCCTGGGAGGGCCCGCGCCGATCCAAGACCCGCGATCGGTAATCCATTAGCCGCGTCCGCTTCCGGACGGGTCGCGACAGCTGGCGACTCCACTGGGGACTTTGTTCTAGAACCTATGGTTCTAGACCTCAAGTGGACTTAGGCCGTAATTAAAACGCTGAGTGATTTTTCTAACCATGCAGGCGCTCTTGAAGGTGAGGTAAGTCCGCTTATGATAGGTGTTATATGTTTTTGCAGATTGGAGTGATAAGGGGTGTAGTCCGTGATTAACATTCTCTTATGCAGGTTGGCGTAGGAATGTATGTTGTGTGGATGATTTGAAGCGCTGATTGATAAACTGTTGTGCATGACTTGCATCGCGATGATCACGACACATGGACACACACAACCGCGCCTAAAACCCCGGGCGCCGCCTTTAGGAACACAATAGAATGAATTGAAAATGGAATCTCCGTGAGGAAAAACACGGGGTAATCCACTTTTCAATTCCGCTCACTTCGAACTATGGATCGAGCCCCAATGCAACGATGGCTGTGCAATGGAATCGGCTCTTCCCGGAACTCGAGGTGGGAACCTTAACCTTAGGTGCCAAACCCTCTGATTTTTAGAAGTTTACCATCACTTGTTTCATGCGCATGTCTTTGGGCGGTTGGTACACCTAAAACCGCACATAAGTCGACGAGTTTGGTTGGTAAGACTCTCTATACCTCGAATCTATTACAGTTCATATAAATATAGGCATTTCATTCATTGCATTCTGGTGATTAGATTAAATGCCATTTCAAGGATAGATGTGTGTGTTTTTCCCAAACGTCCTTAATAGAAGACGAAGAGGATGATACCCCATGACAAGCACCGAGTGAGCAACAAAGGAGCCTACTATGGACATTATTGAGATATCGTCCAATGAAGATGACGAGTTGGGGCAAGTGATCCGGAAGTCACAGATCGAGCTTGGGGCGTCCTTAAACGTTAGGATCACATTCCTTTGTTTAATTTTCCATTACTAGTCCTCTTGTATAGGGTTTATTTTTATCGAGGCTTTCTCTATCTCACCCCTTAGAGTGATTGTATAGGGATCTATTGGTGTATACATTTAGATGGAACTTGGTCGCTTTTCTTTTGACAGGTCATGGGAATGTGATAGTGGCATTTTCTCTAATCATCTGAATACTCCCAAGTCAAGTTTATAATTCCTTTAGAGGAAATTAAAATTGGAAATCCTGCACGACCTTTTTGGTCGTATAGGGTAATCCAACCCCAATTTCGCTAGAAGGAATTATACACTTGAATTGGTCCATGCATGCTTTACGTCGCTGGTAATCCACGATAATTGATCGAGAACATCGGCGTTGTTTTGAATTTAATGACGAGATAGATGTCCAAATTACTCTCGTTCTTAACAAAACGGCCTTGATTTGGATGCCGTATCTTCAATTAAATTTAAAACACGTTATTATGCCTCGCACTTTTGAGTAATTCGTTCCTCTCGAAACTGATCAAAAGCGATTATTGTGAATTACATTCCTTTCAATAGTATGCTTTCTTTCGAGGAATATTGATAGAAACTTTTCGCGCAAGATTAAAACCCTTGTAAAAGTTCTTGTCCTTATTAATCATGGGCAAGCGTAGGATTGAAAGGGGTTTTTGATTTCTTTTTCAAATTATCCCTTCTGATTCTGTCTTTTTATTTGCAGGTAAAAAAATAGGTAATAGAGAGAAAATCTTTTCCTGGACAAGTCTAAGGCTATTATCTCATCTGATCATGAGCGAGTTATAAAATCAGGACATATTTGCTCGGCTTATTGATATTATGGTTCGGCTCACCCAAGTCGAAGATGTTCGGATGCTCGAAGAAATGAACCATACAGAAGTTAAAACACACACACAAGAACTTTCATTTATTTTGCTCAGCGGAGGGTTTTCAGAAGCAAGTCATACAATTCGGGGCGGAAAAGTAAAGCCAAAGTGAGCCCTAATTAACGACACAAAGGAGCCCAACTGACCCTCCATGTTGTTAATGCTCTGCCCGTACTCACGACTCCGCATGTCCTGGTCCGCGAGCTTGAGGAAAAGGTTTCTGCATTCTCCCTTAACCTCAGTGACCTTGACCTCATGTTCTTCGGTGATTATTTCCAAGTCCCGAACTAATCCATTCCCGTGAGCTATGTCTGCGGTTATTTTGTCAAGCCGTTCTTCCTGCCAGTCGCTTTGCAGCCTCAATAGGACATTGTGGCGGTCGTGCTCGCCAGCGGTCAGGGATAGGGCTAATTGATCCACCAGTTTTCTCCTCTCGCGAAGCAACGTCGCGACCCTCTCATTGGCAAACTCGACGGCCTTTTTGTGACTATCGGCCAAATAGTTGGTCAGCACCAAATGATCAGACCGATCCTGGTAACGAGCCCGCAAGACGCGAGCCACGAGAACCTCCCGATCAGCAACACGGTAGGCCTCTAAGGAGTGTGCAAAGAGGGTCGGGAAAGTTCTATATTCCCTCCCCAGCGTAGTACCTTCGAGGGAAGTGGTATCTAAGTCCTCGAGCAGGACACGGATTTCATCCGCGGTTGCAGAATGATCGGTTATGTGCGCGTAACCGCGACCTAGTAGGTTATAAAGCTTTTCCCACTGGGCCAAGACATCAGTTGAAAAAGTGCGTACGGGAGAGGAGGCCATTTGCGTTGGGTTGGCTTGAGAATAAGACGAGTTTAACAGAGAGATTAGAAGGAAGAAGCTGATTATGCGAAAAACGTTAACCTTCCATACATTAATTCCCCATTTTATAGCGACTCGAGGATGATGAAGGGTCTCAGTAATAATGCTGGTGGAGCCCAGTTAGGGGGTAAAGCAGGAGGTCCCCTCACGAGAACCATTGGATTCGTTTCGGTCCGCGATTTTCGGCTCATCAATTAAAAGATGCAAAAGGTTTGTCGGGATCACCATTATTAGAGTTAGGTGGGAGGAAAGCGCAACTATCGAAGAGAGCCCTAACAGGGTTTGGCAGTCCCATCACGTTGAAAAGCTAAGCGAGAAATTCAAGGTCTTGAGGGGGAACGTTTGCCTAATGATGCTTGAGGAGCGTCTCCTGAACATGCAAAGTCACTCGAAGAAAACTTTATAGGGAGTGAGCATACAGGAAAGAGTAGAGATCTGAGTGGGCAAGAACCAATCAAACATTTCTCAATCCAACATATTTAAGAGGTTACTGTCAGCTGCTAGAGGCGACTGACTCAAAAATATCAGAAATTGAACCACAGAGGGATCTCGAAGATTCCAAGATCAAGTCTAACGCCAAAACCATGGAGCCCAACACTTCTGGCAACGGGAATCAAGATCACAGCGACGACGACAACGACATCTACAATGCTCAACTCGGGAAAAGAAGACGGCCTCACCAATACTCTCAGGAGGAAACCCAAATGCTGGAAACCCTTTTCAGTAAAAGCCATTACATGAAAAAGAAGTGGAGAATTGAATTGAGTCGGGAGTTGGGGATTAATCAGTCGAGGATCCAGTTTTGGTTTCAAAATAGGAGATCCAAATCGAGGGCTCAACGCAAACGTCAGGTGGTCGAGATTTTAAAGGAAGAAAACCAAAAGCTGCGAACAGAAAACATGAGGTATGAAAAAGCTCTCAATATTACCGTTTGCCCTCATTGCGATAACCTCGTCGCCCTCGGTAAGATATTCCCCGATAAGCCTCACGCGATGATTGAAGACGTTCATTTACCACCCTACTCCCTCGGGGCATCTCCTGCTCAACCAGATTTTGCCGGAGTCACGCATGAGCAGGATGATCCTACAAAGATGATACAAATGCCTCCTGGGGGATGGGATTTGCATCGCTTTGATTGGAGTTATAGTTTCAAGGAGCTGGACGTTACCGCCGACCAGCTCAAAGCATATCAGCCTCGTGCACAACAATTTTCGATAGGGTCGGGTCCTGCTGGAGATGAGTTAATCAGTCGTCAAGCCATTGATGCACTTTTGGGCCACGATAAGAGGAGGTTCGCTTGGCCCCCTGAACTGCATTCCAGATTCCTAGACGTGGTTCACCAAATGGGGATCGACTCAGCAACTCCGACGCGCATATTTAAGGCCATGAATGTACCGAGGCTTAGTAAGGAGCTGGTCAGGAATCACCTTGCTGCCTACAGAAAGCTATTAAAACAACGTCGAGCGGAGCTAAACCGGGAGGAATCCGTCTCGAGCTCAAAAGCAAGGGGCGACCGCCATTGTAATGCTCAGGCATCAAGAGATACCCGGCCAAATCTAAGCGTCAATCAAGCTAGCAACCCGACCACCGGCAAACTGAAAGCTGATCAGAATGTCCTCCCGGGCCATTTCAACACTTCTCAAGAGCGCGTATCACAAGTACAGCGAGTGCGCACTCCTCCACTCGAGCAGCAGTCGGTTGGTGCTCTGCTTGCCGCTAGTCAACCCACGACAGACGATTTCTTTGATGAGGGGCTCGATGCCTTGTTCAATCAGTGGGAAGCTGGCATGCTTGGACAGCCATGATCTAGCACTTGACTCGGGGCACGATGGGTCGGTCACCACGAACACCCATAGAAAGAAGAACATGTTCACGAGTAGATCACTCATTTTATCTGTTGTAAAGTTCCTACGGGAACATTTTTTTCTTTAATGACTATAGTTAATTCTATATTAAAACCAACGCTATTGACGAACATCGTCATGCTCAGTTGTGATGATCCCGTGTTAGATTAAGTCTGAAACCAGAGACGGTCTTTAAAATTTTGAGTGGCCACGAACTCATTCCTCACCAAGCGCCCGGGATGCTGAAAGGAAGAGTAACATCATGCACAGGGAAAATGCCACTTTCGTTTGAACGATGAAAAGGGGTTGAGAGAAGATCATAGCGTTAATTCCCATGGAGCTAAATGAATTAAACGGAGTCATTAATTGCGGGTCCACCGCTGCTCCCCACGTTCTCGGGCCTAGCAAATCATAAAAGGCGCCGAAAGATTGTAGACCCACCACTTTGAAGACTGAACTAGGGGACGAGCGCAATACTCGATGAAACCGAATCAATGCAAAAGAGTTTGTGATCCTATCACGAGGAAAAAGAAAGGGGAATACAGACGATGAGTAATTACAGGGTCTCGGGAGGAGCGCTTGCTTGCTGGCCTTCATATGCAGCCTGAAGGATGGTTCTAGGACACACACAATCACTTGAGAAAGTTTCTAGAGTGAGCAAACACGTAAGAGCGAATAGAGAAAGCTGAGGGAACTAGATCAGCCCGAGATACTCCGATCCATCATGTTTAAAAGCTATTCCCATCTGCTAGAAACGCCCGACCTGGACATTTCTGAGCACGAACTGCTGGGAGACTTTGAAGATCCTGGAGCTGAATCCTGCCCAAAGACCATGGAGACTGACTCCTCCAGCGATGAAATTCTAGATTTCAGCTACGAAGAAAGAGTATACAATGATGACCGGAGTCGGAAAAGAAAGCAACTACAACGCCACACTCCAGGCCAAATCCGAGAGCTCGAGGCTTTCTTCAATGAATGCCCCACTCCAAGCAGACAACAGAAAATGGAGTTGAGCCGAAAAATAGGATTGGAGCTTTCGAAGGTCAAGTTTTGGTTCGCCAACAAACGAACCCGGGTGAAACAGCAATACACAGACCACGAGTTACTAGTCCTGAAGGAGGAGAATGAGAAGCTTCAAGCTGAAAGCGCGAGATATAAGGAAGCTCTGACCAAGGCCACCTGCCTTAATTGTGGTAATCCCGTTGTCCTCGGCGAGGTGTTCCTCGACGAACCATCCCTGTTGACGAATAACGCTCAGCTGTTACCGTATTCTCCACAGCATTTTCCGACACAGCCAGATACCGCCGGAGATCTACATGAACAAGTCAACACCATAGGATCAACACCAACATCCTCTGAGAAATGGGATATGAATCATCACAGGGGGAGTTCTCTCAATGACGAACTCGTTGTCGCAGCCAGCCAATCCAAAGTCGGTGAGTCCCTCCCTGGACAACTTTTGAAACGACTAGATCCCGTAGAGAATAGCTACCGAAGTATTGACGATATTTTGGGTGATAAGAGAACAAGGTTTTACTGGACCTATGAACTTCACACCAAATTTGTCGATGCAATTCGAGAGCTGGGAGTTGATTCGGCTAGCCCACTACGCATACTCGAGATTATGAATGTGCCGGGGCTCTCTAGAATTAACGTCGAGTCTCACCTCAAGTACTATAGGAGATTGCTAAGGGATGGAAGGATAGCGTTAAACCATCATAAAGCCAGTTGGAGCTCAAGTGCCGGGCAGAGTTACAACCACGACGATTGGAGGGCCGAAAGCACCCAACCGCATTTCAGCAATGACGGGACCAGCAGTCATGTCAGCGACTCCTCTAACCCAAATCAGAATGCTCCACCGAGCTATCTCAATACTCCTCAAGAGTATATACCACAGTTCCAGCACATAGGGATTCCTCAGTTTGAGCGCGATTCGGTCATTAATGCTGTCCCTGAAGCGGATCTGGCATTGGTAGAGAGTGCACATATAAACCCGCCGGTCATTGGAGGAAGTTCCAATTCGAGGCGTCAAATTGCTCATGACGAGAGCAAAGAGAGGAATCCCTCGCTTGCAGTTGACGACACCCAATCCGGGCACCAAGGGCTAGAAAGAACAGGCGATTTCCTTGATGAGGAGTTGGACACTTGGATCAATACTCTTCAGGGATGTATGTCTCAACCCCAACAGGGCAATGATGAGGGTTCCAGCTCAAAGACTCCAGTCCCTCACAACGAAGGCAATGAAAGAAATCTGCCCCCAACAATCGTTGATACCCAACTTGAACATCAATGGCTCGAAGACCCGAGCAATTTCCTTGGCGATGAGTTCAATCTTTGGCTCGATCAGTTTGGAGCCGGAGGACCATCGCAGTGGTGACGCAAGGCCGGTGATCAAACGTCTGATGCAAGGCATGGTTACTCGATGAAAAATGCTTAGAGGAAAGGGGGTTGAATACTCCTGTTGAATATGTTGTTGATCGCACTGTAAGGTTCCCACGGGAACATCTTTCATTAATATCTAGAACTAATCGCGCGTGAGTGTCAACATCACCCTTTGAGCATCTTCAAGCCGAGGGCCGTGGATTAATCACTTAATCCGTGGAGCAAGTTCCATGAACATTGACTATCACCCGCGGAGCATAATGGGATCTACCCCTTCAATACAAAATGCGTTTGGCCGCGAAGCCACCCATTTGGTAAAACGATGTATCGTTCCTAAACGATCTCCAGTCGGATGCCGAAGTAATGTCTTCTTTCTTTTCCTTCTCAGATGATAAACATGGATAAATCACTCAAGGAGTCATGCGTTCAAATAACAGAATAGACGCTGCCCAGCTGGGGGCAAAGGAACCATCGATATTGCAACCACTCCAAGCATGGATAGGCGGATTTGATAGACGTGGTTCATATCAATACGCAACATCAGAACGGGATGGGAACCAAGAGTAAAGTTGTATCGTCCCCAATTTGTCTTGAATTCGAGAATATGAATTGATACTCGTTGTCTACCCTTGACAGGGGAATCGCCTTGGAGACGAATGAGTTTTTACATCCCACATACTACCTGTTAGGGTACATGAGGGTAGGATGTATCGTTTCAATTTTCAAAAAATTCGTGAACATACAATGATATGCTTCTTTTACATTTTCAGGGATCTCCAGCCACGGTGGACAGGTAGGTATCCCTTTCCCCCAATCCATTGAAGATGTTAAACCAAAAACACAGAAAAAAAATGCTTTCAAAATCTGATGTCTAGAAAAGACATGGAATTCTAACTTCATTAGCATTCATGTTTTGAAACATGAGGTTGTATGAACATGCATTGTGCACCATAAAATCCCCTTGACGGGTAAAATTTTTGGGAAAACGAAAGAGATTTTTCCAATCAAAAGTTGTTCAAAACTTTCAAAAGGATGTTTCCTCAAAAGAGAGGCAAGCTCAAAACCAAACACATCCTACATACACTTGAGAGATAGTGGAGCGAATCAAGTAGTAAAATCTGGACCTACGGAGGTAGGGACCATTCGTAGCGATTACCTGGGTTGGGACGACGGAGGCATTCGTTTCATATCCCCCAAACACTACAGGTGACCATTGATAACCCCTTTGAACGGCGGTTTTCATTCTTAACCCTGTCAAGAACCACCCCACATCGGGGCAAAATGGAGGTGAGTCCAGCAGCATCAGGAGAAAATGGTTAGAAATTTTCTTGCTCGGACTAACATTAATCTTTGTGTGTTGTTTATATGGTAATCCAAGTGCCATAGGATGATGAGAAGCATTCCTTTCTCTATCCCACACACCGAATCCTTTGCATAGCCAAGTTGAGCCTGCAAATTCGTTTCATGAACCCGTTGGTGATCATTGCACATTTCAAGATGGATGCAGCATCACTTCAGAAACGGAAGAGCTCAAGACTAAGGGATTTCAAAAAAAAAAAAAGATGAAAATGAGAAAAGAATCCACGACATCGAGAAAAAGCAAAGTGCCTGGTAAAAGCAAGGCCGATGCTCGTGTAAGTTGTTTGATTGATCCGCAATGAAGCCGGATGGGAAAAGAGAAAATCCTGAAGGAGCCAAATCTGAAAGGGCTGCTCCCCAAAATGCTATCAAGCGTAGAACAAAGACATAGAGAGAGTCAGTCTCTGAATGCAACAAGAGACGCTCTTTAAAGAGCTGGTGCACACCGCAAGATAGGTTGCGCGCCTCAAAGGCTAAAGATGCAGAAAAGAAAGGACAGATGGCAAATCAGCAATGATCACCAATGTCAAACCCGTCACGAATTCTGGGCCAAAAACAAGCCTTTTTCGGTCCCCAATCCTACCAATGTTACAACCCTGAAACAGTCTTCTCTGACTAAGACACTTGGGCTAACATATAGCTTAGCTCGAAGAGGTACGAGCAAGACTATTTCTTTCTCATTTTGCAGGGTTCTCGACTTGTAAACCCGGAGCAGATGGTGAAGACTTTCATACAATGGCCTCGACTCCAAAGCGGGCCCCCCTTGAAAACCAATATCCAAGCCCAACATTACGGTCCCGTAAAAGACCTCCCGACCGATCAAAATGTATGCGCTGCGAATGAGCCTAAAACCTAGGCACAGGTTAGTAGGGAATTGAGTGCAGCCCCTATAAAAACCGCTATCTCAAAACAGGTTAGAAGACCTCCTTGTCGAGAAATATTCCAATTGATGTTTTGAACAAACTCTTTTTGGAATTGTCAAACTGTTGGTCCAGATTTTCCGTGCAAGGGATTTGTGATCACATTTGTTTGTTGCAAGAATGCTTTGGATAACCTCCAGCATCAAAATGCACATTTCGTGATTAAAACTTAAATCATACGGTTTTGTCAAATGGACAGCCGTGGTCTTCCCAAAGATTACTAACGTTTTCTTGGTGAAGAGAAATCTTTCAAGCTCAAACAGTCTCATCGGACGTGGAGAACCCTCGTCATGAGACCCCTTTTCAAAACAAAGGTAGATACCGCCTGAAGGGTCAAACAGAGGTAGAAACCGCCTAAAGGGTCAAACTCAAGGTAGATACCGCCTGAAGGGTCAAATTGACGGTAGAAACCGCCTGAAGGGTCAACACAACGGTAGAAACCGCCTGAAGGGTCAACCCAATAGTAAAAGTCACTTAACTGGTCAACTCAATGGTCTGATCCACCATACGGATCAAAATCCTTGGCAAATCCCAAATGGGACGCGTCTTCCTTAGATTCCTATCAGTTAGGAATCCCATGATGGTATGACCTACCATACAGGTCAGAGTTTGATCTCCCTAGGATATCCTGAATGATGAGTCCTAGGTATCTGCTTGAAAGTTGTCGCAACCGGCAGCATCCGACAGGTGAGCTTCAGGTAAGTCTCTCTCACTCCGGCCCATGTTCCAAGGGTTAGAGCGAACCGGGGATTAATTCGAGATTTCATCAAAGGGCCTCAAGGGTCCGATGTCATGGCATTTCTCCTTTTCCAATTGAGTGGGTTAAGAATCAGGTGTCATCTTATCTTTGAGAGAAACCTCTAACGAGATTCCTCTCAAAGAGGGGCAGCTGTTGACACCTAATTTTTGACCATATATTATTGTGATTTTTATCCTTTAAAATTAATTAAAAATATCAAAAAAAGTTCATAAAATCACAAAATCAACTTTGGAAGCCTTGGCTTGGCCTTAGGAACCATTTTGACCAAAAAAATAATTTTCATAATTTTCATTTTTTTTAATATTTTCGAAAAATACAAAAAAAAGAAAATAAAGAAAAATAATATTTGAGGTCACAAAAATTATATAAAAATAGTCGGTATTTTTATTTTTATTTTGTCTATTTTCTGACCTCATAAAAAAAGTAAAATTCAGGTTCGATTTTAGGTGTTCTCTGATCACCATAAAATTGAATTTGGCAAAAATATTAGTAATAATTAAAAGGAAAATGTGAAACATCATCATTTAAAAGAAAAAGCAAAAAGAAAAAGTGTGTGTTTAATTAATGATTTTATCTCTCTTTTTATTTATTTATTTATTTTATTATATTTTATTTTCTCTTTCTCTCCTTTTCATTTTTTTATTTTTTTCTTTTTCTTTTTCTTTTTCTTTTTCTTTTTCTTTTTCTTCTTTTTCTTTCTTTTCTTTCCCACGGCCGCTCCCCATCTCTTCCCTTTTTTGTTTTCCCACGACACCTTGGCCCGCTGGTCTTCTTCTTCATCTTCTATTTTTTTTAGTTAAAGGCACCCCCGTCGACACGGCTCCTAGAGCGAGGAGACCACCCGACGCCCTCCTCTGGTGTTTTCGACCACCGCGCGACGCCACCATCGCTGTCCGCCCGTCGAGCCGACGTCGCCTCTCCCTCCTCCGTCGCACCTTGCACCTCCCCCCATGCCTGTCATCTTTCACTGTTCGCGGATCCTTGAGCTCCCGCGACTCCATCTTCTTCCTCCTCACATGTTCTGCTATTCCACCCTCCATGCTCAACTCGACACCATGCTGCCGCCTCTGTCTTGGTCCATCGTTGCACCGTTCTCAGCCCATTGACGCTCCGAGCCAGCCCTCACCGAGCTCCCCTTACCGGCCCGTGTGTATTCCCCCAGCACCATCCATCACTCGAACCCCCTCATCTCTCTACCCTGAAGACCTTCGGCCACCCCTTGACTGCCAAGCTCGCGTTTCATCGTCCCTCGCCGTCGTCGAATTCCACCCGTAACTGACCTGAACACCTCGGTTGCCTACCCACGAGCCATCGAGGACCTGAAGGCCAGAGACCTTCAGCCATGGTATGACCTCAGCCCTCTTCGGCTGTTGTTGTCACGCGCCCGTTGAGCTTAAGTTGGAGACCACCGCTGCCTTAAGAGACCGAAGATCTCATCATCACCTCAGTCACTTTAGGTCGTCACACTGTGATCAACCGCTGTGACCCGAGCCGAGTCAAGTCCTTCCCATGTTGCCGAGGGAAGCTGAGAATGTTGAGAACCTCAAGGATCCCGCAGAGTTATCATAGCCGTTGGCCGTGCCTTGCCGGGCCACCCGCGTCGCCGCCACCTCAGACCATTTTTATGGCCGGCCATCACCATCTCTCTGGTATCTGCATTCGGGAAGACGGTGAGAGGGGAGGATCACGTGAATAAGTTCCAGTTTAGTTTTCAGAGGATGAGGTGACGCTGCGACAGTGACCATGGAGGCCTGCTTCCTCACCTCAATTCCTTCACCAACTTTAATAGCAATGACGCCGACTCCCCCCCACCGATGGATTGAACGAGCAAGCGTCGGTCCCGGCTCCCAACCGCCGTCAGCTTGTCGGCTCGTCGCTGTCCCGCCATCATCCGAGCCTGGCGGTCCATCCGCCTGCGACGTCGAGATATGGACTTGAAGCTGCCCCAGCAGCACCAGATTTGTCCAAGAAGTGGTGGCGTGCGAGCACAGTCCGTCGAACCAACCCGAACCGGAGGTGGCGCGAGTTGATCCGATAGCGGCGACGCATGAACAAACCCAGTGGTATGACAGCATGCGTGAGCAATGGGCGGCGAGGCGATCCGAACCAGTGGCCGTGTGGGGGTAGTTCTTGATGGCGATACGACGGTAGAGGTCCGGTGAAGTTGACGTGCGCGGAACCACGGTGTCAACACCCGAGCTCTACCCAACCTCCTCAGCGTTGCATGGAAGAGATGATGAATAGTAGAAGGAGGGTGGCAGCTCATTTGTCTTTTGTTTCGGGCCGATCAATGGGCTGGCGCAGAAGAGAGTGAAGATTAGTTGGGCTTGGCCTCTCTTTTCTTTTGGTGGGCTGGTCCACGGATGAAGAGCAAAGGACGGACGCTAGGGAATTGGACCAAGGAAATCGCAAACCCAGCCCTATAAAAAGGAAGAAGTTTTGGCCCGTTCCTTTTGTGCCGACGCGCATAGGGACGGTCGCATGTCAGGATTTGATGATTGAAGATCGTTGGCCAATCAGGTATATTTACGTTCTCGACCCGTATATCAGGTTTATTTTTCTAAAGTATTGTCATTATAGGCTTGATTTGCGTGCCTTTATTTCAATTTGGTAGTTAGCTTGTTTATTTGGTTAAGTGTGGTATTTTGTCAAAAATAATAAATAAAAATAAAAATAATATTTTTAGAAAATTTAAAAAAAATTATTATTAAGAAAAACAAAAAAAAAACAAAATCTAAAAAAATCCAGGAAAATCCCAAAAAAATAGGAAATGGCCACAATCAACTGGCCAGGGCTCACCCCGGGTGTTTCGAACCCAATCCTTCTTAAAATGACGATTTCGCCCTTTGGGCTAATTGTCCCCAAGTCTTTCCATTTTACCCCTGGTCTGAAATCACACATTCCCTAAGCCCTTATGGCTATACTAGGAAGCCGTTGATTTGACTTGGTGCGTATTGATGTGATTTATTTACGTATTTGATTGCTCTTTCACTTAGATTGATTGTGATTGATAGAAATAGTCTTCCAATCTGTATGAAATCCCGAATTAAGCCTACCTCACCTAAGATTGCGCCTGCATGAATTCTTAGTCAGGAAAATTACTCGCGCTAGGTACCGAAAGGGCGTTGGTAACGACACCAGCGTAACCAAGTCCCCGAACCCGAAATCTCTGGTTCCGCAGAACTGATCGATCTCTTCCAATCGGTCAGTAAGGTTTCCGGTCTACCCTCCAAGAAAGACCGGTGGCGACTCCAAAAGCATGCACAATTTGCACATGCCACCACGACCACACTGAAGGTCGAAAGCGATCGACTCTTATCGTCGAAGAATACTCCCGCCGCGATTTGGTATGGGCCTGGGAGGACCCGCGCCGATCCAAGACCCGCGATCGGTAATCCATTAGCCGCGTCCGCTTCCGGACGGGTCGCGACAATACGGTACGATGTATTCGGGTACGTTTGGCTCGACAAGGCTCCGTCTGGTCGCTTTAAAGTGCTGAATGTATTCCGCAATGGCTCTATGAATGTTTTCTTCACGAGTCATATTTTCTGGCCAACTTATTTCTTCGGCTTGCGAATTCTTCAAGGAGCGGATGATGGATGTCATCTTGGCTTCAAACTGTCTCTTCTCCTCCTCCATGAGAGTCTTGCTCGGTATGTCAAAAGAAAAGATACCAGGTTGTTGTGGAGAAGGGATCTCCTGTAGCGCCCCAAACTGTCGGATCACCCTCTTCGGATAGCATGCGGTAGCGCCCGTGAATCCTAGCAAGGAGACTGGACCTTTGTCATCGCAGGCCAATCTGACTTTGCCCAGCGTTGGTAACCTTAGCCGCCATCGGAGTTGTTCGGGCTTTAGAACTTTAAGGAAGTTTTTCCACTCTATGAAGTTGAACTTAGGAATACGTGTATGTGTTCTGACAAAAGTTTTAAGAGGATGTGCATCAGGGCTGATTTCAGTGAAACCCATGCGGATGTGGAATTGTCTGATATGGGACATGAACCACAGATACAGAAGATCACTAGAGGCTCTAAAGATTCCCTTTTTATTTTTCTTGAAGCGATTTAAGGAAAGGAAGGTTTCGGCAAGGATGATATTTGAGTAATCCCACCCACAACAGACTTCTCTAGCTACTACAGCCATGATAGGGTCGAAAGTGATAGACGAGATTGGGAACAGCACGAAGCTGAAGAATGCCAAGACAAAGGCTCTACCAGATTTGGTCCCTTTAGCAGCAGGGAGGCGGGAAAATCGGTCTATAAGGAAAGATAGGGAGATTCGTCCAGAATTGTTTTTTGCATCTGCTTTGACTTCGTTTAGGCCTGTGTCAAGGAATTCAGCCACCTGACTCAGGGGTTCAAATCCTATGGGGGGTCGGACGAGCGTGTGAGTGAACTCAACTCCGATGACGACGTTGTATTCCTCGATAGTGGGAGTAATATCCAGTCCTTCCATGCAGAATGTAGCGGTGGTAGGATCCCAATAGAGCGCCATGGCTTGGATAAAGGCAGGTGGACACTCAATCTTCAGCAGGTCTAATAGGTATCCTAGTTGTGATTCAGCATACTTCTGGCTGGCTTCGCCCATGCTATCCCACCACGATTGAAGTTCGGCTCGGGGAACTTTGGACACTTGAATATCATTCTTTCCCATCAAGTCTAAAATATGCAAATGATTTTAAAAAAGTCAATCGTCAAAAATTACTTTAAACACATGATTATGCAGATGTCATGAGGTATGCATGGGCTAACTTAATTGCATAGTTCAATTGAAGAAATGGAAATTAGGACCTTTTTCAAGTCTTGAAGGCCTGACTTAAAGCCTAACTTGAATTTCAGGGAAGTGAATTATGCAATTTAGTCAGGTCCACTCAGTGACTAAGGGAAACAGTAATGTCACATTCCATTGGTCAATACATCAAATGAACAAAGTGGAATGAACTTTTATTACAATCAGGATGTCTAATGAAAGAAAGGTAAAGAGAAATTCTTCAAACAAGAAAGCCATAAAAGGCCGATGGAATGTGAGGATCTAAATCACTCCTTTCCTAGAGGTCTATCCAAATGACAGTCAGTCGGGAACTCTCCTCTAGTCAAGTGTAAGGGGGTTGTCTTCAATGCTTTGGTCGAAAGGTCGTAGTTCCTCTGGCCATTCTCTGGTCCATGGCATGATGACTTCAAGAGCCTTCTCGGGTTTCACCTTCTTGAGTGTGATCCGTTTTGGCTTTGTCCTGATCGCTGGGCGCCTCTTTCTTCCCCAAAAAGTGATCATGGGTATACTTTCTTTAGTCAGTAGTTCAGCCTTCCGATGGGTATATGCTTCCCTGGCCAACTGGTTGCGACGCTGTCTCTTCATCTCTATATAATTTTCAATCATCTCGTTCAGTTTGTCGCTTAAATCTAAGGTTATCAACATAGTAACGGGTTTGGCAATCTTCGGCATATCCCAACTTACGTCCAGTCAACTTTCGGCCATGCACGAATCTGGTGAAGTGTAGCCTCGTATTTGGTCCAGGGCGAGTGACTTTCCTTAGGTACTCGAAGGTTACCAATTCTGTCGAACTCTTAGGGAACAGTGACATCCTACCCTATTACCATCGTTGTTTCAATTAGTCACTTGAGTGATTTTCATGATGCGAATGCATATGAATGTATGTAATGTATGAGTCATATTATGAAGCAGGGAATAATAAAGTACATTGAAAATAAATGCCTTACCAACCGTACCTGGGGGAATATGGAATGTCCCCCTGTATCAATGGATGGTTTTAGGTATACCAACCATTCATAGATACGCGCATGAGACAAGTGGGTATACTCTAAAAATAAAAAATCAGGTGAGGAACCTACGGCTCAAGCTCCCACGATCCAAATGAGGCAGACTCCTCCCCAAGAGTACCCACTCAAGAGGGCTAGATATCGCCAATTTGGATTGTGAGCGGGAACGAACACGAAAGTCTCAAGTGCCATCAAACACAAGATCCTTTCGCATCATCTCCCTATCTAAGGTAACCTAGAGGTGGTTTGCAGTCGGGGTTTGCCCGCTAGTGTGTGCGATGTGTCGTGATCGTCACAATGTAAGGTCATGCACAGCAGTTTGTATCAAAACACCACTTCAATATGTGCATAATATAAACATACATTCCCAACTCCAACTTGTAGGAAAAATGTCAACAATCACTCCACCCCTTATTACTCCAATCTGCAAAAACATCTAACACAATGGTTAGCGTACGTACCTCACCTTCGAGAGCATCTGCGAAAAATAAGGTCAGATAAACCAAGCAACTTTTTAATCGGCTCAAGTCCTCTAGAATTCGTAACCAGAGATTCTGGTTTAGAATAAGTCCCCAGCGGAGTCGCCAGTCTGTCGCGACCCTCTCGCAGAGCGTGACGAGGGGGGGCTAATGGGCCGCCTGATCGCTAGCTTGATCGGACGCGGGCCTCTCCCAAGGTCCATTACCCAAATCGCAACGGCTGGATATACGTGGTCGACCTTCAGTGTGGTCTAGTGACATGTGATAAGTGTACATGCCAAGGAGTCGCCACCAATCGTTTCGTGGAGGGTACGATCGGAAACCCTATCGAATAGTTGGGAGTGGTCTATTCGATTCTGCGGAAACCAGAGAAGTGGGTTCGGGGACTTAGTTACGCCAACTGTCAGAGTTGACGCCCTTTCGGTACCGAAGCTGAATGGTTCATCTGATCATAGGATTTCATGCAAACGAGTGGGGTACATGTCCTAAATCTAGGAGTTCATGTAGATGGGAATTACTATCCTATCACTCACAATCAAAAGAAATAAGTGCGCAAATCAAGGATCCAGTACATGCGAATAAAACACATGAAATCAGCATGGCATCCCTAATGAGGCCCTACTAGCCTAGAGAAATATCAATCAAGGTTTAGGAATGATTTGGACATGATTTGCCCATGAGGGGCAAAATCGTAATTTTGAACAATTCGGGGAAAATTCGCCTTGAAAGGAAAATTTATCATTTTAGATGAATTGGGAAGTCAAAAGATGGGGGAAATGGGATTAGCTATCAATCCAATCCATTTCCTATTTTTTTGGAATTTTCATGATTTTTCTGGAATTTAAAAGTTATTTTACCCTTAAAGGGGTAAAGTCGTCATTTCGGACAAAGACGATGACTGAAAATCTCAACTATTAGGGCTGGTCGTCCACCTGACCCAAACCCTAACTTTAAGCAATTTTCAGAACTCGATTGAGATAAGAAAGACGATTTTCCCATTGAGGGGACAAAATCGTCATTTTGAGAAAAGGGACGGGACTCGAAAACCCAAGCCTAAGAATTGGTCGTCTAATCGACCCTAATTCTTACCTTGGCATTATCGGCCTTACCTCGCATACACAGCAGAGGCGACTTACCCCTAAAGGGTAATATCGTCAAGTTTTGGAAGAACGGATAAGAAACCCCAAAAATAGGGTTGACCAGTTGTCGGTGGTCAATCCTCGATTTTTGGGGGTTTCTAGAGTGTTTAGGATTTTTTCACAATTTTTTGAAATTTTCTGGAATTTTCTAGCATTTTTTTTTTGGATTTTCCTGATTTTTTTTTTATTTTTAAAATAATTTTCTGATTTTTTATTAAAAAATGTTATTCGGGCCGGGTCGGGTGACCTGGCCCACGACCCGCGGATGACCGGCCCGGCCCGGATCCGAACCTCACTGAAACGACACCGTTTTAGCTTCTCCCGCTTAAATTTTGATTTCCCGCCCAAACTTGAACCAAGGGTCCTGATTGCACCACGTGTCGACTCTTGGACGGCCTGATCTATCAAAAGCAATCGACGGCCACGATTGAAAGGCAAGGTTGAATCACAACCTTCCGATCCACAACATTTTTTTTATTTCTGAAAATCATTTTTTATTTCCGAAAAAGCGAGATCGCGACACGTGGCACACCTACCACCGTCCAATCAAATTTGTTGTTTTTTATTCAGTTATAACCGAATGCGCTGACGTGGCTGCCACGTGGGTGCCACGTCAGCTCCACGTAGGCGTTGACCTGGTCAACTCTTGTTGACCAGTCAACGGGCCTGCCGAGGAAGATGATCGGCGCCGGCGCTCCTTCGCCGGCGCCTCGTCGGAGGGCCATATCTCGGCCTTCCGACGTCCAAACTTGACGAAATCAGCGTCATTCGACTCAGCCCGAGGAGCTCTACAATATATATCACAATGAACATAGCAGAATCATGTTTGACAAACTTGCCAACCTAGGCCGGAGCTAATCTCCGGCGAGCTAACGTTCCAGCCTTTTCTGACGAGATCTATCTTACCAAATCAGTCAAGAAGTATCATAAGAGTTCGAGAAGACTTACCCGGCCATTGCGAGGCTTCGGTTTCGCTCGGGTCGAGCTCTCAAGCTCTCGACAGGTTCGGATGGTCGGAGGTCAGACCCGACGTTTCACACAGGGAAAATGCAAGAAACTGCACAAGGAGTAAATGGCGACTCCTAAAATATAAAATGATCTAGAGGAACGCAAGTTGCCATTAGAGGCCGAGGCCAAGCTCGGGGAGGAGTCTCACCTGTTTCAAGAGCGTCGGCGAATATGGGTCGGTCCGACGCGTTCTTCGGGTTGAGGCGAAGCTAATGGGAGTGGTGGCGTCGAGCGACGTCGTCTGGATCGCCGGGGATCCGAGCTCGAATTTCTTGAGTTCGGAGCTTCAATGGCCGCCGCGCTCTCCTCTCTCTCTCGCTCTCTCCGCGGCTCTCTGTTCTTCTCTGTCCGCCTTTCCTCCTTTCGCGAGCTCCCCCTGTCGTCCTCTCTCTCTCGCTCTCTTCGCGGCTATCTTTCTCTGTCCGCAAGTTCTTTTCTCCGCCTCGCTCTTCGTCGTCTTCCTGCCTCTCTCTCCCTCTCCCGTCGTTCTCTCGTCTTCTGTTGTTGTGGAACTCCCTCAACCAATTGCCTCTTCAACAGATCATTCGTTCCCTTTCTTTCCTCTCTCCTCCGTTCTGTTTTTGCTGTCTTTTTTCGCGAACCAGAAGGAACAAACAGTCTTGTTCTGTTTGTTTAAGTTGACCTGGTCAACCGGGTTGACTGGGTTGGGTCAGCCCGACCCAGTTGACCCGGTTCGCCAAAAATAGGGCAAATTGACCCACCAAAATTCCTAATTTCTCAAATTAAATCTGGAAATCGGCTTCCATGAGATGAATCCCATCTAATATGGTGATTTAGTGGAAAATGAATGTGGAATTAAACGAAAACCCTAAATGTTGAGTAGAATCCAAAATCAATTTTTGCCAAATTGATATTCTTAATGGATGAATTGGCCCCAATTGAGCCCACCATTAGATTCAGGGGGTCAAAACCTATAGGGAGGAAGCATTGGGGTTCTATGGGTGTCTCTCAGAAAAATTTAATTTCAGAATTGGCACCATAGGGAGTAAAATGAAAAGATTTTCATGCAATTAGGTCCCTAAAGCCAAAATCGATCAAATCAGTGCACAATTGAGCCAAATTGAAATTTGGGGCGATCAAGTCGAATGTCAAGATTCTAAAAATGCAAAATATCGCAAATAAAAAGACTCAAAACATATTTTTTTTTGACAAATTCAACCCTGTGCGTTACAAAGAAACACACAAAATTAAACTTGAATTTCAACTCTTGATGAGGTCAAAATGACAAGGGATTTAAAATAAAAATAGCGAATATTTTCCTATATTTTTGTGACCTCAAATACTATTTTTCTTGATTTTTTGAGTATTTTTCTATTTTCTAAAAATACTAAAAAATGTGAAAAATATGAAAAATTATTTTTTGTCAAAAATGGTTCCTTAGGCTTGGCTAAGGTCACCAAAGTTGATTTTGTAATTTTTTAATTTTTATGGGTTTTTTTATGATTTTTTCAAAATATAACTGCAAAAAGACTTGGTCAAAAATCAGGTGTCAACAATGAGGAGATTGTTGGATATATTATTAATATAGTCTAGATAATATGTTCACATACAAGCCCAATAGGTGAAAGCATGGTTATTTGGGTTCATATGGGCTGGAGCCCAGTAGCTTGTATATAACTCTAGAGTTTCCTACGCTGGAAATAACAGTGTTGAGCGATCCAAATTTGACGTCTCTTAGTGTAATACTTCAAGCAAACAAAACCCTTTCTACTCTCTCAAACCCTAACCTCCAACAATGCACTTTTGCCTTTCTTTCTCATCACCTTGCAAGAGATTTACATAAGTGAAATACATGAAGAGTACAGACAATTTGACCCTTTTCAAGTAAGTAAAAATAAAAAAAAAAAGACGTAAGATAAGGGGATTTTCAGGGGATTTTTTTTCCCATTAATGTATCATAATCACTAGGGAGATTTCCCACTAAAAAAACTGGTATGGTCACCTGTTACATGGGAAAGTAGGACATAAGCAAAATAGATAGCACAAAACATAATTATGATGATGCTGCGCTCATGTGAAGAGCAACCAAGGACGTGTAGAAACCGTCTTTGATATTAATAAGAGAGTCGTGCTTTCCTTTCTCGACGATCATTCCGTTTTTGACCACTGCGATCATGTCTGCATTTCTTATTGTTGATAATCTGTGCGCAACTATAACCGTAGTTCTATTGACCATGACTTTGTCTAATGCATCTTGAACCACTCTTTCGGATTCAGCATCCAATGCACTAGTAGCTTCGTCTAGAAGGAGTATCTTCGGATCCTTCACTATAGCACGTGCAATGGCCACCCGCTGCTTCTGCCCTCCCGATAACTGGACCCCACGCTCGCCCACCAATGTATCATAACCCTGCATAGTTATAGTCATATTGGTAACTATTATTCTCAGTAAACTTGCGTACTTATTGCTCACATAATATGCTTATATCTATACATTAGGGACGAGACTTGCCTGTTGCGAACTGCTGATGAACTTATGGGCATTTGCGAACTCTGATGCAGTCAATATCTCTGCTTCTGTTGCCTCTCCACCCTTTCCATAGGCTATATTGGCACGGATTGTGTCATTGAACAGAACTGGTTCTTGGCTCACGAGGCCCATCTGCTGCCTGAGCCACTTTAATTGTAGCTTCTGAATTTCGACCCCATCAAGCGTGATTTGACCAAAATCGGGGTCATAAAACCGTTGCAACAGAGATATTATAGTTGATTTCCCACTCCCGCTCTCTCCTACTAAAGCAACAGTCTGAAAAGGCGAAAAGCACAATCCTTATGTATTTGTTTTAATATCAGTATATATTAGCGCATGATAATTTACTGGAACTTAGAGAAGAATAGAAAAGACTTTTGAAAGTAAAAGTGCAAGGATTATCATAAAGCTTTACTTTGCTGGCGTGAATGGTCAAGCTAAGATCCTTGAAAATTTGTACATCGGGCCGAGAAGGATACTTGAAGCTGATGTGACGAAGCTCTATTTCTCCCTTCAAATTATCTAGTGTTTCTCCGGAATCATCACTTGGGTCTAATTTCGATTTTCTGTTGATGATTTCGAAAACTGAGGCAGTTGCACTCCTGGCTTTGGTGGAGTCCTGAGTGAGGGAACTTGACTGAGTAATTGCAAAGGCCATATTAGTCAGGGCTAAAAACACCTGCAAAGCACAAAGTAGATAAACTGTAAACTGAAGCGCAGAAATTAAACTAGTCCTCTCCTCAATAATTTGGCGCAAGGAACTCGTTAGTGCTTCAGGTAAACCGATAAAAAATAAACTTACGCGGAAAACTTGTGAAAATGTTGTCTTGCCATCCTGGACAAGTCGAGCTCCAGCATAGAAGCAGGTGCTGTAGACTGCAAAAAGTGAGAAGAAAGACAAGCCAAACCCGACTCCGCTAATCAACCCCTGTCTAATGCCCTCTTTCATCGGCCCTTCGCATTTCTTAGCATATAGTTGCATGATCTTTTCTTCAGAACAAAAAGAAGCAACTGTCCTGATGCTTCCAACTGCATTGCTAGCTACTTGACTGGCTTCCTCATACATCATCTGTGAACAGAGAGAATTTGATTTACACTGCTGATATGTATTTATCAATTCACCGAATATTTAGGACAATTTTCAGCTGTCGGATCTCTTGAGCAATCAAGTGGACAGTGACCAGACATGCATAAATTCTTAAGACTGCAAATGGTGAATATGCAATTCTTACCTTGGCGTCTGCGCTGAAACCTTTCATGAATTTTACTTGGACGTATCCATTAACAAATATCAGAGGGAGCAATACAAGGACAATGAGCGCCAATTGCCAGCAAGCTGCAAAAGCGATGACTAAACCAGCAACTGCACATGCGCAGCTTAGAACTAGCTGGGATAATGCATCCCCAACTAGGGCCCGCACCGTCGCTGCATCTGCTGATAGTCTCGCGCCAATGACACCACTGGCATGCTTCGGCTCATCGAACCAGCCCACCTCCATGTGCACCACCTTCTCAAAACACATTGATCTTATCCGCTGGATTAATCTGCAACCTGCTATCGAGAAGAAGTACGTCCTTGCTGGATATGCTACTAATGATACCAGGCCAAGAATAATGAACATCAATGCCCAAAACTTTGAATCTTTCCTTAGTTTGTGAGGTACTTCATAAAATGTCTTGATCACAGTAGATAATAGTATGCCAAAAATGGGGAATGTTACACCTGCAATGATTGCAAATATAGATCCTATCAGTAGCTCGGGAACTTCTGGCTTGTTAAGATATGCGAGCCGAAGAATAGAAACCGCCGCAGCTGTTTCTGTTTTCTCCAAGGAAGAGGACTCTGGATTTACTGGTGCACCATCGGGGACATTGAACCCCGGAGGCAGTCCAAACGAGATAGATAATGAATGGTGGCTGCTATTTTCCACACCCGATGATCTCTGACTTATGGATCCCAAGGACATTCTTTGACTCGATTGTCTACCGTCAAGGAAATGTTCTAGTTTGTTTTCGTCATCTGTCGCTTGGTGTTGGTCTGAGTTTACTTGCTGGAGGTGTATTAGCTGACTATATGCTCCATCTGGATCTTTTAGCAGTTCCGAGTGTGTCCCTGATCAAATTTGTGAGAAATTTAGATCTTGATCCACAATATTTTGAGCTTGCACTAAGTTTTATATCTGAAGTTTCCATGTTTAAACATATTATTCATATCAGGTCAACTAGGTAGGATAGGTTTTCATTTGAGACATGATATTGCTAAAAATTGATGCTTTAGTACCTCTCTCCACTATCTTTCCTTGATGAATGACAGCGATCATATTAGCATTCCTGACGGTGCTCAAACGGTGTGCTACAATGACAGTGGTTCGATTGCCCATTATCTTGTCCAATGCGTCTTGTACTATCCTCTCTGATTCTGCATCGAGGGCACTAGTGGCCTCATCTAAAAGCAAAATCCTAGGATCTTTTAGGATTGCTCTGGCAATGGCAACTCTTTGCTTCTGTCCTCCAGAGAGCTGAGTACCGTGTTCACCCACCATTGTGTCCAGTCCCTGGATGCAAAGATGAAAAACAGTTAAGACTCACATTCCGATGATATTTACCTAGGTTAGATGTAAAATGATCAAACTAAATATCTCTGGACCTTGGGCAATTTATCAATGAATTTAGCAGCATTGGCTAGTCCAGCAGCAGCTCTTATCTCTTCGACGGTGGCATTCTCTTTTCCATACGCAATATTATCCCTGATGCTTGAGGCAAACAACACGGGTTCCTGGCTAACAAGGCCGATCTTACTCCGTATCCATTTGATCTGAAACTCCTTCAGATTTATGCTGTCGATGAGCACTTCACCCGCTTGCGGATCGTAGAACCTCTCTATAAGATTGATCACGGTGGACTTTCCGCTTCCACTTTGTCCAACCAAGGCCGCGGTCGTCCCGCTTGGTATGTAAAGAGAGAAATCGTTGAATATCAGCTCATCTGGTCTGGTCGGGTAGCTGAAGTAGATATCCTTAAGTTCGATGTCTCCATGAATTTTGTCCAACGTCTTGCCACTGGTGTCGCAAGAATCGATCTCAGGCTTCCTTTTGATGGTCTCAAACATCTTAAATGCTGCGGCTTGACCAGCGGCAAATGCAGTCATGCACGGAGAAGCCTGTGCTAAGGATCTGAGAATTAAGCCAAACAAATTCATTTATTATGAGTCTGCTGCAGCACAAACATAATAAAGCTATTTTCAATTGATTCACGTATTGAAGTTGAATGAAAGTCCAAAGTGCAACTAACATTGAACCAGCTAGGACAGCCATGATGACATTAAGTACTTGACCCCCGGTATATCCTTTTTCCAGAATCATCTTTCCTCCGAACCATATTGCCAATGCGTAACTGCAGAAGAGAATCAACAAGGCTGTACCAAGACCTAATCCAGCGGCCATGCCTTCGTGAACTCCCGACTTGTATGCTACCTCAAGGAAATCATTATAATTTCCTACTGCCAGCTTTTCCCCAGTAAATGATGCTACCTAATTGCACCAAGAGACAGCCATCATTTCGGAGTCAAATTTATAAATAAAAAAGTTTTATATATTAAATTGACTTACCGTTCTAATTGACCCAATTGTTTGTTCAACAACATTTGCCGCTTTCGCATAAGCACTTTGTCCCCTTGAGGCCATCTTGGCTATGATCAGTGACATGAAGCCACCAGAAACCACAATGGGAGGAATGGATGATAACATGACCAAAGTAAGTAGCCACCCTTTAATGAATGCAATGATGAATCCTCCAATGAACGTCGACATGAGCTGTATGAATTTTCCTACCTGCAGAGACAAGAGAGGTAATAATAAAAAACACCCTCACTTAGTGTAGCACGAAAATTTTCTGTGCTTCCTTCTCCACTAGCGTCTGGCTTTCAAGCCGAAACATTACCTTCTCGCCCATGGCATCTTGTATAAGAATGGTATCACCAGACATTCTTCCCACAACCTCTCCTGTGCTTGTTTCCTTATCGAAAAAGGCAATGTCCTGTCTCAGTATCGTCCGCAGATACAATCCCCTTATTCTAGTGGCCTGTCTCTCTCCCGTGACCATCCAGAAAGCCACCTCTGAAAAAACAAACGATTCATGGGTTCATTTCTTCTTGTTAATGGCACTGCAGGATTTTGGCGCGGCGGCGGCGAGGTATACTTACGAAGAAATGCAGTCACACCGGTAAACACTGCCAGGTAGATAAACCTCAGAGACACCTGAATTCAGAGTATGTGTGTCACAGATCAGTAAGAAGGAAAGACCTGTTCCTTACGAAGGACACCTGCAATAGATAATCCGCTACCTATATTATATTTCATGCTTTTATGCATGACTGATTCAAGTTATGTACTCTGATTACGAGAACTCCAGGGTCTAGCCTCAGATAATGAACATTACCCTTCAAAGTTGTTACCTTGGAAACAAGATGCACCAGATCATTGTTGTTCTGGTTAGTTCCAAATGAATCAATCAATTGCCCAAAAAGCATTGCCATGAGGGGCAAACCTAAGCCATTGCCAACAGCACCCATTGTACCCACAAGCATCAATACCATGTCGGTGAAATCTGCGAACAAGAACAGCTTGTAAAATGGAACTTTATTGGTTTTCTCATCTTCTTTGTTCTTTTCAGATCTGTCCTTGGCCTCTGCATGACTCATCGAATTAGTAGCCGCAGGTACTTCTATATCCAAGTTCGAGCTGCACTCTAGAGACATTATACCAGATAGAAGGTCACTAGCTTGTCAACTAGTTCATTGAACATGTCCAGAACTTTTCTTGCGTCTGCAGAACAAAGTCAACGAAGGATTCAATACTTTCCAAGACAAGCCAGAAAAGTCGAAGGTCCGAATGTGCCAAAAGATACAAGTCATGTATTGAATAAAACTGCCAGACAAAATCCTACAACCAAAACACAGGACTAATATACCAGATGGTCCAAAGTACACGAACTCTACAAGACTATCGATCAATCTCATGTGGTATTGAATGGTATAGTCAGTCAACAAAACAAGAGCAGCATCTTTTAGCACCGCAGGCACGTCCAAGTAAATAAGGATTAAAGAATGCTGGAGACACCAAATTTCCTTGCATTCAAGCATACAAACCAGTGATCTGCTTCTGCTTATGCAAAAATGCAACCATGAAAACCAGGCCAAAGGAACGAATTAAACAGCAGTTGGCAAAACAGAGGAAGAAATTCATGGTGACTTCATTTTTTTTTTTTTTATCCAGAAGTTAAACAGAACGCAAACTCCCATCACAAACTAATTCAGAGTGGTTTCTTTATCTTCTCCTTAAAACCAATAGTCTATCAAGAATCACTAACTCTCTGATCTAATAGACGTTATAAAAATCCCAAGAAGATCTGGCCAATCACAGAAGATCTGATCTAATCAGCCATCATCGAGATTCGCCATAGTTTAGCACCATAATCAACATCACCAGACTGATATAAACCAGAAACCAAGATGCCATTTTCCTTCCACAACAAAGAGACAAAACAGAAACAAGTAGGGGAAAAAAAAACACGTGCACTGAAACAGATTTAACTCACCAGAGACACAGAGCTCAAAAGGGTAGCCTTTACTGCCAATAGCAGAGGAGAAATTGTCCCCTATCTCGTCGAATGATTTGAGAATTGCAAATTGAACGACTACCGCATTATAAGCCCACCGAAAACACTTGAAGTTCAAAGCACTATTATGCCTCGTACCCGAAATTTTGATCGGTCTTTTTCTGGTCAGAATCAACTCACTCGCAGTGGGCAGTGACGTGACATTCCGTCTACGTTCGAAAATTATTATCTTTCCACCAAGAAACGAAACAATTAGTATTTCTAGCTCTTTGTCCTTTTTGCCTCCCTTTTGGGCGTCGCGTGGAAAAGCAGAGCCTTAATAAAATCGAACAACGTTGGAATATAGTGTGAGGCCAAAGCTGGCTGAATCTTGAGCATCTGTTTCTCTATTTGAATCATTGTTCTTGAGTCATTTTTTAAAGTTTCTTAGCACTAATATTCACAAAGTGAAAAGTAGGCGGGACTGTAGCCTATGAAGCACCGACGCGCCAAGGAGGCCGGCGCGTCGGGGTCGGATACGGACACGCGTCCGACACGCTCGGGACACGCGTGTCGTTGAAGGAGGAGGCGGGAAAGCACAGATCTAAAACTCTCAGATCAAGTGGAGAGAGGGAAGAGGGTGTCGACGTCTCATGATCAGAAAGAGAGTCGACGACGCGCGAGACGGCAGGAGCCCGGGGAAAGCGTGGATCTATGGAGAAGACGGGAGTGCAAAGTCGTCTGTGAAAGGGGAGGCAACGAGCAGAGAGCCAGCGCCGGAGTGAGCAGCGAGCAAAGAATGGGCTTCGCGTGCGCCGAAGCAGAGAGCGAAAGCCGGAGGACAGAGCGAGCGAGCGTCGGAAGAGAGACGAGGCAGCCAAAATCACGAGAGTCATCGTCGCTCGCTTCGCGAAACAGAGAGAGAGAGAGAGAGGTGAGGGCGTGTGCAAGATCTTCACTTTTGGTCTCAGCGTGCGAGATCTTCGAAAAGAGAGAGAAGGACGGGGGTGGGTGGGGGACGCAAGATAAGACAAGAAGATGACATTGGAGAGAGAGCGTTAGCACGAAGAAGACGAAAGACGAGAGGGAGGAGAGAGAGAGCCTTCAGTCTCAAATCACTTTCGGGAGCATCTCGGTCAGATGAATTAATTTTCTTCTTTCTTTTTATTTGTTTTTTTTAAGACTGGATGGGGTCAAATTACAAGAGTGCCCATAATATAAAATTTTCTTTTTTTATTATAAGAGCTCCTTTTGTTTTTTTTTTTTTGGGTAAGGATAAGAGGGATTCCGATCCCCTACCATAAAAGTAGGGGATCATTATTTTTTGGGCCCAAGGAGGAAGATCCAAGGGTCATGGGAGCTATGATTTCCTACTTTTATGGTAGGAAATCCTAGCCTGGATAAGAGCTCCTTTTGTAAATTTTTCATTTTTCATAAAAAGTCGTAGAAATAATAATTTATTATGTATATATATAAATATATTTTTAATATATAACGTATCCCAACGTGTCAAAAATCTTTATTTTTTTGAAAATGACGTGTTGTGCCGTGCCGTACCGTGTCGTATCGCGTATCACGCATCGGTAGAGATGTCAATGGGTCGGACCGAGACCCGGCCCGAGTCAGTCCGAAATGAAATAGTACATTGCCTGGCTCGACCCGAAATGAAACGGTACATATGCCACTCGGGCCAGGTCAGGTCAGGTCAGGTCGGGCCGGGCCGGCCCGAGGTGAATCGAACTCCAAAACGACGCACAGAAATCCTAGGAGAACGATGAGCTCTTCCAACAGCAGAAATCGACGCCATCAGTGACAGCTCCACTTATCGACTTCCCCTCCCTCGCCGAGGCCACCAAGCAGAAGAAGAAGAAGAAGGGCCAGACCATCTCGCTGGCTGAGTTCTCCACCTACAAAGCGGCTGCTCCCGAATTCGAACAGTCCAAAGGCCTCACACACGAGGATCTCTGCCCACTAGCCCACACCAGCGATCCACGGAGGAGCTGGACCGGAGCCGGCTCGACGGAGGCTTTAAGTTGTACGGCTATGGTTGCTATGGGTCGAACATTTCAAGGGAGGGGGGGACTCGCAGACCTGAGCGGCGCCGCCCTCGACTCCTCCTCCTCCTCCGCCTTTAGCAACTGCAACAGCGACAGATCTAACGAGTTCCCCACCGCCTCCTCCTAGAGTCGCCGCCTCCTCATCACCTGCGCCTCCGACGACTCCGACGACCTCATCCGCCAGCTCGTCGGCAACCTCGACGAGCAGAAATCGGTAGTGGAAAATGTTTCGAGAGAGAGAGAGAGAGAGCGGGTGGGTTCTTCACTATCTTCACTTCTTCAGTTTGCAATGAAAGCTGATGAAGATCGTGGGCTGCACGTGGAGGAGGAATAGAAATGGAGGAAATAGTGCCAAGCCATTATTGAAACAAAGCCGGCCCACTATTGAAACAATATCGGATCCGGCCCGATAATTTCTCAATTTTTCTGACCGAGCCGGGCCAGCGCGGACCCATTTGACAGCTCTACGTATCGGTATCGGTGCTGCTTAGACTATAGCATTACAATTTCACGTGATGATTGATTATGTTACTTACGCCGATATTATGCTTTGATGAAATCAATAAAAGCTTTTCAATGTGGATTGATGATGATGATAGGATGCTAAAGAGTAAAGAATAGTACTCTGGCATTGGCCCCAAAAAAAATCCCGAAAGCTTTAAATTCACATCAGCAAGCTGACATGGACGAGTAATTAAGGTTTGGCTTTTCAATTGCTCTTGCTCTTCATATCATCTTTTCTCCCTTCCATCTCTTTGGGATCTTCCGTGGCGCTCAGTCCTCCATCTCTTGCACTCCTAGGCTTTGAGCGTGAATCTTTAATTATGAAGCAAGTCGTACATAAGCGTTTTTGGCATCCAGTTTGGAGATTCTAGTACCATGACGAGAACATAAAGTAGGAAGACAAGGGAGCTTGAGCAGATGAAATACACTTAAGATTTTGAGTGAAGATTGGTCTGACTCATTATATTAACGAGCTCGAACTTAAGCTCTTTCTTGATAATCTTCCTCCGACGAAGGTACGTCGAAAAAGATGGTTCCATGAATAAGACAGAGGCCCTTTTTTGAGTGGTTTCTCTTTTCTTGCTCCCGTCGCAACATAGACAATGTGGCCGACGATAGCGACTCAATAACGTCAAACTAATAACGTGAAAAAGCAAGAAACGTTATCCCTTTTTCCGCTAATGCAAACAGAGCATGAAGTGCAAGATTGACAAGCAATTGCCTGACTTTAAGTTAAAGAAGTTGAGTGACGATATTGACTTGTGCTAGTATTTACCTAAAGATTGCTTCGAGTTTGAGCAAATAAAGATGATAGAATGGAAGAGGAGATAGCTATGCTGATTGAAAATATATTCGGCAAAACAATAAGTTGATTACACTGTTCGAGAGTTTTTATAATCCTCGAAAATAATATGTTGCTTCAGAACTCAACTAAACCTAGCAACTATCATACGAAAGATTTACAACTTCACACACTGTATCCGAGATCCGACTACAAGAAACTCCTCTTGATAGCTCTCTCGTTCTATATGCCGCTAACTAAGGAAGTTAAAAAGGATGTAAGTTGAATGATATAAGGAACCATAGCTCATTGAGTAGTACATATATTTTTTAAGCAATCCAAGCGCCCACTATACTTTTTTATTAAATAATACTAGGACTCATTATCCCAAATCCAGTATATAATAGACGCTCAGTATAGAAAAGCTAACTATACGTGTCAAATCAATTAACAATATCAAAGCCGATCGACATCAATAGTCAATTCCATTTATTAATATCTATCAAATCACGCACTAATGGATCGTTATGTTAGTGAATCTAGTGCTCAATTTCTAATCACGGTGACACTTTTTAACGGCCCGTGACAAAGTCGACCAATATTACGCATACCCACAAATCCCTGAATGGATTTAGAACGCGGCGGCAATGAGTAACAAGTACAAACCAATCCTCCAATAACTCGCAAATCAAATCCAGAATCCATCTCATAAACTGGAATACATTTCACGGTCCAAGTTCATAAACCTTTCGCAATTCGTTCCATAAGCTATTTGCCAAACCATTCACAAAGTATTCAGATCAAACTATTTCTAGTGATCAAAATCAACTTCCGTATACCGGTTTTTAGATAGGCTAGCCTCGGGGATAAAATATGACTAGCTAGATTGAATAGAGAGTTTCATGAAGTTGCGGGCCGAACATTAAAACATGTCGAACTAAAGAGTTTTAGGAGACTTAAAGGCCTTCCAAACGTATGAATGTCATAATCTTCTAGCTTGGTTAGATAGGTCAATTAGGATTGCAAAGTCTTGATTTGGGTTGTAAATGTTGCTCGAGCCCATTGCTTGTTCTTGCCTGTGATGCTTGGCCCATGTCTTGTGTAGATGGTGGATTTTAGGGGTGAGCAAATAGGATCACCCGGACCGGGACCACCCGGACCGGTCCGGTTCCCGGCGGTCCGGTTCCCGATTCTAGGGGCATAAAAATCGGACCGGACCGATTGATTTTTTTTAAAAAAAATTATCCCTAAACAAATTAAGACAGGTTATGTTCATCATCGAAATATGTATAATCCATGGATGAAAATCCATATTCACTCTCAAATATTAAGCTGCTAACACTAATTACATCTTTTACTTCCAGTGCCTTAATACACCACCTGTAACATTCACAAATTCTAACCAATATTACATGCTCAAATAAACATTAACACAATCTTGATGTCCCCGAAAAAGAGCGACATAAGTGACATTAAAAACATTATCTGCAGAATGTATTGACAAAAAAATATGAGAGTGGATGAGTTCTACACATTAAATGCAAACATAAATCCATTAAAATAATGAAAGCTAGAAAGCCGCTTAAATTCAGTTCATTATTGAAAATCATCGTCCACGTCCTTATTTATAACAAGTGGTTGTTCAAATTCAGTTCATTATTGAAACATGTATAATTTATTAGAATCGCCAGGGAACCGGACCGAATCAATGGTCCGGTCCGCTGTTCCGAAAAATTGAGAACCGAAATTACCGGTCCGGTTCTCGATTCTTGAAAGGAACCGGACCTGGAATTGATCACCCTTAGTGGATTTGATCTTGACGTAAAACCAAACTCATCCATGATGTGAGATGCACTTAAATTGGAATCGTGCATGCCATGAGACCTTACGAAATTAGAATGTCCAAGGAAGGAATGATACATCCGATCGGATAAGACGGACCCGAATCCCAGGTTAGGGGAATCTCCACCCTCCATTGACAGGGGGAAAATGTTAGGGGATTCGGTCCCGGATAAGACAACATGGATGAGTTTCATTTCAAGGTGGTGATCAGAACGGAACCGACCGGATAAGACAACAGCGAGCTAGCACGGATATCCTCGACGACTGTAGCTTTGCACGCCGTCTTCATCGTACTCGAGCTCCATGTGGGGCCCCTCCCCAACGTCTGATGGCGCGTCCCTCACAAGTCTCTCTACCCATTGGCCCATGGTTTCTTCAAGAATGGAACGACGAGGCGTTGCCATTTCTCTAGCGCTTTTGCCGTCGGTCTCTCAGGGACTCGATCTCGCGCGCCATGGAAGACGAGCCCTTTGTCGCCTCCCAAACAGGGCTCCAACCAGAACGGATCGTTGAAGACCACGGATTCTCGGACCCGTTTGCCCCGTTCCACAACAAGAACAAGCAGAGCCTCCACCGATGCAGGACAGCCCCGGCAATGGCCGTGGTGAAGGACCTCGAGAAGAGGGCCACGACCAGCGACCCGAATCCGAGACCCGGGTCCGGATCCTTCGTCAGGCAGGCTCTCTTGTTTCTCTTCATTTACCTCTTTCTCGGTGTCGGCATTTACGCGTTCAATAGGGACCATTTCTCTGGCGTTGAGACGCACCCTGTTGTGGATGCTCTGTACTTTTGCATCGTCACCATGTGCACTATAGGTTATGGGGACATTGCCCCCCTGACCCCCGAGTCCAAGGCCTTCGCTTGCGTGTTTGTGTTGGTGGGTTTTGGTTTCATAGACATATTGCTCAGTGGGGTAGTGAATTTGGTGCTCGATCTGCAAGAGAACATGATCCTCACCACTGCAAGATTGAGTGGTGAGAGTGGAGGGTCTGGTGCCGTGAATTACATCGTCGATGTCGAGAAGGGAAGGATGAGGATCAGGTTGAAGGTGGGTTTGGCACTCGGGGTGGTGGTTCTGTGCATTGGGATGGGGTCGTTGGTGCTCTGCTTTGTGGAGGGTTTTGATTGGTTGGACTCGGTTTATTTGGCAGTTATGTCTGTCACAACCGTGGGGTACGGGGACAAGGCCTTCAAGACTTTGCCGGGGCGGCTCTTCGCCGCGGTTTGGCTTCTTTTCTCAACGTTGGTGGTGGCCAGGGCATTTCTTTATCTGGCCGAGGCTAGGATTGATAAGAGGCACCGGAGGATTTCGAAGCTGGTGTTGCAGAGGGATGTCACTGTCGAGGATTTGTTGGCAGCCGATTTAAACAACAACGGCTTCATCAGGTAGGATGCCTGATTCCAGCTTCTTCTGTTAGTTACAAGTAAGTAGTTAGGTGTGTGGCAAGTGTTGACTGGTTTGAATAGATTCTAAAGGAAATCAATATGATAAGCTGCAGTGCTGCAGCAGATGAGTTGGATGAGGGATTGTCAACATAAATTAGAAAGAAGCATTTCATAGTTTGAGATCTAAAATCGATCAACCAACTTTAACGAGGCAATGATGAACATGAGCGCTTTATGTGGCAGATAGCTTTCGCTCCGCAAGTGCTTTCTGAAGTGTTGTCCAGTGCTGAGTCTTGCTTAAAAGTTGACTCGAAAGCGTTCTGATTTTAAGACATAATTACTTGAGGTCTTGTTAGTTGTTCACTATCTATTCATATTCACATAAAAATATACCCCTTCACATTACTGCGATTGAAGATGGCATTTTAGAAGCACACTTCAAAATTGAAAGGCATTGCTCTCTGTTAAAAGAACATAAACTAGAACTGGGATGATTAGTCTTGCCTTTGGTTCACCACACATGTCCTTGCTAAAAATCAAGAGAGGTATTTTACCTCTTTTATAGGTAGAAGGCTTATCTCGATAAGTCTGTCCTTTCAATGTGTAGATTTCCTGATTTGGCGAGAAGTTATTAAAAATACCTCAGAAGTTGGTATGCTATTTAATCAACATTTGGCTTTTGGTCAAAGCAGCATATGCAGATCAAACGTTTCTCGTCCTAGACTGGCAGCAATAAGTAATGTTAAAGGTTACAACATGCTGTCTTGTGCAGTAAATCGGAGTATGTTATATACAAGCTGAAAGAAATGGGGAAGATCAGTGAGAAGGACGTATTACAGATATGTGATCAGTTCAGCAAGCTTGATCGAAACAACTCTGGAAAAATAACACTCCTGCATCTCTTTGACAATTACCTGTGATGACAAAAAACAGGGGAAGTATTCATGAATATGCGAAAGATAACCCAAACATCGTCCTTGGTCTGATCGCCATCACAGTGCATGTTTTTCTTGCTCCAAAATCTGTACATACGCATTTAAGTGTACATATCGAACGGTTCTCTTGGTGAAAGACAATGATCAGAAATGGAGAGGAGAGCATCTTTTCCCTCCACCATTGCTACTGATCGAGGAGTATAATCCGAGGAAGTGTTATGTAAGGCCTACCGCTAATTCTCTTTTCTTGTAATTGACATTGAAATCGGACAATGTCATTGGAGGAGACTTGATGCTTCAGTCGATAGCATCCTTTTAATTTCCTTTAAATTGGTTTTTGCCATGGAAATCACATTGGATGTTTCTAATGAGTTGTACTGAAGCACCATGGATCATCTAGGTTGCGGTGGTATATAACCTTTATCAAGAGACTCCTTCTGCCATAGGCAAGGATTGCCATGAAATGTTTCAGGAATGTGCGGTGAATAATGCAGCTGCAGCAACTAGTAGTTGAAACTAAAAAAACAACCGTAAAGCAATGGCCTTTAAGGGCGCGCATGATAACACTTCTCAAGTAGAACTTTTGCTTCAGAAGTGTTTTTGGAGCAAAAATCCGTTTGATAACGTAACTTCTGAAGCAGAAATCCATTTGGTTGACAACTTTAAATTTCTACTTCTGAAGTAACTTTTTACTTTATAAGTTATTTTTGGAGCACTTTTGAGAAGTAAAAAGAAACTTACTTCTCACCGTTAGAAGCTATTTTTTTTTCTTTTCACTCCTCCCTCTTCACATTTTCTTCTGTTTATGGGGCACTCTCTCTCTTCGCTTGCTGTGTACTCACTCCCACTGCAAAGGGAGACCTTGAGAATCTCCCAACCGCGATGCTGTCGATGAAGATCGACCCTCGATCTGGAATGCCCCAACTGTGAAGCTTTGTGCAACACTCGACCCTTGATTTGAATCTCCCAACTGCAAGCTCTCTGCCAAGCTTGCTGTGAAGCTCAATGTGAATCTCTCAACTGTGAAGGTGAACCTCAATCTTCAGCGCACGCTCATCCAAGTCAGATATGCTGGAGGTTAGGGTTTTTGCCCTCGCATTTGTGTGGAATTTATCTTGAATTCAATTTTAGGGTTTTCATGAGTTTGTGTGGATTTTAGGCTTCAGGAAAAAGGAAACTGGTTGACATCATGTTCATCGAGGCTTCAACGGGAGTGTCCGGTTCTCAGAGGTGCAATTTGAATCCGGTCTTTACTATTTTCACTTCTGATCTCGTGCTTGCAATCGATGCATGTGTCTGTCGTTCTTAGGAGCTTCCTTCGTCAATGTCGCTTCCCGATTCTCATTGCTGAGAGCTTCCCGTTTGCTCTGTGATCTGTGTTGTTGCTACTTGCTATGTTGAGTTTTGATTTTCCTTTTTTCGCTCGTCAGTTGATAGTACGTCGGTTATTCTAGACATTTGAGATTTCCCTGTTGATGCATTCGATTCTCAATAAAAGACCGTGAGCTGGGGCGATTCAATGCTGTTTGATTGCTTTTGAGTTCCTGAAGTTTACTTGTGTCTCAATGCCACAGCTATGATCTTCAGTCACTTCAGCTCTGTGTGATTCATTTAGATTGTATACTGGGACATATATTTATACGGTTGATTGTTTGAAAAGAAAATAATAATTCCAGGAGATTTGCTTGTTTTAACACAAATTAATAATGCGAGCATCCTTGATCATTAGGTGAAAACAGAGCTGTTTTTCCATGATAATGATTAGAAGAAAATTCTCATGTATTTCTACACTTTCCACATTGATGTTTCTATTAACAGCTCAGTAACTCACAGAACTTTCAAGCTCGGCGTTCGTGCTAAGAAGTCGGGAACAGTCCCCACTTAGTGAATTGTTGGACAAATCTCTGTAATTAAGCCAAAAAATTAATACCAAACATCATATGCATGTGTTTTTTGAAATGCATAACACAGGGTAAGGTAGATAATGAACATCATGGTCATGATTATGAAATCTGTCACTTTTTTCTGGCATAGTATTGTTCATTCCGTTTCTGTGCATCATTGTGAATTCGTCATTCTCTTGCTGCGGAGTTTAAGCTAAGGACTCAGGTTGGGCTGCCCATGGTTTCCCTGTTGTCACTGTGAATGTTGCAACAAATTTGGAAAGAGTTCTTCTATTCATCAAGCAAATATCTCTTTGTGGTTTAGTCGATAGAGTTGGTGTTCAGATCCTCCCTACAACGAAAATAACATTTTACAGTCTCTTTTGGGCTTCATCTCTTTTTGTCATTCTCAATTTTCTTCGTTTTGGTATGCTGCGGGAATGTACTAACAGGATAGCATGCCTGGAGAGCATGGGTGCGTAGTGACTTTCCTTACCCTCTTCATTGTTCTTGTCTATAGGCAAGATGCACTATTGAAGCATATCTTGATAGTTATGTTTCTGAAACATGGAACTCCTGTCACGCGATTTATGACTGGTGCTTATAATCATGACGCCATTAATCTTTTTGGTTTTTGCCTCTTTGGCCAGTGGCAATTGATCGAGTTTTGTCGTTTATACTAAAGCCGCCTTTCTAGTGTTATGGACGATAGAGGGAAATATATACACATGTCATTAGAAGAAATGAAAGCTGTTGCAGGCTACATTAAGCGTGAGGGGAGGGTCAGGCATCGCACATTTAGCAAGCAAGTCCAACCAGTTCATCGATTTGGAGCCTAAAGCCCAGTTTGTGGAGGATATCAGTAGCATAGAAGATATCACTGTCAACTAACACTCTTTCCAGTACAGGGGGCAAACAAGATCAACCTTTTTCATTTCTGGACAATAGTGAATGAGATTAGCCGATAAAAGTGCAACTTGTATTTTTTCCATGTCCAGTTGCCAGTTGCGTCTTCTTTGTTAGTCATGGCTCAGAAAGTTCTCAGATAAGTAGATTTTGGTTTGAATCCAGGGATTGAGAATCTTTCACGGTCAGGCGAGGGATGTCTGGTTTGTTATACTTCTGTTCTCGTCAATCTAAACGGATTCATTTCCACCTCTTTGAAGACCGAAGTAGGTATCAAAAGATCATTGTTCTCCGCCCTGATAGTTTTCCTCGTCACTTGTCAGCCCCCAAAGTTTCTCTGTTCTTCTTTTCTGACTCTTTCTTTCGGGTCATATGTGTCACGCCCCGACTCTCGAGCCCGCGACATCCCTTGCCAAATCGTCACGAGGTCATAGAGATAGCGTCACATGCACACTATTGACCTATCACTTACTTACACAAGCGGAAACATTTTAACTCTCTGACAGCATAATCAAACAGGGATAGTAGAGTAGGCATAATCAAACAGGGATAGTAGAGTAGGCAGCCACAACAGTCATTCAAAAACATACCATTATAAATCATTAGACATACATAGATAAGTCTTAACCCCAATAGGTTATAGCTAAATAAATAACCCCTTACTTCGGGGCGGTTCACTAGACCACAAATAGTTCCACAGTAAGATAAGGTTAACTTTTCATCTATTCCAAATCTACAAACCCAAAAGCCAAACTTTCACGTCACAAGGTTTCACCACTTGGGCCATGAAATTGTTATCCCACGACGAGGTGAGAATAAATCTCAGTGAATCAGGCCTAAGTTCGGTTAGGAGACTGATTCACCCAAGGCATCCTAACAGAGATGTTACACATCATATCACCACCTATAGCACCCAAGTACATCCATGACATAATGATCATCCACATGCATACTTACTAGCCTTAAGCCACACACAATGTAATGCTTAACTCAACTCAACAGTCAATCACTCAATCAGTCAATCACAGCATCATATCCACAAGTATGCACAGGACATCACACAAGTCCATTTATTAACGATGATCGTGCCACCGACACATGAGAGGATCTATGCAAAAAAGAGCGTGATTTGACTCTCACAAATAACGCGATCCAGCACCTTAGTGCGATCTAGCGTTCTACCGGCAGAACCGTGCTACGTTCCTTTACTCTCAGCAACGGCTACTACAAGCGATGTATCCAGAGCACCCGTTGCACGGCACGCGTGGTAGGCATCCCTATACGGGGCGTCGGTCCAACATCCATTGCGATCGGCATCCGACCAGCTCTGCATCCGTACTAGTTAACATCGGATCAGAGTTGTCGTGCTTCTGGCAAGTCGTCTGGTTCCATCAGATTGGTACGATACGAACTTGCCATGAATGCATCATCGTTTTCCTCAAATGATCATACAATCCACATTCAGCAATCAACTCATTTCATTATCTTCGGTTAAAGCCGGATGCTCACTCAGGCATGTAAAAGTCTTGGCCAAATGCCATTTTCATGCTAAAATATGTCTTTTGACTTCGCACACGTTCATATGCAAATGCAGACTAACCACTAGTCACCACAACCACACACATGGCGATTAATCCCCAATCATTAATCCAACAACCACAGTTATTCCAGTCAATCAATCAAGCCATCCAACGAGGCAATCAATACAAACACGAACAATCAATCCGATTAGGCCACATAAAGGCTTGAATTCATGCAATCATTATTTATTAGTCAAACCAATCGATTTAAATCGTCGATTACTCACTCGTCTCTAGCCTATCTCTCGCTCGCGATCAAACCACGGCAATCCATTGCCCAATCAATTCAATCTAGCAACCAACTAGCCACAGACAATTAAATCACTTCGACTAACCAAGTCGATCGGCCATTTAACCTAATCTTAATTTCTATCCAAACCGCCTCGATCGTGTACTTAAATATCACAATTGACTAATCCTAGGTGCAATTAGCACCATAACCAAGGATTAGGGTCAACTCACAATTAGCTAGCTCGAGCGGTCTCAAAAACGACGACGCGGCGTCGACGGTCCCCGGTGACGACGGCGGCAGTCCTCGGTGAACCTAGGGTTTATCGCGCGGTGACTTGAACCAAAACCTTGGGGACACCACGGGAAGGACCGGCAAGGTCACCGGGACAGGTGGCTGGCGGCAGGAGCTCCGGCGAACGGCAGCGGCGGCCTAAAACAGGGACGGTTAGAGTGTGAAACAGGGGAAATCGGGCCGTTTCGGGGAGTTTCGCTGCCCCAAGGGCCGAGGCGAGGCCAGCCAAGGATCGAATACTTACCTAGGGGCTGAGGGCAGCGGATGGCGGCTGAACGGCGACGAGCAGAAGCTCGGGCCGAAACAAGGGTCGGGGGCGCCGAGAACAGGAGAGTGGTCGGAGGCCGTTTCTAGGCCCCATGCGCGGCGGTCGGCCACCACGAGCTCAGGGACGATGGGAGGGGCCTTAGGAGTTCGCTGGTGGTGGCGGTGAGAGGCGGCGTCGCTGGAAACGGCAAGATCGAAGAAAAATCGAGCCACACTCGAAAACAGGGGAACTGCGGCTTCGGGGCTGTTCGCGGCTGCTCCGGCGGCCAACGGCCGGTGGGGTTGGTTCGGGGAGGTCGAGAGGGGACTGGTGGACGTCGGTGGGGCGGTGGTTACCGGCGTTGGCGTTGCAAACGGCCGGAAGGCGACCTGAAGGCTCTCGGGTTCAAGGGGTCCGAAACAGAGGTTGGCTTCCCGCGGCGATTTCGCGGCCGTCCGGTGGCTAACGACGGCGGCAAGGGGTCAGTGGTGTCGGCGACGTTCGACTGAAAGTGATGGTAGGCGGTGGGGTGGTGGTCGGCGGCAAAACATGACGAAGGAAGAGGAGGGTGGGTGTTCGGTTGAGGAAGGGAGGAGGAACAGAGAGAGAGAGTAGCGTGAGAGGGAGCAGGGGGAAGAGAGAGACACGTGAGAGAGTGGGCTGATGAGAGAGCATAGGGTCCACCTTGAAGACTTTGAGGCAATTTTGTCATATAGTGCAAATATCCAAGGGCAATTTGGTCATTTGGCGAATCGAGACTGAAACGGATTTTAGTACACTGAACGAAGGGTAATTTTGGTAATTTCGTAGGCTAGGCTCGGTCGGGATTAGGCTCGGGTTGCGAGGATTGAAATCCTAATTCACGGCGATTAAGAATTCGAAACCTAATATAAACCGACTGACGTTTTAGAAATCGTCCAATTATCGTCTCTTCAGTCCTTATGATCCAATATATTTTATCGACCGAAATTCAATTTTAATTCCTTTTATTGAATTCAGGGACTTTATAAAAGGTGAATTTCCAGGGCGTCACAATATGCTAGATATTACAGTGTTATACAATGTTAATAGACAGACGATCCCCTTAAAAATCATGAAAAAGCTATGACGCTGGTGATTCAATGGAAGGTTGCAATTACCATCCAAAAATTCAGAAAATAATACGCCAGCAGCTATTTCCTCCATTTACACAAAGCAGCAAAATCCACGAATATACACTATAGAAGTTCCCATAATTTGGTTCGCATTTACATAAATAATAAAATGACGAATTATATGTAAATTCGTCAGTATTTGCATTTAACTTTTCTTCAAGTACATGCATATTAGGTTAGGAGCAAGAATTTTTCGTAGAACGTTTTGTGTTAATAATGTTCCTGAAGTAGAAATTTTTCATTTTTATCAAATAAATTTTTGTTCCAAAAATAGAAATTTTGTCCTCTTTGATAAGAAATCAACTTTTGTTTCTGAAGCAGAAGTTGATTTGATTTCTGAAGGAGAATTGTTGTCATGTGCACCCTTAGAGAACTAATCACTGGAAGTGGAAGACTGACCAAGGATTGTATCTGGCTTAAATGAATCCAAAAGGTCCAGAGCAACTGGAGTTGCAGTCCACACCAGCAAACAGTGTTTGGTAAATTAGCGACTCTGAAGAAGGGTTTCCACAGAACCTGCTTCACTGTCTGCTGCAAATGGAAACCATTTTGTCCATGTTACCTTTTGACTACTGGTTCTTGCATGCAAGCTGGGCAGCAGGAAAATCCAGCAAATCCGGACAAAAGAAACATTGGGAGACATCATAGTTCCAATCTCTACAAAAAAAACAACTCCTACCAAACAACCCCACCGATGCACCAAATACATCCATGACACCCCGAACAAAAAGAGAACCCCCAAATGAAAAAAAAAAAAAAAAAAAAAGGAGCCCACAAAAGTAGAACTAAGAAATATACCTGTGCCTTTTGTCTTTGCTAAGCAAGCAATGTGTAGCAGTGAAGAGATCAACATTAAATTAGTAGCCTCCATGATGGAATGGTATATCCTAGCTTAGACTTCGTGAATCGGACAGCTTGCCAGTTCCGCATCCACGTCAAGACCAGAGTATACATGAGAGACTATTTCCTCGTCGCCTGGCCTCGAGTGAATTACCTCGTGCTAGAATCGTCGTGTTTCTTGATCTCCGAATGCAGCCTCTTGATCATTTATCCAGTCTTCTTATATTTGTCTGGTTTCATCTGCCTCCCGTTTGATGAGAATAGAGGGAAATAAAAAAAGGATGGTGTGGTCAATTTCATTAGGTTATGATTCTTGTTATCTTCTGTTTTGTACTACTCAGTACCTAATCCATCATCTGTTCCCTGACCATGATCACAAGTTCCATCCTTCCCCGATGTACTGGGCCATGCATTTGCCAATGTAATTAACAATCAGAATTAGCGTCATGTTATCCACATTGAGAAGATTCGTCTGTGATGCAATTGGAAGGGAATTAACCAAATTGATTCGCTCGCGCTTCAATCACGGACAATTGGGGTCCTACAAATTGTGCATACTGCTCTACTCAAACATGTACCAGACGTAAAAGATTTCTCCCTCATTTGCATGATCCAGAAATTCTCAACCAAAATGAGATGTACCGCAAGAAACAAACAAGAACTATAATAAGACTATGCCAAATGCAGGAGAATTGGCTTTAGAACAAGTTGATTTAACCAACTCGATGAGCCTGGCTCACCGATATGGAAATGTGAGAGATCCGTTGTGGTACTTAGGCCCCTTGACTATGACCCCACATGTAACTAATCCTTTGATTTGGAGGGCCAATAGTATCACCAAGAAACGACCTACTCCTTTCGTGATTGCGACGTGACTTCAGGCGCAGAAGTCAAAACTATCACTTCAGAACAAGATGCAGCTGACCAGCAAAAGGAAATGGGCTTTTCCTAGAAGAAAAAACTGTGAATTTCAATAGATTCGAATCGACGCCGTCCGCGGTTGGAACTTGACCGGCTCAATCCTGAAGATCCGTGCTTAAATTTGCGGAGCCTGAGGTCGATCGGACTAGTCTACGTACTCATTCGCGCAGGACCAGACTCCACGCTCACTAAATTATCTTATTCACACGCGCAAGCATATCAAAAGGCTTGGAAAACTGTATTTTGTTTGATTGAATCGAGCCTGAGAAAACTTAGTCCTATGAGGTGCAGGGTGGGTTCAACTGTTTCAACTTGACAAAAGCCGAGAGATGCCGAACCGTCATCCGAAACAAGCACTTAGCGAGTAGTCCGGTCGCAGCAATCTAGCAGGGGGGACAGTTGACACTACTCAATATAAAGTCATAACAAAATTCAAAACCTACTCTTATGAGATTATGCATGGGAAAGAAATGACAACATTCACTCATACGAGGGACCCATGTATGCTGCCCATTTCCATATTCAACTCCATCTACATATATATAAGCATCACCCTCTTCTCTGCTCACTTTTATCAAAACCAGAGACCTGTGTTAACTTCTTTGGCCATGAAGAGGCGCTCGAGTTGGAACATCGTGCTCTTCGTAGGAAGCATGATGATGCTTCTTGGTCCTATCGCAACTGTGGCTCAATATGAATCTGCAGTCGGTGATCCCGGAATGAGAAGAGATGGTCTCAGAGTCGCCTTCGAAGCTTGGAATTTCTGTAATGAAGTTGGCATTGAAGCTCCTGGTATGGGGAGTCCAAGAGCAGCTGATTGTTTTGACCTCTCAGGCAGACACAGACACAGGAAGAGTGCAAGATTCCACAGAAGTGAGTCCTTTTCTCTATCCCGCTCATGTATTTTTTGACGGAATTTTAGTTTGACATGTTTCATGTGCTGATAAATTTTGTCTGCAAATGCTGGAACATGGTCATTCCATGACAAATGTTTTGTCATCTGCAGATTCAGAACAATTTTGCGTTTCTTTTATCTTTTCCTTTCTGTTTCAGAAACAAAACAGAACCATTGGGTAACTTTGTTTGATAAATGTAGATAAACGCCACTATTGAAGGGAAAATTCCTTTTTCTCTCGTTTTCCTAGAGGACAAGCCACTTGTATTCTCACTAACTTCAGAATATACGAGGGACTTACGAACTGGGTGTGGACGTCACGGACGGTATAGAGGGTATCTCATTCTATGAAGTGGTTTGGGAGAAGAAGATCGGCGTGGGGAGTTGGGTGTTCCATCACAAGCTCAAGACTTCAAAGAAGTATCCATGGCTGATGCTGTATCTCAGAGCTGATGCAACCAAAGGGTTCTCTGGTGGGTACCATTACGACACCAGAGGGATGCTCAAAACTGTAAGTCCTTTTCGACCTTCGGAGATTCAAATGTACGTTTTCCTCTGGTTCATCTTAGCAAATATTTGTGTTGTAGTTATGGAGCGGTCGCAAACCAAGGTTTGACTGACTTCATTTATGAGGGATTAAGTGCTTCTAACTAATCAGGTACGGAGATCAACAGATTGGTAAGCAAATAGAACAACTGAACGGAAAAAGCATCAGCAATTATGCTTGAAAAAGAGGCTTCAGTTTTCATATGATCTTATGAAGTGGCTGAGTTGGTTGTTAAATGGATTGGTGTAGCATTGTTCAACTAATATACCTCTCTATCCTTTTCGTTTGAAAAAGGTTGTTGTCATTTTCATTTGGTCATAAAGTCTTCCCTACTGTTGAATGTAGACATCAAAGAACCAGAAACTGTTGATGATTAGGTTTTATTCTGCTCTCTAGCATAAACAAATATGCTTTTTCCCATATGTCTGCATGATGATGGAGTTAACCTTTTTCAGCTTCCAGAGTCACCAAATTTCAAAGTTAGAATGACATTGGACATCAAAAGAGGTGGAGGCCCCAAGAGCCAGTTCTACCTCATAGACATCGGCAGCTGCTGGAAGAACAACGGCGAACCGTGCGACGGGGACGTGCTGACCGACGTTACGAGGTACAGTGAGATGATCATCAACCCGAAGATTCGTTCCTGGTGCAGCCCCAAGAGTTTAGGCAACTGCCCGCCGTACCACATCACACCAGATAACAAAAGAATTCACAGGAATGACACTGTTAATTTCCCCTACTCGGCTTATCACTATTACTGTGCACCCGGGAATGCCAAGTTTTTGGAGAGTCCCACCAGCACGTGCGATCCTTATAGCAATCCCCAGGCACAAGAGCTTGTTCAGTTGCTGCCTCACCCTGTGTGGGCCGGATACGGGTATCCGGCCACACAAGGTGACGGTTGGATCGGAGATGGAAGAACTTGGGAGCTCGATGTTGGTGGCCTATCGAGCCGACTCTACTTCTATCAGGTCGGTAGTACTATCCAACAGGCCAAAGAAGATAAAGAACCTCATTAGATTCACTTTTGATAGGAGGGTGCGTGTTATGCGACCACTATTTCATCTTACGGTAGGATGAAGAAGTTAGTAGCATATGATATATCTTTGAATTGCAGGATCCACATACTACTCATGCTAGAAGAATTTGGACATCTATTGATGTCGGCACGGAGATTTTCGTCAGCGACAAGGACGAAATGGCAGAGTGGACTCTCGGCGATTTCGATGTTCTTCTCACGTCAACTTAATCCGTAATTCCAAGCAGGATTTGGGGCATTTGGGCCACGTACATCATTTACTGCTCCGAGCTTTTATCATTCTTTTAGATGCATGCAGAATGAAAGACCAAGTGTACAAAGGAAAGGCCTCAGCCGTATACATCAAGATATGGAGTTTCCACAGTGGGAAGCTTGTAAGGACAAGGCTTCCTCAACAAGGTTAATAAGGCTCATTCCCGAGCAGTTGCCGGGAAGTAGCCACTTTGTCGATCTGTTTTTTGTGACGAATCAAGAAAGCATCATCTCTAGATCGAGTGATTAATAATTAATTCTCCCCTTTCTGGTCATGCAGACTTTTTGAAACAATTCTTATACAGCTCATGCTCTCTTCCAAGCAGAGAAAGTAATGTCTATCAGAAATACCCGGCTGAAGCCTGCTCTGATTCCCTCAAAGGAAAGATGATGGTTCAATATGCCTCATACATTTTAACTCAAAGTTGCTTTTGCCATCAACCTAATCCAATCTCCTGTCATGCACCAAAGGAATCTGTTCAACAATAGAAAGTCTTCACAACAAATGATTCCATTCAACCAGTCAAGAAATAATCAACTTTCTTATCTAAAAATTCATGGGAATGCAATTGACTCGGATGCTAAATATATCATGACAAATGCCCTCGTAGATACAAGAGTTAGAAAAGGCCAAAAACTGAAATGGGTGGACGTTCAAATATAGCACAGAAGTCTTAAAAAAGAGCAATTCCAAGCAAGAGAATCCCTACTAAGGATCACTTGTTGCACTAAAAGATGCGATTGCATCCATTTCCTGCTGCAAAAGAAGTGCGTCAATAAAGGCGTCCAATATTTCTCCCTGTAGCATGTCATCTATTGCATGATGTGTGATGCCAACACGATGATCCGTGACTCGTCCTTGGGGAAAGTTGTAAGTACGAATTCTCTCAGATCTATCCCCACTTCCGATCTGTTCGAGATTATAAATCTTAATCACATTGCAAAGGAAAAGATAAACCAAGCGCCGACGATAAATTAATGTCCATCATCTGGTAGCTGCATACCTGCTCCGATCGAAGCTTGCTACGATCCAAGTGAATTCTAGATCTCTCCAATTCGTAAAGTCGAGCACACAGAACCTTAAGTGCTTTCGCTTTGTTCTGTCAAAAAAGTGGAAAGAGGAGGGACTAAAGTAACTGGCATGACTTACCTTAAAAAAAAAGGTAACTGGCATGACTACATGGCCCAATCAAACTAGCTTCAACTACCTAATGAGGTGATCTAGGATCAAGAACATGTTTATTGACCAGAATTCATCATGCACATAAAAGATTCGTCAATAGCATTGCTTCCTTCAGCTACTAAATCAGCAGGGGAAAATAAACTGGAAATTTCAGAGGCCAAAAATTAATTCTAATTGAAGATAAGTGCCATAATTTCTATCTGGAGGAACAAAAGGACAAGATTTGCATGGAAGTTTTCTACAAAAAAGTTCAGCAGAATTTACAGTATGTCAGAATCCTTTACCATGTGTTGGGATCGTTCATCTTGGATGGACACAACCATGCCAGATGGAATATGAGTTATTCTAACAGCACTGTTGGTGGTATTTGCATGCTGGCCTCCAGAACCACCGGATCTATAAGTGTCAATTCTCAAGTCTTCATTCCTCAATTGCACATCTACCTGCAGAACCCAACACTTATCACGAAAAAGAAAAAAGAAAAAAGTAAACTCCCAACTACTTAGCTTTAGGTCAAGGAAATTGATGCATAAGAAGACAGAAGCCAGTAAGATATATGGATTTTTTAAGTGCCAACTGCAATAAAGCAACTTCTTTCAAATCCCAATGCTACCAAATAGAGAGAAGGAAAACCAATCCTAGTAACCAAAACTTCATCGCCAAAATGAAAGCAACTAGACCTCATTTGCTTGAGGGAGGATTGCAACGGACACTGCGCTGGTGTGGACACGTCCAGACTTCTCGGTAACAGGAACTCGCTGCCCCAAGAAGAAATATGCCTTTAACCCCATATGCCAGCTCTCAGTGCACGCACACACGAATTTAGTCAAGAAACAAAAAAGTAATACCTGGACTCTGTGCACTCCACTCTCAAATTTGAGTTTCCCATAAATACCATTTCCGGAAATTGCTGCACTAGCTTCCTGGCATATGACATACAATTATTACCTCATCATATGCAAGTGGTGCATCTCGTATATGAATCATCTAGTGCAACCTCTGAAGATGGGAAACCACGTGTCTAGAACCAATTACGGAAGCAGTACCTTGTATCCTCTCAGATCAGATTCCATTATATATACTACTTCAAATTTCCATCCTTTCTTTTGTGAGTATCTCTCATACCTGTCCAAATTCAAGTTCTTCAAAGGATGAGTCTTGAACATCTAGGACTTCACATCATTATAAAATCCGAGATATTTCTTTTCAACTTTTCAACTTACATCTTGTATATGTCCATTGCAAACAAGGAAGCCTCTTCACCTCCAGTTCCTGCTTACACATTCAAACAAGCAACTTGTGAAGTTGATCCCTACGAAAATCCCTTGAGTCTGCATTGATGCACCATAAAGTATACAATTGTTACCTGCTCTCACCTCTAAAATGCAACCCCTCTCATCGGCATCATCTCTAGGAAGTAATGACTTCAGAAGCAACTGCTGCAATCTTTTCTCCTCTTTTACAGCCTGGTCCAATTCCTCAGTTACCATATCAAGCATGTCCCTGTCTTCTACAGATTCATCCATCATGGTCTTCAGACCGTCAATTTCCTGCATCAAGAGGAAGAGGACAAATTGCATTTGGCATCAATAAATAGCCATGGCATTGCTCATTTCTTTTTGCCTCCAAAAGGTAAACCATATAATGGCATATGTAAAGTAATAGCTGATCATGTATCTAAAAGCCTAGAAGCTTCAAAATGAAAACAAGCCCGAAGAACCGAACATGTCTCAGAAAGTTAAAGAGTAACTCATCACCTTCTGTTTCGTCCTCAGCTCATTTATAAGCTCCATAGAATCCCTAAGTTTCCTAAGCTCCTTATTAGCCTTTGCATATTCAGTTGGGGATGCTTCTGGCTGTCTTCAACCAACAGAATTAATCATCAATGAAAGACCACCCACAACACCCTCAGCACTCGGCAGTTGCATAAACACAGGAAACATTGTTCATTGAAAAGCTAAAAAACGTTGCACGGAGGGAAGACACAAAAAAAAAAAAAAGGAGGGGCGGGACCACATGGTTACCTGGTTAATGAGACTTTGAAGAAAAGCACTCCTATGTTCAATTGCTGATAGCCGTTGCTCCATTATTTTGATGAGATCAGGTGATGAATGAGGTTGCACTTCTGGGAGTTGGGCAAGCATTTTCACACTTGAAATAGTTAAGAAGATGAAAGATTGAACCCAAAAGAAAAGAGACAAAGAAAACAAGCTACGAACAATAAGCATATAAATGGACAAACTATAATCAGCCTGTTTCCTTCAGAGAATGGACCTTTCCACAAATGATGGCGGAGGTAACCGAAACGACTAAACAGAGCAGAACAATAACAAAGATGGCGAAATTAAACAACTACCACAGTTCCAAGATTCATTTTTTCCACGATCCAATTGATCATCCAAATCTTTTACCCAAGAAAAAAAAACAAATTTTTAAGTTATAAACGCAACAAAATCTCTCTCACCCTAGAAGCAAACCAACGTATACGAAGAATGAAAGCTCAAAATGCACAAAATGACAATCATCTTTACTGAACTGAGCTTAAAAACTGGCTAAGATGGCGCCATTCGAATTCATAGCACGCAAGTGCGTATACAAGAAATCTTACCAGTTGAACTGAAACGAGAAAGAGAGAGCGAAGCTCTGGCGATTGGCGATCGTCGAAACGATGGTCTGATTTGAGGATTTGCGGGCAGAGCTTCGATTTCGCGCGTCGCCCACATCAATTTTCTCCACAGGAAACGCAAATGTCTTCCCATGTTGGGATTTCACTCGTCACCAATCCCTCCCTCGCTCTGAGTCGCTGAGAATTTATAGAGGCTGCGCGGGGTTTTAGTGCCGGTGCCCAAACAACGAAACAACTCTTAAGGGCAAATGGAGGCAGACATCAATAAAAGTGCCTATAGTTATATATATATATATATATAGTCAGTTTTATATAACACTAAACGATGTGATCTACAAAATTTTGCAAATATAAACCTTAAATTGAACAAATCAAGCATTTCTCTAGATTCCAAACCTAAATTCAGTTTTCCCCCAAAGTTAACGGCTGAACCTTTGGCTTTCGCCTCGTAACTGTATTATTCTAATTTTCTCAAAAAGAACATTCATTCACATCGACCACGACACAAAAAAATCCAAATCCTGAAAGGAGAAGGGCCGGCAGTGAGCATCTGGGAAAGTCGAGCCGATGGCGTGTCTTCTTCATTCAAGCGACGATACGGAAGAAGAACGAAGTGAGAGAACGGGAGACGGAAGAGAGTCGAGACGATCAGGCTTGAGAGAAGCAAAACGAAATCCGGATTTGGCCGCAAAAAGAAGCTAGGCTTCAGTCGTTAATTTTACCAATTCAGTCCTAAATCTTTTAATTTTTCCGATTCAGTCTTAAACCTTTTGTATTTGTGTCAATTCAATTCTAAACCTATTTTTAGAGTCAATTCAGTCTTAAATCTTTTGCATTTTTTTCAATTGAGTCCATCCGATAAATTTTGACCAGCCGACAGTGACGTCGCCGGAACAATTTTTAATAATATTTTTGTAATATATTTTTTTTTCTTTTTTCTTTTTGTTTCTTTGTTGTCTTCCTCCTCCATCCAACCAACATGTCACTGTTGGCTGGAGGAGAGAGGGCCAGCGGCCACTGGGGCCAACACTATGTAACAACATCGGTGGGCGTGGCTGAGCCATGCCATGGCCGGGCGAGGCTCGGCCTGGCCAGATCTGGGAGAGGCCGGGCTCGCCCAACCAGCAATGCCATGGCTGGGCGAGCTCAGCCTCGCCCAGATCTGGCTAGGCCGAGCCTCGCCCGGTCATGGCGTCTCAGTTTGTCGATTCCGTCCCTTGTCCCTTTGAATTTCTTGTCCCATTTTAGTCACGACATGCTTTTTCTCTCTCGCACGATCCATTGCCCTCTGTAACGTCCCTTGCCAGCCATGGCGTCGCCATTGCCGTCGCTGGACGAGGACAACAATGGCAAGGCCATGACTGGGCGAGGCTGAGCTTGCCCAGATCTGGCTAGGTCGAGCCTCGCCTGGCCATGGCCTGGCTCGGCCACCGCCAGCGGCGCCGACGCCCACCTCGCCTAGCGGTGCCGGCCTCGCCCCAACACGAACCCATTGACGCCGCCGGCCCTCTCCTCCCGTCATCGGTGGTTTGTTTGTTTATTTTTTTTTTTTGGGGTCGAAGGTGGTTTGTTTGTTGGATGAAGGAGGAACAGAACAAAAATAAAAAACAAAAACAAAAAAGAAAGAAAACAATTTTTTTAGAAAATATTAAAAATTTATTAAAAAGTGCTCTGGCAACGCCTCATCATCGCCGGCTGGCTAAAGTTTGCTGGATGGAATGAATCGAAAAATATATAAAAGGTTTATGACTAAATCGGCAAAATTAAAAGATTTAGGACTGAATTGGCACAAATACAAAAAGTTTAGGATGGAATTGGCAAAAGTGTCAGATTTAGGACTTTTTTGGTAATTTTCCCAGAATCAAAGCGTTACGAGGCGAACCCCAGCTAAGACAGAGCTCTATTTCTCCATGGGAAAACACAACTCTGTATGTTCAGCTCCCTAGTGAGAGAACTACTACGTTTTTGTTTATTTTGCTAAGGCGGACAAAGAATTTTCCACGTTGCACTGCAATTTCTTTCTAAAAAATCACGACAGGCACAAAATTAACTTGAAATGCCACGCACTAGAGGCACTTAAGAGATAGTTTTTTTTTTTCTCTTTCTGATTGGATATTTAAGTAAGCCGGCGAAAACTTTTGACACAAAGTAAGCATTGTACGCAATTCTAGTGTCCTTATGTCGGTAAATGGATAATCGGAAGAGAAACGGCATAAATGGTCCATGAATTTTTATCAAATGCTTAATGTGGTCCCTGAACTTTTAATTTGTGCAGAATGGTCTCTAAGCTTTAGCTCAATATGCAATGTTATGCCGAAAATTCTAATTTATTTAATGTGATCAGTGAACTTTTGGTATTTGTTTAAACTATTCCTCGCACTATATGGAAGGATGATATTAAACATTTTCATATGATGCGTGGATTTAGTTTAAACAAATAATGAAAATTCACTGATCACATTGAGCAAATTAAAAGTTAAGGGAATAAATTGCATATTGAGTTAAAGTTCAGAGATTATATTGAATGAATTAAAAGTTCAAGGATCACATTGCAAATGGGGTTAAGGATCAGAGATCATCTGTGTCATTATCTCTGATTACAGCAGTGGAGATTAAACAGAAGTATTAAATTTATGCATTTGATAATGAACTTAATATTCATAAAATAGGTCATTATTGACATTGTGGGGAGGAAAAATGATTGAGATTCCTCAATCTTCTTTAGTTTAGGTAATAATCTAGATTATTTATGACTCGATATTCAAGCATTTTGACTAGATTGATTTTGCATATACAAGCAAATCGCATTGCTTTACGCACATAAGATAGAAGTGTTTGTATGTTATGCTGCTCATTCTACCTCTGGAGGTTAACTCCTAGTCATTTACCATAGATTAATTGATACCCGATTTGATTTGATTTGTACATTCATTCTTTGTTTGGTAAAAAAGCAGAGTTTTACTCCAACTACAATAACAAGTTTTATCCAATTAAATAGGCTGCTTGTAATTACGACCCCAAAAGCTACAAAAAAATATATAGGCTGCTTAAAAAAATGCGAATTTAAACTTTTGTAGTTTTACATGGTATACGATCCCGTGAGATTTCTCTTTTATACAAGTGACCTCTATGACTGTCTTTAAACTGATGATTTAGGTTTTGTACGACTTGGGTTGGTCTGATATATTTTTTTTTTGTTAACCGAGGTGTCCGATCTCACAGCGAACCGGGTCTCAACATTGGTCTGATATTTTCGTCACACCTTCTAATAAATTCTTTTGTTTTATCGCGATTTTTAAAAACATGTAAAATTGTTAAAAACGCATGAAAAAATTCACATTAATTTTCATATACTTATAGTTATGAATCCAACTCGAGTTCATAATTCCATAGCATTTTTTCGGCATTCTTTTTTTTTTTATAGATATATTTTACTAGGTTCTTGAGTTCCGGACCAAGTATTAATAAATAAGTTCGGTGTCAACTTGAGCTTATCATGATGTTATGATGATCCAAACATAACCTGAATGCGTTGACGCTCGTCAAACATATCAATCTCCATCCAATTCGAGCTTGTAAAATATAATTCTATCGAGTTAGATATTTCGAAAAAGAGCTTCTTCTTTTTCTTTCCAGAAGAAAAATGAACCAAATTGATCTCCGGACATGATAAATAAAAACGTGTTTCAATTGCAATTACCTCAGTCTCATGGGAGCTCAATGTCATCTCTCGAATTTCCCCGCCACCTTAGAATTTATTATGCTAAAGATTTTCCCTAAATTTCGACACAAACTGTAAACGACAGAGAGATTATTCAGACAAGAAAAAACCATTATTGCCAATCGGATAACACGCATGAACTGTTTTATGCTATTTTCGGGTTTATCCCTTCACAACACCTCATCCATAGAAACGCTTCTCGTCCAAATCGTCGGCTTAAACACCGCTCAGCCATCTAATCACGAAGATTAGCACCACCAGCAAATTCCTAATTTTAGGGAAAGCCATGCAGTATAAAACTCCCATGCATGGCCTTAACACCTTCAACTTGTAGATTACACAGAAAGCGAGAGAGAGAGAGAATCCATCTCTCTTTCCCTAATCCTTTTGTTGTTTCTTCTCCGGCCATTTGCCGGTAAATAAGCGAAAATGGTCGGTAAAGTAGTAGTATCGGCTGTTTCCATCATCCTCGTCGTCGGCGTCGTCATCGGCGTCGTCGCGGGAGTCAACAAGTACGGGTCCGCCGGCGACTCCGCCGAGAAGTTGACGCCTCATATGAAGGCGGTTTCCTCCATCTGCGCGCCGACCGACCACAAGGAGCTCTGCATGAAGAGCCTCGGCGCTGCCAACGCCACCACCGACCCTAAGGAGCTCATCAAGGCCGCGGTGCTTGCGACCCTCGACCAGATGAAGGGCTCCTTCAACTTCTCCCAGTCTCTGGCCGCCGCTGCCACCGCGGCCCCTGTCAAGATGTCGCTGGATGACTGCCAGGACCTGTATCAGTTCGCCATCGACGAGCTCCAGGCCGCTTTCTCCTTCGTTGGGGACAGCGATCTCCACACCGTGAACGACCGCGTCGCCGAGGTCCAGAACTGGCTCAACGCCGTCGTGTCGTACCAGCAGTCCTGCCTGGACGGCGTCGACGACGCAAAGCTCAAGGCCGACTTGCAGAACAACCTCCAGAACGCGACTGAGCTCACGAGCAACGCGCTCGCCATCGTCTCGGAGATATCCAAGGTCCTCGCGGCCTTCGACATCAAGCTGAACCTCACTTCCAACTCCCGCAGGTTGATGAGCATGGACGAGGGTGGTTACCCTTCGTGGTTCTCGGCCGCGGACAGGAAGCTGTTGGCCAAGGTGGATAACAAGAGGATCGTGCCGAACGCGGTGGTGGCCAAGGACGGGAGCGGGCGGTTCAAGACGATCGCGGCGGCGCTTGCGGCTTACCCCAAGGGGCACCGCGGGAGGTACGTGATCTACGTGAAGGCCGGCGTGTACGACGAGTACATTACGGTGGACAAGGACCAAGTGAACGTGTTCATGTACGGAGATGGACCGAGGAGGACCATCGTTACCGGTCACAAGAACAAGGCTCTTGCCGGCATTTCCACATGGCAAAGCGCCACCTTCTGTGAGTTTTCTTTCCACAACACGCAAAACCAAATTCAAAATCATAGACTCGATAAATTGAACGACTTTTTAATGCAGCTGCCATCGGAACCGGATTCCTTTGCAAGTCTATGGGATTCCAGAACACGGCCGGTTACAAGGGCGAGCAGGCGGTGGCGCTCCGCGTCCAGTCCGACATGTCCGCCTTCTTCAACTGCCGCATGGACGGTTACCAAGACACCCTCTACGTCCAGACCCACAGGCAGTTCTACCGCAACTGCGTCATCTCCGGCACCGTGGACTTCATCTTCGGCGACTCGGCGACCGTCATCCAGAACTCCCTCATCATCGTCCGCAAGCCCGGCCCCGGCCAGCTCAACACCATCACCGCCCAGGGCCGCGAGGAGCGGTTCGAGACCACGGGGCTCGTCCTCCATAACTGTAGGATCGTCCCAGAGCAGAAGCTGTACCCCGAGCGGTTCACCATCAAGACGTACCTCGGCCGGCCCTGGAAGCAGTACGCCCGGACCGTGATCATGGAGTCGACCCTGGGCGACTTCATCCACCCGGCCGGGTACCTGTCGTGGAACGGGGACAACACGTGCGTGTACGCAGAGTACGGCAACCGCGGCCCGGGAGCCCGGGCCAACGGCAGGGTGAGGTGGAAGGGCGTCCGGGTGATCAGCAAGAAGGAGGCTCAGGCATACGCCGCGGGTCCGTTCCTTCAGGGACACCTGTGGTTGAAGTACACCGGCTTCCCCTTCATGCTCGGGTTGAGGTACTAGAGAGGATGAGCGGAGAGTGATTGTACGGCTATTTGTACCTTCCGCCGTAGAGGAATCCATGTGAAATTACGAGAATGCCCGCATTACTTGAATCCGAATCCAAGTTGGCTACTTACATACATATATCTATCTCTCTCTCTCTTGCACGTTGATGAGTCGTTTGATCAAAGCTCATTCAGATTCTTCATGAAAAATATATGAGCACAACATTATAAAGTTAAAATTGACGAAACAGAAACATAAAGACGATACTTGAGGGTCGTCCGTTACGGGGGAGCTTGAAGATGGACATCGAAATTAAGAATTCTGACGGATCTTTGCTTGAACATTGATAGCGGAATTAAGAAGCGCATGGCCAGCGTGACAGACCGATAGTACTGTTCTCGTCGATAAGCAACGGTGCATTATTTGGCCACCCATCTTAGTTGTCGGAGAGGATGATTAGTTTCGTATTTAAATAGAAGAAAATCGTAGGGTAATTGAGCTGTATTTTTTAAATGGTTGACACTAGTAAAAAAGAAGAAGAAGATGATGATGAAATACAGTAAATTAAAGAATTGACGTAAGAAGAAAATTAAATATCAAACACAAATCGATTATTTTGGTTCGCAGACTTTCAAATTTTATGTAAGTTTTGAAAAGGAAATTCACTGATTTCTCTTGATTCTGATTTTGATGTCGTCAAACGACGGGCGCCATATCGTGCCTTATCCGAGACCAATTGGGTGTTCTCCGTGGAGGATTTGCAAGATCTGTCCCGGCTTCGTCTATTATGCAGTTAGAAACCCTAGCTCTCCTTGAAGGACTCAAGCACGTGCAAGGAAGAGAAAGTGAAGCCTTTGAGTTTGAGTCAGATTGCTTGCTCGGAAGTGGTCAACGCCATAAACAACTCAGACCAGATCTTGTGGGAAGTTAACGCACTTATCTTGGCGATCCGGACTATCTGTGTTATGCATGGATGACCCAGATTATTACTAAAAAATAAAAATAAAAAATCCAAAAAATTGTCCATAAAAATAGGAGATCTGGGCCGTCCGTTTAAAAATGGATGGGTGGCTAAAGCTCAAAGACAAGATTTTGTTTCGTTGGTTTGGGTTGACAGCCCCTCATGACCTTTGTTTCGATGCCCCTTCGTCGGGCCCTTATGCTTAAGAGCTCTTTTAGTAAATAAAATTAGTTCTCTTTCCAACCAAAAAAAAAAAAAAACTATAAACGTGGCCTAGGGATTAGAATCAATATGAATTCGATAACAGTTCTTGATCACATGAAACAGACTCGGGAATGCTATTCACAAGCAACATTTCTAACGTTTTTCCTTTTGTATTTTTCGAAATTTAATAGATATCTCTGCTGATAACCTTAAATATCTCTTTTGAGTGATATTATTTTTCGCACTTGTTATTTTATTTTAACAGTTGATTTCCCTTGGAGTAATTTTATCCCTTGTTTCATGCTTTTCCATATGAAAGAAAACCCACTTAATGGAAGTGGAGCAAATCCTAGTGACAAAACATGATCAGTTTCCGTGAAAAAAAGTAAGTAAAAAGACTTTGCCAAGGGGAAGACATGGCCACGAGCCATGAACCAGCGGTTCCGGTTCGTGGCAAAGATGGAACCGGCCGGTTCCGATTTTTAAATTTAATTTAAAAATAATAAATTATAAAATAAAAAAATAAATTATCAATTATAAATTATAATCAAATTGTACATTGTAATCAAATTTTGAGGAAAAAAAGGAAGAGGGAAGGGGCTTGAACTTAATGAATTATCATTAAGCGCCTATATATTTTCTTGAGAATAGAGGAAATGAAAGTCCATGTAGTTTTCTTACCTTTGATAACTCTAACTTACCACATCGTCAATTGTCGCTACTCGTTGTGGTACCCGTTGCAGTGGCATCTCCACCATCATCATTGAAGAATTTGTCGTTTCGATCCAGCTCTTGTTGTCAAAATCTAGCCTTTGTCCAATCATCGACACAAGCTTGAGCCACAATAGCATCTAGATTTAATCTTAAACGGCGGGCGTCCAAAATTAATCCTCTAGTGCTAAATGTTTGTTCAACTGCAACTATTGAAGAATGGATTGCTAGCATCTATCTTGCGATGAGAGCGAGAACTGGGTAATCGATTGAGTGACTCTTCTACCACTCCAGAATTTTAAAATCTGCGTCATGTTCGAAATCACGAAACTCAAAAGAAATGGTAAAATATTTTTCTAATTTGCAAATATTACATGTTGCTCCCTTTTGTCTTTTTTTTTTTTCTACTCATGAGTAGATCGTACTCTCTACCAACTCTAGCACACTCCTCGCTTTGCGAGGTACTAGGTTGGGAAGACCCATCATCACCTAAATCATATCTACTATAAAATTCATTATATAATACTATTATAGTGTCTTTAACCTATACTTATATAGTTTTAATATCTATTTTTTCATTCAAAGGTAAACAATCATAATAATAAACGTTAAGATAATCATATAAATCATCTAATTTAGTACGTGGATCGAAAATAATAGCAACCAAATAAACAAGATGAATGTCGAAATAATAATTCAACTATTTTTCTTGCACTGCTATAATAGTCTGACCTAATTGAGCATCATTTTTAAAATCACAAAAAAACAATATTGACACACTCTATTAAAAATAAATACGTAATAAGATAATAAATACCATATAAAGTATAAGTAGCAACATTAAAAACTTTCAAAAAATCTTTTTTTTTTTTGCAAACATCCCAATCTTGCGGGAGTAAACTAATTTCGAGAATATTATTTGAAATAAACATACATCATAAATCTTTGTAATCAAAAGATTGATGAAGCAACTCGTAGGTAGAATTCCAACGAGTCGGAATATTTTTTGGAAATCTTTTACTTTTTTCCATTTTGTTTACAAAATCTGCCCCATTCTTTCATAACTTGGGGATGGGTCTATAAAAATTTAATTGCTCTCTTTATTGGGGCGAGAAAAGCCTTAAAAGTTCGTAAACCATCTTATACACATAAATTTAAAACATGGCAAGCACGTCTAATGTGAAAAAATTATTCGCCAAAAGATGGTTTACAGATTCTTTCTAACTCGGGAATGGATGCAGTATTTGCCGCAGCATTATCAAAACCAATTGAAATTTTTTTATTAATCAAATTATATTCTTCTAAAACTTGTCTAATTACTCTATAAATATTAGTAGCCATATGCCTTTCATCAAACACTCGAAATGTAAGAACTCTTTTTTGAATGTTTCAATCGTCACCTATCCAATGACATGTGATTTCCGTAAAAAAAAAAAAATGACATGTGATACCCATATAAAAATGAATTTACTAAGGATCACTCCAAATGTCGCTACCTATATGCACATGTCCATTGAAATCTATAAAAAAAAAAAAAATTGGCAAAGCCTTTTTTTTTATATATATTTTTATAAACCTTAAAAAGTTCGTGTTTAAGAGTATTTCTCAGAACAGAGTTTGTTTGCAGAGTACATGCAATGTTTATCAAATAATTCAAATCAAAATTTTCACAAGTACTCAACGATAAATGTTCAATAGCAGTATATTCAATTAATATTTGTTTATAAAGTTGATTAGTATAACGGAATATAGGATGAGTGTTAGGATTGACGTATCCGAAAATTTATTGTTGGCTGGTGTCTATCCCCACTTGCGATGGATGTTTTTATGTCAGATGTCGACGATATGTTCCATAGCCGACTCCCGTCTTAAAATTGTATGATTTCATACAATATTTACAGTTTACCTTATACTTGTCTCCGTCTACATGTACCTTGTCGAAGTGTTGGCATAAGGATGGGGTACCCTTTAGGGCCTACCGTTCCGGCTCATTTGCTGTGAACGGTTCTTCGATATCGGTACGAGGATGAAGACTTTCTTGCGTTGAGATGTGCTTGAAGTTGGGATTGGGAAATATTATCATCGTTGCCTACCCAACATGCATAATTACGAGGATCATATTCATGATAAGAATAATCGGATTCTTCTATCGGGCTCTTTCTAGTATCTCTATTTTCACTTGCTATTTTTTGAGAGAATTGATCGGAAAGCCGATTCAGAGAATTTAGCCGAGATTGAAAGAATTGGGCGGATTGAGAGAATTTGAAAGGAAAAATGTAAAGGAGGAGGGGGTATTTATAAATGGGGGAAGGTATATATTATAATTAAAGTAATTAATTAAGAAAAAAAAAAGTAGGGGCAGCCAGCCATTGGAAAGAGTCGACGGCTCTTTCCCAACGGCCATATTCGGGTCCTTGGGAAAGAGCCGTCCACGGCTATTAGCCGTTGGGCCCAACAACCGGTTCCTAATTTTCATGGAACCGGATAGCCCGATCAATGGATTGGTCTCGGTTGGTCAACAGGTCGGTTCCGAGCCAAACCAGCCGGTGGCCATGTCTAGACTATACCATTATTCATAATTAGTGACGGTGCAATTCTGACCATATATTTGTTTCAAACTGTTCATTATGTTGAAAAAGTAAATGAAAGAACTAACGTGGTCCACTGGTCACCATTAAATGATGGTATATGGTGTTGGAGTAGCATCTTGGGTCGCTTTTAAAACTTCTTACAGGCTTACAGCTATTAAGACAGAACAAATATAGAATTCTAATTGGCACCGCTGCTGGCGGAAAATCCCTAGAATTCCACATTTGGGAATTGCCGCACCATTACTTTTTCAATAGTGACGGTGCCAATTAGAATTCTAAATGGCAAGGAGGCCGCCAGGTCCGCGCGAGGCCGAGCTCATAGTTCCCGGAAATGGGCATCATCAAGCTCTGTGAGAGAGATGAGAGAAGGCGGGTCGCCGGGGGCGAGGGGCTCGGCGGCGAGTGGGCACGGGAAGTGGCGTCGGGAGACGGCATCGGGTGATAGCGGCATCACCATTACTAATTTATAATAATAATAATAATAATAATAGTCTAGTTGTAAAAACTTTTTAGGAGGCCCATTGTCCGCAAATTGAATTTTTCACACATTTTTTTATTGGATCAGTGACATAAAATAAAAATCACGAGGGCTAAATAGAGAAGTGAAGAATAAGAGCAAGAACAGTGGCGGAAATGCGGAGCGACGAAGCCAGAGACCTTCTGGGCTTCCCTCCAAATTCTTGCCCCACTCCTTCTCAGGTACTCCGATTCGATTTTCTCAATCCCCATCTCCGATTCTTGCAAAGTCCTGCCGGAAAGAGTTGATTTTGTCGTCGGACTCGATCTGGGCCTTCGTCTTTTTTTTCTTGTTCTGATCCTTTCTTGATTGCTTGAATTCCTTTCACTCTGTCGCCAATTCGCATTCTTTTTACCGTTTCTGAGCTCGATCTCTCTCTGGGCCATCGTTTTTTTTTTCCTTCTTGTTCTGATCCTTTCTTGATTGCTGGAATTCGTTTCACTCTGTTGCCAAATCGCGTTCTTTCCTTTGGTTTTACCCGTTCTGCTAGTCTCCTCGAGTTGATTCGGTGCACAGTTTCGGGCTGCTCGTTGGTCCATCTTGCTTCAGTTCGTTCGATGTTTTAGAGGGCAAGAGGTTCACGAGGTTGGTGACTTGTGTGACCATAGAATGACGGGTCTAATCTTACCCTGCTTCGATTCAGTAAATATTGAACCATGTTGTGGCTCTTACTTTAGATTTGCTTATGCATGACCTGCATTTGTGAACTATGATGTTCGACTTTGATATCGGTATGTTGTGGTGCGTCAATTTGCTATAGGTTAAAGCGGCTTTCAAGAAGAAGGTATGGGAGTCGCACCCTGATCTCTTCCCAATTAATGAAAAGCCAACTGCAGAATCTAAGTTCAAGCTGGTAACTACTATGGGTCCTGAAAAGTTGGAGCTTTCATTTTTTATTATTATTTATTCTTCCCTATTTCTTCCGTGTTCATTCTTCAGTTAGCTGCATTTTGGTAATATGTATTGGAATTGACTTACTTAATTTCTTATTTGTTACAGATTTCAGAAGCTTACAACTGTCTGCTGTCTGGTAATTCTCTCTATCTTGAACAGTTGTTGTTTGGAACACAAGGGCTCGCTCGATAAATTGCGTGCGTCCATTGAAATTCTAAAGGCATGAAATAATTAGCTTGTAACGGACCCTTGCTAAAAGTTGGGTCCTTCACAGCTTTCTGAGTCCCTTCTTGTATGACAAAGCTGTTCATGCTTGCTCTTGAGATAGACTACAAAATGTCTACTTTTGTTATGACTCACTTAGTAAATTGAGAGATGGAACCCCTCTTCTTGCAATATTCTAATGAAGCCACCTAAAAGGTGGCATTAGTATATTAATATCATCTACTGATATTGATAGTGATCTCGTCTCAGGTTGTCAAAGGATAAACAGTATCTAGGTTTGAGTTTGCAAAGCACAAGAGCGATGCTAGTGCCTGTTGGTAGAATCATGTTCTAGATTCTTTCCCCTATTATGAATGCCTGACATTGTTTCACGTTTGCATCATAGGTGCGAAATGGGAATATTCAGAGTCAGGTAAGTTTGAAATCGCTGTGTCTGTGTGCTGTGGGTGGTGGAGGGCGTTTGTGGTGACAGAATGATCTCGGTTTTTCTACAGGTTCTTATGTTCATGTTGTGAGAAGGGGTGTTCCATCGCCAAATGGCGCAAAAGGAAATCGCGCGCTCGTGGGGATACCATTCCTATTCATCGTTCTGGGAACACTTGGACTCGGGGGATTTAACGCTTCCAGGTGTTCTTTCCAGCTTTCAGATTGCCCGGCTCGTGGGAACCCAATTTTTCAGTCACAAGGATGACTTATGATGTGCTCACCTTCTCATTTTTTTGTGTGTGTCTAGGGCATACAACAGAGAAAAGCAGAACTATCCATCTCATAATCCCTTTCTTCCCTGATTTGGGAACCATAGCCGAAACTAAGTCGGACAGATTGTCTGGCATCATGGTTATGAAGTTGCGTGGTTCAACAGATAAGGCGCTAAGGCGAAGAAACATATGATGTATCCTCTACGTGTTTGTTAATCCTGTAAATGAGTACACCATCAAGATTATCAATTTCTAGATTCACCCTCTTCCTTCTTTTCATCAGTCATATACAATTTGTCTGCAGCCATTGGTCCTTCTCTCGTTTCTGCCCTATTTTTGGGCCATTGGTCATCTTAGCTTGCTGATTAAACACTGAAAAACTCAAAAAAGGAGGAAGGGAAGACTGAGAAAGTAACAGAGGATGAAATCTAAGCTTTCATTCATCGCATTCCCAGGGATTGATGCCATTGTTTTTCATCTGAGAGCCTGTTTCTCTCTTGCGCTTCTCACGATATATCTATCACATGTTTGGATTTGTGTGAACCAATGTTAGAGCGACAGCTCACTCACTAAAAGGTAGAAGGTTAAGGAATAAAATAACAGAATAGGAATCAAGGTTGTTATGCAGATCTTCACTCAGCATTTGCCATGTATTGAGTCTTCAGCGTCGTCCTTTTTCCTAGTTGACGTCGTAATACCAGGAGCATCCTTTTGCAATGGGATGTGTAATGGGTTTGTAGTCTTAACATCCCCCCGCAAACTGGGGACGGGTGTGAACCCCAAACCCAATTTGGTGCGAAGAGTGAGATGATCTAGTCGGGACAGGGCCTTGGTGAAAATGTTAGCAACCTGGCGGTGACTGGGAACATATTGGATGTGTAATGAACCCAAGGAAACCTTTTCGCGTACGAAGTGAAAGTCAACTTCGATATGTTTGGTGCGAGCATGTAAAACTGGATTAGCAGTGAGGGAGATGGCAGACTGATTATCACAGAAGAGTACCGTTGGAGAGGGAAGGGAAATGCCAATGTCACGGAGGACAAAGCTGATCCACGTAAGGTCAGCAGTAGCAGATGCTAGGGCTCGGTATTCGACTTCAGTAGAGGAACGAGACACTGTTGGTTGTTTCTTGGCAGACCAGGAGAGAAGATTGGAACCAAGAAATGTGCAAAAGCCAGTAGTAGATCGTCTAGTAGTGAGACAGCCAGCCCAATCCGCATCGGAGAAACCATATAAGTGCATGGAACTATGGGAATGAAGAAAGGTGCCCAGAGTAAGAGTTCCCTTGACATACCGAAGAACACGCTTCAGTTTAAGAAAATCAACAATGGTTGGTTGCTGCATTTTCTGACATAAGAGATTGGTAGCATATGCGAGATCAGGGCGAGTGAGAGTGAGATACTGCAGGCCTCCAACTAGACTTCTGTATTCAAGTGGATTGGCAAGATAGATATCATCATTTGTTGTGGGGGTGGGCCGGACAGACAGGGGAGTGGAGATTGGCTTGCAGTCTTGCATGTGTGCTCGTGTAAGAAGATCAAGAGCATACTTAGTTTGGCAGAGGAAAAAAGCATCAGAGCTGCGGACGGCTTCAATACCCAGGAAGTAGTGAAGGAAGCCTAGATCTTTCATGTGAAAAGTGATGCTCAGAGAGCTGATGAAGTCAGCAAGTAGCTGATGGGAGCTGCCAATCAGGACAATGTCATCAACGTAGAGGAGCTGAAGGAGGGTATTTGCGCCTTTATGAAATACAAACAGAGAAGGATCAGTTGGGCTGCAGAAGAAGCCGGACTCAAGAAGGAAGATATTGAATTTGTCAAACCACGTACGTGGAGCTTGGCGAAGACCATACAAGGACTTCTTGATTAAGCAGACATGATGAGGTAATGTATGATGTATGAAACCAGGGGGTTGCTCCATATAAACAGATTCATTTAGAGTGCCATGGAGCAAGGCATTTTTAACGTCTAGTTGATGGATAGGCCAGTTCTTCATCATAGCCACTGATAAAACAACACGGATGGTTGCTGGTTTCACGACTGGGTTGAAAGTTTCAAGAAAATCGACCCTCTTCTTGGTGAAACCCTTTTGCTACTAACCGAGCCTTTAATCTGTCAAGGCTCCTATTAGGTGCTAGCTTGGTCTTAAACACCCATTTACATCCTATGACATTCATCTCTGCAGTTTGTGGAACCAAGATCCAAGTTTGATTTTCATGCAAGGCAGCCATTTCTTCTTGCATTGCAAGATTCCAGCCATCAGGAGCCAAGGTTGATTTAACTGATTTTGGTTCAACAGGGACGTTGTATTCAGTAAGGCATGCATATTTGGGATTTGGTTTTACGATGCCAGATTTAAGGAGAGTTTGCATAGGATGAACAGAGGTGGTACAAGGAAGGTGGGACTACTCCACTGAGGAGCTCAGAGGGTCTTGGTTGTCGCCAGGGAGGCTTGGTGTGGCAGGATGGGAAGTAGAAGCTGCTGAGATGCCAGGGACAACAGTAACGTGTGGAAGGGATAGGGATGAAGCATGGGGCTGGACAGGAGTGGATGGTAAGAGAATGTGGGTACCGTCCTGAACTCCTTCGGCTTGTAGATGGCTAGTATGATGATGGGCAGGGTGTCGTATGGGAGTCTTGCTAGGATGGTCCAGAAAGTTGACCTCAGCAGCCCATTTTTGATACAAGGAGGTGTAAGGGGGGTAAACAATAGTGAGCTTCTTAGCAAAGGGAAATAAGCTTTCATCAAACCTCACATTTCGACTAATATAAACCCGACCATCAGTAGGTACAAGACATCGATACCCTTTGTGTCGGTCACTATACCCTAGGAAGACACAAGTGAGGGAGCGCGGATCGAACTTATGTTGAGCATAGGGTCGGAGACAAGGATAACAGGCACAACCGAAAACCCATAGATGATCATAACTGGGGACTTGCTTGAAAAGTCTACTGTGAGGAGAATCCATCTGCATCTTGGGAGTGGGAAGCAGATTAATAACATAGATGGCAGTCAAGAAGGAATCCACCCAGTAGTGCAGTGGAGTTCTAGTGTGGTAAAGCATAGTCAAGCCCAATTCTACCACGTGACGATGTTTCCTTTTAGATATTCCATTCTGTTCAGGGGTGTAAGGACAAGAAATAAACTGTTGAGTACCACAAGTGTCCAGATGAGTCCGAAATCTGGTGCTAGTGAATTCACCACCGCCATCACATTGAAAGACTTTGATTTTGTGATCAAATTGATGCTCCACGTATTTCTGAAACAGAAGAAACACATCATAGAAAGCCAACTTCGACTTCATTGGATAAAGCCAACTATAGCGAGAGAAGTTGTCCACAAAGATAACATAAAATCTAAAGCCCTGAAATGAGGTTACTGGTGATGGACCCTAGATATCACAATGTATCCTTTCTAGAGGAACTTTAGTGACAGAGTCTGATAAAGAGAAAGGTAGCATAGTATTCTTTACGAGTTGACAAATTCCACAAACAGGGGAAGCTTTCTTATTACAACAGATCTGCTGCTGTTGTTGAAGGTACTTTAGAGTCTGTAAGTTGCTATGAGCAAGTCGTTGATGCCAGATGTTCTCGCCAACTGCCTTATGTCTTTGGGTAAATAGAGCCAGAGGTGCCAGCTGATCCACTCGGTAGAGTCCCCCAATTTTCCTCTCGAGCATCACTGTGGAGTTGGTACGATTGTCCTTTACATAGACACCATTTTTGTCAAACACAAAGGAGCAAGGAAAGTCATCAGTTAATTTTGAAACTGACAGGAGATTTTTCTTGATATCAGGAACCACCAGTACATCATTTAGAGGTAACACATCAAGCTCAGAACGTATCAATGTATTACCAATGTAGGTAATAGGAAGGCAAGAACCATTTCCGATCATTACAGAATCTGTGCCAGTATACTTTGAGGGGTTATAAACTATACCAGGGTTGGCAGTGATATGGGCTGTGGCGCCTGTATCAGGATACCATTCACTACCTGAAGAATCCTCAAGGTGCATTGCTGCTAGAGCTTGTGGAATAACTTCATCTTGATAAGAGTTGTCGAACCGGTACCAGCATTGAAGAGCAGCATGTCCTGGACGTTTGCAGATTTGACAGGCGACTGGAGCTCCATTGAATGCTTTCTCATCCTGCAAGGGCTTGGTAACTGCTAAGTTTGGAGAGGGGTAAGATTTGGTATCGTGGTACTGCTGTGATGAACCAGCAGAAGGTCGAAAGCCATGACCAGTAGCATAGACGTTATTTTGTGGTTTAAAGCGTTGAACCTCCTGAGCTTGGTTCAAGCTAAATGGTATAAAGGTCTGGCTTCTTCCTTGATATCCAAAACCACGACCTCTGGCAAAGTGACATCCCCCACGAAAACTTGCTCTCTGACCCATGAAAGCTGACTCATACTGATGATGTTCTCTGCCAAGTACTGCCTTCGGTTCCATCTCTATATTTCTTTCTCCGTAATAGGCCAAGTTAGGATTAAGTTGGTTTGAGGAATAGTTTTGCAGCAGTGCCTTAAATCTATCTAGTTGTGATATCACCTCATCATAATCAGGTTGAGGTTTCAAACAGTACATTGTTGTTCTAAAATTCTCATACTCAGAACCTAGTCCCTCCAATACACCAAAGACTTTAGTTATCTCATCAACAGGTTTACCAATTGCATGTAACTGATCACAGATCAATTTATATTCCCTAAGATAATCAGACAGGTGTCTATTTCATTTTTGACATGCTTGGAGTTTCCCTCTCAGCTCAAATTCTCTAGCTACTGATTTCTGAGTGAAGCGATTCAGTAAAGTTTGCCATACCTCATGGGATGTCTCCAGGCCAATGATCAGTCCTAGTATATTCTCAAAAACAGCACCACTAATCCACGATGATACCAGTTGGTCAGTTTTTACCCATTTTGTGTAATCGGGATTCACTGCTTCGATTTCTTTCCCTTCGACTTCAACCAGCAACTTCTGAGGAGGTAGTGGAATCTCTCCACTGACAAAGCCAAATAGCTCTAAACTGCGAAGGAATCTGTTCTCCACTGACAAAGCCAAATAGCTCTAAACTGCGAAGGAATCTGTGAAACTGAGCTTGCCAGAGAAGAAAGTTATCTTCGGCAAGTTTGATTGTGACGAAGTTAGCAATGTTTACGTGGATAGGGAAAACATATCTCGGTGTTCTTGCTGCCATTGCTGTTTTCTCAGAGAATGGGATATGGCATCACAGCTCTGCTCTCAGAGAAAATGGCTGTGATACCATGTGGAAAACTCAAAAAAGGAGGAAGGGAAGACCGAGAAAGTAACAGAGGATGAAATCTAAGCTTTCATTCATCGCATTCTCGGGGATTGATGCCATTGTTTTTCATCTGAGAGCCTATTTCTCTCTTGCGCTTCTCACGATATATCTATTACATGTTCAGATTTGTGTGAACCAATGTTAGAGCGACAGCTCACTCACTAAAGGGTAGAAGGTTAAGGAATAAAATAACAGAAAAGGAATCAAGGTTGTTATTCAGATCGTCACTCAGCATTTGCCATGTATTGAGTCTTCAGCGTTGTCCTTTTTCCTAGGTGACGTCGTAATACCAGGAGCATCCTTTTGCAATGGGATGTGTAATGGGTTTGTAGTCTTAACAAACACTTCGCAAGATCCTTCTTCCTGGTGTATATTTTCTTTCTTTATGTCATCCGGTCATGTAGCACCTCATATATATAACTATCAATTTTTCAATCTGTCAAGCCGAGATTTTACTAGGCACTGGTCTCTAGGGATAAGCTATGAGAAAATGCGCCATACTTCCATGTACTCATTCTAAAGCACTTAAGTGAAATGGGATAAGAATGCTACAAGAGCTATAACTTTTTTAAGTCCTCACTTGAGCATCACATTTTTCAAAAATCGTCAAAAATCGTGAACTTGAGTGCCATCGTTGAATTGTCTCGTCGGGAAATCCGATGTGGCGCTAATTTATTATGTTACATCCAATATTGTTTCTCGGTTTATAGATCTATTTAAAGAACCCTAACTCAATTTAAAGTAAATTGGGGCAAAATTATGTCCAAGTTGAAAGTTGGTGAAGAACCCTAACTAGCTTCCGACCTGAAATTTGTGAGTAGCTTTTGTTTGCTCTTGCCACATAAAATGAAAAATTTTCCACATGAAGCTTCAATTTCTTTTACAGAAGCAAGTCGGATTCAAAAATATGATTTAAAAAGTCATGTAGGACGAATTGCAGGAATAGGAACTCAAGGTGAACGATTTTACACCTGTGTGACATTTGAATGAGCGGAGAAAAAATCACGGTATTCAAGTAAGCGCTATACAAAAATTATGACATTTCTAATATATTTTATCTCGACGAAGCTAATGAACTAGCATTGTCCAACAGTACTGGCAAAGCACTCTCGAGCAGGGGGAGTGTGTGCTTTGCAGGTCTTGACTATCAATCCGGAGAAGCTATGAGAAACTTCCATGTTTTGTAGTACCGACACTCCTCATAGGTGTACGCGTCGGTGTTAGACACATCTCAGACACTGACACGCATTCGACAAGTGGGGACACGCATCCGATACGAGCTGACTGCGTGCTGGGATTTCGACACGCGGTCAACGCAACACGCATGTCAGCATGTCGGACACGCGGAGTCCATTAAAAAAGAGAAAAACTTAATATTTGAAGTTTGGAACTCCAGATATCACATATTACGACTCGCGTCCTCACTTCTCCCTCTCCTTCTCTTTGAGTTTCTCTCCATCTCGATCGCTCGATGCTCGCTCGCACGAAGTCAATCGTCTCACTCGAAACGCAATCGTCATTGATCAACTCCTCAATCTTCACTCGAGTCCGAGGCTCCGACCTCTGTCCAGATTTCTTAGCCCAAGCCTCTCCGAACAGGTTACCATCCTCTCTACCTCTCTCTCTCACTAGTTCGTGGTTCCCATATTCAATCATGGATAGATTTGGTGTTGGGATTGCCATCAATTAGGACCTTGTTCTGTTAATGTTTATCTATTGTTTGGCATTTTCTTTCTACTTTGAAGCACTTGTTCTTGTTGTGTAAATCTTTATTTCAAGCATTCTGGAAGATCCATCATTGTTGCTCTCATTATTGGTCGACCGTGAGCGTTGCATGTGGGGACTACTAATTTTTTTTATCATCTGCTCTTGAGAAACTCTGTGGTCCAACGGAACAAAATTGCATAGTGGTACAACTGCACATATTTTTCATCTACTCTTCCATTATTCTCTAGTTTTGTTTTTCAAATTATAATTCATGAGTTTATCAAATTGTGGACATAAGTAAAAAAGCTCACCTTCTACTATTAGAATTAGTGCATATGACATTTATTTTGGCTTTATTTATTTTTTTATATTTAAAAATATATATTTAATACAATATGTTCCGATGGATCGGATTTTTATTTTATTTTTGAGAAATGACGTGTGCCGTGTCCACGCGTCTATATTGGTGCTACGTCACTTCCATGCATATCTCTGAGTTGTTAAAGCAAGAGGCTTACTTACGAGACCTACACCCAGCGAGAAAAGAGAGCAGGGAAAACTTAGGACTCCAGCAGACGAACAAAAGTTGAATCTTTTCCTTTTCCTACTATGCATTGGATCTTCCAACTTCGAAGTGGCAATAGTCATGCACTTCAGCCGAAAATTTACATGTATACGATGGATTGGGGAAGAACGTGGGCTCAACCTTGGTCTGCTAGTTCGCCTCAAAGCTACTAAGGTTTATCATGCTATGCTCCGTGCAAGAGTTGAACAAAAAATCAAATTGATGAATTAGTCGGACATCCTCTGCAATGTCAAAATAGTTCAGAAGATTTTAAAGTTCCAGTTTGGCCAAAAGGAAATACAAATTGTGAGGCAGCATCAATTGGTCAAATTGCCCCAGCTACACAGGTCATTCCCTAATCGTACAGTTCTTTTTTTCAGGGGCCAATGCGATAAATGGACGTGTCGCCCGTTCAATTTAACACTACTGAGATTCATCTCTAACCAGAAATGGGTATACGAGAAACCAACATAACTTCAAAGCGGAAGATACTGGAACAGTACTAGATTGTAGGTTTTTTTTCCCGTAGTGTTCTACAGAAACAGAAACACACAGCCAAATAGTAACTAAACCTACCCGAGGACATTACCAGTTCAATACAAAAATGCAGCCAATAAAAAGCTTCTTCCCCAACTAGTACTGCAGTCAAGCGTTGCAGCAATAGCAATACCTTCATCAATCATCCACCCACAGAGATCAGAACGCACTGATAGGACCGCACTGATAGGACGTAAATGCGAACCTACACTTGACTGAGCATATATGTGAGCTTCTAAGAGAAGTCATCAAAACCTCCCGCACATGACATGTGCACTGCAAATTCTTCCACGTCGACTCCATTGTAACTATCTGTGTTCAGGCATTTCCTATAAACCCATATACTTGTCACAAAAGTAAGATCTTCTGCACCATCCGATTGCTGATAAAGAAAGCTCAAGTTGTCCAGCATAAACAATTGGTCTGCAATCTCAAGTGATTTCCTCAAAGAAGTTCTTGGCCTTGACCACATTATGGTTTTCAACCAACCAAAAACCAACAAGAAAGTTCGCTTGCGATGCAAACTATAGGTAGAGTACATAACTAGTTTCTATAATATAGATTCTTTAGCACCCGGAAGTCTAAATATTGATGCATTAATGATTTTGATCACCAAAATCAAGCTTTGACTGTACTATCCACGTCACTTTTAGTCTCTGCAAGAGTGATAGTAATTGGTTGCCATCCTATTTGGGGGTGAACAATCCATTTCTTGATTGTAATTATCATGTTCAATAGCTGGATTACGTTGCCCAAAGGAAGATCTTTTAAGCAAGCTCTCTTGATAATTAAAGCTGCCTCGTACCTGTCAAGTATATTTATTTGAAATAGGAAGAGCAGAGCAGTCGTATGTATAAGATGAAGGAGCAAACCAGTGAAATAATGATAAATGACTATAAACTAGAATAAAGAAGAACAGTATGTTAACCTGGATCTAGTAGCAAGCAAGGCTGATCTTCCAGCTGCAGATGACAGGAAACTTTCTATGCGATCCCATATTTCTTGCAGATATTGACCAGGAATTCCACCAATAAGGTTGACACAGTTCCATAATTTTTCATTTCTACCCACGTATAACTGCAGCATCCCTAGATTTTGCTTTACAACCATACGTTGCTCAAGTGCACTAGCCAAGGCCTTTTTCACATCTATATTCTGGAACTTAGAATCCCCATAACGTATGCAATCCGTGATGTTTGCTTCAGTAGGAATAATTTTTTCTTCTTTCAAATTGTTCAATGCCAGTATTATAACACCAATAAGGCCTTGCACATACTCAGAAGGCGGTGTGTATCCCTGACTTCCCCAAACACCATTGCCAGAATCAACATTAACAATTTGAGAAGATGAAGATGAAAATTCAGGACCACTGGTGTATCTGCTGTCAGGTTGAAATTGTTGACCCATGGACACATGGCTTCTGTTCAATGTATTATAGCTAACTGAGTTAGTAGATTCACCAAAGCTGCAATTATTCTCATATCTGTCCGTTTGATTGCTGTATTGTGCATAGCTTAGGGATTCAGATAGCCTTCGATTGCCAATATTGGGCATACTTGTGACGGGAACAGGAGGTAGCAAAGTGTCAGGCCTGGGAGGAGCCGGATGAAAGTCATGATTAGGATTAGAACGCCGTGGGTTACCATGACCAAAATTAGGTTGCATTGGAGGGTTGTTTGGAGTAACTGGACGAGGATAGAGATTTTGTGGACAGCTGATAGTTCCATAGAAATCCTGTTTGCTAGGAGAACTGTTTGGTTCAGACCTACTGGCAGAGACAATGGACTCACCAGCACTAAAAAATTCATGGGGCGCTTTCTTAAACTGCTTGTCTTGTGTGAATTCCCACTTGTTATGATTAGTATTTTTCGTATCTCCATGCATGATACCAGGAAAACTAGCCGTTCTGGTCATGCTTGATAGCATAGGAGATCTAAAAACCTGTTTTCCATTTGCACTAGGTGTGTTATCGCTAAACCTCCCAGTGGTAGAAGTTTGGTACCTTAGTTGAGACATGGGCATACTATCAGAAGTCAAGAGTTGACTTGTCTGGGTTGGTTCATAAGTTGGGTTCTGTAGCATCCCAGCAACGAATGGATAGTTACCATTAGCAAGCTGCAATGATTCACCACTTGCCAGAGGGGACTCTCCACTAGCAAGATTTGTCCACAACCATACGCTCTTCGCAGCAGCTACCAGTGGAGCGGATGCTTTTTGTGGTTGTGCCAAGAGTATATTATATCTTCTCATACGCAACTGATGGAGAGCGTTAGAAAAGTCCCTATCGCCAGAAATCAGCAGATAATTTGCTGGAGCGGGATTATCCACAGCCCAAAACAGCATATCAACTAAAATCTTCTTGTCACTGGCATCCTTCACACCTGTTCGTTCACATGAAAAATCTATATAAAAAAGCTTATCCTTTGAAGCCTTCCTTTACGCTAACGGGGAAATGGAAAAAAATAGGAAACTCACCATGAAACAATATACATGTCCCTACACATAGCAGATTGATTAAGCGGAAAGACAAGAACTTTCTAGTTGTAGATCAAAATAAACACTTCATATCAATATCCAGAGATCACATTATTTGAATGAGTCCGTGACTCAGTCAAATAAATGACAATATCATTTAAGTCCTCCAAATTCATCAAAGCAAACAATTTTTATCCAAGGTTTCTATTTTGATGCCCACCCCAAATAGTTTGGGACAACGGCGTTGTTGGTGTTGTGGATGTTGATGTTAATGTTTCTATTTTGATGCCCAAGCTCATCCATTCTTCCAGATGCCTTCCAAAAGGGGGGAAAAACATCTAACTATAGCGAATGCACTGATTAAAGCAAGTGACCAAAATCGTCAAGTGTCCAATTTGGCTTAATAAAGGTTTCATTTGGAGAACATACCAGACAAACCAACTGGACATTTCATTGCTTAATAAGAGACGAGAGTACAACAACCAGTTCCTCACGCATAACACAAAGAAGAGAAAAGAAAAATTGACAAAGAACCTCCAAGAATCACACTATACTAGGCTAGGGTTGGGACAACATTAAATCATGCACTCGGCAATCACTACAACAACAATCTCGCTCGACAAAGAACCATGAGTAAACATCAATTGACATGATAGGGTTCGACCAATTACCCGTCGGGACGTGATTCAACGCGATGCCGGTGCTAGAGAGCGCGTTCTGGATCGAACTAGGTAACCGGTTGGTGTCGCCGTAAGCGGAGATCGAGACAGGCCCGCAATAGTTCATCTTCACCAGAGCTGAACTTATGTTCTGAGCGATCGCGTGAGGGTCGCACCCCTTGGGGACATGGCAGTTCTCTATGTCCCACCACACCGACGTTTTCGCGCTCACGTACTGGGCCTCCGCCTTCACCGAGGACGACGGCGGGGCCGCCGCTGTGGAGGCGATTGCGGCCGCGGCGGAGGCGGCGATCGTCCCGGTCGCATCTCCGACCATGGCAATCGGGGGTGGCTACTGTACAGTTGCTGCTTCACGGGCGGAGTCTGCATTTCGTGTGGAATCGCGTGGGTGTATATATGAGGAAGAGGACAGGAGTCACAGGACAACCAATTTACCGTGTTGACCCTGGTTGTTTGACAGTGGGGAAAGTGCCAATTTGACGATCAATTTACCATGTTGCCCCTGGGATATGTCTTTTGGGGGAAGAAAGCATGTTTTTTAGTTTTTAGGATGATTATCAGTATTATTTATATAAATTATTAAACGAAAAATATTTTTACTACCAATGTTAATTTGTGTTTTAATATTTTCAATGAGACCTAGAATATTTTTTATGTATTTTTTAAAGATAATTTAAAAAAAATTAGACTTTAAATTTTTCTAGTAACGACATGCACAGTTATAAAAATTTTAACTCATCCCAAGTTGTAAATTTTAGGATAAACATGATATTGCATTTACACAACACGGGAATTGGGGACGCGTTATATCTATTTCTCCTGAACCCTGAGACTCTTTTTCTCTTACAAATAACTATAACAATTTCATAATATATGATTGTTAAGTACATAAAATATTTTGACCAAAAAAAAAAACAAAAAAGTTAACATAAATTCTTTGTAATTTTTTATCAATGAAACTGCCGTTGGCATTTTTTCTTGGCATTCGATTGTACCTAAATGGATGGCATAAGCCCGTCGAAACGCACAAGAAGGCACCATCGGACGAGGGTTTTTGCTAACGAAATCCCAAAATTTCCAACGCATGTAGGAAAATTATCGTCGTGTGATAAAATTCACTAATTGTCGATCTGGGTCAAAGATTGACAGAACTTCGGAATTTTACAGGAGATTAGTCGTCGAAAGGGCAGGCACCAGTTCGTCATGTGACGTTGGAAGTTACTATTTGTTCCTGCGATCACTTCTGGTCCTATTTATGTTGCTTCTTGTTGGAAAACATGTTGACATAAGTGAGCAGAAGCGAGAAGCAAGCCGGACTTAATCCAGAGCAAAACATAAATACTTCAACGTTTGCACAAATTTGAATTCTTTTGTTTCTTTGTTTTTTTCAAATTTCCGGCGACGGTGGCGGTAGGCGAATACTGAATTTCTAGGCGTAAAAAAAAAAAAAAAACTTGAACCGAAATCTTCTGGTCTTTTCAGGTCCGATTCCTTCTGGTTAGGGTAATAGATATAAAAAAAACAAAAAAATAAAAAATAAAAAACAAAGAAGGGTCCATGAACAATTTCGGTTTGGGTGTGCCCCACACCGAACTGGAAACACTTTAAAACCATACATTTGTCCTTCTCCCGGGCAAACGCCTTCCAAGAAAAGTCTCCTTCACCGTTGTCACTTCCACCTCGACCCGATCCAAACCGTGTTTCAGTTCGCGTGTCAAACGGTTCGGGGCTGCGGTTTGGGTCGTGAACACACATGTGCCAAACATGTTTGGATCGGGTATCTTGGAAACACGAACCTATCCGAACCGTTCACACCCTGGTTCTGATGGCTTCGCGACTCTATGCAAATGCAATATCAACAGAAGGACCGAAAAGAACGAAATGTTTCCAATGGGAAAAAGAATTACCAATGTTCATTTTGCACCTTTTTTTTTTTTTGTTGCTCTGTCAGGGTTCTTGGACCCGACATCTGCGCGGTTACAATTGAAGGGAATGTGAAAAAACCGAGAAGGCTGGCGACGAGTTAATTCTGTGCGAACCGTCAGCGAACGGCGGAAGAGTTCCTATGTCTTGTTGGAAGTTTCAGGATTCATCCCCTATCTTTCACGGTGTTTCTCTCTTCCAAGGGAATTTATAATTGGTCTGGCGAGAGTTTCATTTGCGGACAGAGGTTCTCGAGCTCTTTGAACACTGTGGTTTCAAGTGCCCAATGAGAAAAGGCTTTTTTGTCGAATTTCTCCGAGAAAGCATGCGCTCTTGCTCGATAGCAAGATGTTCAAATGGTCCGAGGTTACCCCCGACATGCTTCTGTTTTTGGAAGTCCTTGGCAGGTAGTCTCTCGGAAAGGATCACGCACAAAACTGCTGGCATCACAAAGACCGGACTTAATAATTTCATATCTCCAAGTGTCAAGGATCCCCCGACCGCACTCGCATCACCTTGTGAATGAAGTTTGATGATGTCATCTTGGTGAGTGAGTGATGCAACTGCATATTCGTGAGTGCATAGCTGACGCAGGATAGCGATAACAGAAAAATAATTCTTCATAATAAACTGTATTTGATTAATGAAACTCTGAAGATTACAAAGGGATATATATACACATTCAATATTTCTTAAAGATAATGAAAAGATAACCTAAAACGAAATATTGAAATCAAATCTAATTAGAATTCAAATCAAAGATTGCAAATTATCTAAATTGCAAAAAATTGCCTAAAAATAAAAAATTGCTGAGAAGTGGTCTAAACGATTTCGAAATGCTAAAATCCATCGTAATCACAACAAAGCGGTGATTTTGAATCAGACGGCTATTTCGCTTCAATCGACTAATTTTGAACGCAATCCGATATTGTTTGACCCAAAATCAGAATTACAGGTGAAGTCGCACCGATTTCTGACCATCCAATTTTTCAAGATAATCACATGCTAACTGTTCCACATTAATAGCATACGTCATGCGATGTGACTTTCATTTATGTGAATGTTTGGTCGGTATATTATGGTCTTCCTAGATGGCGATTAAACTAATAAAAAATTATGTGCCATGTTAAATAGATAAAAAGAAAGAACATATATATATATATATATATATATATATATATATGTGTGTGTATGTATAGGTGTATAGGGTGTAGTGTCGTTAAAATTTTAATTTGTTTAATGTGGTCATTGAAATTCAGCCCAATGTGCAATGTGATCCTGAATTTATAATCTATTCAATTTAGTCCCTAAACTTTTTGTACATGTTTAATTTAGTCTCTAGATTATATTGTCTCTGATCTTACATAAGGATGGCATTGAACATTTTCATTCAGGATTCACATTGAACATGTATCAAAAGTCCATGTATCACATTGAACAAATTAAAAATTCAAGAGTCACATTAAACATTAGAATAAAGTTCATGGACCACATTGAATAAATTAAAAGTTCAAGGACCATATTGCATTTGCACATTGAGTCAGAGTTCAGAAACCATTTATGTCATTATCCCTTAGAAAACATTCAAATAATGGCTCTAAGTGCCTTTATTTTTTCAAATAAGGGCTCGTAGTGGACGTTGTTTTAAATAAGGGCTTAAATTGCTAATTTTGTTTCAAAGAACTGGCCGGAGGGTATTTTGGCCACTTAATATTTTTTGCAATTTTTTTCTTTTTTCCTTTCTCTGTTTTCCTTTTTTTTTCTTTTTCTTTTTCCCTCACCTCTCCTCTCCTCCCCTCCCCCAACCCTCACCCAACTCTGGCGACGGCCGCCCTTGCCAGCGTCTGGCGGGCGATCCTGACCTGGGTTTAAGATGATATGTAGTCGGCTAGCACGATGATGACTCACGGATGCGCACGGCGGGCTATTCTTTAACTGTGCTTGCGGGACTTCACTGTTAGGGTTGGTTGTGCTTGCGGTGAAGCACTATGTGAAAACTCGAGCAATGCGATGTTGGACACTTTGTACGAATAAAGAATATCCAAGGCTTCATGGACTCTCGATCAAATTTGTCTCCATATTTGACCGAGCCATTATGATCCCCCACCACTTTTAACCAGAGGCACAATTGTATGGACCGCAATAGAACTGATCTTGGTGTATCAAGATTATCAAAACTGCAGTTTGCTTGGTAAGTCATGGCGGCAACATATGGTGCTGGGCTCAGCTTCTCGAACGGCGGCGATGGCGCTCGACTCATGAGCCTTGGGTGAAGATAACAATAGCGGGGCTGGTTTGGTTCGTTAGCCGGGCGAATAACCAACGACGATACTTGACCAGGAAACCTGTAAAAACACATCAAACTGAGCGGGACAGGGAGCTCGGTGATGGTGGTGCAGCAACAGTGCTAGTCTCGAAAGACGCCTCAGTATCGTCTCAGCTGGCTGCTTCGTTTGGTCGTCATGGAGCTCGAAGCAAGACAGAGGTAAGAGTGTCGGTCGTCAGTAGCGACTCCCCGAGCAGCGACTTTGGATCAGAGAACAAAGTTGGCTGCTCGTAGAGTAGTGACTGGTTTGTCACGGGTTTGCTGTGAGCATTGTATCTGGTGTGGCCAATGTAGAAACCATTGAAGGATGTTGCGACAATGCGAAAACTAAAACGAAATTGAGACAGAGACGAACAACGGAACATCAAGATTTACGTGAAAACCCTTGCGGGAAAAACTACGGGAGAGAGGAGAAGCAAAATCCACTATGAGAATAAGGGATTACAAAAGAGGCAACGTGAGCTTCTCTATCAGACAGAATGAGCAAAGAGCAATATTTATAGTATTGCCCCTCAAACCCTAATGTTGGCCCAAGGCCCATAACTTAAGCCCCTAACTATTCAAGGCATACATAACAAATCTCTACCTTGACTTGAATTCCTAAGTATACATAAATATTAAGTCAATCTTCTCCTCCCACTAGCGTAAAACTCAGCTGCTGCAAACATTAACCAAATCCAAGCAGTGCTTGAATTTAGTAAAGGGCAATGACTTTGTCAACATATCAGCTGGGTTGTCTTCTGTACCAATCTTCAAGACCTTAATATAGCAATCAGCAAGAATGTATCGAATATAATGATACCGCACATCAATGTACTTTGTTCTCTCATGATACATCTGATCTTTAGTAAGATGTATAGCACTCTGACTATCGCAATGCACAACAGTCACATCATCATCCACACTAAGCTCTCCAAATAAGCCTCTTAACCATATAGCTTCTTTGATTGCCTTAGTAATAGCCATATATTCTGCCTCTGTTTACAGAAGCTTTCCAACTGACTATACAACCCCCAACAGTAAAGATGTACCCTGTCAAAGACCTCATTTTATCAAGGTCACCAGCATAATCAGAGTCAACATATCCAGTAAGAGTTTCACAAGTTTTCCCAAACTCTAAACCATAATCTGAAGTACCCTTTAGATATCTCAAAATCCACTTCATTGCTTGCCAATGAATTTTACCTGGGCATGACAAATATCTACTTACCACGCTAACAGCATGTAATATGTCAAGTCAAGTGCAAACTATAGCATACATAATGCTACCAACTACACTAGAATATGGAATATGTTACATATATTTTATTTCATCATCTGTATGTGGACATAATTCAGCTGATAATCGAAAATGAGCAACAAGAGGAGTACTCACTGGTTTGGCATCTTTCATGCCAAAACGATCTAACACATTCTCAATGTAGCTTTTCTGGAAAAGATACAATTTTCATCTTTTCCAATCTTGCTGAATTTCCATGCCAAGAATTTTCTTCGCAGAACCTAAATCCTTCATATCAAATTCAGCGCTCAACCGTGCTTTCAAATTATGTATATCAAATTTATCTTTTGCTGCAATTAACATGTCATCAACGTATAACAGCAGATAAATATAAGATCCATTTGGAAGTTTGCACAGATATACACAACTATCATATTTGCTTCTACAATAGCCAAGTTACTCCATAAATGAATCAAATCTTTTATACCACTGTCTAGGTGATTGCTTCAAGCCATAGATAGATCTTTTCAATAAACAGACATGATCTTCCTTACTTTCAAACTGAAAACCCTCAGGTTGACCCATATAAATTTTCTCTTCAAGTTCACCAAGCAAGAAAGCTGTTTTCACATCGAGTTGTTTCAACTCTAAATCATGCATAACAACTAGAAAGACCCGAATAGAGCTATGTTTAACGACGGGTGAAAACACATTATTAAAATCAACTCCCTCAATCTGACTATAGCCCTTAACGACTAGACGTGCTTTAAATCTAATGTCTTCAACTCCAGGAATACCTTCCTTTCTTATGAAAACCCACTTGCAACCCACAATCTTCTTTCCTTTTGGTGGTTTGACAAGCTCCTAAGTTTGATTTTTTTCAATAGATTCCATCTCTTCATTCATAGCAACTAACCACTTTGCTGAATCTTTTGAGGAAATAGCTTCCTTGTATGTTTTAGGCTCAGCATATTCTATCGACTCTGCAGCTGAAAGAGCATAAGTAACAAAATCTGAGTATCCATACATCTGTGGAGGTTTCACTGTTCTTCTCGGTCTATCTTTGGTTATGGAATAATTCTCTTCTTCAGATTCTTCAATCTCAATATCATCAGTCACTGACTGAACTGGTTGTGAAGAAGATACTTCAAACTCCACCTTCTTTGGTGTACTTTTCAAATTTTCTTGGCAAGTATCTAATGATTTCTTGACAGGATGAAGCACAGCAGACTCATCAAAAGTAACATCTCTGCTAATCATAATTTTAGATGAATCAAAACACCAAAGTCTATAACCTTTTACACCAGAAGCATAACCAAGAAAAATATATTTTTTCGCTCTAGACTCTAGTTTCCCTTCACTAACATGTGCATATGCTGGACATCCAAATATTCGAAGAGAAGAATAATCAACAGGTTTACCTGACCATACTTCCTCAGGTGTCTTGTTCTCAATAGGTATGCAAGGAGAACGATTTATTAACCAACAAACAATATTGACTACTTCAGCCCAGAATTCCTTGCCCAAACCAGCGTTAGACAACATGCACCTTGTTCTTTCTAATAGGGTTCTGTTCATACGTTCTGCAATATCATTCCGTTGCGGTGTATACACTGTAGTATGATGCCTCACAATTCCTTCGTTCTTGCAAAACTCATTAAATTCGCCTCCACAAAATTCTAGTCCATTATCTGTTCTCAACCGTTTAATTTTCTTACTGGTCTGCTTCTCAATTAATGTTTTCCATTGCTTGAATGTAACGAAAACATCACTTTTTGCCTTGAGAAAAAATACCCAAACTTTTCTTGAAAAATCATCAATAAAAGTGAGTACATACCTGGAACCAAGGCCTTTCGATGGAACTCTAGCAGTCCCCCAAAGATCAGAATGAATGTAATCCATAGTGCCCTTTGTGTTGTAAATTCCTGTTTTAAAACTAACTCTTTTCTATTTCCCAAAAACACAATGGTCACAGAAATCCAATTTTTCAATTTCCTGACCACATAGGAGACCTCTTCTACTTAGCTCTTCCATCCCTCTAATACTCATATGGCCTAGTCTCATATGCCATAATTTTGTATTATCCGAATCTGTCGTATCAGAAAAGACCGCAGCTGAACCAGTAACAGTAGAGGCTTACAGCTGATACAAAGTACCAATTTTAAGCCATTTCATCAACAAAAGTAAGCCTCTCATAATTTTCAGAACTCCACCTTCAATAGTAAATCTACAACCATTGGCGTCAAGTGTACCTAGAGAGATTACATTTTTCCTCAAATCAAGCACATGTCTGACATTATCTAAAGTTCTGATCATGCCATCATGCATCTTAATATTAACAGTACCAATCCCAATAGCTTTGCATCTAGCATTATTGCCCATGAGAATAACTCTACCATCATATTCTTTATACGTAGACAACCAATCTCGATGAGGACTCATATGATATGAGCAGCTTGAATCAAGAATACAACTATCACATAATTTATCTTTATTATCTGCAAGCAATAGCCAATCTTCATTTTCTTCTTTAGCAACATCAGCTTGAGTAGGATTTTCGTTTCGCCTATTCTGTCTATTCTTATAGTTGCGATTGTTATGACGATTGACATTCCCATGATTTTGTTGATTCGAATTATTTTCTCTCTGCTCTTTTGCCTTCAGTTTTAGGCAATTTATCTTGATATGCCCTGGAGACTTACAATAGTTGCAAATCATATCTCTATGCTTAGACTTTGACCTGCTCCTGCCACTATTTCTTCTCTCAATGGATCTTCCTCGAGCGACTAAACCAGCCCCATGATTATTACTACCATCAGAAGTCAATTCTGCATCAAGTTTCTGCTTATTTAGCAGACTAGTCTTAACATCTTCAAAATCAATAGTTTCTCTACTAACAATCATGGTCTCTCTAAAATTCTTATAAGAGGGAGGTAGTGAAACTAGCAATAAAAGAGCTTGATCCTTATCTTCAATATTAACATCAATGCTTCTTAATTAAACGATAAGACCATTGAACTCAGAAATATGGGATTTGAGAGAAGTACCTTCAGCCATACGAAAAGTGAAGAGTCGTTGTTTGAGTCTCAATCGATTTGTGAGAGACTTTGTCAGAAAAATACTCTCCAACTTCGTCCATCAACCTGCGGCTGTTTTTTGATCTAGTACCTCCTGCAAAACTTCGTTCGTGAGGCACAACTGAATAGTGGACAAAGCTTTCTCATCCAATTTTTCCCATACTTCATCTGTCGTGTCCGGTTTCTTCCCTTTATTAAACAAAGTTTTCTTCAAACCCTGCTGCGTCAGAACGGCTAACATACGAACCTGCCATAGGTTGAAACTGCCGCTCCTATCAAACTTTTCGATATCAAATTTCGTTGCTGAACTCGAAACCATAACTTATTCCAAATCGAAGAAACACGCACGAGCTCCTCGGAAAACACGAATCGAAAAACCCCAACAGAAGATGCTCCTCCGGCACGAAGCACGAGCACCAATTGGGAACTCGTCCGATATTATAAACTTCGTAGTTAAAGCAGTCCCTGATACGTCAAAAGCGGAAATTTCGGCTCGAATTCAATTGCTGTTCCCTGCTCCGGATTCGAACTCGGCAAGTGATTAAAGAAATGCGAGCGAGAGACAAAGGACGAAAAAAAAAAGTCTGAGAATTTGATGTGCCTTCAAATTCTATAGTGCTCCTGATCCAATCCCTTGCAAATCGTGTGCCTTGGACTCGTTAACAACCCAAAGCCAATTTGACCCACGAATCGTAGGTGCTCCTGCTCCCACAAAAAAATTCTTCACGTGATGCTCCAATTCACGTGCTCCAATCACGAACAGAACCGAATGCCACCTGTGTGTGTGTCGTGGATTCGTGGGTTCGTGGGTTTCGTGGGTTTCGACTACAGCCTCGTCTTCAACATCGTCATCAACGTGGCGTCGTCTTCAACGAAAAAAAAAAGGAAAATCGGGTGCAGCCTTAGACTCGTCTGATATTAGTGCTCCTAATTCGATCAGCTCCTGAACCCGCGGTGGAAGCTGTGCCTCGAGCACGCCAAATTCTCGAAATCCAAATCGTCTTGCACCGAAGACGAATCCAGATTCCGAAATCCAAATCGCCGAAATCCAAATTCCCGAACTCTCGTGTCTCTCTTTCGTCGACGGATGAACCTTAGGCTCTGATACAAGTTTGTTGCGACAATGCGGAAATTAAAACGAAATTGAGACAGAGACGAAAAATGGAACACCAAGATTTACGTGGAAACCCGGGAAAAATCACGGGAGAGAGAAGAAGCAAAATCCACTATGAGAATGAGGATTACAAAAGAAGCAACGTGAGCTTCTCTATCAGACAGAATGAGCAAAGAACAATATTTATAGTATTGCCCCTCAAACCCTAATGTTGGCCCAAGGCCCATAACTTAAGCCCCTAATTATTCAAGGCATACATAACAAAGGAAAATCTGGAACAACAACCTCTTGTCGTGAAAGTGCTTACTTGGACTCATAGACCTCAACCGATTGTCAGAGAGGGCTTAAGACCGAACAGAGCAGCAAAAGCGGGTAGCTGGGACTAGAGATGGGAGCTTCCTCGAACGATTGCCAGTCGTCATCGTCACTGGCCGACGCTCACACCGAATCGAGGGTTGCCCGGCAGACGCTGGCGAGGGCGGCCTTGGAAGAGCTCAGCTGGGGGAGGGGAGGGGAGGGAAGGAAACAGGAAATGGAAAAAGGAAAAAGGAAAAATGCAAAAATAATAAACAACTAAATTGCCCTTTGACAGGCTTTTTTTTTTTAAATAAATAGGGTATTTCAGACCTTTATTTGAAACAATGTCTACTTTGAGCCCTTTTTTGAAAATATAAAGGCATTTGAGGCACTTATTTGAAATTTTTCTTTATCCCTTTTATCTATTTCTCCCGGAAGAGTTGTCCCCCCTCTTGCGGTAGGACAAGGCTACCAGTAGTACTAGGCTAGTAGAGTTGGAATCATCGACTTTGCTGTGTCTCGCATCTGTAATTTGCCTAATGTTGGGCTGGAATTCATTAACTTGTGCACATCAACACCCCAAAAATAACTAGGTCTGCCAAATCGTACAAGATACATAGTGGCTGAAAGAGTTTGAAAGCACTCCTTTCACGGTGATTTCAATTAAGTCTACCTTTCAAATTCAACGGAAACGATGATGTACAAAATCACACAGGCCGATGAATCGTGGGCGCGATAGCACCGGAAACTACGTTATCTTTCTAAGCGGAAGTATACAATGAACCAGTCTCTACACTCCTTTTCATCTGTTTTGGAAGTTCACTTTGGCAATGGCAAAAGCGAATATAGACGTGAAAATTAGCGGGAAGGCCAAAAGCACGATTGCTACGATATAGAGTTGATCGTAGTGATATCCGAAATAACTTTCCAGAAAGGCGCTGATCGTTGTTTGTTGTCCATAAGCCGTGATCTCCTTATGGATGTCTCCGTATTGCGAACTGAGCAGACCTCTCAAGGACCACGCGTTCGGGCATATCCAGTAAAACCAGCGCCACCACACCGGAATTTCCTGCCAAAAGGGGCGGAAAGAGGACGAGCAGTTAGATGTGTTGAAAGATAACTGTTACTGATGATTTAGCGTGACAGATATACTTCCGTCATTTGCTGATGGGTTGAATGAGAGACTTACCGGTCCGGGAATGAGGAACCCTGAGAATAGACCGAAGATGGTGTAGAAAAAACTCGCGAACAACGCAGCCACTTGGTACGTCGGTGTCAACGAGACCAGCATCATTCCGAAGTAGTTGAAATAGAGCAAAGTACAAAACATGGTGTACAAGTACCAGAACACTTTATAGAATGAGGCGTAGAAACCTATGGCAGGGAATGTGATCAGCACAAACAGAACCGCTTGCAGGAATATGTATGGAATTTCGATAACCACCTGCAACATACTCGAGGGGCATCACATCTTTGTTAAGATTCGGAAGAACGAGAAATATATCAGCAATTAGTCGAAAGAATACATAGCAAAGGAGAACGGATCAGTGACCTGAGCGAATGAATAGGACCACGACGAGTACATTCCGGCAAATCTTTCCCTGTAGACAACAATGCGCTCCGTAGCAACAAATGGCAGAACCGAACTGCAGTTGCCTATCCCCGTGAATTGCACAAAGATAAACATTGATCCAAGTATGTTGAGAAGATCCTGGTCGTCATTTCTTCAAAACAAAGGATCATGTTTAAGCATTTAGATGGCGAGTTTTACAAGCTCCTAGTCCCGATATTTGACAAGTTCCAAAAGATTTTTGCCAGACTAACTAGGTTTGCGAGTGACAACTTACATTTTCTTTCCTTTCTGCCAAAGGAGAGCAGCACACAACAAGGAAGACGCCGCAATAAAAAGCAGGCGCATCAGGTTGTATTTAGGGCTTCTCCAGTAGGTTAAATGTTGTTTCCACAAGCATGTTTTGAACTGCTCCCACCTATTTTGCGGGAAGCGTGCAGAGAAACATATTTCTTTCATGCCAGCGGCCGGCAAACTTAGCTCTCTAACTAATTCTTGGTCCGTCCTACAGAGATCAACAAAATGCATCAACAGACATCATCTTTTTTTCCCATAGCAAGCACAAGAAGCATCATTCATGAGCACATGTTTTCATTTCTGGTCAGCACTTTGAGACAGAAGCATTGAAGTTTGCAAGTTGTGCGCTTAATGAACACATACTGCATTCTTAACATGTGCTTTGACCATTATTCTACTGTATGCTTACCTGCACTGATCAGACTCCCTATAAATAACGCCGTAGTCTATACCAAGTTGAGATTCTAGCGAAGGACTAGTGATCTCCAGCATCCACGTTGCAGGGTTGTAATTATCCTTGATTTTAGGCACTCCGGGAATACTCTGCATGAGGGAAATATAGGGATTCATTAGTCAAGCTTTCTTAATAGTTTTGCCTATGTCGTAAGTTTTTCTTCCTTTTGGTTATTTCAGCATTGTTTGCAGCTTATAACAGAAGCAATTCATACTTTAAAGTGAAGAGCTCACGCTTGAAGTGTAACAATTACCTCAAAATATTTGATAAGCTTATTCGAATGCTCGCCAAGCTCTCCAGAGTATATCATTTGACCTCCTCTTTTCATCAGGATTAGCTGCATTGTTTATCAAATGCAATATGTTTCAGTCATGTTCTTCTCAGTTACTAACGCACTTAAAGAAAATATGTGGAGAGAGATGTGCATCGTGTGAGAAATGACATATGAATGCGACGTGCTCCGAGACTCTATTGTCTGAGCATATAATTACAGCTAGTTAAAATGCTAATTAGCAAGTTACCTCGTCAAAAGCCTCAAATATGTCAATGCTTGGCTGGTGAATTGTACACACAATTGTCCTCCCTGTGCTAACAATATTCTTCACGACTCGCATTACAATGGCGGCTGCTCTGGCATCAAGACCAGAAGTAGGTTCGTCCATGAATATGATTGACGGGTTAGAAACAAGCTCCACTGCTATTGTCAATCTTTTACGCTGCTCAGTTGATATTCCAGTTACACCAGGAACACCAACTATAGCACCTCTTATGTCATCTAGCTCAATCATTTCAAGTACTGCAGCCACAAATTCCTGATTGACAACATATAATTCAGTTTAGCTACTAAGTACTGCAAAATCTGTCATTCAATTAGAGACGCGAGAGACCAAATTTAGCTTCTTTTCTGCTTGCAGGTTTGATCAGCATGAGAATATCTAGTGTATTGAAGTTCTTCGTGCCTCCTAAGACATCAGCTAATAATATATACACACTGATGATACTCTAAAATCTGTCCACTTGAGCGCAAGATATAGCCGTTGATTGGCACATTTCCTGACATGACTGTCAACAAGTTTCGTCCATCAACTGGTAAAAAAAGACTAAAATTCGTGTCTCAAAATGTGACTTACAAAAAAAAAATTCTGGTTTTATCTACTTATTGAAAGCTCTGTTGCTCAATCTGTTTGTTCCCATCCTGCTCAAATATCAAGGAATAGCATATCAAAATGATTGGCAAATTCTATCCAGATGAAGAAATCTTACGGTTCTCGTATTGTTGTCAATGTGGGCTGGCAACCTTAACCAAGCTGAGTATGCCACCGATTCCTCAATTGTAAGCTGTGGAGAATGTATGTCGGTTTGCTCACAGTAGGAAGATATTCTGGCATACGCGGCTTGAACTTTAGGATACCCGCCAACTTTTATATCTCCTTCAATGAAACCGCCAGTTTTCCTTCCCGAAAGAACATCCATCAACGTTGTTTTCCCTGCTCCACTAATGCCCATCAAGGCCGTTAGCACTCCGGGACGGAATGCTCCGGTAATATCTCTAAGGAGTTGTAGTCTTCTCTCCGGGAAACCTTGCTCTTTAAGTTTCTGGGAAATATTGGAGGGTCATACCAATCATTAGTTGATATGATATGCACAACAATACTTATGTTCAGCAACTGAAATGCCTCACCTTGGGTGTTTCGACGAAGTATCGAACATTTTCAAATGTTAGAGTTGTGGGTTCAAATGGTAAAACCATCCCTATCCAATTTCAAAATTGCAACTGTCACTAGTACTGGAGGCAATATAAACTTATTTAAACTTTTCACCCGTACTCATGAATGTATGATATCAATCATTCATTTGCAGTTCTGCAGATTTGAAATAGTTGATAATCGACAAAGTGCTATGAATGTTCTTACCTCTAAGTTTTGTTTCTGTGGAGTCTTTTTTAGCCACCTGTTCTCCAGGAGCAGGACGGTTAATGTCTATGTCTTTATCCAGCTGGGAGAGCTTCTTACTAGAGACAGCAGCTCGAGATGTACTCGGAGCTGTCATTAGCCCGATAAATACACATTAATTAGTGAAAAAATATCAACCACTGAGAATATTCTTAGCTTGCATTTTCGATTACCTTTGGAAAAACTCAGAGCACAGGTGAACCCAAGGTTGAAAACCATCCAAAATCCAATCAAAGCCCCCAGTGATATCCAGTAAAAGTAGTCGCTATAATCTAGACCATGCTGTTCGAGCACTTGTTGCCCTAGAGTTCCGTTAAGAGATGAAACCTGCAAAGGATCATCAATCCTGTCAAATACTGAACACAAACATGGTCATGTTAAATCCGCTTTTGTGAGACTGGTTTGTTCTTCAAGATGTCACCTTCTGCCACCTCGGAGCAAGAAACTCATTGAGGGAAGCACCTATTTCTGCATATGACAATGGAGAGAACCAGAAGCCCCACTTCAACCAACCAGGTAGAGAAGCTGCAGAGAGACAAGGTAGTTCTAAGGTCCTGTCACTTTTCAAAAGTACCTACCATAAGAATCGGTAAAACGGAACTTACGTTTTGGGATGACGAAGCCACCGAATAAATACAAGACAAGTAAAGAGAATAGACCGCAAATTGCTGCAACAGGTGGGCTTCGAACCACAGAAGCTATCAACCGGAACATTGATATTGATACTTGATGCACTAGGAAGAGCAGGAAGAATTGATAAAAGAACCTGACAGTCATCCAATAAGTTGGAAGTGAGAAGGGCTAAAAAATTCATATCATCTCTCTGATATAGCAAAAGTTCGGAATTACCGTTGTGGTTCGGGGCTATAACCAACTCCATAATAGGTAATAGCCGTCCACAGAAACGCATCAAGTAAAGAGAATGGGATTTTCAGAACCGCCGCTGGAATGGTATAAGCCCATGCAGGGTAGAAGAAAAAATCCCGTTGCTTGTAAAAGACTCTAAGTCTAGAAGCAGTCATTGCCAACTCCTGAATGCCAATAACCATGAGTCGGATGAGAGAGAAAAAAATGGAACCCATGTAAAGATCCGCATGCACCAAATCAAGTTTCATTCGTGTCCGCAAGAAGACGGTCACTGTTATGACTGCAACCACCACGATCTGCAAAGAGAAACCACCAACTCGATGAATTTCGCGTACATTTCCCATTAACCGTCTGGTATGACTGCATATATATTGAGTAACAAGGGCAATACCTGTGTTGATTTGAAGACATGAACAAACCAGTTGCGCTTCATGAGGAGCCATTCTCTCGAAAGACACGCTTTGAGCAACTCCCACTTTTTTAGCGAGTAAATTTCCGAAGATAAGGCACTTCGTTGAAGCTCGGATTTCTCAAAAGGCCTGGCAAGTTCCTCGTCTAGTTTCTTTGCCAATGGAAGCTCTTTAAACATCCTCGCAAACATGCTTGGAGATATGCAATTATAAGTCCGGTCTTTGTGATGCCAGTATTGTGCCTGGTCTTTTTCCGAAACAACCTGCCGAGAATTCCCCCCCCAAAAAAAAAACAGAATATGTCAGCACTGACCTTGCGCAGTTCGAACATCCCTTTATTAAGTGAGAGTGCCTACTTCTTGGAGAAAGTCAGCAATGCCTTTTCTCGTTGGGCACTTGAAACCACAGTGCTCAAAGAAGCTGAGAACATCGGTCCGAGGTCCATGGTACACTATTTGTCCGTCTGCCATTAGGATTACGTCATCAAAGAGATCAAAGGTCTCGGGTGCTGGCTGAAGAAGCGACACCAAAATTGTGGACTCTGTTATGTGTGCCAATTGCTGCAAGCATGTTATGATCTGAAAGGTAGTGGAGCTGTCCAGGCCTGTCGATATCTCGTCCATAAATAAAACTCTCGCCGGACCAATTATCATTTCCCCTGGAAGAGAAGACATCATGAAAGATCTATAATGAAGCCTAAACCTTCCAATGTGACATAGAAGCTGTGCCTATAAAGTTTGTCGTCATTTGCTGACAGTTCACATGAAACTAACCAGTCGTTAACCTTCTCTTTTGACCACCAGAAATTCCTCTGTTCATCGCATCCCCTACAATTGTGTCTGCGCAGATGTCGATTCCAAGAACCTGAGAAGGCGAAAAATGGTAAACAAGTGAAAGATTGTGTTTGAAAAAGAAATTTGGTTAAGTAATCGTTTTCTCATGGATCATCACCTTTAATATGTAGTCTGTTTGGAGTGTTCTTTTCAGCCCTCCTACTGATATTGCCTGTTCATATATCGTAAAGTCATCAGAAAAACCAGTATTTGCCAATTGCCACTACAACTGGAAAGTTGAAAAAAACCAAAAACAGATTAATCCAACTTTGTGCAAACATTAACCTTCATGTATGTGTCTATGCTTGGCTCTGGATTAATTCCTGCTTGCTTCTCCCTCTTACTAACTTCTTTCAATAAGTCTTCAACCAAAAGCAACAGAAATAGTATCAGAAATGATCACAAGAATGCACAATAACTTCCAGGTCGCAGGATAAACCGGTACCTGCCCTTCCTCCGATGCCCTGACAACGCGCAGAGAAGTCGAGCGTCTCCCTCACAGTCATCTCGGAAATATGCAGATCATATTGGCTTATATAGGCTGAAGTCTTCTGAGGAACAAACTCATTCAGCTTGTAACCATTGTAGGAAATCTCTCCCTTGACCTTGATCATACATCATTTGTCAATACCGCTGATCTTACATTTATTCGTTGTCATTTGCATCTGAGTATGTTATAACTATAGTAGGTGTTATCTACGACGAGTTGACTAGCAAAAGGGCAATACCTTGAGCGATTTCTCTGATTTGCCTGCTAATGCTTGTAAGAAAGTGGTCTTTCCGCATCCCGGGGGACCTAGCAATAGTGTCATACTGCAACAATTTCGAGAGGTAAAGGTTACGCCGCGTAGCCACGCCATGTATATCAACTTGTGAATCTAAATCAGTGTATACTCTAACTAAGCTTGACTAACCTCGCAGGCTTAATGACGCCGCTAATGTTCTCGAGAATTCTTATCTTGTTCACCTGAGACTTGCAGCCAACCTTATTTGTTGGAGCCTGCTTCAAAGGAAACAAAAGGGATCGTGGTTCAAGTGCGCATATGTCCTACGAAGTTTAACAGAGTGGACTACAACAGCTTGATGGAATAGAGAAGCAGTTACATGAGCTAATTATATTAACATCAATCAAAGACACGGTGCAACCCGTATGTCGCACCCCATCGATTCAGGACAAGCGAAACATTTGAAACTAGATGCTTTTCAATCTTGTCCCTTCGAGACACTGATGTCCTAAAACTGCCAATTTCCTGACGGTAAGATCTATGCGGAACTCGCGGCTAATGTCAATGTCCTGTCCTAATGTCTCGAAAAATGAAGTTCTTCGGAAACTCCGGCTCTCAACAGAAGTGTCAAAACCTGTAGGCTATATGTTATATGTTACCCAAACGTACTGCTCACAACTGATAATTTGTTCTTTGACTTCAGCTATAACCTTCAACAAAAGTGCCAGACATACTGTTCACAGCAGAGAAGAAAATCTCACGTAGAAAATGGATTTGAGTGCGTTCCAAAGAGTTGGTATGTGTTCCCCATGAACGGCTCCGCTATCTGCTTCTATGCGCAGATTCTGATATCTCACTTCCACCGTCGGCAATTCAAGACCCACCCTGAATCCATTTTGTATATCATATTAGCTGCCACTTTAACTTATTAAAATAATTGAAGATGCAAAAACCGAACCCCAAAAAAAAGGAAAAAAAACAGTGTCTTCCTTTCGCTAGAACTGTAAAATCATAGAACAAGCGTAAAAAGTACAGAATGTCTGCCTCTGCACTCGCTCCCGGAGCTTCTGAAGAAGCCGGAGATTGTCCTCTTCGATCTTCTTCAACAGGCCGTCCATGAACACCCGCCTCTCCGACTCTCCGAGCTTCGCCACGTCCACCACCTCGCCACTGAGCACCGCCGCTCTCAGCCGCCGGTACGTCGGCAGCCGCTCGATCACCGCCCGCTGCAGCTCCAGCTCTTCGTCCTCCATCCTGGGAACCTCGCCATACTCGGACGCCCCCCGGCTCTCCGAATCGGCGATGCTCCTGAAGCTACTTGAGGCAAGGTGGCGCAGCGACGAGGAGAAGCGATCGCTCTGTCCTCGCTCGATCTCGGAGGGCTCGATCATCATGGACGAGGCCTGGTCGACGTTCATGGTGGACGACCGTGCCCCGCTCGATCGTTCGTGATGTTTTCGGGCAAATGCAGGTGGACGTCCACCTTATAGTGCGTGGGTGGATGCCGGTGGCACGCGAGCGAGATGCTAACGAGAAGGCGAATCATGGGCTAATAATCACTTTTAGGACAAGGGTGTGCATAAAAACCATTCATGTTCGGGAATAATTTTTTGGAACAGAAATAAATTTTTTTATTTCTATTTTTGGATAAATTTTTTAGAAAAAAATACGTTTGATAACTGCATAAAATTTATGATTCTAGAATAAAAATTTGTTTAACAATGGTTGAAAATTTTTACTTCTGAAAAATGCAGTGGTCGGGCAACGGCGCTGGCGCTGGCGACCGGCGGCCGGCGTGGGGGGGGGGGGGGGGGGGGAGCGATGGTCAGCAGGATTGGTCGTCAACGGAGATTTCTATTTTTATTTCTCAGAGAATAATTTTTTTGTTTCTCATTTCTACTTCAAATCTATTTCTGAGAAATAGAAAAATAGAATTGCGTTACCAAACGAATTTCTGCCCTAAACCTATTCCAAAAATATATAAGTTTTTGTTCCATAAACTATTTCTGGATGGTTTTCATGCCCTAGTGTATCGTATCGGTTTCATGATTGAAAATTTTGGAAAAAAGCATGAAAATAAATTGAAATTATCGTGGTAGACGACAAATTGTATTCACCGTGGAATTCTGCAAATTGTTCCATTGTCTTCTTTCTGAGATTCTGTTACGTCATTGAGTTTGACTTCACTATAGATGTCGACTTTTCCGGATCTGAACTTATTTTTATATTCTGAAACCAACGTACGCGCATCTTCTTCCCTAAAAGGTGGTGGAGCCATTTATTACTATTTGGCTCCCCTGCACAGCTATTTATTGCACTTTTTGATGATATTAAGATTCAAATGCATTTTTTTTGTGATAAATTTTAGGACTTGATTATACTGTCGCGATAAGATCTAAGATTTGATTGCAAAATTTTATGACTTGATTATATTTTAGTCATATTTTTTAGATTAATCCGTAATAATCACGAAAATGGAAAAGAGGGTTGGCTCACCTCTGCACTCGCTGACGGAGCTTCTGGAGGAGCCGGAGATTATCCTCTTCGATCATCTTCAGCAGGCCGTCCACGAACACCCGCCTCTCCGTGTCCCCGAGCTTCGCCACGTCCACCACCTCGCGGCCGAGCACCGCCGCCCTCAGCCGCCGGAACGTCGGCAGCCTCTCGATCGCCGCCCGCAGCAGCTCCATCTCGTCGTCCTCCCGCCGGCTATCCTCGCCGAATGCAGAAGGCGTCTGGTCCTCCGAATCGGCGACGCTCCTGAAGCTGCTCGAGGCGCGGTGGCGCAGCGACGAAGAGAAGCTCCGGCTCCGTCTCCGCTCCACCATGGACGAGGCCGGCTCATCGATCGTTGTGGACGGCTGTGCCATCGCGATCGTGTTGATCTTTTTTTTGGGGGGCAAAGGGTGGGGAAGTTTTTCTTATATGGTGTGAGGCCGGCGCCACGTCGGCTCAATTATTGCATGAGAAGGCGTATTGGTCAATTTCGGCCATTATCTTTGAATGAATGCATGCTCTAAGATTGATGCGCTATTCTTTTTCTGAGGCCGGCAAACCTTGGGGCTACGCGTTGCTAGTCAACTTAGATTTGCCAAATTTCCATTTTTTACGCACAAGATTCTGCAATCCGCAACTTGATCGTATGACTACAAAAGGGTTAGCCTAAATTGTCGAGGCGATTTCGAATTTATATCTCCAAAGTTCGACATTTGTTCCGATCACGATGTCCCGTCTAGGGTTTTCTTTCCCCGTGCATCCCTAATTCTGGGGCAATAAAGCCGACCTAGAAAGAACAAGGAACGGAAAAAGAAATACACCAAGATAAAAGATGATGTTCTTGCAAATCGAAAGAGAAACAAATTATTACGAGACCACTGGTTGGCGATTATCGAAAAGAAAATCATCGGACAATTAACAAGCAATCCGAACATAAGAAGTATGTCTACGTCATTAGAGAATGAGAATAAGTTTAGCCCTCGAAGTAAGCTCGGCTTCGCAAAGTGCCCCTATACTTGATTTTCTTTAAAAGTCCGGCTTTGCAAAGTACTTCCGGATTGGACCCTCCAAAAAAAAAAAAAAAAAAGCACTTCCGGATCATAAAATAGAAAATGTGTGTGCACCGCGGAGGCACGAGCACCCCGGCCGACGGGGCGGATGAATACATATTCATCTAGTGTAGGGTCATTTGACAACAAAAAGGAAATCAAGAGTAAGGGGTACTGCTCGGCTCGCTTCTAAAGACTAAAGGCCTATTTGGCATTGTTTCTGTTCTCGAAAACAAAAAAAAGGATCAGAAACATGTTTGGTAATGTAAATAATTATGATTCTGATTCCGGGAACACTTTTGGATCATTTTTCAGAAAAAAAAAATTTGGTTCTAAAAAAAAAGAACACTTTTGAGAGTCTTCTTTCATTCTTGTCGAGTGCTCACGAGACTTGAGCGAGTCAACCCGACCCAGTCCGGCGAAGGGATCGTTTACTTTTCCTTTATAAGGGCAAACCCTTATTACTAAAAAAAGTAAAAAATCCAAAAAATTACCTCCTAAAAATAGGAGATCTGGGTCGTCCGTTTAAAAACAGATAGCCCAAATCGTAAGGGCAGGTGCCTTCCCTTCTAAGAGAAGGGTAGACAATCCGAATCCCCCAGTCCGCATAATTTTTATAATAAAAATAAAAATAAAAAAATTAGAAAATAATTAAAAATCCAAAAAAGGAAAATTCATAAAAAAATATAAAAAATTGGAAAAATATAGAAAATTTTCAACAAAATAAAAAATTAGGAGATTGGTCATTTCAACTAACCAATCCTATTTTTGATGATTTTGTCTTTTGATTTCTCCCAAATGATGATTTTGCCCCTTATGAGCGAATTGTTCTAAAAAATCCCGAAAATTTCAAGAAAAATCTCAAAAAGTAGGAAATATATTTATTCAATTGGCTAATTCTGGTTTTGGTGATTTTACCTTTCAATTTTTTCTAATCCTTGCCTGATTTGTTGTCGAATTTTATTCATTCTGAGCAATAAAAAATAATCAAAGTTATCTCTTTCATCCTTGGCATATGCATAGAATCAAAATAAGCATGGGAAAATAACAATTTTAGCGTATTATCCTTCCAAGAAACGAATATGAAGCATCCCTATTTTAGCAACAAAAAAAAAAAAAAGATGTCAAGGTGCAAGAGGATCGCACTTGTTGAGTCTGAGGAGAGTGATCAAATGTGATTATGTAATTATTTAATTTAAATTACAAATTGGGAAGATAAATTATTTTTCAAAACAGAAATTTTTTGTAGTTACCAAACGCATTCTGATTCTCAAAAAAACATCCATGACAGATTTTTTTTTTTAAAAATGATTTTTATCGGAATCACTTTTTGGGAACAGAAAACAATGCCAAATAAGCCCTAAATTGGAATTTTTCCTTACGAATTCAAATTCGGCGCTGATCAGAATTTTTTCCTCGCAAAATTCAAATTCGGTGCAAGAGGAAAGTCAATTTTTGCACCCAAGAGGATTATCCTAGCCCTCACCGTTGACGTTGGAAAAAAGTCGTCGGCAACACAAATGACGACAATTGCCGTTACAGAAAATAGAAGAAGATGGCTCCCGTTGACAAATTCACCCATCAAATCAAATGCTCTTCGGTCATACTCTATCGAATAATTCATAAATGCTTGCCGAATTTTCTAACTATCCCAATGCCCAAGGAACATTGCTTCCTTGGCCCGCCAACCCATGGTTCCGAGCATCCGGCTCAATCCATCAATCACGTTCGATCACCCCGACATCCTGTTCGGTTACGAACTCACGTCACTAAATTGAATAATTTTTTTTCCCTCCATATAAAAGTACATGTAATTATTAAAGCGTGACGGCGGAGATGAGGTTAGCCCGAATGTGATGGTCGGAAATGACCAGGGAAACCAACTTAGAGGTCTAAAACCGTCCAACATCTGAGATTTCGGGTGAATTGAGGTTAATAAAGTGGTTGAGAGAATTGTGAAGTTTTCTGTATAGTTCCGTGAATCATAAAGACTAAAGAGTATATCATCCTATAAGGTAATACATATAGGGGTGAGCATAGCCGGGTGGGCCGGGTCCAGACCTAGATTCTGAAACCGATCATGTAATAACCGGTTCTCAGTTTTTGGAACCCAGAACCAACCTTGTCTATCTGCTGAATTAATTAGTTATGGCAAAGTTAACCATGCCAAATTTGAGGTGTATCTTAGGCCAATTATGTGAAGAATGTAGGAATAATGAGCTGCAACAGGAGAGATGAAATCAATGTCAAGACTTTGCAATAGAGTTCCTTCTATTCTGATGGAAATCTACGTGATTTTTGTAGGTGGAAGTATTCAATGAAGCGCTCATTTCATCTCCTTTGGAAGTTCAATTTCGCAATAGCCCAAGCGAATATACACGTGAAAATTAGCGGATATGCCAGAAGCATGATGGCTACGATATACAGCTGATCGTACTGATACCCATAATAGTTTTCCAAGAAGCCACCGATCGTCGTCTGCTGTCCATTAACTGTAATCTCCTTATGGATGTCTCCGTATAGGGAACTAAGCATACCTCTCAAGGACCACGTGACTGGGCATATCCAATAACACCAACGCCACCAGACCGGAATTTGCTGCCGAAAGGTGATGATAAAAGACTTGGAGTTAGATGTGTTAATTAAGCCACAAACAACGTTCATGATTCAGTGCCACTCGACGAAATAGCAGAAGTTGTATCAGGGACTTACAGGTCCGGGAATGAGGAACCCTGCGAATAGATTGAACATGGTGTAGGCAAAACTCCCGAATACAGCAGCCACTTGGTACGTTGGTGTCAGTGAAACAAGCATCATTCCTAAGTAGTTGTAATAGAGCAGCGTACAGAACATGGTGTAGAAGTACCAAAACACCTTATAGAGCGAGACATAGAAGCCTATGGCAGGGTATGTGATCAGCACAAACAGAACTGCTTGCAAGAATATGTATGGAACTTCAATAGCCACCTGCGACATATTTTGGGGGCATAATATCTTCGTTAGAATTATGGAAGAACGAGAAATGTATCAGTATAGCCGAGAGAATACATCGCATAAGAGCATGAATCAGTGACCTGAGCAATTGAATAGGACCACGACGAGTACATTCCGGCGAATCTTTCCCTGTAGACAACGATACGTTCGGTAGCAACAAATGGCAGAACCGAATTGCTGTTGCCTACCCCCATGAATTGCACAAAGATATACATCGATCCAAGTATGTTGAAAAGATCCTGCTGGTCATTTCTTGAAAGCAAAAAAAAAAAAAAAAAAATCATGTTTCAGCATCTTAGATGGTAAGTTTTATACGCTCCTAATCTCGATGTTTGACAAGCTACAAAAGCTTTTTCCCAGACTAACTGGGTTATATGAACAACTTACATTTTCTTTCCTTTCTGCCAAAGGAGAGCGGCACACAACAAGGAAGACGCGGTAATGAAAATCAGGCGCACCAGGTTGTATTTAGGGCTTCTCCAGTAGGTTAGATGTTGCTTCCACAGGCATGCCTTGAACTGCTCCCATCTATCTTGCGGGAAGTGCGCAGAGAAACACATTTCTTTCGTCCCAGCCTCCGGCAAACTTAGCTCTCTCACTAATTCTTGGTTCGTCCTACAGAGGTAAAAAAATATGCAATTAGCAGACACCATCTATGAGCACTGAATTTTGCGAATGGTACGCTTGATGAGCACTTAATGTGTGGCTCGATCATTAGTCTCCTGTATGATCACCTGCACTGATCAGATTCCTTATAAATGATGCCATAGTCAACACCAAGTTGAGATTCTAGAGAAGGACTTGTGATTTCCAGCATCCACGTAGCAGGGTTGTAATTATCCTTGATTTTTGGCACTCCAGGGATGCTCTGGTTAAGTGGAAAAGTAGGGATTTAGTAGTCAAGCTTTCTCAATTCAAATTTTCATTTCCAGTGTAGAGTACTTGAAAAGGCTAGGATTGGTTTTCTTCCTTTCGGTTATATCAACATTGTTTGCAGCTCATCATAGAAGCAATTCATACTTAACGACATGCAAATCATGAAAAAGAAGTAGAAATTGAAGAGCTCACGCCTGAGGTGTAACACTTGCCTCAAAATACTCAATAAGCTTATTCGAATGCTCGCCAAGCTCTCCAGAGTATATCATTTGACCTCCTCTTTTCATGAGGATTAGCTGCATAGTTTATCAAATGCGACATTCTTCAGTCGTGTTCGACACAGTTATTAATGCACTTAACAAACATGTGCGAAGTGAGTAGTAGTTAGAATTTCATGCGATGTCCACTAAGAATGTCTTCTAAGCATAATTTACGGATAGTAGAATAGACTGTTACAATGCATTAGCAAGTTACCTCGTCAAAAGACTCAAATATGTCGATGCTTGGCTGGTGAATTGTACACACAATGGTCCTCCCTGTGTTGACGATATTCTTCACGACTCGCATTACAATGGCGGCTGCTCTAGCATCGAGACCAGAAGTAGGTTCATCCATGAATATGATTGACGGGTTAGAAACAAGCTCCACTGCTACAGTCAGCCGTTTACGCTGCTCAGTTGATATACCGGTCAAACCAGGAACACCAACTATAGCACCTTTGATGTCATCTAGCTCAATCATTTCAAGTACTGTAGCCACAAATTCCTGATTGACAACATATTATTCAGTTGCGATACATATTCAGCTGCTAATTAGTGCGAAATCTTGTCACTCGATATGTGATGCGAGAGACCCAATATAGTTTGTGTCTGCCTGCTGGAGATATGCATACAATAGATATGCTAAAATCTGTCCAGTTGAGCACAAGATTTAGCCCTTGATTAGCACCAAACTCAAGAAGACTGTCAACTAACAACTCGTAAAAAAGATTGAAATTCGTGTCTCAACTCGTGATGTGCAAAATACGTCCGTTTTATCCACTTAACTGAAATGCTTGATCTGTTTGTTCCAAGTCCAACTCCTGCTCAAATATCAGGCAATAGGGTATTCAAAATGATCGGCAAATTCAATCGAGATGAAGAAATCTTACCGCTCTTGTATTTTTGTCAATGTGGGCCGGCAACCTTAACCAAGCTGAGTATGTCACCGATTCCTCAATTGTGACTTGTGGAGAATGTATGTCTGTTTGCTCACAGTAGCCAGATATTCTGGCATATGCGGCTTGAACTTTAGGATATCCTCCAACCTTTATGTCTCCTTCGATAAAACCGCCAGTTTTTCTTCCGGAAAGAACATCCATTAACGTTGTTTTCCCTGCGCCACTGACGCCCATCAAAGCCGTCAGGACTCCGGGTCTGAATGCACCGGTAATATCTTGAAGAAGTTGTAGTCTCCTTTCTGAGAAACCTTGCTCTCTCAATATCTGGGAAACATTTGAGGCAATGTTATACAAATCATTTATTGGTATGATATTCACAACAGTACTTATTTCCAGCAATCATATGCCTCACCTTGGGTGTTTCGACGAAGTACTGCACGTTTTTGAATGTTAGAGTTGTTGGTTCAAATGGTAAAACCATATCTATACAATTTCAAAATTGCACTGGCGTCAAAAGGCAATATAAACTAATTTAAAATGTCAACTAGTACTCATGAATGTATGAGTCCGACCGTTCTTTGGCAGTTTTGCTGATTTTTTCTATAGATGATTAACGACCAACTGCTTATGAATCGTCTAACCTGTAATTTCTGACTCAGTGGTACTTTTGTTAGCCGCCTGTTCTCCTGGAGTAGGACGGTTAATGTCTCTGTCTTTATCCAGCTGGGAGAGCTTCTTACTGGAGACGACAGCTCGAGATCTACTCGGAGCTGTGATTAGCCAATAAACACGTGTTACTGAGAGAAAAAGTGTCAACCCTCTGAGACTATTCCTAGCCAGCATGTTCAATTACCTTTGGAAAAAGTCAGAGCACAGGTAAACCCAATGTTGAAAACAATCCAAAATCCAATCAATGACGCAACTGATATCCATGAAAAGTAGTCATTATAATCTAGACCACGCTGTTTGAGCGCTTGTTGCCCCAGAGTGCCATTGAGAGATGAAACCTGCAGAGAATCATTAAGCCTGTTAAATACTGAACCCCTCCACCGTCAGGTGAAATCCATACATGTGAGACTGGTTTATTCTTTAGGGTGTCACCTTTTGCCACCTCGGAGCGAGAAACTCATTAACCGAAACACCTATTTCTGCATATGACAATGGAGAGAACCAGAAGCCCCACCTCAACCATCTGGGTAAAGAAGCTGCAGATAAGACAAGGCTGCTAAGTTCCTATGGCTTTGCTGAAGTCCTTACAATTAAAATTAACAAAATTGAACTTACGTTTCGGGATGGCGAAGCCACCGAATAAAAACAAAACAAATAAAGAGAATAGACCGCAAATCGCTGCAACAGGCGGATTTCGAACCACAGAAGCTATCAATCGGAACATCGATACTGATACTTGATGCAATAGGAAGAGCAGGAAGAATTGATAAAAGAACCTGACAGTCATGAAAAATGTGAGTGGCTAAAAATTATGTCATCTATCTGATATGGTGAATTTGGCAACTACCTTTGTGGTTCAGGACTATAATTAACTCCATAGTAGGTAATAGCTGTCCAAAGAAACGCATCAAGTAAAGAGAATGGGATTTTCAGTATGGCAGCTGGAATGGAATAAGCCCATGCAGGGTAGAAGAAAATATCTCGTTGCTTGTAAAAGACGCTTAGTCTAGAAACAGTCATTGCCAGCTCCTGAAGGCCATTAACCAAGAGCCGGATGAGAGCATAAAATAGGGAACCCATGAAAAGATCCGCATGCACCAAATCGACTTTCATTCGTGTGCGCAAGAAGACAGTCACCGTAATAACTGCGACGACCACAAGCTGCAAAGAGTAGCCACAAAGTCCAATGAATATTTCTTACATTTCTCATTAACCATGTGTTGCGATTGCACATTCTGAGTCCCAATGGGAAATTACCTGTGCAGATTTGAAGACATGAAAAAAGGAGTTGCGCTTCATGAGGAGCCATTCTCTCGAAAGGCATGCTTTGAACAACTCCCACTTTTTTAACGAGTAAATTTCGAAAGACAAAGCACTTCTGTGAAGCTCAGTTTTCTCGAAAGGCCTGGCAAGTTCCTTTTCTAGTGTCTTTCCCGCTGGAAGCTCTTTAAACATCCTTGCAAACATGCTTGGAGATATGAAATTATAAGTCCGGTCTTTGTGATGCCAGTATTGTGCCTGGTCCTTTTCGGAAACTACCTGCCAATAATTCGCAAAAACAGAATATGTCAGTGCTAACCTCGCACGGTTCCAACATCCCTTTATTAAGCAAGAGTGCATACTTCTTGGAGAAAGTCAGCAATGCCTTTTCTCATTGGGCACTTGAAGCCGCAGTGTTCAAAGAAGCTGAGAACATCAGTCCGAGGTCCATGGTACACTATATGTCCCTCTGCCATTAGAATTATGTCATCGAAGAGATCAAAGGTCTCGGGTGCTGGCTGAAGAAGCGACACCAAAATTGTGGAATCTGTTATGTGCGCCAATTGGTGCAAGCATGTAATGATCTGAAAGGTAGTGGAGCTGTCCAAGCCTGTTGATATCTCGTCCATAAATAAAATTCTTGCCGGACCAATTATCATTTCCCCTGGAAGAGAGACCACTGTGAAAGATCTGTAACGAAGCCTCAAACTTCCAATGTGACATAAAAGCTGTTCTTATAAGTTTGTCATCATTTGTTGACAGTTCACATGAAACTAACCAGTCGTCAACCTTCTCTTTTGACCGCCAGAAATTCCTCTATTCATTGCATCCCCTACTATTGTATCTGCGCAGATGTCGAGTCCAAGAATCTGAAAAGGCGTAAAATCACAGCAGCAGTAAAATTGTCTGTGAAAACTACACTAGGTAATTCTTTTTCCCATTGGAAACATTACCTTCAATATGTAATCTGTTTGAAGTGTTCTTTTCATTCCTCCTATTGAAATTGCCTGTTCATGAAGTCATCAGAAGCCAGTACCGCCAATCGTTAACTGTAATCGGAATATTGTAGGAAAAATAAAATGAATGCAACTTTGTGCAAACATTAACCTTCATGTAAGTGTCTGTGCTTGGCTCCGGATTAATTCCTGCTTGCTTCTCCCTTTTTCTAACTTCTTTCAACATGTCTTCAATGAAAAGCGACATAAGCAGGATCAGCGATGATCACCGGAACTAATAGCCACTTCCAGGTCGAAGAATTAAATGGTACCTGCCCTTCCTCCGATGCCCTGACAACGTGCAGAGAAGTCGAGCGTCTCCCTCACAGTCATCTCTGAAATATGGTTATCATATTGGCTTATATAGGCTGAAGTCCTCTGAGGAACAAACTCATTCAGCTTGTAACCATTGTAGGAAATCTCTCCCTTGACCTTGATCATATACATCATTTGTCAAGATCATTTGCGTCCGAATATCGATTTAAGTGCAGTAGCTAATCTCGTCAGCATGGAAAATCTACAACAAACTGAACACCAGAAAGGTAATACCTTGAGGGATTTGTCTGATTTGCCTGCTAATGCCTGTAATAAGGTGGTCTTTCCGCATTCCGGTGGACCTAGCAAGAGTGTCATCCTGCAACAATTTCGAGAGAAAACTCGCCGCATAGTAACATCATATATATCAGCTTGTGAATCTCAATTAGTGCATATGCTAAGCTGTAATACTAACCTCGCAGGCTTAAGGACGCCGCTAATGTCATTGAGAATTCTTATCTTGTTCCCCTGATACTTGCAGCCAACCTTATTCGTTGGAGCCTGCAAAAAAAAAAAGGAGTACGGTTCATGGTTCCTGTTTTTATGTCGTCTGATTTTTACCAGAATGGATATTGCAATAGCTGGATAGAATAGAGAACAAATAAGCCAATTAAAGACAACAAAATCCAAGCTAAAAAGATTGTCGTTGATTCCTCGTAACACTCCTTTGATTGTAAAGCAGGTGGAACTGGATTTTCCAGGGGTTTCATTAGGAATTTGTCTTGCGAAAATAGGGCACCATCTTCCCCGTCGGCGTCGAAGAATCAAGCGTCTGGTTTTTGAACGACCGGGCAGCTGGTTCATGTGAGATAACCTCCTGGAAGGAGTACTTGAAGCGACGACATGACGTGGTGACCATTTGGAGGTTGTTGTTACTTAACGAGAAACACCCATCATGAACTCTTCCATCCAACTTGGGATTTTAATGAATCGGATATTTTGTGCATTACGGGAATTGGTCGAGTAAAAGCTTGTTGTACCCACGAGGTGAGCAAGACGGACTGACCATCCGGATCGTCCGCGGACCAATTATTTTTTTATTTATTTATTAGATGCGAGTTTAATTTTAACTAATATATTAGAATTAAAGTCTGTGTTGCTAACCGCTACTAATAATCAAATGGTTGGAATGGTCGATCTGGTTTATGGGTGGGATTGGACCGGATCGGACTAGAAACTGATGACCCCTATATACCCATGCTATCCATCTTTACTTTCTTAAATGAAAAAGAAAGCCCAATCTACTTCTTTTGAGGTAAATACACAGGTAGGTTAACCTTATACCGTTATGCCCTAGAGAAAATATCTTGCAAGAACTAAGGGAGAACTAGATTCAAGATCCAGAGTAAGACACACTTAGTCTGGTTTTTTTGCCTAGTACTGAGCATTGACCCCATGCTTTGATACCATGTGAAATTTTGTGGGACCACTGACAACTGCTCTAAAAGCTTAAGCTATTTGAAGAATGCGTGGTTTAATATTTATATATATTCTAACAGGCTGGCCCTGTAATTTTTCTGAAACTGCCAACTCTGTAACAGCGAGATCAATTTGCATCACCTGGATAACGTCAATGTCTTTTGCCTAATGTCTGTGTCGAAAGTAGTCGGCTACGTAGAAGATGGACGACAAGATCCAAAACCTTGTTCTTTGATGAATCTTAGACAACGTATGAGGTTGCGGGGGAAGAAGATAAGAGAAGAAAAGCTCACGTAGAAGATGGACTTGATTGAGTTCCAAAGAGTAGGAATGGGTTCCCCATGAACGGCTTCGCTATCTGCTTCTATGCACAGGTTCTGATATCTCACTTCCACCGTCGGTAATTCAAGACCCACTCTGAAGAGCAAATTTCATATTAGAAGCTACACTTTGGCATGTAAAAATAACTGAAGATGCACGACATGAAAAAGGAAAAATGTCTGCCTTCTACCGGAGCTGTAATGTTGGAACAGGTATAAAAGTATAAAAAAAAATGCCTGCCTCTCCACTCGCTCCCGGAGCTTCTGGAGAAGCCGGAGATTGTCCTCTTCCACGGACTTCAGCAGGCCGTCCACGAACACCCGCTTCTCCGAGTCCCCAAGCTTCGCCACGTCCACCACCTCGCGCCCGAGCACCGCCGCCCTCAGCCGCCGGAACGTCGGCAGCCTCTCGATTGCCGCCCACTGCAGCTCCAGCTCGTCGTCCTCCCGCCGGCGGTCCTCGCCGGTCACAGACAGCGCCTGGTCCTCCGGGTCGGCGATGCTCCTGAAGCTGCTCGAGGCGAGGTGGCGCAGCGAGGAAGAGAGGCGTCGGCTTCGTCCTCGCTCCGTCTGGGCGAGCTCGATCCTCATGGACGAGGCCGGCTCGTCGCTCGCCGTGGACGACTGCCCCATTTTCGAATTCGTTTTTGATCTTTGGGAGCAAATGCAAGGCAAATATTTTTCATATATAGTGAAGGCTGGATGCCACATGAGCACATCAAAATACAGTGTCACGTTCCTAACACCAGTGAGATGCCAGAGCACTTCACATTATTACATAATTAAGTTGACTTCACATTGATGTTGACTTGATGTTAGAGGAACTTACGTTGTAATCCGATGCAAGTCATGTTAAAGTAACAAAGTAAACGTAAGCCCCTTTTTTTTGTTTTTTATATATAAAAGCCATCAAAAATCCTAAATTATGTTACACGCACGTTTATCCCAAACTTCTTTGGCGACACCAAAAATCTCAAACTCGTATCCGTACGACACATTTACCCCAAAAAGCTTTTTCTTGTGACACCAAAAGACCTAACTTTTGCAATAGATTTTGCCTTCAATTGATAACGGAAACTCCTCTGTGAAATGATTCAAAGTCCAAACCGGTCAATATGTTCAATTAGAATCATCTTCACTCTAAAACTTAAGTCGATGATTTACAGGTTATTTAAGCTATATTAACTACTCCGCACCAAATCAATTCTTTGATGTGATTTTTTTTTTCTAACACGACTCGCACATTTAATCTCAAGTCCATTAATATATATATATATAATCGTAGGCTTTATAAGTAATCATCAGATGACAAGTAGGTCAACATCATTAGAGCAAGGGAATAATTTTAGCCGACTTAACTAATCAATCACGATTTCCAAAAGGGATGTATCTTCCTTTCCGCATGTGATGGATCACCGGTTTCATAGGCTGAGAACCTTCTCCACACCTACTTCTAATTGATTGTGAATACATTATTGAAGGCATATCTTTCCCCGCGGAACAGGTGGGAAAGCAATCAGATTTTTGGGGTTTGATATCTGTGGAGGGAGGAGGACAAATTGTATTCTGCCCGGAACTCTTCGGATCTCTCCAATGCCTATTTTTGTGGGATTCTATTGCGTTATTAGATTGACTTCACATCGAAGGTGACTTGATTATGGAGCAACTTATATTCTGAATCAGATGCAAGTCATGTGGCCCGAGGCTAGAAAGGTCATGCACCTCGTCTGGATCGGCCGAGGTTGAGCCTTGCTCGAAGCCGGCAAAGTCACCCCTCGCCGGCCCATCACGGAGGAGGCTCGGCAACCAGGGGAGGAAGAAGAAAAAACAAAGATGAAAGGGGGAAAAAAAAGATGACAAGAAATGCAAAATTGAAAGAAAACTTTAAAAAAAATTATAAGAATTGTCATTATTAGCGCTCGTCGTGCCACGTAAGCAACTAACGACCACATCAACGATTTCCGATCAAAATCGGTCGGATGGGTTATATTGAAAAAATATCAAAATGTTTAGAACTAAATCGGCTAAACAAAATGATTTAGAACCAAATTAGAACGAACGCAATAAGTTTATGGCTTTTTTTTTTATAATGATCATGTAAAACAATGGAAGCATCATGGTAGGCTCATCTTCTTCTCAAAAGGTAGCGTGCCCCATCTATTTCAATTTGGCTCCTGTTGCTCAGCCATTATTTTATTTTTTTTATTTCAGTCATGAGGAAACGCATTTTGATAAGTAATGCGCGAGTGCATCGGCGAATTCTTACATATTTATCAAATGTAGGGGGTCATTTGAGGAAAAAAATTGTCTAAGTGTCGACATACTTTGCAAAATTGTGCTCGATTGGGGGGCCCAATCGAATTTTCCAACCCATTTATCCAATAAAACACGGGATTAAAAAAAAGGGGGTTGTTTCGAAGTGCTCTAATTTTCTTAAATAAAGGCCCGAAGTGGACTTTGATTCAAATAAGGGCCTAAAGTAACCTATTTGTTTCAAATAAGGATCTGTCGAGGACATTTTCGTCTTTTGCCTTTTTTATTTTTTTTTCCTTTTTTTTTCTTTTCTTCTTTTTTTTTTCCCCTTGTTTTCTTTTGTTTTTTTTCCCTTGGTTCAGTGGTCGGCCAAGCCACCTGCAGTGAGGAATCAGTCTTGCCATTCCTAGGCGCTGCGGGCAAGCCCTCTCCCAGATCTGGCGAGTTGTGGAAAGATAGACCAATGGAGGGGTTGAAGAGCGACCGGAGCTTGTTCTTGAACTGCAAACCCCATGAGGAAGATGTCATGTGGACTAGGGGTGAGCAAAAAAGACCGCCCGGACCGGACCGAGACCGATGGTCTGGTTTCCAATTTTTTAGGGATTCGGTCCGGTTCCCGGTTCCTAAAATTGGAACCGGTGAATGGGCGGTCCGATTCTCAGTCTTAGGACAGGTCTTTTTTTTTTTAAGTAAACCTAATGTTTACTTGTTTAGGCTTAGAATTTGCTTCGTAAATATCTTTTCTTACTTCTTCTTTTTTTGTCGCAACGAGGGTCTTCATTTCATACAGAGAAAGTAGTATATAACTTCAAGATAGATACAAATCCTGCAAAGCAATAAAACAAATCTGAAACATGAATCAACTTACTACTGCTCGTAAATACAGACACATTCGTCGAAGACAGATCTGTTGTGGCATCAAAGCTTGTACAGCGGCCAATCACCAAGTCTCACATCATCAATGATGAGCACACACCGAGAAATCCCTTTCCAGTAACAACGGTTTTTCCAAAAGGCAATACTCGTCAAAGTTCAATGTCCCCAACGCCATTACCATATAGAGAACACAATCCCACCAATGGTCTTATCTCTTTTCTTCGAAGATCTTTTTTTCTTGTCTTTCGCGTTCATATTTCGTGAACCCACTTTTCGGTTCTTGCGATGAACGTAGGTAATAAGTTTGAGATTTAAACTCGACCAGACCAAAACTAAATCATTGTGATTTTTTTTTTTCGCGAATACCAGTTCCTTGGAACCACCCGGGAACCGCTCACCCCTAATGTGGACCTAGACCCGGGTATCGAACCCCAGCCACTTGTCCTCTTTCTTGGAATGGAGTATGGAGCTATCCATCCCCGAAACCAGCAGCCTCGGGTTTCTCTCTTCGTAAGTTTCACGACCATGGCGGTTGCCGTTTCCGAACCAGAAGCATGGGCACACTCTGTCCTTATTCAAATATGTCAGAGTGACGAAAATGTTTTCAGTTAGGCCCTTATTCAAAACAAATATGTCAATTCAAGCTTTTTTTTTTTTAATCAAGATTCACTTCGAGCCCTTATTTGAGAAAATTAAAGCACTTCAAACCTTTTTTTTGAAATTTTCCCTTAAAACACATCAGACAATTAGCATCGTTACAGAACAAAAAAAAATCACTCTTTTGGACCCATTTATCCACTAAAACACATTTTTTTTTGTCATACTCTATTTAACTGATTCTTAAATGCGTGTCAAAGTTTTAAAGGCTCCATTTATTTATCGAAAAATGACGACAGAAAATATTTTTCTAAAAAAGATTGTTTATAATGCTTACAAAATTAACAAATGAATAATATTTTCATTGTCCACAAAGATATTTAGACATGAAATATTATTGATAAAGAAATATATTTTTTATTAATTAATTATTTTTTAATATTTTTAAAAATTAATTTTTCACGAAATAAAGTAATAATTTTGGAGGAATACATCATCCTTGGTCCGCCTGCCATCATTCATGCATCAGATGTTCTTCTCAGGAACTGAACTTAGGCATGCTTTGCTATTGGATGGAGACACCTTAAAATAGGAACAGTAATCTCTTTCTCGGAAAGGATGACCAGATTATTACTAACAAAAATATATATATATAATTCAAAACATTATCTCCTAAAAATAGAAAATTTAGGCCGTCTGTCCAAAAACGAACGGTCCGGATCCCAAGGGCATGGGCCTAACCTTCTGAGGAAAGGTTAGTCAATCCGGATTCTTCTTTCTCTGCGCGATGAAAATTCTCTGTCTTTAAATTTTTTTATGAGTGTATGCATCCTGAAAATTCTCTGTCAGTTCCTTTTTTATTGGTAGCTGCACCATGAAAATTTTACGAACCACGAGGTACTTCCTTAGCCACATTTGATGCGACGGATCACCGGTTCGTTAGTTAGCTAGTTTTTTTTTTTGGTGGTGGTGGTCGACACCGGTTCGTTAGGTTGAGAACATGCTCTCTGCACCCTACCTCGAATCGATTGTAAATACAACTTTTGTTCCTAATAAATTTGCAAGACATCCGATGATTCCAAGCATCTCGGTCCGTGCATCGGGCTCAATACGTCCATAACATTCGATCACCTATTTGATTGCAAACTCCTACGTTACTAAACTCAATAATTTTTTTTTCCTAGGAGAAAAAAAAAAGGGACATAAAATGACCTTTACAGGTTAATCCAAACATGATGGTTGGAATTGACCTTTACATCAGGAAACCAACTTAAGTACCATTAGGTTATATTGCTATTATTGTTAGAATTCGGCACGCAAACCACAATAAAGTAAAGAGTAAATTGAAAAAAAGAAATCGAAGCACAAGATTTATCCCGATTCGCTCTTAAACTATGGCTACATCTATATATATAGCTGTAGAAACTTGTTGGGTGATCTTAGGTCTCTCTTATCTCAAAAGTTAGCTCAAAAGATGAGATTTTTCCTCACGTTTATAAATCTACCACCAGTCTCGTCCACAACTGATGTGAATAGCCCCAAACGGAACCACAACATAGTAACCATGAACCAACATTTCTCATCCATGTATTCACACAATTATGCTCCGCATGGCATTTTTTCGGATTGTTCTGTTGTCCATTTTCGTGGGATCATTACGCTATTGATTTGGCTTCAAAACGATGTTGCCTTGATGCTAGAGTAACTTATATTCTAAATCAATTTAAGCAAAATAGGAATAATTAACGTAAGCATCAATGTTTGGTTCACTGTCTTCGGTAAAGGTGGCGTGCCATTATTTCTATTTGGCTCCTTTGCTCGAGAAAATATTAGGTGAGTGAAATACTCCACATGGATTAATAGAAAACCATTCATAAGTTGACATGTGGCGCATCGGGACCCACTTGCCAGAATTTTCAAAAGAGACGGAAGGGATCTCTCCGTTATATCTCCGTCCGATCTCCCCTGTTATCTCTCCGTCCGTCATTCTCTTACCCCAAATTTCACGACTCTCCCCTCTCTCCAAGTTCAAAACTCTCTCTCTTCAAGTTGGCTCCCTCGGCTAGATCTTCGCTCGACGACCACACTCGATCCCTCGACCAAAACCACGAGCGCTTCCTCTGCCGTCCCGGAGCTCCCCTCTACCACCACCTCGTGTCTCCCCAAGTTCTATCTCCCTTCCTCGATTGTGCCGCGATTCCGAAGCGAAAGCTTCGGTTACGCCTTCGCCTCCCGTTAGGGTTTTTCTTCCTCTGCTTCGGATGAGTTCAGGCTAGGGGAAGCCGCTGCCTCGTGTTGGATTTTTCGCCCTCTAGCCCGAGGACATTCAGGTTAGGGTTTTTTTCTCCTCTTTCACTGAGTTGAGATTGTGTGGAAAAAGCTAGCTTTTTTTTTTTCAATTTCTTTTCCTGTTTGAGCTTGGGATTCTGAATGTCTTCCCTGGTGATTGTCGTTTTTTTTTTCCCGCGAGTGTTTCTTTGTGCGTTCCTCCGGACAACCCGGTCATCTCTGTATTTTCTCTCGTCATCCATAACCTTCGGATGTTCTCGACCTCTGATTACTCTGTCATTGCTTTGTTTCCGATTGTTTTCTGGACGGAATGTAGATAATCAATGAGTTGATGCACTCTATTTTCTCAATCTGCTCCAGTTTTTGGTTGTCATTATCTGCTTGAGTTTCAATTTTGTCAGTAATGTTGAATCGTTGATTGGTTTTTTGTGTTTTTTTTTTTTTCAGGCTAGGGGAAGCGCTGCATTTGGTCACCTATGCTGCTTTGGGTACTGCATATTTTCTTGAATGTGTTCTGTAAGTTTAGGCATTTGATTTCTCATGCACTCTGTTTTCCTAGTAGCGATAGATTTTATAACCCCTTCAATATGAGTAGTTTATTTGAACTTGCTGCCATTTTTTTAATTCAATCGCTGCTCCGGCTCACCTGTTTTATTGTGTTAGGATTATAATGAGATATATAATCCAAAATCTTATTTGGAGATCTTTTCTCATGCGATTAAAAATGAATACAGAAAAACTTTTCCGTTGGTTTATCAAATTAGCATCTGATTACGTATTCTTTTACGGGATTGAGATTTTTGTTTGCTGGCGGTTTGTTCATTTTAGTGTTGCATTTGGTCACCGTATGTGTTTGCTGGTGGTTTATTCGTTTTTTACCTTTGTACAGGGGTCATCAAACTCTTTTGAACATCCTGGGATGAATGAACTGAACGATTCCAAAGGTACATTGATTTCACCGTACTGAATACCATCTTTCAGTCGTTTGTCTTTTGCCATGTAAAGTTCAAAGTTAGCAAGCTAACTATGCATTGACACTCCTACATTAGCATGCTTTTTCTCTCTCTTTATTTTTACAGTGCATTAGAAGTGATCTTTTAACTCAACAATCAAACTTCTGACTTTGAGTGAAGAGATGCCTGTGCATTTGGAAAATGCAAAAACAAAAGAATATGTTAGAAGTGGCTGCAGCCAACTTTAATTGGTCGTCATAAAAGAATATGGTCCTTTGAGTTATTTCTTGCTAGATAATCAGGTGGGGGCAGTTTGTTTATTGCCATGGACTTACACTACATGCATCGCATTGATCACAGGTTTTCAATCAAATCAGCTCCAGGGAGATGGAGAAGAATGAGTTGATTTTGGCCGATTCACTGTGATTGGAAGAAGGTTGCTAAATTGGTGCATATTTACTGCGAATTGGGCAAGATTTGAATCCAAGATACTGGTTGTTCTAGATCTCATGACTCATGAGTGATATTTCGTTTCTTGATTTGTTTATGCCAACTTAGATAACTGGAGATTCAGAATACCATTTTAATACTGTTGACATTTGCCTTTAATGAAGGCAAGGAGATCAGTTTAGATTTTCTAATGGTTGCTTTATTATTCATGTAGTTGACTACTTTTGTAGCGGGAAACCATCAAGCTGCTCGCTCAACATATTTCAGTTTGGCAGAACTAATCGAAGTAGTAATTCAAGATAAATTTGGGGGTTTTATTTTACATGTTCCTCTTGTTATGTCAATTGATCGGCCGTGAGCCACGTCTGATGCCCCATGATACATTGGCAGATTCTTCTTTTCTTCTTTCCACTTTGCTCTTTCTTTTTTTGGGAAAAATACAGAGGAAATAGCGAATTTCATATGGTGAATTTCATCATATTTCAAGAAATATCATCTGCTCAATGTAATGTTCCCTCCATTTTTTGCCATGAGATACGTTTTGTGGCTCACATGGCCTGCTCGCTTGACATCCTTCAATTTTACCATGCCTGTGTTTACTTTTTTATCTGGTGAAAGTGAAGTAGCAATTTTGGTAGGACCGTGGATTAATCTTACCGGAAATCTCAGCAAAGATTTCTCAGCTAAATCCTTGCTAGAAAACGCCCACTGAATTTTGCTCTTTTGCTCTTGGTCTGACCAAAAAAAGAAAAAATAATCTTGCTCTCGGTCAAAGGAAAGGGACAAACAAATTGCCAAAACAAAAACTGATAATTTTTCACTCAACCAAAGAAACTTGGCACCGTTTTTTCTCTGTCCATAGCCCAAGCCACCGATTGCACAAAGAAACGCCAGATTGCCATAATCCAAAATAGGACACCCACAATGAGCAGTAAAATTTTAGAGCCCGCACAACATAATATTGGATTCGAGCTAGTAAGATGACAAGTTCCTACTATCCACTTTTTCTGGACAAGTAGACCAAAAAAATAACAAATAATATACAAGTAAAAAAAATGGTGCACATTATGTCTTCATCCCTGCACCTTCTCATCAATGTTCTTGAGTTGATCTTTCAAATGCTCAAGCAACTTAAATGTTTCTCATGTCATCTCCTTGTAGACAAACAACAAGAAAAGAAGCCACGATTTATCCTCACAATGTAATAGAACTTCTTTTCTTTTTTTGGGTAATATAAGTATTGTAATAGAGCTTCTGTTTTTTTTTTTTTTTTTTGGTAAGGTGTAATAGAGCTTATGTTGGTTTCTTGTAGATTCCGAAAATCTCATCGCAGCACGCTTACAAGTAGTCTCATTCACATTGGATGATGATATCATATACCTGCAGGATAATAATTTTTTACTCGTTAGCTCGTTAAGATGAAAATACAAGTACGATTATGAAATCTTTCAATTAAAAAGTAATGCTTGCTAATATATGTATTCATCAAGAACCTAAAAGAAAATCAAGGAACAAAAACGAGTATAACACTAATACCCAATTGAACAAGAATTATCAAGGAAAATGATATTAAAACAATCTATGAGGATACTTCACAAGCATATCGCTCATAGATTAGAGACTATAACAATTACCAAAACTGTCACCTATCTCAAGGACGAACCAGAGAACAATGACTCAAATCTAATTCTGTCTTGGATCACTAGTATTTTTTTTTTGTGGCTAGAGTTGTGCTTGAGATTGAATTAATCGCACACAGTTCAACAATCTCAACTCAGTGAAAGAGGGGAAAAAAACTAAACTGAAGGTCCTCGGGTCAAAGACGAAAAGCCTAACACGAGGCAGCGCTTCCCCTAGCCTGAAAAAAAAAAACACAAAAAACCAATCAACGATTCAACATTACAGACGAAATCGAAACTCGAGCAGATAATGACAACCGAAAACTGAAGCAGATTGAGAAAACAGAGCATTAACTCATTGATTATCTACATTCCGTCCAGAAAACAATCGGAAACAAAGCAATGACAGAGAGTAATCAGAGGTCGAGAACATCCGAAGGTTAAGGATGACGAGAGAAAATACAGAGATGACCGGGTTGTCCGGAGGAAGGCACAAAGAAATACTCGCGGAAAAAAAAAAACGACAATCACCAGGGAAGACATTCAGAATCCCAAGCTCAAACAGGAAAAGAAAATGAAAAAAAAAAAGCTTGACTTTTTCCAAACAATCTCAATTCAGTGAAAGAGGAGGAAAAAACCCTAACCTGAATGTCATCGGGCCAGAGGGCGAAAAACCTAACACGAGGCAGCGGCTTCCCCTAGCCTGAACTCATCCGAAGCAGAGGAAGAAAACCCTAACGGGAGGCGAAGGCGTAACCGAAGCTTTCGCTTCGGAATCGCGGCACAATCGAGGAAGGGAGATAGAACTTGGAGAGACACGAGGTGGTGGTAGAGGGGAGCTCCTGGACGGCAGAGGAAGCGCTCGTGGTTTTGGTCGAGGGATCGAGTGTGGTCGTCGAGCGAAGATCTAGCCAGGGAGCCAACTTAAAGAGAGAGAGTTTTGAACTTGGAGAGAAGGGAGAGTCGTGAAATTTGGGGTAAGAGAATGACGGACGGAGAGATAACAGGGGAGATCGGACGGAGATATAACGGAGAGATCCCTTCCGTCTCTTTTGAAAATTCTGGCAAGTGGGTCCCGATGCGCCACATGTCAACTTATGAATGGTTTTCTATTAATCCATGTGGAGTATTTCACTCACCTAATATTTTCTCGCTTTGCTCACCCAACATTTATTTATTTCAGTTTATTTGCAATGATGAGAAAAAAACATTTTGATGGTGGATTGATTAATGATCATGTCAATACCATGTGCCGGAATTCAAATAAGAAGCGAGACAAAGTTCGAATGAGTGGACCAAACACGAAACTTTATTTATACTTGATGATGACGACAATGGATCGTGTTTCATGCTCAACTATCAGCTAGAGATAAATTAATGCAATTCCATCTCGTTGGTATCTCAATATCATATCAACTCAACGCCGAATTTTTTGACAAAATTTTATCAAGAGAACCTAAAGAAATATCTGGATTATTAAAAACTTTCAAACATGTATGTACATTCAACAAATCATGTCTTTATTGTGTTTTCGATGCTCATATTTTCTTTAAAAAAAAATAGCCTTACACATTGATCGTGGAACGAATGATCTGTCCCCTATTTTTTTTTTCCGTTGATTCATCTACTTAAAGGGAAAAATACGAACTTTTTTAAACGGGTGTCCACCTAAGTAGCACCGACACCAACACCGATACGGTGACACGACACGACACGATACCCCGACACGTTATTTCTCAAAAATAGAAAAATCCGACATGTCGGGGATACATTATATATTAAATATATAATATCATATATACACATAATAAATTATTATTTTTAGGATTATTTCAATCAAATTAAATTTGATTCAAATTCATAAATAAATAGAAAGTTAAAAAAAAAACCTTAGAATTGATCTCACATCGGTGATGATTGAGAGAGACAAAAACAAAATGACTTGAAAAGATTCGAGAATCTCATATTGGTGGTGAGTGAGAGGGATAAGTAAAAGCCATGAATGAAACTAGAGACTTACAATGTGAAGAAATGAGTCACACATTGGATGCCTAGTGAGAATAACAAGTACATTGACTCTTTAAATTGTCAAGAATGAGATATGAAGAATTACTTCTAATGTCTATTTAGCTAATGATGAAGTGAAAATATATATTTTTTTTCATGAAAAAGTTTGTTAAAATGCTCGACACGCATGTCGCGCAAGTGTACGACGTGTTGACCAGGTGTCGGAAATCAACACGGGTGTTGGCCGCGTTGACCAAGTGTCGAAATGCCAACACGCGGTCAACGCAACTGACACGGGTATCGGGAGGCATCGGACAGGTGTCGATATCGGACACGGTGTCCGACACGATACTCTTACTTAGGAGGAGTATCGGTGCTACATACTGTCCACTATCCACGGCACTTATTAAGCAGCCACTGAAATTCTACAACTGGCAATGACTATTTTTCAATAACTAATTTCCCCATGTTATGTACCTGGTACTTTCGAATTTATCTATGTCGTCTGAACCAGATCCCTAAGCACCTGTTACTTTGTTAGCATGAACCAAAACGTCGCATTCTCTCCTATTAGAAGAAGAGCATGGAACCCTAAATATTCTCAGTCATTCTAAAATTGTTATATCGAAGCGAGTGCGATGAAGCTTTTGGAGAAGCCGGAGATTGTCCTCTGCGATAATCTTCAATAGGCCGTCCACGAACACCCGCCTCTCCGAGTCCCAGAGCTTCAACACGTCCACCACCGCACAGTCGAGCACTGCTGCCCCCAGCTGCTGGTACGTCGGTAGCCTCCATATCACCGCCCGCTGGAGCTCCAGCTCATCATCTCCCGCCTGTGAGTCGTTGCCGAGCATCAATGGCGTCCGGCCGTTTGAGTGAAGCTCCTGACGCCGCTCGTGCAGCGACCAAGAGAAGGTCCAGCTTCGTCTTGTTCGATCTGGAGAGCTCAATCATCATGGATGAGGCCGGGTAGTAGCTCGTCATGGACAACTGTGCCATTTCGATCTTTTCCGACAAATGTAGGCGAAGGTTTTTTTTTTTTAATTATAATTTAGGCATTGTTTGTTTCGTGAAAAATGAGTGATTTAAAAAATATTTTTTTAAAAATGATCACATGTATTGCTTGAAATAAGTAGTCAATTGAAAATATTTTCATCACTGGCAACAATCTGTGTCAAACATTTACATAGATAATGAAAATCTTTTTCGTTCATTCATTTTTATAAGCAATACAAGTGATTATTTTTTAAAAAATATTTTTCGAATCACTCATTTTTCGTGAAACAAATCGAGCCTTAGCGTGAAGATGCCAATGAAAAGGTGAATCATCGCTTATTATATGGGTCAATTTTGTCATGTTTTGTGGATAAGGCGTTAAAGGGATTAAAGAAAATTGTACAAAAAGTCATACACCTATTGCACTTCAGCCAATTCACTCCTAAATATTTTAATTTTGCCAATTGACCTCTAAACTTTTTCACGTTTTACCAATTTAGTCCATTTGGCCAATTTTGGCCAGTAACTGTTGAGGTGGACCTCGGCCATCTTATGTGATACGGTCATGGCTGAGGTACTATAAATAAATAATTTTTAATATATCGCTCATGTCTGTGCCTTTATTTGTAATACCTTACTCAAAATCATGCCACGTAGGACGGTGGGCATCCATGTCAATGATCTTCGATCAAAATTGACCGATAGATTTAACTGGCAAAACATGAAAGGTTTAGGACTCAATTGAAAAATTAAAATGTTTATAACTGAATTGACAAAAGTAAAATTTGTTTAGGAATTTTTGCACAATTTTCCCAAAGATTTAATGCTCTAAAATAGATCCACTATTCTTTTATGGGAAAATGACACAAATGATAACTAAAATTTGGCTCAATATGCAAGGTCATATCTAAACTTTTAAATAGTTCAATTTAGTTCATGAACTTTAGCCCAATGTGCAATGTTGTCGTTGAACTTTTAACTTGTTCAATGTAATCTATAAATCGGAATTGTACTAGGAGGTTGAAATTCCCATCCACGAAGCCCAACAAATCTTGGCTCAACACCAAAACATCTCGCTGGTCCATTGGAAAAGGGATGCAAATCAGGTAGCCGACTGGGTTGCCAAAACACATCGGATTAATTTTCTTCCGGCCCTTTGGGTCTCGTCTCCTCCCCCAAAACCTTTGGGCTGCGTTTGGTCGTCGAGATTTCTGGTCAGGATAGGATTGGATAGGATAGGATAAGAAATCCATGGATTTGGTCATATCTTATCCACTGTTTGGTGAACTGCGGATTTAAAGTCAGATATTCTCATATCCTAAACATCTCATTGCAATTTTACAAACACTGGTCTTAACTCCGCTAATCACAAGGATTATCTAACTCGTCGAGGATTAAAGATTTCCTAATTCTAATTAACTTCACGCATTTAAGAACCCATTTCATGATCGAAAGGTCTGTTTCTTTACACTCATTTTCTATCCATAAAGCAAGTATTTTCACTACCTAGCACAATAACATTCTAACTACAAAAAAAAAAAAAAAAAACCACTTTTCCTCCTAATTTCGAAGCAGACTTGCCCTGATTTCATAACCTACTGACATGGTGAATGGACCGATCAAGTTCAGTGTCGAGAAATGTACCAGATTGTACTTCCAACGGAACTGCACGACCTTGACCGGCATGGCCAGGCCACTCCCACCCAACCCATCGACGAGCTTGGTCTTGTTGGCGACCACCACGAACTCCTTGCTGCCCGCCTCCACCATCTTTTCCTGCAGCAACGTGCCGCCCCGCCCCTTCACCAGGTTTAGGTCAGGGTCGACCTCGTCGGCACCATAGATCGCCAGGTTGATTCGGGGCTGGTCGTCAAGGACGGCAAGTGGAATCCCCAACTGCCGCGCCTGCTCTTCTGTGCACTTCGACGTGGGGACCCCGACGAGGTCCTTCAGTTGGCCGGCCTTGAGCAGCTCGTGACGACAAAGGTGGCGGTAGAGCCCGTGCTGAGGTGAGGACCATGCCACTGCGCACGTATTCGATGGCCTTGTCGGTGGCGAGCTTCTTGAGGTCGTCCCGGGTGAGGGCCTCGACAGAGAGGGCCTCGACGGAGAAGGGTCGTCGTGACTGGGGATGCACTGGCCTTGAGCAGCTCGTGACGACGAAGGTGGCGGTAGAGCCCGTGCCGAGGTGAGGACCATGCCGCTGCGCACGTATTCGATGGCCTTGTCGGTGGCGAGCTTCTTGAGGTCGTCCTGGGTGAGGGCCTCGGCAGAGAGGGCCTCGACGGAGAAGGGTCGTCGTGACTGGGGATGCGCAGGGTCAGGGCTCTCGGGGTGCCCAAGATGAAACATATCCTATCCAATATTGGTCCTTAGGCAATATTCACGTTCAATTTAGTCCTTAGGCAATATGAAAATATTCAATATTGTCCTTGAGCTTAAATCAATTGAAGGATCACATTTGATATTTTCATATAGTCTAAAGATAAGATTAAACATTTATCAAAAGTTCAGCGGTCACTTTGAATGAATTAAAAATTTGAGAACGACATTGAACATTGGGTTAAGATTCAGGGTTCACATTAAATAAATTCAAAGTTCATGGATGACATTGCATATTTGGCCAAAGCTCATAGATTATTTGTGTCATTATCTCTAGTTTTATCGAGGATGGTAGACCTCGTGGTTATACTGCAATCTCGATATTCCACAGCTGGCAATTTGATCTTCTAATAAAAAATGGTTAGCTTAATTAGAGAGACTATTTTTATTTTTTTTACCTTTGCTCTAAAGCTGGAGACTTGTATTCACTAAACTCATCAAAGGGAATGATATCTTTATTACGACCCCTAGGGTACTCTTGGCACTGGTTCTCCAAATTCCGGTCAACTAAAATCAAAATTTTTACACCTGAAGTATTGTTTAACCCTCGAGCATGGGGCCAAGAAGACCCTAGGGGTCGTAATAAAGATAATCATTCCCTTAGATGAGTTTAGTGAATAAAATTCTCAGGTTTAGAGCAAAGTAAATAAATAAATAAAGAACAGTCTCCCTAATTAAGCTAACCATTTTGTTATTAGAAGATCAAAATTGCCAGTTGCGGAATCTTGTCCTCAAAAGTCGAGATTGCAATCCGAATGGACTAGCAAGCATAGTCACGAGGTCCACTATCCCCGATAAAATTAGAGATAATGACATAAATAATATCTAAACTTTGGTCGGATGGGACTTTAGGCCCCGTGGCGAGCGCTCGTCGACCGAGTGCAATGGCCGCGAGCCCTCACCGACCACTGGGAGAGGGGCTTGAGCCCTCGCTCACCGCTCGGCAAGGGCCGCGGCAAGAGGGCTGAGAACTCACCCAGTGGTTGCCCTTGCCAGCGGCCGACGAGGGCTTGTAAGCTCTCGCCCAGTGGTCAGCGAAAGGTCGCCGGGCCTCGGCCCTCCCTTAACAATAAATATAAAACTGAAAAATTTAATAAAAAAATGCAAAAATAACAACAACAAAAAATGTCACGTCAGCTAGCAATGTCACGTCAGACAGTCGAAGTCAAAATTATCGATTTCCAGCTAAAAGTGATCGAGTGAACTCAATTGACAAAAGAAATTACAACTGGATTAGCACAACTATAATAAATTTATAACTTTTTTGATAATTTTCCATACAATCATCGCAATTCCTCTCAAGATGCGCATTTAAGGTTTTATTGCCGGGAGAAGTGTCAAAAAAGTCCTAAATCTATTGCACTAGTGCCAATTTAGTCTTAAACCTTTTTTTGGTGCCATTTCAGTCCTAAACCTTTTCCATTGGTATCAATTAAGTCCTAAACCTTTTATTGATGCTAATTCAGTCCTAAATTTTTTGCATTTGTGTCAATTCAGTCCTAAATCTTTTATATGTATGCTAATTGAGTTAATCTGACTAATTTTGATCGAAAATGGCTAACTTGGACATCGATTATCCTACGTGCCACGACAAATGCTGACTTGTATATTTTTTAATATTATTCTATAATTTTAAATAAATTTTAAGCATTTTTTGGTTTTTTTCAAAAAAAAATATATTGTTAAAAATTATTTAAAATATCAAAAAAATATTAAAAAAATATTCACGTTAGCTCAAGTCGTGCCATGTAGGACAATTGATGTTTGCGCCAATAATTTTCGATCAAAATTGATCGAATTGACTCAATTGGCATAAATGCATAATATTTAGGACTAAATTGGCACTAATGTAAAAGGTTTATGACTGATTTGGCACCAATAAAAGGTTTAGAACTAAATTGACACAAATGTAAAAGGTTTAGGACTGATTTGGCACCAAAAAAAGATTTGGGATTGAATTGGCACAAATGCAATAGGTTTAGGACTTTTTCGACACTTTTTCCTATGGGCTACCATCGGACGCGAACGCATGAAAAGAGGAGCATTCCAACATAAAAAAATTATTTTCTGGCAAGCCAAGGAACGAAATAAGAAGACGGTACTTAATTAGATATTGGGAATAAGTCTTAGACCTTTTAGTGAGCCCGGCTTCCCCACTACTGCCGATTCTCTCAAATGAACCACTACACTTGTTGAATAAATCGATTTGCCCATTCGGCAAGATGCCGATGACCGGCCATGGCGCATGTGCATCCCACATGTATGATCCGCTTAGGGATATATTTAACAACGTTGAATTTCGATGAAATTAATCTATCTGATAGGAGTGTCAATGGTTCAGTTCAGTTCAATTTTCTTAAAAAAGAACTGAACCATTAGGATTTGCGTTTGAACCGAACCATCCTCGTCCTGAACTGCAGATGAACTGAACCAAAAATCCAATTCAGCTCGGTTTGATTCTTTTTTTTCAATTTTTTTTCCTTTTTTTTATCATCACAATGGATCCCAATTACCTTTTATCCTCTCTGTGATTCATCTCTCTCTACCTGTAATGATGCTCAATTATAACCTCATCACTCTCTCCTCATAATTTCCACATCCTCTCTCTCTCTCTCTCTCTCTCTCTCTCTCTGACACAGGCATGGCCACGGGCTGGAACTGTTGGTTCCGATTCCAAGATTAGGGTGAACCGGAACCAGAATCTTACGTGGCGGTTTCGATTTTGAACCGGCAGTTTCAGCCCGGTTTCGGGCCCGGTTCCCGTTCAAAATCGAAAATGGAACCGAAGGTTTCGATTACGATTTTTGAGTTTAAAAATTAAATTGTAATAAATTTGTAATCAAATTATCACATAATGAATTATGAAATGGATTTTTTCCCTTTTTTAATTTTTAATTTTAATTTTGTTTTCCGGTTCGGAACCGGCCCGAAATAGCCTGTTTTGGGCCTGGTTCAAGTTTAGAAACCGGAACCGGGTCCGTATGCCACGGGCCGGTTCCAGGCCCAACCGGGCCCGTGGCCATGCCTGCTCAGATATTCGCAAGAGGCTCCAGGCCCAACCGGGCCCGTTTAACGGCTCCTCTTGGTGGGTCGCCCTTGGCAATGCTCGTGCTCTCGCTGTCTTGCACATCACTGGCCACCTCTGCCTCGTCCCAGAAGCTGCTCATCTCCACCATCTCCGCAGCACCACCAACGCTGCCCAGGGTCGCTCCGTCAATCCTCCCGTCCTCCCCTCTCGTTCCCTCCGCGGCATTGTCGCCCGACATCGCCCCGCTGCTTCCGTACCCTGGCAGAGAGGTGGCCGCCCCCGCCGCATCCACGTTGCCGATAATCCCGTCCAGCCCAAGCCTGCCGAACCCGGACGACTTGCTTCTGTCCTTTTTTTTTTTTTTTTGCTAAGGACTTGCATCTGTCCTTTGCCTCATGCTTCAGCGAAAAACCAAGAAACCCCCAGAAGCGAAACGAAGAAGAAACTGGGCATACAAAACAACCTCTCGACATTGGACTAGCAGCAAAGTCGAAGACAAACAGACCACTGAGTTTGCTGCTTCAAGATTCGATGCTTCCTTTTGAGTCGAGACAGGGCAATACTCGGTCTGATTCAGCGATGGAGTGGGAGACCAGAGAGAATTTAGGGTTTTCCGTTTTTGAGTTTGAGAAGCCAGAAGCATAAACGAACCGTGAGTAATGAGTTTATACATGAACAGTTCGGTTCAGTTATGAACCGAAAATGCATGAAAATGAAATTTCGGTTCAGTTTTGAGACTTCTGACACCCCTAGTATCTGATACCAGTTTCCCAGTCACTCCATCTGCACTTTTATATTCTGACGCTATAGCTCCCCCTCCTTGATTTCAATGATATTAACCTGATGGTTTTGCCGAACCAAAATGACACATACGCCGGGCCGGATTTGTTAAGATGGGTTGACATTCCCTTTTCATCATTTTAGCTGGATTAAGATTTTAGTTCAGACACATTCAACGACGTTGGACACAAGACATCGGAATTTGTATAACTAGCTCCGTCGGATCTGCCAAATTATCCGAGGTTGATGAAATTGACCAGACTTTTCAACCTAGAGAGAGCGAGGTTTAGGTTCATTTCACATGGCGGTTTTTCCATGCCAAGTCAAGAGAACACAATCCCCCGGAAAATCTCAATGATCGAGATGAACAGCGAAAGCCACGAAGGACGGTACGAAATCACAATTCACAACCAAAGGGAGGAAAAGAGGCACGTTTTTCATAACTGACGTGATTGTGCTCTATCATCATCGGCGAACGTTTTTGACCCGGCAGGCATCTTCGGACGAATCATTCTTTGTTTCACCCATCAACATGCATCAACCGTGATAATTTCCGTGGCCACGAGCACGCGGAAGTCGCGTCGTCCGGCAACCACCAAGCAAATCACTATTGGTTTATTCAGCTGAATGAAAGACGAGGTCATCCTCATCCCCATGGCAGAAATTCTTGTTTTGAACAAGATTCTCATATGCTCTGCCAGTGCACTAATAAAGTTTACTCAAGTAGCTAACTGGGAAAAACTCGGAGAAATCCGGTCACACGAGAATTACAATACCATATAACTGGGAAACAATGTGAAGCAGATCATTCAAGAATTTTGGCCAGCTCCCAAACGGTACATGAGTACAGCCTCACAACGCTGTAGAAGTAATTACCAAAGGTCGCTCTATGCACATCTATTCACCAATTACCAGAAAATCAAAGTTCTCAGCACACACACGACTGATAATTCTTGCTGTGAGTATATACTATTGTCACAGAACAAGCCGTACATACCATACCACAAACCACGCTCTATACGGTACACTCGGCTGGGTATTCTCGTTGCCATGCTACAAACACAAAGCTTAAACTAGATGAAACATCCATTGCCATCGATGTTTGATTCGCTTGATGAGATACATTATGCTTGGCGATTGAAGAAATGCACGTCTGTTTTTCAACTCTAGATGCAGGACATCATGCCAAGAAACAATGAGGTGCAATTCGTTTAGAGTTATTATTTCACAGGAAAAGCAAGAGTTGCTACACTTACCTCTGCTACTTCAATGCATAAGTATGGAGATCTAGCCACAATTAATCCTCACAAAATTCCAGACATTCATTACAAAGATCAATGCTAAAACAATATGAGGGAAATACAATTTGAAAGGGGAAAAAATGGAAGTAGAATCATTCTTTTAAAAAAGGACATCACCAATTGAGCTCATCGATAAAAAAGTGTTGCGGAAGGAAACATTCAACTTATTCATCCAATAGATCAATACTTATGAAGCGGGCATAAAGTGGGGCCGAAAATGGGAGTTTATCTTAAGATTGAGGCTTCTCCCACTTGAGTGGCTTCACAACCTCCCAGGTGAAGTCAGGGTCATCTCTTCCAAAGTGACCGTATGCTGCGGTCTTCAAGAATCTGCCATTGCCACCTCTCTTGAGATCCAGGTTGATGGAAATCATTCCAGGCCTGAAGTCAAAGCTCTCCTTGACGATCTTGAGGATTTCCTTGTCAGGAATTTTTCCGGTCTTGTAAGTGTCAACGAAAACAGAAAGAGGCTCAGGCACTCCAATGGCATAAGAGACCTGCACAATGCACCTGCGCGCCAGACCATTAGCCACAATGCTCTTTGCAGCCTGCCTGACAATGTAGGCACCACTCCTATCGACCTTGGTGGGGTCCTTGCCTGAGAAAGCACCACCACCGTGGGCTCCCCATCCACCATAAGTGTCAATAATGATCTTCCTTCCGGTGAGACCCGCATCGCCATGAGGGCCTCCGATGACGAATCGGCCTGATGGGTTAAGGTGGAAAATGGTTCTCTCATCGAGGTATTTCTCTGGAATGACAGGCTTGATGACATGCTGCTTGAGATCAGCCGCAATTTCGTCATTGGTGACAGTCTCATCGTGCTGGGTGGAGATCAGGACGGTGTGGACCCTGACTGGGACCATTGCGCCATTCTCATTGTAGTACTCAACAGTGACTTGTGTCTTCCCATCAGGTCTCAGCCAGGGGCAAGTTCCATTCTTTCTAACCTCAGTGAGGCGGGCACCAAGCTTGGTTGCGAGGACGTGACTCAAAGGCATTAATTCAGGGGTTTCATCGGTGGCATATCCAAACATGTGGCCCTGATCACCAGCACCAATCTCTTCAGGGCGCTTGGTGAGATGGCCGTGGACTCCCTGGGCAATATCAGGGCTCTGCTGCTCAATGTTGACTAGAACCTTGCAGTGGTCAGCATCAAGACCAACGTCATCAGAGACAAATCCAATAGACCTGCATGTGTCACGGACAATTTTCTCATAGTCTACATTGGCCTTGGTGGTAATTTCTCCGAAGACCATGACCATGTTGGTCTTGGTGCATGTTTCGCAAGCAACCTTGCTGTCAGGGTCCTGCTCAAGGCAGGCATCAAGGACAGCATCAGAGATCTGGTCACACAGCTTGTCGGGGTGGCCCTCATTCACGGATTCAGAAGTGAACAAAAAGGTCTCCATTCTTTAAAACTGCATAATCAAATACCAGATTAATCAAATAACCGACGAAAATCACAACGGCAAACTAACTTTAAAGATGCTCAACCAATTTGAAGTAAAGAAAAACATCAACCGAATAGACACAACCATTTAAATTTAGTGAAGTTGCGGAATCTCTTTAAAATGTTAGAGCCAAATCCAAGAGGCTAAGCAAGTATCTGCAAAAAGTTCTAACCCTTTCGACATCCTTTATCAGGAATGAAATCGAGAATGACAGAGTCTCGATCTGATAGTGCTTCATAAAACACTCATGTTCTATATCCTAAGTGTCAACATTGCCCACGAATGGACACGCGCGTTCAACTTGGCAACTTCTTTCATCGAATTACTCCATTTGAAACTCAAAAAAAAAAAAAAAATCACTACTCGAGCAAGTAGACAAACAGAAGACAAGACAAGACAAAAAGAGAAAAAAAAAAACTCAGATCTAATAGAGTCCATCTCACTGGAACGGTATCCTCTTCCAGATCCACGAGAAAGTCAACACATTCAACAAGAACCCCACGCAGGGAAAGACCAAAACGCACTCAAGACTCTCAGATCTTCAGCATTTCCCAGAGACGCACCAACCGAAACTCCAGATCTACACCCATTTCGACTTCGATTCGCTCAGAAAAACACTCTGACAAATCAAATTTCCCCGACTAAAAGCCCACCGACAAGAAACACGCGAAAAACCCCAGGAAACACCAAAGCCAACCAGATCCAGCGACTTATCCGCAAGAAAAGCAAAGCCGTCTTCTTCCACACTTGAAATGAATCAGACAGAAGCACAGAGCAATAACACTAGAACGGAAACGAACAAGCGTAACGACAACGAGTAAAGATGGAATATTTTGACCGAGACGAAGAGAAAGAAGAGAGGAGTACCTGAATTGAATCGAGAAGACTCTTTGTTCGTGCTAAAGACCAACGCCCAAGATGCTAGCAGAACAGAACGCACTGAATTCCCTGGCTTTCCTCGCCTATTTATAGCCAATATGCACTCTTACCGGGAACCGGGTGAATCGGTTGCTACTCTTTCTTTTCTTTTCTTTTTTGTGGTTTTTTTCTTTCTTATATAGTCAAGCTTCCATTCTCTCTCTCTCTCTTCTTTTTTTGTGTTTAGGTGGGAAGAATCGATTTCATTTTCATGGATAATTAATTGGTTTAGAAAGTTACAAACTCAACCACGAAAGTCCTTACCAAAAAAAAAAAAAACTCAACCACCAAAGTCACTAGCTCTAATTACTAATTGGGTTGGAAGAATCTTTCGGATTCTTTTAATGTGGTGTCCATGTCCTCGAACTTCTATGGGAGCTAGAGGTAAGCATAGGGCCTGTTTGGTTCAGCATTTTGCCAAAGAACTTTGAGTAAATGCAAATATCTTTGGGCCAAAGGCTTTTTCCAAAATGCAAGTAGTGTTTGGCAAAGTATTTTTTTAAAACGCATTTGAAAGCAACTTTGACGTAAATGCCTTTTGGTGAAAAATATACTTTGTAAAGTATTTTTACTTTTTTTATAAAATAAAAAAAAAGTAGCGACGGTCGCCGGCGGCGACGGCGACCGACGACGGGTGGTGACCGTTGGTGGGGAAACCGGCGATCGACGGAGGGGCGATGACGTGCGGCGGCGGCGGCAACCAGCAGCGGGGATACCGGCTACCGGCGATTGGCAGAGGGTGGCGATCGACGACTGGAGGTGACCGGCGGCGGCGGCGACGGACGGCGACCGATGGAGGCCGGCTGCGGCTGGTGGCGACCGATGGAGGCGGCGGCGATCGGCAACGACCGGCGACGAGCGGTAGTGGAGGCGGTGACCGGCGAGGTTGGCGATCGGCGACAGGCAGCGGCGACCGGCTACGGTTTACCGGCGGTGGGGAAACCGGCGATCTGCGGAGGGGCGGCGACGAGCGACGTGGCGGCGGGGATATTGGAGACCGACGATCGGCGATATTGGTGACCGACGATCGGAGGAGGGGCGGCGATCGGTGGCTGGAGGTGACCGGCGATGGCGACGGACGGCGACAGCGACAGACGGCGACGGACCCCCGACCCGCGGGCGGCAGGTGAATGTGATAAAATTTTAAAAAAAAATTAGTTACATTTGAGATGCAACTTCCTAAAGTACCCGAGGTACTTTGGCCTAAAGGCCTTTAGAGAGCATTTGAGGTGCAATTGCATCTGCCTAAAGTGAGTCAAAAAATGAACCAAACATCATTTGCATTTGGCTAAGGAACTTTAGAGCTCCAATGCTCATCTCAAATGCTGAACTAAACAAGCCCATAGTTTCGTGGTACAACCAGAAATCGAAGAACTGTACTTGTGGTTCCGACCCGATTTCAAGTTCTAGTGAAATAGGGTCCGGTTTCGGTTATAGTTCCCATTCCCGATTCTCTATGGAACCGAACCGGAACCAACATTTCGTATATGTGTCATAGAAATTGGAAATGTTGCTACTTATGTTGTATATGTATCATAGAAATTGTGAATGTGATCTTTGAAATCACTCAAACTTCTTTAACATACTAAAATGGGGGAGGGAGCGAATTGCTCTAGAGTTGGTGGAGGAAAAGAAAGGCCAAGGTGAATGTGAGAGAAGTTTACAAGAGCAAGCTAAAAAAATTAAAAAAACTCGAGTTCAATTTTGATGTACTCAAATAGGGAAGAGATTCAAGATAACCTCAAAAAGGTATTGTACGGTGGCATGCTTGTATGTCGCAAATACTTTGAATTCTCCGAGTCTCATGTTTTATAATTCACAATCTTGCACTTTGGTAATGCACTGGTTTTTTTTTATCAACTGCTAATCACTCTCTCTGATTAAAAATGATTATGTGGATGTTGGAGCTACTTTTCATAAGTGTTCTTAGTAAAGTTACAAGTTCTCAGGTACCCCAAAACTGGACCATAGAACTTGTGAGAGGATAGGCTTCAGAGTATGTATGGCAAGTCTAAGTTCTGCAAAATGAGGAATTTGTATTAGCGGGTAGGTTCTAGATGTAATCTGCTCGGAATCTAGAACTGATCATCCCTAATGAGAGCTATCGCACTATAGGGATCTTGTTAACACAGGCAAAGAGAAATTTCAAGCGAATGCTGTCCTTTGAGAATGGAAAATTCCTACACCTTACGAGCATATTTATATGTAAAAACGGGGTATCCTGATAGATGGAGTTCGATTTGCCTAATTTTCTTACTCTTCAAAGCTAATTAGATTTTGATATCTCTCGTCTTGCACGGTAAGCAATACATCATTCTCGGAATTGAACCAAATCTTCAACAACTTCTATTTTATTTTCTTTCATGCACAACGCGTGTTGCTATTTTTGGGCGTCATGGTCTTAATTTGTTACACATTAGCACAAATGGTGTTTTGGCAAAGAAAATGTAGCCGTTGGATCATCGGGGATTGTTGAGATCCAGATTGGTTGGGGGGTTGGTGGGAGAGAAGGACATTTTGCTTGGCTTGAAAAAAGTAGGGGGGAGGGGGACCTCTCAGTCTCTCCTATTGGCTGCTGCTTTTTATGGTTAATTCCCACAAATCACCGGCTACTGCCGGTTCCTCACCAACCCTAGCCAGTTGCGCGGCTTGGCGGCTTGACGTGAGCCGGTTGGATAAATGTCAAATGCTTTTTGTACCCAAATCTGAAAAGTACGAATGTCAAATGCTTCAGCGGTTTTTTTTTTTTTTTTTCTGTATTATCTGTAGTGAATATTCAAATTTTGATATTCTAATTACATCAGTAAAATAATTTCGTCAGGTCATAGTTGAGAATTAGAGTTATTTATTATTTATTTTTTTGTTGGTAACCTGTTGTGATTTTGACATTTCATTTCTACGTTCCTCTTTTTTTCCTCTTATTTTAAAATTACCACATAAAATGTATCGACCCACGGCAGTTTGGGCGATTAAAAAATGACTTTTTTTTCCCCGACACTGACTCTTTACTGTAAGGGTGTTCATTTGAGTAAGCTTGATTGATCGGAGACGGGTGTTAATTGCATGTGTTGTATTTTTCAAGCAAATCAATTCAATGAAAACACAGCTGCATAGTTTGTCGCTATGACCTACAACATGTAACTCGTTTGCGCTCGAAACATCTAAAGTTCATAAAATGTGTGAGGCGGCACCAACTACTCCTTATCCAACTGCAACTCTAACGGGCTAGTTTTTACTTGCTTGAAGGAGATTAAAAAGGCTTTCTTTGAATAGTAAAGCATACAGACACTTGAATCTTGGTAGGTTGTGATGTTCAATGAGAAGGATTTTGATTTTCAGAATCTTTCTTAATTAAGGTCTTGTCACTATCAAGAATCGATTTTAGTGCATACAATTCGCACGCAGTAGTTCTTTTCTTCATGGCGTGAGAACCAACAATCAATATAGTTTTGCCGTCCTTTCTACCTTTTTTATTTTTGCTTGATCTAAATAGTAGTGCAGCCAACGTGCTCTTACATTTTCTTAATTCGAAATACTTAATACTTTCACTATACAAAAATGTTTTGACGAGTAAATTTGCATTTTTTTTTCTTAATTTCCTAAAATTTGACTAATATTTTAGATTGCGACGGGAAAAAAACGCTTTTTACTTGTACTTGAGTGGAAACACGAATTTATTTTTATGATCATGCTCCGTTTGTTTCGCGAAAAATACGATGTTTTCGAAAAATTCGTTTTCTTTTAGGAAAGTGACGATATTTTTCGGTGCTTGGCTAAACTTAAAAATGAATTGAAAAATAATTTTCTCGTTCATCAAGAAATTGATTTTACTAAAAAAAATTATTAAATAATTTGAACCTTCCTAAGCTTCATTTTAATAAAAAGGAAGTTATCATACGCGTCTAACAATTCGTAATCTTTGGACGTACTAGTATTGACACAAGAAAAAAAAAAGTTACTTATGGTGGAATAACCAAATTTTATTTTTCACCCTGACGATGTTTGGTAAGAGATGAAAGAGCATGCTACATGAAATATAACACTAGTTCAAAAATTAAAACCTAAGTATCGTGCGCCGACACCAGCCCTACTCCCTACTCAGTTTTGCTTGATTCTGCTGCTGCTAGAATTTTGATCTGCTAGTGTTTAAGCGATCTTTCAGATGGAAACAAATCAGCAAAAGTTCCCAAGGCAGTCAATTTACTTTAATTACTACCAAATACTAATTAAATCATAGGATAATATTCCATCGCATTTGATGTATGGTAATAATGGTGCTTCTCCATTTTTCTCTTTGCTTTCTCTATCTCATGAGGGCAAGATGTGAACGTCAGTTAGGACAGAACTCAATTTGCTATTGGAAATACATATTTGTATAATGTTTCTTGACTACGAGCTAACAAATTAGAGTCTTATTATTATTATTATTTTTTGCCAACCATACCCATTGTAACATAGACACCATTCCTTTCTTTTTTGTGTGTTTATGTGTTTATAGGGATAATACTAGACCATCCCATGAAGTGAGACCATTTTCACATAAAGATAAAGATCGCCAGAAAAGTTATAAACATATTGAATAGATGCACATTTAGTGATAAACTTTTCAATTTGGCTAGTTTAGTCCTACACATTTTGACGATTTGCCAATATTGTCTTTCGGTCAGCGATCATTAACCCGAACGCCAACTGTCATACGTTGTATAACCAGGACTGACATGGCCAAGATTTTCATTTTGAGATGAAGTCACTTGAGCTGGGAGGTCTCTAAGAGCCCCAAAGTCCAAGCTCACCGGGGTCTCAAATCTTCGCCGGTTGAGGACCACGTATGTCTCACATGTTATTTTCCATGCCATGGACAAGAGGCATCTTTGAGACAAGCGCTACCTTAGGGTTGCTTTCCGAAACTTTTTGAAACCTTAGGCTAATCGACAACCGACTAAACTTCACCTAGTATATGGAATTTTTCTGTTTCAAAGATACTATTATGTTTTTTTTTTTAATGCACACAGATACTAAATGGTTATATAGGGGCTTCTATGTCATATCCCTGGATTAGCCCAAAAAGAAAAAAAAAATCACATCAAGTGAGAAAGATTAATGCTTATTTAAGTAAATCCTTCTCTAGGTAAAGATCAAGGAGAAGACCATAGTCATCATCAATTTTTGTCTTTCTGTTTCCGTTAATACCAAAAGAGACACCAAACTGGCACACTCATAACATATTTGTCTCAAACTAATTTTCATGTTACAAAAACTCTCAAATTACTACACCCGTGACAAATCTACTATGATTTTATGTCAAAATTGGGGCAAAAATGGCATACATACATACATACATACACTTAGGAGTTTTTGTAACATGAAAATTAGTTCGGGATGATTGTGGCCCGAGCGTACCAGTTGGAAATATTTTCTAGCATGAAAATTAATTTGGAATGAATATGATATGGGTGTAGCCGTTCGGGTTGGTGGTTTAGCTTTTATTTTATTTTTAATCAGTTGCTCTTTGACCACAAGAAAATCAACGTATCAACAAAAGAGAATAGAACTCAATCAAATAAACAAGCTCGATCTTTTTGTAATCGAGCTTGCAAGTCAAAATCAAAATCAGAGGTCATGTCCCACCATTTTCCAAGTTTTTTGAGTGGAGGGGCCTCATGGTGTTTGGTCACCTACCGTGTTACTAATTCTTCCTTCATAAACCAGATTATATCTCGTAGTTTGTCAACTAAATAAGCAAGAGATTTCGAGCCATCATAGCTAAGCTCGAGCCGTCGAAGGTGTAAGCCGTGGCTTAGAGGATGACGTGTCAACCATGTGAGCAAAATTGACTGCCTCCCAAATAAAAAAAGACATAAAAGAGGGGATTAGGAAATTTGCGTAGCGTAGTGGATAATGCTGACAGAAATTAGTGATGTAATTATCAAAATGTGTTAAGAGATTATTGAACGAGGATGATCCCCAAAACAGGTTGGGCCAACCAATTCGTAGACCGAGATTTCATCCCTTCACCTTTGATCTTTCTCCACGGGTCACACGTTTGAATGACACGAGAGAAACGGGGATCGGCCGCAACTGCAATTAGTCATCGCGGTCATCTCTCTCTCTCTCTCCAAGAATTCCCATAAGGAAAATAAGGACATGTTCGGTTAACAATTTTAGCCGGTTTGAAGCAAAATTTCAAATCTCGAACATGTTTGATGCATTGACCGGATCGACCGTAATGACGTCCGATCGATCATTACATCGATGAGTCGTGATACGCGCTCTTTTATGAAGGCGTTGTTTTCGTTGGAGTCCGTGGAAATAAATCATTGACTGTGGCTTATAAGGATGCGAAAACAAATTACGAAAATAATTAAAGAGAATTGTGCTGGTTAGGTACGTATCTCATTCGATTAAAAAAAAAAAAGATACGTCTCTCTATCATATTGGTGTTGCAATCTCTTTCTTCCTCTGAAATCATATAGTTAAATGACAAATAAGAATAGTGGCCATGTTGTTGGTCCCCATGATGTGTGTATATATAATTGAATGAGAGAGAGAGAGAGAGAGAGAGAGAGAGAGAGAGAGAGAGAGAGAGAGAGAGAGAGAGAGAGAGAGAGAGAGAGAGAGAGAGAGAGAGAGAGAGAGAGAGAGAGAGAGAGATGTACATAGCATGGGCATGGCTCTAGCGTAGAATCTAGAATTGAACCGATGGGAAACCAGTCTAGTTTTAGGTTTCAAGGTATGCATGATAGGTTTTAAGTTTCAAAAATTCAAAAACATATTCCGACAAGTAGGTTCTATGTTCCAAGTTCCCGTAACAAGTTTTTGTGTTTTTTCGTGGTATATGTTTTCGTGCGATCATGCAATATTCCATGATGTCCGATGATAAGTGTATAATCTGAAACTATTAGTTTGAGCTTTCATTTCTCTTGATATTTATGAGTGAAACTTTTATTTTGTTAATGTTTCATACTTATTCATGTATCTGAAAATGAGTTGTGGAGAGTGGATTGTTAAAGCAATTATGGACATTAAAGGTGATGTTTGTCTATAATAATTTAATTAAGAATACATGTGGAACTTGGGTAAACCCTAAAATCTATGACAATGTAGGTTCCAGGTTCTAAGGAATACATAGTAGGTTTCGCTCACCCCTAGTATATAGTTGGATCACAAAGAAATTTGAAGCGCCCTTGTTTTACCTATTCCAAGGAAAAGAAAGAGAAATATTGTGATATGAACCTTTCCTTCTTTTGCTCAAACATCAGGCTTTAGCTTTGATCTCAGACTTTCGTAGTACTTCTAAGTTCTAAGATACTTCTACTCGTATAGTGAAGGTCATAACTAGACAGATTCACTCTATAGAAAATACAGTATCTCTGTAACTATTGCTCAAAACTTTACTTCCAATTTCAACCATAGCCCATAGGAAAAATTACCAAAAAAGTCTCAAACCTATTATAATTGTGTTAATTCAGTCCTAAATCTTTCTTTTTTTTGCCGATTCAATTCTAAACCTTTTGCAATTATGCTATTTCAATCCATCTGATGAATTTTAGTTGGCCAACATAACATTTTAATATTTTTTTTGAAATTCTTCTGAATTTTTATAATTTTTTTCTTTTTTTCTTCCTCTCTCCCCACCCCCAGCCGGTTGCCATAATCCGACGACTGGCCAGAGGCCAACTTGCCCTGCCACGGTATGGCTGAGTGAGACTCGACCTCGCAGCCCAGATTTGGGCCGACGAGGTCGAGCCTCGCTCGGCCATGGCTGGGCGACCTCGCTGGGCTAGGGCAAGAGTCGATCTCGCCGTCGTCGGGCGAGGCATCGACGGCGAGGTCAAGCCCCACCACGGCCGAGCGAGGCTCGACCTCGCCCGCCCATATTTGGGCTTGCAAGGTCGAGCCTCGCTCAGCTGTGGCGGTGCTCGACCGCGTCGTTGCTGCCTTGCCTGAAGACGACGAGGTCGACCCCCGTCGTGGCCAGTCGTCGGATTATGGCAACCAGTTGGAGGGGAGGTGGGGTGGGGTGGGGTGAAAAAGGGGGAAAGGGGAAAAAAAGAAAAAAAGAAAAAAAGAAAAAGAAAAAAGACATAAAAGGTCATAAAAATTTCAAAAAAATAAAATAAAATATTGGGTTGCTGATTGTCGATGTCCACGTCAGTGCCAGCTGGCCAAAATTCGTCGAATGGACTGAAACGACACAATTGCAAAAAGTGCAGGACTGAATCGGCAAAAAAAAAGGTTTAGGACTGAATTGACACAATTCCAATATAATTAAAACTTTTTTTGGTAATTTTCCCTTGACGAGAAAAGGAAAAAAGTCCATTTATAAGTAAATAGTTGGGCCCTTTCAAGTGTCGCCCTCGGCCGCCTTACGTGTCAGTGAGGACACTCGAGCGTTGACTAAACTTCTAAATATTGTGTTTAAAAAAAAAACAGAAATCAAGTGTCCGACGCACCAGACACGCGGTCAACGCGTGTCGGCACGTGTCGGACGCGTGTCGGCACGTGTCGGATGCGTGTCGGTGTCTGACACGTGTCGGACACCGACACCCTCACCCACGAGGGGTGTCGGTGCAACCAAGTTTACAAGTAAATAGTCCAATTGTAGAATACCACCATCTTGCTCGAGACAATTTCTTGCGCTTGAAAAAGTTCCCGAGATTGACTTCCCATGGAAGAAGGTTTCATACTGCAACAAACCCTACTGATTACAAGACCATCATTTTAAAATGTCCTGTTTCCAAAAAATAAAAGTAAAAAAAAGGAGTGCTTAAATTTTGGGGCCGCCACAATTCCACGCGATCGATCACTTTTGCTAGGTGCTCCCCACGACCTCGACCGCATGATCCTTTGTCTCAGACTCGTGATCAAACGTGATCAATCTTGAAGAGTGATGGTTAGAAAAAAAAAAAAAAGGAGGTTAAAAGTAAGTATGTCAAGCGGGGGTAATTTGCTAACTGCTTGAACTCGATTCGAATCCGAAATCGCACGGGAATCAAATCGCTCGGTCAAAATCACACTCCGATTTGATATAGCTCGATTATCAGAAGTGCGGGACTATCTTGAAACCGTATTTTCAAAGATAAATGCAAACACTAAGGTATTGAGACCATGGATTTACTATTTCAATTCCTCGATGCAAGGAGAACATGGGGAAATATAAATGCGATCTCTAAGCCTCACATTGGGGAAAAGATCTGGGGCTTGGGTGTGGGTGTGGGTGTGGGTGTGGGCGTTAAGAGTCCCCGACCGTTTACGCTGTTCAGCAATTCAATCAACAGAGAATGACCTGTTTCCAGGAGTGTGGTTGACGCTTTGCCGCAACTTCCAGATCCCAATTTTTGTCGGCATCTCTTCGTTATGCATTTGGTTTTCCTATGGACCGACAGCTTTAAGTCCGTTTTCTTAATTTTTAGGAGCTTTCAATGGCGACGAACCTTCTTTTGTCTTTTTCCTTTACAGGGAAACTCCTGGTCCAATTCAGACAAGGAGGCCCAGCTTGAATGAGACGATGCTTCACCTCGGGGTCCTTTGCCTTTTTCCTCGGCCGACGCCCACAGGGAAGTAAAACACTAAGCTTTGGCTTCACATAATAAATACGCGATCGGGTATCGCCCCCTCCATTGCACACAAAGATCCATCTCCTTAGCTGCTCGGCAAATAAGGCAAAGGTGATAAGGACTGGAGAACGACTAATCAAAGCACCTACTTGGGGGAATCGCGACCCATGCCGGCATATCACAGATGATTGATTTTCGCATCATAAAATGGAAGGCCTAGTGATTTGCTGCTATCTTTTCAAGCAATAAGGTCCAGGGAGTGGAAAGAAAACCACGGAATTTAGACAGGTACCTGTCGAGGTACCGAGTAAAAATGAGACGACTGGCAGATGCAACTCACTGCTAATGGGCCACTTTAATATTGTGGGTAGTCACTATCTCAGTTTATATGTCAAATCCAATGTGGGATAAACCTTTGGCTTTGCCCTTAAGAATTTTTAGGAGGAAACAGAGAAGGAAAGGGTAAAAAGCTTAGGTTGCCTTTACCGATACTCTGAAGGCGCATGAAATTCGATCATCTGCATCCCTCTTCCAGCTACTGCTATTTGGTACTGGTTCCTGCAACGGGATTAGGAAAAAAAAGCAGCTTTAGAAACTGCCAGAAGAGAATTTTTGTGCTGCTCAGTTTTACTTTCACTTTTTTCACACTAACTACGATTATAGCATAGAGGGAATATGCATCGCTAACCGGCTGAAGGATCTTGCATCCAGCGCTTCTGGCTCTGGCACACTAATGATAAAATGAGCAAGCTCCGTGAGTGTACTGTGTTCCTTGAGAATCCAGCACCTGACACGCTGATCAAGACCCGTAGAGAAAACCCAATCGCCGTCTGTCCACACGCCTTGATAACAACAACTACAGTTAGAACTTGCAGATGACAAAAGAATTCAAGAGGTGTTGCATGTTTCATCTAAAAAGTTAGAACTTGCAGAAAACTCAACCAGCAACTGTCTAAAAGAGGAAAAGATGTAGAAATGGGTAGCATCCCTAATTGTATAATTTGGAGTTGGAACATGTGCAAACAAAATTGAAGACATAGTGATAGGGAAAAAGCAAATATTGTTAAAGATGTGCAAAAATATGTAGTTTGGAGGAAACATTATTCTCGAGGAAAAATTGACAAATCACGATGATTGACTTCAGAAAGTTCGGAGCGAAGGGATGTAAAGGTCTGAAGAAGACATAATTGCAGTAGACATGCAACTTTGACAAAGATAGAATCAAGAACCTACATATCTCCCACTTGATTTACATGCTCAATCTAAAGAGAAGGCAATTAACTTAAATCTCATATAAAGAAATAACGAAAAAGAGATGTAACCTCTACCTTTTACAGCAGAGCTGTGCGCAGAACCAATTTTCTCTTGAGAAATGAATTCGATTGTCCACTTGCATTTCAGGTTCCGCTCATCATGAGGAAATTCCTCCAAGAGTACAGAATTTCTGATATCTGAACTTGGAACATCTAAATCTTGGACTGGAGACTGTATCAACACCACAAATTTAAGAATATGAAGTGCTTGATCATCACCACCGCTGACTAATTGGTACAGAAAACGACTATTGGAACTTTGGCCAAGCTTCGTTTCACAAACATGGAGACAATTCACGCCAGATTGGTGAACACCCTTAAGAACACGAATAGGATTTACTTCAATAATCTCAAATGAAGAATTAGCCGCAGTGCTATCTAACTCTGGGGACACATCCAGCATAGAAGATGGAGACCCACAGGCAACATCGCCAGTCAACTTCCCATTTAGTTCCTTTACAGTTTTCACAGTAACAGGATCGTTGATTGGCTGTTCCTTACTAGCAATTCTGCTTAGCGACCTCCACCATCTTCCACCCTGGCTTCCTCTCCCAGTCCGTGGCCGTTTCTGACAATCCATGAGCTTTTCTAGATGGATATTGGACAACCGCCTCATAAAAGCTTCGACACTTTGAGTCAGATCCCAAAAGGCAATACTCCCATCAGTGGCTCCACTAACCACAACATATACATTCCCAATCGGCACCTTTTCTGGAATTCAAAATAAAAGATCAAATTAACAACCCTTGGCAGGAATATATGAAAACAAGCATGAATAAGTCGAAACCTGACTAAACATGACTTCTCTAAAGATCATAGATTTAGGAGACAATAGCATTCTGAGTCGAGATATTGTGGACATCAGCCGCCTAAGCTGTGCAAAGTATGATTGGTTTCTATTAACATTTGACATATCATGTATAAATCGCACATCTGATATGACAGCACCGTGAACATAGGCTAAACTATGATTTCAGGTAAATAGCAACCATCTGATAGTTGACGTCTTGGAATAATGACATGCTGCAACGATAGAACTGGTGATGACAGAGGAACCATCAGAGCAACATCAAACCTGCAATAGGATGGAGAATGAATGACTATATCCGAGTAAGAGGAAAAGAGGAAGCGTAGATAAGGAACCATTCTTATATGCTCCTAGCAATTACCACAGACGGTAGGGCAAGACGAGGGCTCGTACTGCAAGTGTAGCATCTGAACAAGCAACGACAATAAAACAGACAGTTAACCTGAAACAAAGACAAAAAGGAAGATAAGACAAAATGCATCAGAATTTGAGAAAGTTACAAAACAAAACAGATATGAATATGCTCACCTAGAACCAGAATGTCTAACGAGAAAAGCAGTCACAGCTAGATATCTCCAGTCATCATCATTTTTATCACCTGCAGATCCTTTTGACAGCAGAGCCTCACTATCAGGCAGAAGTGGTTTAGATCTTACATTGGTGTCTCTGATACCAATTGGCTTTTCAATGCTCCCTGGTTTTTTGGAGGGCACTGAATACTTAACTGGCATGTCTGTAGAAAGCCATTGGAATGAAAATGTAGAGGACCCAGCTGATGAAGGCAATGAGCCATTTTTGGCTTCCTGTAATCGTAAATCAGTAACACCACCTTCTATCGCATCTGGTTTTCTTCTTCTCAGCAGCCAAGAAGTAAGAACACGCTTTGCGCCAACAGAAATAAGCAAAGATGGATTATGTTCATCATCCATGAGAATTCCCTTGAGATCCTTCGGAAGGTTCTCTACATCCACCAGATCAGACACGTTAGTATCTGATGAGGTTGTATGGATATTCGAAACACAACATATTGATCTGACAGCAGATCCTCCAACATGCTCTCCAAGTAATTTGGATGAAGACCAATTGTCAGTGCACTGAGTATACCTGAATCAGGCACAATTAAGTTACCAAAGTATGTGAGTTGGGTATTCTTTAGTTTGCATTTCTAATTGTCATGAGAAGAGACGGAGGAAACCAAACTTTTAAAAGAACAAGTATTAAATCTGCATGATCCCTTGGAATAGATGGTCGGATGTTAGGCAGATCACCATAAGACTATGATTTGTCATTGCATATTCATCAATAAGTTCAACAAAATTATGCGACTCCATAAAATTTGGCAGGTGGACGACGAGATTTCCTTCATTGTGTTTACTAATCATCAATTTTTAATTCCACAGTATCAAAAACGAAATCCAGAGTTATGAAGGATAAAAACTGAGATGCGAGAATCAAAATGTAGATTCCAAGATTAATTAAACAAAATTTCTTACTGAGGATGTCTAAATTGGCATCAAGATTCTGGTAGAAACCGACAAAAATAATTTTTTTTTAAAAAAAGGGGATAGGAACAAATTGAGAAAGAACCAACAGATAAAAGGAAAAGGGGCACTAGGTCCAACTGAGCATCGCATAGCCAAACTAGGTTCTAAAGATAGCATGTGTTATGGCAGGGGAACTAGAAGGAGACATCATAAGGGAGGAATTTGCAACACGAGAGACTCTAGGAAGCTGATTTTGGTTTGGTGATTCTGACAAAAGCCAGCTTATTGTAATGCACATTTATCCAGGGATCCACTGCACTGCATCTGCCACAGTTACATCAATTGTGGCTATTACCAGCTATGTTCAAGCGGAAGCAAATAACCTTTATCTTAAAATTTCAAGAAGCTGTCTGAGTGTTAACAAAAGTAGAATAATAGAATTACGTCAATCCAAATTGTATAAGAGTCATTACAATACCAAGTCAGCCTCACTGTCCCGTCCTCACAACCAGTTACAATCCAACTAGGTTGTTTATTATTTCTGGGCTGGAAATCTCCAGTAACAAAGCATAAAGAATGCACCTCCCTTCCATGGAACTGCAAACGTAGATTTTGAGGGAGTATCTTGTCCTTTGAGTCCATTATCCAGTGTCTGTGGATGTAAATAATGTCATCCTGGAATGGACAAGTTAGAATGAAAACTATATTTGAAAGTAGAAGCCATATGTTATTTTCACAAAATAATCTTGACCAGAAAAACAAGCATATACAAAAGAGAGCCTGTTTTTAGAGGGAAAACTGCGTCAATGCATGGTGGAAGCATCTAACTACTAAAGACAAATCTTACAGCGGACAGTGGCCAAGATGTAAAAATAAAAATAAAAAAGATAGGAGAAGACATTAAAAAGATGTGAACAGAGACTAAAAAATAAAATCATGAGCCCTTGCATCTTAAAGAAACTTGATACAACACAGAGAATAAAGGCATAAGATGGTTCAATTCTACAAAGATCCGTTGCATGGGAAAAGGGTGAGGATATTATGAACTTGAATGATCAATCCATGGGCCAAAATTTCCATCCTTTGGAAAGGCTTTCTCCTATGACTCGATTAAAGTGAAGTCCTCAGAAGTTTGTTATGGTGAATTATGTCATACTGAGGAGAGAAGACCCCAATTATGAGGTGAGATGCACTTCAAGTCGCACTTGTTCAGTAGCTAGAAACAACCAACTAGTGGTGAAAGTGTCTTAGACAATCAAATAAAGCGAGGTCAGATTTTTCCACAGATAAATTTCGACAACCAAAATAAACGATGCCAAATAATTCTAGGAACAGATTTCCAACGCAATTCACTATTTCTATCTCCAATGTGATCTCATTTTAATACGATAACATAAACAAACCTTGACATAGGCAAAGCAGTTCTTCATCTCTGGTACATCACCCAGATAACAAGAATGTGGACGCCGCCAACCACCGCATGAAACTTGCACGACCTGTTCCAATGGCACTGTAAGAAATTAAAACAAATGTTTACCCATGACATGAACAAGAGAAAAAAAGTAAAGTAACAAATAAAAATGATACAAATATAACGAGAAAAAAGCAAGAGAACCTTAGCGTCAGTTACTAAGTTCCATATTACAAAATCGGTGGATGCAAAACCAGATGCATAACTGCCACTTGTTCGGTCATTGGCAGATTCAGTTTCAGTGGAAACAGATTCAATCATGCTTAATTCTTTCACCTGCTTCATCCCTACAAAATTCAAAGATTGCAGACCTTTGTCATATTCCATATAGCATATGCATCCATCAGCTCCGGTCTGAAACCACAAAGAGTGTGTGTCATTCAATGTAACCATGACCCGGCAGACACCATTTCCATGGAATTACGTCAAGATACATTTGCCTCAAGAGATGTGGATATTGAAGGTCTTACAGAACGGAATTCAATGTGATTGAAGCTCATGTGAGCCACTGAAACGCTGGAAACTGCTGAGATGCCATGAGCTCCTTTAAAATGGTTTACTGGAGATATTTTTGCGGCTGACGTGGCAAAGGTATTTAATAGCAGGTCCTTTAATAAAGGGAACAGTACCAGATTACCCCGTAGATCCCCACAGATCAGCAGCTGCAACATCAAGCGAGATGATCATGTCCATTTGGACTCTGCATAATACAGACTAGTTGATAATAAGGTTGGTTTTCCTAAAAGAAGTGTCTAACCAAATATGTGGTGTAGAAATTACTCATTTTGAAAGATTGATAAGATGAAGACTGCTAGCTATAATGGAAGGAAGTTGATTTTCTTTTATCATGACAGCTACCATCCATGGCCAAGATTGGTGACGGTAGATCATCATGCACTTGCTACAAAAGGATTTTTCTTACTAATGACTGTTGAAATGGGCATGTCATTCGATGACTGGAATAAAAGCTAAAATTTTCTGAAAAGTGTAAAAAGTCATGGTTCCATGATATCTTAAATGTTAGCCTCAAGATGTGGTCAGTGGACAGCAGATAATGTTAGTTATAACAAACAAAATAACACCATTTTCAAGAACTTAGCATTTGTATAATATAACGAAGCTTTCTTCTACGTTTCTTTTATAAGTTTTTTTACAGATGATAATGTCAAGCCATTTGAGCATGATAATAATGATCACAAGCATATACCTCGTTCTCAGATGCCACATCCAAGCACATGATTCGAGATCCCAAATCTGATTTGAACTCAGCAATCAGGGAAATTTGTGGACTGTTTTCTGGATAAAGAGAACTAGATTGTGAAACCTCGAACAATCTCCAAAGTTTCATGGCTCCTCTAGGGTCAGCAGTGAAAATGAACCTAGACATTATGGATGTTAGAAATTCCAACCCAAAAGCTTAATCTATTAGGTGAAGGAAGACCACATGAATATAAAGAGTATACAAGGCCCATTCACAAGCGGTGTGGGACAACAACAACAACTTCAACAGCCCCTCTCACGTGCAAGCCGGATTACGAGCGGCACGTGAAAATTGATCAATGGGGAGTGGGCCTACATACGCTGAAAAGAATAACACTGGCTCTGATACCATGTTAGAAAGCCCAATTCAAAAACTTAAGCTATTGGTGGAGGGAGACAATATGAATATAAAGAGCATGCAAGACCTATTCACAAGAGATGTGGGACAACAACAACAACTAAGAACCTATAAAAAATCAAGCACCATAAGTATAAGGAACGAACAAATAGCAGAGGCTAGCTTTTCAGAGACTAGAGCTCTCTTGTGTACGTCAGTAGATAATAGTTTCGGAAACTTGACTTTGAGCTTTTACTAATTTTACAACAATAGTTCTCCTACACGAAGCATCTATTTTTGTTCCAACACCCCAAAACAACCAGCCTAACAGGTTTTTGATGAAAGCATTTCTTTCCTAAACAACCAACGTGTACTTCTTGTGTTACCAGGCCTGCCCCTTTCTCCTTGTTCAACCCCTACAACTAAACTCATGTTTTCCTCCACAATGTAGGCCAAAAGGAACTAAATCAATGAATGAATACTAATTTATGCGGAGGTTTCACCATCTTTTGGTCATTCCTTTGAAAATTTAATTATTAGCGGTTGATCGACATGTTCCAATGTTCAAGAAGAGAGTTACCTATGTCCCAGTGACTTGTACCAATGGATTCCTAAGAGATGTCGATTCATTTCAGCTGCCCAGGAGAAGTTGACGCTCACTTTAGGAGAATCAGAATTCTTTACAACTCTGACAACTGTTGTCCATCCTTTGCCATCTCCGACAGCAACCCAATCATCAGCATCATTCCAAGGAGCATATGGATTTGAGGGCAACAGTTCCATACAAATAATTGGCACATCATTACTTACTCGAACAAGTTCAGTCCACCTTAGATCACCATCATTGCACAATTTGGCATGATAGAGATATCCGTGATTAGTTGCAATATACAACGCATCTTCACATGAGAAGCTCAAGCATCGGACGTACTCACTTTTGCTGCAACAAGTCAGAAGAAATTTCGTTAAAGTATCACACATCGCTTGTCTACGGCACTTATATCATCTTTCTTTTATGTGATCTCTCTCCACCTAATAAGTTAAGCTTTTACATTAGACTTATTGACATGTTACTAGATGTTTTTTTGGCATCAGATCTCATGTGAGGCTCCGTATTCATCATTTCCAAGTACGTTCACTGTCTGGTTTGAATGAGAAAAAGGAGTTAAAGTATCCCACATTGTTTGTCTATCGAGTTAATATGCTCTTCATATACATATGGTCTCCCTCCACTTAATAGCTTGAGCTTCTATGTTAGACTCTCTTACAAGACCAATAAAGGTGTCCGAAATGAGAGTATGATAAAAATAAAGCGCCAAATATAGACAGGAATAGAAATATGAACTTCGTAAAAGCATTTCAAACACAGAAAAATGTCCATGTAAAATTTTCACTCAGACTTCAGTTATGACTCATTTAGCCTGCTCATCAAACACAGAAAAACGTCCAATCTTCATTCAGACTTCAGTTATTTAGCATGCTCATCTATCTAACGAAGCAATGGCATAACAACAGATTCACTATAAACCCTAGGAGAATGATCTTCAATCATGTCATTTGTTGACAGTCGGCCAGCTAAAGCAAATTCTTCTTCCTCCCCAGATTTTCTTGAAGAAATGCATGAAGCTTTTATTTTTTAATTTTGGAAGAATGCATAAAGTATACAAGCCATCATAATTGTACGTCCCAATTGTAATCAAACACCAACAATGTGATTTAATAACAATATATTTCATCTATTCCTATCAAGATTGTCCAAAATTGTCCACTACAACGGAAATTTGATTTTCCAAATCTAAAGTAAGCTTAATATTACCTGTCCATGTGTCCGCTATGACTTGATGAATTCGGAAGATGTGCAGTAAGTAGCTCAGTTCCGTCTCTTAAGTCTTGTATGTTGGACTGTTTTGCAGAAGCCTCAGCTAAAGAAGCATCCACTTTATGCACTTTAATTGCAGAGTCAAAACCACCAGTGACGAGGAGTGAAGACCTTGGATCATAGAGACACCGCCATATACCCCTCCCACTGAAACATAATAGTGGCATGCCAATACAACACATCATTACATAGATACAAATGATACTCATTGATGGTCATAGACCGGAATAAATACTTCTACCAAAAAAGAAAGACTAAAAATAAATAATTCACAGGATACAGACAATTGGTATTTGTTTTTTCAACGTATAAATAAATCCTAGAGGCATCATAAAAAAAAAAAAAAAGACAACAACAAATCCTAGATGGGTTGAGAATTTAGATTTTCTTTATTCCAGCTTTGTAGCATTCTCCTTCGCAAGCAAGGCGCCAATGATGTACAAGTGTGATCTTATCTATAACTGAAAAGGGGTAAGCTCCATCATCACATGTCATGTGTTCGCAACAATGACACTGAAAAAGGGGGGGAAAAAGAACTACTGTACTTACATGTGCTCCCGGATGACGTCATGTTGTCGTCCATCCAGTCCCCACACGCGACATGAGCAATCCTCGCCAGCAGTAACAATCAACTAAGTAAAATCACAAGAAACAGAAGTTAGTCATAGCATCAAAAAGACGGCCATAAGAATAGGGAGGACTTGATTCCAAGTTGCTGAACAGAACCTCTTAATACGATGGTCATAACATCAAGTCAGCAAATATAAACCAAAATACATTAATGTTTTTGGTGGTGACATTTGAACTAATCTATAGCAAATACCAAATCTCTAGAACCAACTGCTTGATCTGTGATCTTACAATGCAGTTCAAATTGTGCCTTTATTTAGAATTCAATGCAACTTCAAGGCTTTTTTTCCCAAGAACCAGCTTGACGACTAATGTATTTAGGAAAGAAAGACACCTTCCAACATGCTAGTGAAAAGAAATACAATGTGAGAGACAACTTCTGACACTAGAAAATTGCAATAGCTGTTTAGTTTACATTATTGCCAAAGATCAAACCTTTAAATCCCACATCTCCAATAATAAATGTCAATTTCATGAAAACACAAAAGAGCCTTCCATTTGCATTTGACGAATCCAAAATGGCTTCATGTTGCACCAACTTGCATGTACACCATTGCAGCAACTAAAAGTCCAAAGCAACTTCTTTTTAGCTCTCGTCAAAGTGGAATGCCACAAGCGAATAACAACAGGAACATCAATGTCACTCAACTCAAAGAACACTTATACACAGCTTAAAATGGGTAATTGCAATTCTAGAAATATCTCTGTTCCATAGCCTTCTCAGCAGTCTTATATCTCTCTGTTAACGAACCTTACATTATCAGATATACAACAATCCCAAACTCGAGCACTGTGGCCGAAAAGCAATCCAATCTCTGCTGCATCTTTAGTATGTAGCGACTTGCAATGAACTTCCCAAATACGTGCACTGTATGCATAAGAAAACTGAATCAGCAATTTTTCCATCATCAAAGCAATTTTGAGAAATTACACTGAAGCTGCAGGATTAAAAAATCGACCTACGATCATCAGATACAGAGACCAGTTTGGAGCCGTCAGAGGACCATGCAATTCGAAATATTGAACCTTCATGCCCAACAAGTCTACAGATGTGAAAAGCTTCATAGGGAAGACATTCATGGAGAAGACTGTTGCAAGCACATGAGTTTATGAGGCCTTCTCCTGTGAGCTCAATTGAAGATGGAGCATCATGATGGGGAACCACTTTCCAGATCAAAATCTGTACAATTCATCCAGGCAATTTGCTTAAGTTTCAACCAGAAGCAAAAGGATGGAAGATAATAGCTAGTAAAACTTTCGGACTCGGACTTTTACAAAAATTTCAGGTACGAGATAATTCGACAAAGTCAGGTCCTAATTTAAATAACTCAAAGGAACAAACCAAAGAATGATTGTTAAAATAAGAAAAAGAAATTCATGGACAAGAAAAAGATTCACCTCTTGCAACAACTAATGGAGGAAAAATGATGCAGCAAATTCGAGTTTCACAATAAATCTCAAATGTTCAAGGGGGCAAAGTGATCACATGTTCACCAAAAAGAAGTAAAATAGGAATGCAAGCAATACATATTCACAAAGGATCAAATGATTGCCACCTCATTGTAAATCGTTCCAGATGCAACTTGGAGATCTTCAACATTGTCACCCCACAACCGCATGGAGTACAGAAGGCATCTCTCTACATTAATAACCAACTAAAGGTTAAACTTGAGGAAACACTCAAATCTTTTTCCTTTTTATTTTGATTTCTGTTTTTGTGGGGAATTGGGACAAGAGGAAGGGGCTTGCGAATTAAATACCTACAAAAAATAAAAATGTGCACAGAGTAGTCACTGTACCAACTCCGTGCAGTTGAAATGCACGAGGGAACTGCAATACCCTCATATTACTACAACACGATCTGAAGAATAGAAAAGAACAATAAGTCGATGACTAACCAGGGGAAGAAACTGCAAGAATCAAGCTACATGTATCGACATCCCACAGGTGTATGGAGTTGTCACTGCATCCTATAGCGACAGTAAGACACCTCTTCAGCTCATTCGAAGAAGTTCCATTGTCCTACTAACCAAATTCACGACTCAATCACACCATCATAAGAAACAAAAGAACAATCATAGTTCGGACAACAGCATTTGCCGAACCAAGAAGATGGCCGAAACCTCACCTTCAAGAAGCAGACATCCATAACCCAGTGGCTCAACCTCGGCACCGCAGAAATCAACTCCAAATCCGCCGATAACACAGTTTCACTCTCCTCGCGAGCTTCCCTTCCTACTCGCACGGACAAGAGAAACAGCTTCACCCTCCTCTCTCCATACACGGCCACAGTGTAATCAAGCACGGAAGACGACGATCCTCCGGGGAAACCGACAGAGCCAAGGACGACTCCGTGCACGCGTATCCCCCGGAAAACGCAGAACGTCCGCAGCGTCGCCCCGGATTCCAGGTCGAACAGCGACATCTGCGAGCCGGAACCTGCGAACAGAAAACGAAAGAGCGCGTCGGGCTCGTGATTTCGAGTCCCGGGAGCAGTAGGAAGCTAAAGTCAAAGAGATGATTCGGGAAGAGAGAGAGAGAGTACCGGCGAGGAGAAGAGGGAGAGAAGAGAGGCGAGAGAGGGAGGGAGGGAGGTGGAGGAAGCAGAGAGCGGAGATTTCTCCGAGGTACTGTCCGCACTGAATCCGCCATTCCCGCCGTCGCTGCTGCTCTACGGGGTCCTCCGCCATTGACTGCTTGTGTGCGCTTCGGAAGGTTCATGAGAGGTTTTTGCTGTGACAAAAATAATAATGAAAATTAATAAAAAAAAATAAAAAAAGGAAAAATGCGGTGAGCGTGGATCGAACACGCGACCTTCAGATCTTCAGTCTGACGCTCTCCCAACTGAGCTATCCCCGCAATTGCATCAGGTTGTCGCTTAAAATAATATATATCTAAAATATTTTAATACCGATGATACCAAACAAAAGAGAGTTCCAATGGAATGGAAGTTGCCGTTTCAGTTCTTCCTCTTCCCCCTTTTCCGGACACTTCTTTCTCCCTCCCTCCCTCCCTCTCTCGTTTCTGCACAGGTGGTGGGCAAGATGATCTCCTTCAAGGACGAGTTCACATTCGGTTCGTTCCCCCATCTCTCTCTCTCTCGCGCGCGCTCTTTGTCGAATGATTTTACGCACATCGTCGCGTGTTTGATTGAAATGCTTGAAAACAATCCATCGTTCTCTGACAGAGGAAAGATTGGACGAGTCGCGCGACATCATCGCCAAATACCCCAATCGCGTCCCCGTGAGTCCCTTCATCGCTTCGTCGAAATTCCTTTCCTTTTCCTCTCTTTTCTTTTCGGGACGTTTCTCTGGTTCATCGCGGAATTGGTCCGACGCTGGTGATTTTGGGATGCGGGTGTGGTTTTGTGCTTGGTGTTTCCTCAACGATTGTAGCATTTGTTATGTCGATACAAGGCGTTCTTCTTTGTTTTCCGCTTATGATGTTCCTTCTTGTTTCTTGAGCGGAGTTGTTTGCTTGACGCGATTGGACGATTTCTGCAGGTAATCATGGAAAGATATTCAAGATCGAAACTTCCTGATATGGAGAAAAGGAAGTAAGTCAAAAGATCAGTTTTTCTTGCACGAGCAAAATGTATGACCATGTTCTGGACTGAATGCATTCAAACTTTGCATAAGCATCTCTCAGCTCCATCGCATCCCAACTGTTAATTGTAATTCTTACGCTCTGCGGTTCTTTCTCGCTATGGCTAGCGCGAAACATTCTTAGTTCTTCCTGTATGCAATGCGGGTTTTCGCTACGGTGAGTCGTGGCATAGATGGGTAGTTGTCTTAAATGACATATGGTTTTGGCCACTGTCTTGAGTGTCTCGCGTATGTATTATCGCTTGCTGCGTTTTTTGAGAGATGGTAGCTGATGTTGGAACAGTCATGTCCTTTAAAGCTTCTTATCGACCCGGTGATGAGCGAAATCGATTAACGAATATTGTTGTGATGGTTGTTGGTGTGTTTTGATGGAACGGAATGGGGAATACTGGGAATATGTTTTCCCCGCATTACTCCTACCAGTACTCTTGAGCACAACAATGAGAACAGAGATCAAAACTAATGCAGCTATGTCTGTTAACCACGGCGATTCATCTCGTGTTTTGTTTTCACAGATTTTTGGTTCCTCGAGACATGTCTGTCGGACAGTTCATCCACATCTTGAGCAGCAGGCTTCATGTAGCTCCCGGAAAAGCTATATTCGTCTTTGTAAACAACATGCTGCCGCAGACAGGTAAATTTGCCTTTTTCCGACCTTTTAACTGTATGAATGAGATGCGGGGAAAGGCTTTGTATTTATCGCCAGCTTCTTTTGATTGTTTGCTGCAGCCAGTTTGATGGGCTCTGTATATGAATCGTTCAAGGAGGAGGACGGGTTTCTTTACATGTGTTACAGTAGTGAGAAAACCTTTGGCTCGCAAATTATGTAGATTTGTGGATAATGGTCTCTTGGAAACTTTCTATTTGGAATCATACATGCGTCAATTCAATCAAACTACATTGTAAACACCACATTGTACATCGCGGGATATTCAATGTCTATTCGGTGTAATTTCCAGCTTCGCTACCGTGACCGTGAGGCTTTTGTTTCTCAGAAATATATGTTACAGGGGAGTTCTCTTAATCATCAGATTATGTTTTGTCCAAGAAACACTGGAGAAAAATCACTGCATCACATGATTTTCGATTTTTCGGATGGCAAAACTTAAATTCGAGATGTTTCCTAACATTGGGCCAATGCCCTTTACAATCAATCTGAAGGCCACAACCACCACCACGGTAGTAACCTAAGCAAAGCTCGACAGAATTCGCTACTTACGTCATCTCGACTTGGGAGTTGGATCTCGTATGATTTTGAATATCCGGGTCAAAATCAATATGAACTGCGAAGTGTTGTGTGTGATCGAGCTGGCCTAGGCTCGATCATTGACAATAAAATCAGCAGCAAGTTGAAGCTAGTACTCGGGATTGAGATAGAGCCAGAGCTCTTGATGTACGAAAATTTGCAATTTGCGGCACCTCCGCCAAGTAACCGGCTTAATTGCTCATGGAGAACAACGGCAACAAAAATGCAGGCCATACCAAACGATCACATATAGCCGCGCTCATGAATGCTATAGTTATGCTTAGCAAGTTATAGCCGACTAGGAACTTACATTGCCATGTATTACTTTAGTTTGGCAAGAAACAAACCGATCTTTGGGCAAAAATTAAGCGGATGCTGAAGGGAAAATATTGTCAAATCAGTTAAACAAGAATCCCGCATAATTCTGTATTTCAACCAAAACCGGAGATGTCTCTGTAGTTTGTCAACACCACCCAAATCAACAGCGATTAAAGAAGCTGCTTGTGAAGGGCACGAAGTATCTGGACAAAAGCTTATAACAACAGAGGACCATTGCACCGGAAACAAAAAGTTAACCAAACTACAATCATCGAACCTAGTGCTGTAATTCTCATCTGGAAAATTACCTTAATAACCTTTGTGTATATCCATACTTTGCTGGGGTCCAGGCAAACCATGTGCATCAAAAATGGCCGACTATCGAGCATCACGCCTTCAGCCATCAGCCTTGATGCAAAAAGGGATAGCTCGTTGAGCACCTAAACTAACTGTCCTGGCCAACTGAACATAAATGGTGCTTACAAACACGATGAGCTCAGAGGAGTAGACATTCTCATGTGTTTTGAGCTCAGCCATAAAACTCTGGAAACCCCAAAGAGCTTCATAGTCAAAACTTCTACAGCAGAACCACTTGAGTGTTTCTAAGAGAAGAGCTTCTGACCGCCGCCGCTCTTCCAAACCCCACGCACAGGCAATGCACCATTAGGCTCTCCACTGCCTTTTGATCTGTTATCTACTGGATCAGGATCGGAGTTGGAATTCTTCAGGTCTAGTATTGCAGCCTTCGAGTCCCCCCCCAAACGAACTCTGTGAAATTTTGATGTTTTCTTCCGCTGTTTACTCCCTCCACCTCCACCTCCACCTCCACCTCCACCTCCATCCCCAAAATTGTTACTAGTTCCACCACCACCAGCAGATGCCTCTAATTTTGTTTTACTACTAGAACTCAGTGATAATTGCTGCTCGCCATCAGTCACTACCTTTGATTTCCCATCGACAGATCGGTATCCATCCTTTGATAAAACCTCCACCTCTTCTTCTGACGGCTTGTACTTTGACTGCATCTCCTGAACGCTGCCTGTAATGCTATCAGCCAACTTATTTTTCCTGTTGCCAAAAACAGCACCAGCAGACTTACCCTTACCTTTCCTATTACCATCACCGTTACTTAAGAAGATGTCCCGACTCCAAACACTTTCTCCAACACCACTCTTTCGCATTCTAGCATTATGCATATCAATAAGCTCTCTTTGTTTCTCAGTATCGGGGCATAGTCTAGCCAAATCAAGAATCAAATGTGACAATCCAAAATTCTGCACATAATCAAGGTATGTTTCTGTGTCAATTGAACCCTGACGATAGTGAGCAGAAATCTCTTTGAAAACAGTGAATTTCTCTTGGTCATCATCTACAGCAGCTCGTATCTTTTCTACCAGCGATTTGTTTGCAGCATGGACATCTTCCACCTTTGGCAAAACTTGACTCGTGGGAGTCATTTTGCGCACATGGCTAGCAGAGACCGGTGGAAATTCAGATGGAGACGGCTCCATGGGTGCCCTCTCAACAAGATTAGGCGCTGATGAAGAGTGCGTCATCTTATTAGTGCTACTGCTTTCTGTGTGCTTGGAAGATCCAGCTGACAAAGCTGCGTGAGCTGTAGCAGCCCGACTCTGACTCTTAGCCAAACTAGCATAACTTGATGAAGTAGGTCCATGACTCGTACTTGGGGTCGCCGTGGCGGCAGCCTTTGCTGTATGCACAGATGAAGAAATTGATGGGAATGATGGACGAGTTGCACCCGGCCAAGCCTGAGCTGAACTTCTAACATTCTTGCGTCGAAGACGAGCAGCCATTGTGCTATTTGACAGACCTTCAGAGTCCCGTATGTTTGCTTGTTGATTGGAGCTTACAGCCATGGGGAGAGGAGGAAAGGCAGTTTCTTGTAGAGGTCCGCTCCGAGATTTTTGCCCCAAAGCTTCAAGATATCTTGAAGAAGGTTCAGAATCAGTTGTGTTTAAGGACTCAAACGGCTGAACTATTTGATCTATATCGTCCAAGTCTACAGGATCAGTTATTCTATGTGCATTGGTTGATAAGGATGGATCAGGCCGAGGGCGATCAACGTTTGCAGTCTCTAGACTGGCTTGAATGGCTATTGAAATCTGCTCTTCAGCAAAATCGCGATGAAATGTCCTACCCCTTCCACGGCGACGATCTTGTTCGTTACCCCGACGGTATCGAAAGCTGGTGGGTATCTAATAGTGGAATAACAACATTTGACCAAAGCATCAAGAAAGGGAAGAAAGCAAAAGATATACAACACAGAGTCAACATTCCAATAAGCATACTCAAATAACTAGTGATTGTCAGGAGGTCACTAACTGAAAAACGCTAGGATGCACAACCATTAATTTATCCTTCCCTCAGAATTACTCAAAATGATAGACAGTATGTACCTGAAGTGCAGCATTCCGCTTAGAACGAGACATCCGCCCACCATGTTCCAAGGTATTATGCCGCTGAAATAATCAGATAAACATGACATTAAAGGGACTGCAAATGCCACTGCATATCTACTAAACAGATGATGGCTAACCAAAGAACAAACAATTGCAATTTTTTTTCCTAATCCAACAAATGTCCAATTCAGACTATTTCATGAGCCATGATCACAGACCTTCATTTCTCCTTCAGATTGAAAGACAATAAACTTTTTGGCAAGGCAAGCCTCATCCTCACACAGGAAGTGCTCTTGACGGAAGTGAATCTGTGAGAAACAAGTTTTGATGATACATAAATGTAAAAGATGTTCTTTGGCCAAAAAGAAAGTAAGAAATGCATAAAGTAACATATATGAACACTGATATCTTACTTCTAGATCGTCATAGTCCTTAAAGTATTCATATTGTCCTGGGTGCTGCCTGCATAATCAGATAATCAGTTGTAGAGATGAGCATTCCCGAAGATTCTGAATTTCAAGTAGTACCGTAAGTCCTAGTAATACTGTAAAATTTACCTTTGGCAAATAAAGCATGTATAGTGTTCTGTTGACATATGAGTGTACAGTTCATTATCCCCATAAAAAGGTGTTCCGCAGAACTCACACATAGGATGCCCTGCGAAGCCGCCTCTTTCACTCTCACTTCCATCCACGTCAGAATCTCCTGTGCTTATGTGCTGATTCAACTGTGAGCGAGTATATAATTTCTGCTCACAAATGAATACCTGCATCACCAAGAAACAAAGAAACATCAAGCAGAAACAAAGCCAAGGAGGCAAGCCACATGGTAAGAATTCCATCTAAAATATATTTGTATTTTATTAGATTCCACACTCCCCACCTTCCGCCCTTCCAAGCACAGGCTGCACATGAGTACTTTATGCTGATGAAACAAATGACCCTTCAACTGTTCAATATTCCTAAACCTCCCCCGACGTTTAGAGGCATCATTGGTTTTCTCCTCTGATTTGTCACAAATGCTACATGAAAGCTTGCACATTGCCTTCACCATCCTATAATGGTCAACGTCATCAAAAATTGCCTGGGTATCTTCATGGAACCAATATGACCCAACACGACCTTCTTTAGGTTCAGAAGGCAGCACTGAAAAATCGTTGATCATCCTTGTATAATCTCCTAATGCCTGAAAAAGCAGCAGCATAAGGACTATTCAAAGCAGAGTAATCACTGCTAGAACAGAATACAAAGAAAATCAAATCAACTAACAAAAATCTGAACCAGGAAATGGATATAACCGCTAAGGCAAAATGAAATAGTGATATCGTAAGTTTAGAGAATTCTATATAGCAAGTTGTAACAACAAGAATCAAATCATAAATCAAAGAACTCTTCATACAACATCACATCGATTTGCAAAAATCAGCAAATCTTATGGGAATATTGCAATTGATCTAACGAATCACATAAGATTGTAATACAGACTATCAATACACAGATAATATTTCAGCATATTAATTTGGATCTCACACCAAAAAAATCAGCATCCACCTTCAACAAAAGTCCGCAACTACGTGAATTAAAAAGTACCTCATAGTCCTTGAGCATATATCTACATGTTTAGCTAAAGTTAAACTTGATTGTGAGTAATAACCATCCAGCTTTTAATCCCTCTACTACACTAATAAGAACACCATAGCCAATGAAGTTTCTTAACCAATTACAGAGAGAATTTCAACCCTGCAGAATTCAAACCTTTAGAGGAATGCAGATGACACGAACACGCATAGTTGATTTAAAAAAAAAAAAACGCTTTGTCCGTATGTCCAATTCAAAGTAAGCCTAATTGCACAACTAAACTAAGCTCAGGGCCTAAGCAAGGCGAAAGTATATCATGAGACTTTAAACCGTGTCAACAAGATCACAAGCCGATTAATTTCGACTAAAGTCATGGATCGCGAACTTATCACATAACCCATGGTGCATTATCTTTGATCTGAGTGGTACTAGCGCGATGAATTACAATCTCGCTCCAAGCAAGGATGACACTGGCTCGTGCATAGAAATCGTACAAACACAAATTATCAGCAAACGCATCCCCCCAAGAAATTAAAACCCAAGACCACCACGAAAATCCGATTCGTCACTTCGATCCACAAACCGAGATCGTGTCATTCTTCGAGGCCTCCTAACCTTGGTGACGAAGACAACGTCGTTGTCGGTCTTGCAGATGCAGCACCGCCGATCGTCGCAGATGAAGCGGAGTCGAGCGACGCAGGTGGAGCAGACCTCGCGGTGGCCGCAGGCGCCGTAGGCCACCCACTCCAACGTCTCGGCGCACACGGCACAGGAATCGTCCATCCTCTCGGCGGAACGGGCGAGCGGAAGGGAGGAGGTGGGGGAAGGGCGGTGCCTAGGGTTTTCAGAGAGTTGAATCTAAACGTAGAATCGCGCAGAGACGAAGATGAGATGAGATGAGCAGAGAATTGGATGATGAAGCTTTTCTGGCAGGATTGAACCTCAAAGTTTCGATCTTTTATACGAACACGGATTGGTGATGAGAAGTAGGAGAAGCGAAACGTTTCCTTCTGTTTTGGAAGTAGCAATAATTTGATTTTGATTTTTCGATCTTAGAATTTCGTATTTTCTTTCTATTTTCTTTTTTTTTTCTTTGGGCCCAAAGAGAAGCTTCCTTTTTCTCTTGTTATTTTGTTGTTTTAAAAGAAAAAAAAAATTGACCAAAAAAAATTCTTTTTTGTTGTTGTTGTTTTAAATAAATTTGGGTCCCACTCTTGCAGATCACGGTACGAAGAAGAAATGGCTGACCGCCCTTTTAAGGTTGGGCCGACGAAAAACTTTAGTGGAAAAAAATTTCCATGGAAAATAAGAAGGGCAATTTCAGTAGTATGGTCATAGAAATTGAGAGTTAAAATCATGGCAAGCAGAGCGCGCGTGACAACACCTCAGGAGCAAAAATTTTGATCCAGAAGCCCTTGTGAAAGCACAAATTAATTTGGTAACGTAACTTCTGCAGCAGAAATCCATTTAATTAAGCAATTTGATTTTTTTTTTTCACTTTTGGTGCATTTTTTTTGTTTCAAAAATAATTTTGGAGCCGTTGAAAAAGTAAAAAAGAATTTATTTCTCCAAAATTTAAAAAAAAAATCAACTTTTGCTCCGAAGTATGAATAGAAAAATCAATTTCTGACCATAAATTAATTTATTTTTCTTCTTGTCTCGTGAATTTTCAAACCCTATAGTTATTCTCGTGGTTTTCTTTAATCGATAGTCGAATTAGTAATCATAGATAGTTGATAAATTTTTCCTTGAACGTCCGTGAGTTTCCATCTTTTTCTTAAATCACTCGTCCGAATCTCAGCCAGACCGTTGAGTACTTTATGTACCGAACCATAGTACACCCATGAACAAGGACATCGAACTTTAAGCTAAAGGCCAAAGTTGCGTCCGATGATGTTTCTCTTGCAAGGCAAGAATCAAAGAATGTAGTGAATTGATACAGATGGAAACGGCAAAGAATTTGGATAGAGTCAGGCCGTTCTTCTTCCCTTTTCCTTTGCCCCTAATCAATTCCCAAAGCGGTACAATTCCAGAATGAAGCAAGCTGCAGAGGCCAAGACAGTGAAGCAAACTGCATCTTGAAAACGAAGAAAAAGCAAAAGCTGTCGTTATAAATAATTTCCGTTGAATTACCTCCAAATCTGCGGTTCGATCCATACTCCGGATCGAGTCGAACATCTCCGACTCTGAAAATGACATCTTCCGAGATATACAGAGAAGCCGACTCCGGTACGTCGCCTCAAATATAACCCCATATAGTTCATGTGTTGCGTGAGTTTCTGTCTTATTTTGTGGTGAATCTGTGTAAATAGAATTTTTCAATTGCTACGTGAATAGCTTGGGAGTCTAGGATATAATCTGCGCTCGGGGCTTGAAGTTATTATTAGAACTAGTCGATTGATTGGTTTCTTTTGGTTTGGAGATTAGAGATGTTGCACCGGCGCATTATCTGCTCCACATCAAGTACTTCTCTTTGTTCGCCAAGAACAAAATTGGAGAAGTGTGAATCGAGCGAGTTTGAAGCAGGAGGGTATAAATGGTTCGTTTCTCTTCTCTCTAGCTCCACCTCACACTCTCACATGGTGTTAAAACAACTACATACAGCGGTTCGGCATAACCGGTCAAATTAATTTTCGACATGCGCCAAATTTAGGTTTTTCTTCCGGAAGTGGTTTATGTAAGATTTGATGGGACCACTTGCCAACTGCTCTAAAAGCTTAAGCTTTTAGAAGAAGGCGTGGCGTGGTTTAATATTTATATATTCCAAGGTTTAATATTTATATATTCCAACATTTTCCCTCATGCTTAGTCTGGTCTTTTGCCTAGTACTAAGCGTGGACAAATTCATTGGGGAGGCAAATAGAGGCCTAGAAAGATTTGAACTCAGGACCTCCTGCTCTGATACCATGTAAGATTTGATGGGACCACTTGCCAACTGCTCTAAAAGCTTAAGCTTTTAGAAGAAGGCGTGGCGTGGTTTAATATTTATATATTCCAAGGTTTAATATTTATATATTCCAACATTTTCCCTCACGCTTAGTCTGGTCTTTTGCCTAGTACTAAGCGTGGACAAATTCATTGGGGAGGCAAATAGAGGCCTAGAAAGATTTGAACTCAGGACCTCCTGCTCTGATACCATGTAAGATTTGATGGGATCACTTGCCAACTGCTCTAAAAGCTTAAGCTTTTAGAAGAAGGCGTGGCGTGGTTTAATATTTATATATTCCAAGGTTTAATATTTATATATTCCAACATTCCCCCTCACGCTTAGTCTGGTCTTTTGCCTAGTACTAAGCGTCGACAAATTCATTGGGGAGGCAAATAGAGGCATAGAAAGATTTGAACTCAGGACCTCCTGCTTTGATACCATGTAAGATTTGATGGGACCACTTGCCAACTGCTCTAAAAGCTTAAGCTTTTAGAAGAAGGCGTGGCGTGGTTTAATATTTATATATTCCAACAGTTTAAATACTATACAGACATTAAATTTCTATGACTGCTAAAGATCTGATGTTGATTCAGCAATCAGAAGCTGTATAGCACTTCTTGATTCTGCAGGAAACTGATCCTCTATCCCGATGGAGACAAGAGCCGAAACGGAGAAGACCACATCTCCGTATATCTGGCAGTTTCCAGGGCGAATCCTTTCCAACTTGGCGGGGCGATTCACGTGGCCGCCAGGTTCTCTTTGTATGATCAACTCTGCGATAGATATCTAACTGAACAAGGTAAAAGGCACAGTAATGACAGCAAAAAGCAATTTATTGTCACCTTCTGAACACTAGGGTTGAATTGCTGAATCTTCGCTTATGAATTGAAAGGGAAGTCGCAAGGTTGCACTTGTCAAAAGCTGAATGTGGAGTCCCGAGATTCATACCGCTTAAGATTTTCGCTGACCCATCAAACGGGTATCTTGTGGATGACGCCTGCGTCTTCGGTGTGGAGGTTTTCGTCATTAAGAGTTCGGGAGTTGGCGAATGTTTGATGCTCAAGGAGAGAGCATCGCACACTCATCGATGGAAGATATCGAGGCTCCCAAGCTTGGGGGATGAATTTCTGCTCTCTGATGTGTTCACTGTTAGAGACCATGAATGGTAGCTCCTATTTACAAACTTTCTTTGACTGATAAACTTATGGATAAACTTCTGTTTTTGTCGATTTATTCCACTTCCCAATCTTTTCGCAGGGTGGTGTGGCTATTCCCGAGGGGTGATTTGGACGACGGGGGCCAAAACCTTTCGGTGTTTCTCTACTGAGTTGATGCGGACGAATTCGGGTCTGTTTGGCAGTGTTTCCGTTTCTCTGTTTCTGTTCCCGGGAACAGTAAAGAACAGAAACATGTTTGGTAAAGCAAATAATTATGATTCTGATTCTGTGTCACTTTTCAGAACAAAAAAAAGTTGATTTTTGTGCTCCGGAACACTTTTGCATATCACTGTTTTCCACGATATACTTCTATGAATTTTTCCTCGATACTTTCAGTTCTTGTTGAAACATGATTTATAATTATAATTATAATTATTTTTATTTTTATTTTTATTTTTAAAATTAATTTAAAATAACAAAAAATCATAAAAATTGCAAAATCAACTTTGAAAGCCTTGGCTGAGCCTTAGGAACCAATTTTGAATTAAAATTAGTTTTTATTTTTTTTAAAATTTTTAAAATTATTTAATTATAAAATACCCATTTTTTTTTAAAAAAATATCATTCGTGGTCAAAAAAATACACAAATATAGTTTATATTTTTATTTCAATTTCCTCTTCAAGATGGTATTTTTAAATCTAAAAAAGATTAACTTTATTTTTCGCAATTTTTTTTTTCGTTTCTTTTTCTTAATCACTATTTGATTTAATTATTTTCTCTTTTCTTTATCATCAAATATAATTATTTAATTATTTAATTTAAATGCAAATTGAGAACAAAATTTTATGCAGTTACCAAACGCGTTTCTGGAACAAAAATTTTAGTAGTTACCAAACGGGTTCAGATTCTCAAAAATCATCCGGGAACAGAAACACTGAGAAACAGAAACACGGGAACGGAAACAAAGAAACATGAACATTGCCAAACAGAGCCTTGGCTTCTGGTCAGAAAATGAACACGAGATTCGTCACTCGGTTGAAAGGCCAAAACAACGTTGTACACCATCAGCCGAAAGGCAAGTTTAACTTCAAGGCCATTGTACCCAAACAGAAAGTGCATAGTAATTCCGATTTCGATCACGCGATGAGCTTCTTTTTCACCACAGTACATCGCTAAATAAATTGCACATGTTAATAAGGAATAGATTCGATTTTGTTCATGTAGACCAAATCGTTAGAAACCGCTGATATCTCTCATGTTTCCTGACTGTAATTTTCTGCTCTCTTGTTTTGTCATTGCTACATTGCAGCTTTGACTACGAATTAGATCGCATATGACTTATAAAAGTTATCTGGGTAACGTGTGGTTTCGTTCAAACTTGAACAAGTCTTTAAATTACTTCATCTGAACTCTGAGACGTAAAATTCCCTGATATGAAGGGAAGAAAAATATTTTCTCTCAACTTGGGAGTGACAGTGGGAAGGAAGACTCTATATCGGTTGGCTATCATTGGATAGGCAGGTATAGTAGCCTCATGCGCCTAGGGCGAGTCATCGGAGCTTCAACTTCTGCGTCGTCGACCTGTGCTTCGCATAGTATCTTGAATCGACTTGTCGACGGTGTACCCCTGATTCTGTTCTTGGTAACGAGTGTCTCCAAGACATTGATTAACTCTGACTAATAAAGAAGTTCTTTCATTTCCTATGCAGTGATTATGCGCAACGCGAGATAGGCGGTGGTTTGGTAATAAGTTAAAAAAAATAATGCTCGGATGGATAACTAGTGTCCAAAGGGCAATGGTTTCTCATTAAGAAAAAGCAAATGTACAAACCATGACGACTTCTCAAGCTCATGGTGCAAAAAACTATAAGCCAAAAAGCAACAGAATTTAAGAAACGAAATATTGAAACAGGGAAATGACCGTCGAAGCTGACCATGGTAGTAGATTCGCCTTTAGTTTTTCTAAATCGGGAGACAATATTTTGGCCGTAAAGATATCTCAAGTATTAATATTTGCGTACGACAATTCACTTTGGTGGTAATATATTTTTTTTTTTGGAATCACTTAAGACGCCAAATCAGAGAAAAAACGATCATTTTCGTACTCACGATGAGAAATTCCGATGACCTCACCGGAATCAACACTTAAATAATTATTTTTTTAATTGACACTTAAGTGATCCAAAAAATGATCACTTTTGTGTCAAATCAAAGGAAAAAAAGATCACTTTAGTGGCAATGATGAGAAATTCCGACGGCTTTATCAGAATTTACACTTAAATAATCATTTTTTAATTGACATTTAAGGGATAAAAAAAATATTGACACTAAAGTGAGCGATATAAATAAATATTGGCACTTGAGGTATCCTTTTGCCCAATATTTTGATTCTTAGACATGAACCAGTCAATTGGTTTCTCTCTTTTGTTTGTTGGGATTGATTTTAAGCAAGCAGGAATAACTATGGAGTACACATATGTCTTCCTTGCATGTGTTACAAGATAGAGTCCTCTCTGTTTTTGTAGAAAGATATGGACATGTTTGAATCGAGTTCGAATCTGGAGGCCATCAATGCTCTCTCTCTCTCTCTCTCTCTCTCTCTCTCTCTCTCTCTCTCTCTCTCTCTCTCTCTCTCTCTCTCTCTCTCTCTCTCTCTCTCTCTCTGCGTGTGTGATTTATGTGATTGAATTCTGTGATTATCCATTGCTACTTAAAGTTGTCTGATTGTTGCGGGAGATTGATTCTCTATCCCAATGGAGACGAGAGCAGAAATGGAGAAGGGCTGATATTATTAATCGTGCTAATCTTAGTATGGAAGTTATGCATGAATGTAATGCTAATAACTTCCCTCTAGACCTAGCTGCTTTCAAAGCTCTATATATATGTAGCAATTTCCAGGATCAGTCCTTTGAAGGTTGGCTCGGATGTGAGTACAATCATTAGGTTCTTGTGTTTGATCAAATTCGTGACATATACTTGGTAAAACAAGGTAACCATTTCCGTGTATTAATTTCAAGGAACATGCTAAATGGAACTTCGGTTGTAACTTTATGAAAAATTTACACATTTTAGGGGAGCACCACAAGGTTCCGTGCCATGAGGTCCAAATGGGGTGTTCCAAGATTTGTGGAAGGATCATGCTAAATATATAGTCCATGGTTCACCCAGTTTGTCGTCCCCTACTCCTTAGAGTATCGTGGAGGACCAATCCTCGACCCAACTCGGCACGAGATCCACGGTTTTTTTTTCGTACTTTGTTATGTTTTTTAATTAATTATGTTTACGACATTTATTTTAATTAAAAGATATTCATAAGATTAATGACATATCTAAATTAAAAGAACGTGAATAACAATCCATGAGTTAAAAAAATTCAGCAAATCAAATTTATAATGATAGATAATAATCCTCAACTGCAATTATATGCACTGATCATGTCGTCCTCCTACATGGCTCCTTTTCCGCAATTATATGCACTAATGATGTCTCCGTCGTTTAATGGGTCTAGCATTGTACCGACGAGGATGAGGACCCGAATAAGTAGGTTGTATAAATGACGAAGACATATATTGTAATGGTGATGTATCATCATAGTGAGAAAATATGCCACGCCCAGATTGCACATATCCTACTGTAGGAGGGCCTGGATATAAAGGAGAGAAATCGAATCTATATGTAGTAAGTGAACTAGCTGGAGTCTGCAACTGTGGATGTTCAGGATATGAAAAAGCGGATCCCCCGTGAAATGGGCCAGCAAACTGGGTGAACTGTTCATCGAAATATGTCGGGCCAAACCCTGAAGTGAAATCCAGAGCGAAATTTGGAGCTTCCGCGGCATTCAGACTGTCGTGGGAGCGGAGCTCTCGTGCCCACTTAGGCCGGGGGTGGCCCACACTCCTGTGACATTCAGACTGCCACAGGCGGGGCTCCATGCGCTCGTGCGGTGGTCTGACTGCCGCAGGAGGCAGTCAAATCACCGCGTAGGTCTCACATCTGTAAATGCATTTTTATATCTATTTTGATAAATATTTTTTTGTATTAAATTGAAAAAAATTCCTGTTTTTTCTCTTATTATTTTGTTGTCTTAAATTTCACCAAATAAAAAAAAGGTCCCAAGTCTCGCAGATCACGGTATGAAGAAAAAAGGGTTGACTGCTCTTTTAAGGTTGGACCGACCAAAAACTTTAGTGGAAGAAAGTTTCCATGGAAAATAAAGCACGACAATTTCAAAGTACGGTCATCGAAATTGAGAGTAAAAATCATGACAAGCAGCGCACATGACAAAACTTCTAAAGTAAAGTTTTTATTTCAAAAGTGCTATTGAAGCATAAATTTATTTGGTAATGCAATTTCTGAAATAGAAATCCGTTTAGTTATGTAATTTCATGTTTCTATTTGTCACGCCCCGACTCTCTCGAGCCTGCGACATCCCTAGTCAAATCGTCACGTGGTCATAGAGAAAGCGTCCCAGGCACACTATCGACCCATTACTTAATTATATTTGCGGAAACGTTTTAACTCCCTAATAACAAAATCAACATGAAATAGAGAAGTAGGAAACCATAACAATCATTCACAAAAGACAATTACAAACATTAATCATAAGCAGATGAGTCTTAACCCTACTGAGCTACTAGCATATGTACACAATCCCATACTTCGGGGCGGCTCACTAAGACCTCAAAAAGTTACTCGGTCGAATAAGGTTAATTTCTCATCTACTTCAAAAGATTACTCTCATAGCCAAGCCTTGGCATCCACGGGGCTTCATCACTTAGCACCTGAAAATGTTATATCACGACGGGGTGAGAATAAATCTCAGTGAATCAAGCCTAAGCTTGGTTAGGGCACTGATTCGCCTAGAACAACCTAATTGCAAAGATCACAACACCATATGCCTACATATAACAACCAAGTACAGCCATGATATAATAATCATCCACATACATACTTATCAGCCTTCAGCCACACATAATGCAATGCTTGACTCGACTCAGCAGTCATATCAGTCAATCACTCAAACAAAACATCGCATCCACAAGTATGCACAGGAAACCACACAAGCCCATTTATTAACGACGAACAACGCCCTTGGTGTAAATTGATGAAAAGATCCATGCGATTGGTGTGATTGACTCTCTCAATTAGTACAATATTGTACTCATTTGGACGAACCAGGCTACGCTCCTTTTCTCTCTCTGCAGCGGCTACTACAAGCGGTGTATCTAGTGCACCCGCTGCATGGCACGACGAGTAGGCATTCCTATATTGAGCTCGGTTATTCACAAGCTACGACCGGCATCCAACAATCCTTTCCACACTAGCTGGCATGGGCAAGGATTGTCGTGCTTTTGGCAAGTCGTGTGGTACGCACTTGTCATGAAAACTCATCATCGTTCCCTCATATGACCATACAGAACACCTAGCAATCAATTAGTTTTATTCTCTTTGATTTAGGTCGGATGCTCACATAAACGTGCTCAAAAACTCCACCCACGGCCATTTTCATGCTAAATATGTTTTTTGATTCTGCACTCGGTCATATGCTATACAGACTACCCAATAGTCACCACAATCACATGCAGAGCGATTAACCATCAAATAGCGATCAACCAGCCAATGGACATTCAATCACTCAATCAGCCATTCCACGAGATGACCGACCCAATAAAGGCCATCAAATCAATTACAAACAATCAAGTTCCATTAGGCCACATAAAAACTCAATTTCGTGCAATGTTCCTTTATTAGTTAATTCGATTTAAAAATCGTCGATCGCTCGCTCGTCTCTGTTGACGCCTGATTTTTGATCATTTATTATTGTGATTTTTATTCTTTAAAATTAATTAAAAAAAATAAATAAAAAAAATCATAAAATTTGAGGTCACAGAAATACTTAAAAATAGTCGTTGTTTTTATTTTAATTCCATTTTCATTTTGACATCATAAAAGAGAAAACTCAAGTTCAATTTCATATGTTCGATAATACATGAAGTTGAATATGACAAAAAAATATATAATTTAAATATTTTGATTTATAATTTATAATTTGAGATCTTGACATTCAATATGATGCCTCTATATTTCAATTTGGCCTAGTGGTTCATGAAATTCCCATTTTGATATCATGAGGCTAACGACAGGAAATCCTTTCGTTTTAATCCCTAGGATGCCAATTTCAAAATTATAGTCTTCTTGGCACCCAATGATGGAATGGTTTCGATCTAAGGGACGGCACGAGATAAATAAAAGAGACAGTGGAAGGAGCCGGGTAGGAAAGCAAGAAGGAAACAATAAAATACGGTAAAGAGGGAGAAATGGAGTATCTCCCTTTCGGTGGAGGCAGATCCAGCGGGGGGGTTTGAGAAAAATAAATAAAAAAATTGAAAGGGAGTAGAGGAGGACAGGAACAGGCATTCCATCGTGGGATAAAAGGAGAGGAAGACGCCTATCTTTAAGAGGAAGAGGGGGAGGAATCTGTGGAAAAGGGTTCCACGAGGAACCAAGCAATAAAAAAAAAGGAATAAAAATAAGAGAGGGTGGCGAAATACTAGCGGTCCTTTGGCGAAGAATTAAAAGATCATCATTGTTGACACAACAAGAGTGAGACGTGGACCATGGCCGATGAAAAAACACATCTCGTCACCCTCCGTCGTCCAGCTCGTTGGTCGCCCATCACTACGTCTCGACGTCGTCGCGCCCTTACTGTTGATCGCCATCCGAACCCGGTGTCAACGTTCGTTGTTACTGAGCTCTGATGGTGATGTTGGTGGCTATCTCCCGCTGAATCGGCGAATGACGATGATGATTAGAAATCAGCAGTCTTTCCCATCGAACTAGAGATGACGATGCCTCCTTCGACGGGTTCAATCACTGAAGCTATGCTCCTCTCTTATTCTTTATGATTCCCACTTTGGTCTGATTATATACACTGACTTCTTTTCTTTTTCTTAGTGGCCAGGGAAAGTAAAGGGCTCCATTGTGGAATTCCTTTCGAAGTAAAGCAGATGTTCTGTGGCGATAGGAATTCTTGCATACCGACCTACGGGGATACTGTCTCGAATAATCTGGATCAACAATAAAGCAGATATTTGATTGCATGAACTATCGTTGCCAGCCTCCATGAACCCCGTGTCTGTCATGAATGAGTAAGCCGACACGAAGCAAAACTAAGTCTTGCTAGGCCGAAGGTAAGTCCTCTCGATCACTGTGAATGCTGTTCGTATACTTTGATGGCCTAGTTAATGCTGAATACATGAATTTGGGGAACGTCGCCGAAATATGCATCTGTATAGGTCTGTTTAGGAGCTCCGCGCTTGGTATGGCCTAGGTGATTTAGTTTGCTTAAAAAAAAAAGTGAAACTGGGGAAAGGTTTTGGTCACAGTGAGGTTTACATTTTACTCACCGAGAAAATCAAGGAGAAGAGCCCATGGAGAGGGTGATCATGGAATAAAAAATTGTAAAAAAGAAGAACAAGAGAAAATAAAAAAAAGCTACGGAAGAACGGGACGTCGGATTGGTTCTGATGGTCACAAGTAGGGGTGAGCAACCGGACCGGGTTGACCCGGAACCCGGACCGACCCACCCGAAAAACAGGGTCGGGAATCGGTTCCAGCTCAAACCGGTCCGGGTACCGGTTCCAATTTTTGGGAACCGGTTTAAACCGGTCCGGGTACCGGTTCTAAGTAAATACCCACCCGGACCGGTTTTAGAACCGGTTTTGTTACTTACTATATATAAAAAAAAACCCTAGCTAGCTACTCCCTTTGCTCACGCCTCAGTGCCTCTGCCTCACGGCGTCCTCTCCAGCGTTGATACTGCTCCAGTCCCACTCCAGATTCCTGCTCCAGATTCCTGCTCCAGACCTTGCTCAATCGTCTTCAAGAGTACGCATTCGCTTCTTCTTCTTCTTCTTCTTTTCGCCTTTCGTTCCCTCCTCTCCTTTCGTCCTGCACTATCTTCGCGCCGATGCGTTGATCCTCTCGGCGGCGCCTTCTGCAGCCGTTTCGTGTTGATTGATCGCTTCGGTCGTGTGAAACGCTCTGTAATTGCTGAGACTCCTCTTCTGGCATTCGGAAATCTGAGGTTTCCATCGATTGGGTTGACGATTGGAGTACAGAGCGCGAGTTTAGCAAAATCGGTGGAGATGCATGTACGGTGTTCTGCGTTATCAGATAATGCCGTTTAGACTTGAGCGCGCCTCCCCTGCGACGTACGATGAGGTCGCTGTTGAACGTCGATGCATTGTGCACGGATGGCTATGGTCCACGAAATGAGTGTTTGTTGAGACAGGAGTGTTTTGGTAGATTCCTGGACAGTCAAAACTGCTGAGCATATTTGCCGTCTGATGAACCTATAATCTAGTCAATCGGTTCGTTATCCTGATTTCGTCCTCTCTTGGGTTTTCAGTGTTTTTTGGTTTCCATTTCTGTGTTTTCTGGAGTTACTTGTGAATGACTAGCTGCTTTCTCCATACGATTGTCAGTTTCTTTTTTGTTTTGTTTCTTTGCACTTATGATGATTGTTAAGTATTTTGGGACAATGATTCAGTGTCAACATTAAGTTCCATATGATGATTCTACTTCTGATGAAAGATAAGTTATGACTCTCGTGAGGTGTATGTATTCTTAATGGTCTGCTCATTTTGGTTTCTTGAATCAAAGAAAAAACAGGACATTCTTTTTCTTTACTTTTTGAAAGAATTGATTTGAGTACGTGGATATTACATTCTCTGACCTTGTGCCTTTTTATGGTGTTCTCTAGGTACCTCTTGGTTGTGTGACTCCTTTTGCCTTAGTAAATGAATCGGCAAGGTATTCATCTATTCTTGGTTAATTAATATCTTGACAATCAAATTTCTATGCCTGCCCTTTTCATCGAACTTTGGGGCTGGCGAAACAATTTTTGGAATGCAAATTTTTCTGCATATTTTTCAAATCTATTAAATGAATAGCATTCATTTGGAAAATTGTGGAAGGGCATCTTTTCAGATGTGTTCTCAATAACCTAGGCCTGATTAAAAGCTGTAGCACTAAAACCGATCGTCCATTCCCCCTTCTCAAAGCAATCGCCAACTAAGAGTTTCCTCTAGGCTCTAGCATGATTCTTCTGTTGATGTTCGAACATAATTTTTCTGTTCAACATTTGAATCTGCAGTTGAAACTGGTATATGATTTTTCTGTTCAGCATTGACTGGTTTTGGTATTATGTTGGAGCTTCAATGAGATTTCTGTTTCACTCTGTGATGGGAATTTTCCCTGCTTAATTGTTTTTGATACTAAATACTGGCGAAGTATATGAATATTAGTCAGTAGTTAGTAGGTGGTCATAAAAAGGAAATTGGGGTTTCATTAGTGTCTCTCTGCTCATAATTAGAGCAACTCTTTAGCTATGTTATTGAGTGAGGATGTAGCCTCTTAGAACTTTCTTTCTCCCTCTCTCTTGAAGATCCTGTGATATTCACATGATATCGGAGCCACCAAGAGAGAGGGACCTGAGCCCAAAAGACCCCTAAAGTCCAAAAACCCTGACATTATCTTTATTCTATCTGCCAGTTTTTAAAAAGAAACCTCATCTCTACCATCATCTTTTCCACCTTCTATTCTGAAATGGAGATCACCACCATTTGTTTATCCAAGTCCTTTGTTTTTGTCCACCCTTTTTCATCCTTGAGAGCAGCCACAAGGCCCACAACTGGTGGTCATTAAGAGCAGCATCATCTTCTTCAGCTTGTAGCAGTCTGATAACTGCTCCGTTGTCTCTGAGAGCAACACTCTCTTGTGAGCTGCTGATCTCTCTGTGATCATCTAGCGGAGTTGTCATCGTCCACTGTGGCCTTGTCAGTCTTGTTGCCAACCTCCTTGTGAATGACTAGCTGCTTTCTCCATACGATTGTCAGTTTCTTTTTTGTTTTCGATAGGACTTAACATTATTATATAATTTGTTTTCAGATGGACCAAGACAATGACATATCAATGGAAATGCGTGGACATAGTGAAATGATGGAATTGCCATTCCATGGAGTTGAAGTGGAATCAACTGTGAGTGCGACAAACAAGGCGGCGATGCCTAGCCCTCGTCCTCCTCTTAGCAAAAAGCGAGCTAATCAGTCAAAAATGTGGGAACACTTCTCGAGAATCATAGATGATGAGACAAAAAAAACAATCCAGGTAAAGTGCATTCATTGTGGGGCTATGTATGAGTATAATGTTAATCATGGAACATCTACTATGCAAAAGCACTTAAACAAGTGCAAAAAGTATCCTCATGCAGATAAGAAGCAATCGATTTTTGCACCACGTAGCAAAGATGTAGTTGGCGAGGTAGGGGAAAATACTGGTGGTGGTGGTAATGTCTTAACGACATGGAAGTTTGACCAAGAACGTTCTCGGCACATGCTTGCTCGGATGATCATTATTGATGAACAACCTTTTTCCATGGTTGAGCGTGTTGGTTTTTGTGATTATGTTACTGAAATACAACCTCTCTTCCAGCATGTGTCACGATTTACGATTGCTAGAGATTGTATGAAGTTGTATTTGAGTGAAAGAACTTGTTTGAAGACTTACTTTGGCAAACTTCATTCTAGGATTGCACTCACGACTGATATGTGGAGTTCCATTCAAAACATGAACTATTTATGTCTCACTGCGCATTTTATTGATGAAAAGTGGAAGTTGCATAAAAGAATCATTAATTTTGTGGTGATGCATAGTCATAAGGGTAGGGAGGTTGGGAAGATGGTGGAGAAATGCATTTATGAGTGGGGAATAGAAAGAAAGGTGTCCACAGTAACCGTGGATAATGCTAGTTCCAATGATGTGGCTGTTGGTTATTTGAAGGAAAAATTCTCAAAAGAAAAGTTTTTGATCTTGAATGGTGATTATTTGCATATGAGGTGCACTGCTCATATAGTAAACTTGATTGTAAAAGATGGATTGAAAGAGGTGCATAATTCTATTGCACGTATTCGTAACATAGTTAGGCATGTAAGGAGTTCTCCCATGAGAGCAAAGACATTTCAATCTTGTATTGAGGCTGAAAGGATCACATACAAGGGTTCGGTTTGTCTTGATGTTGCCACTAGATGGAACTCTACTTATCTAATGTTGGACACTGCCATAAAGTTTAGAAAAGCTTTTAAAAGAATGGAAGAAGAAGATTTATCTTTCTTAAGGGATATTGACAATGATGCTCCTCAAGATGAAGATTGGGAAAATGCTATCATTCTTTCTCAATTTTTGAAACAATTTTATGCTTCCACCAAACGGATGTCGGGGAGTTCATATGTTACTTCAAATGAGTATTTTGAGGAGATAGCTTTTTTGTTTAAGTATTTGAATGATGCAGCAAATGCTTTGGACCCTAAGCTTAAAGTTATGGGAGCAAAAATGAAAGAGAAGTTCGACAAGTATTATGGGAGCTTGGATAAAGTGAATATGATGGTGTTGATCGCGGTTGCATTGGATCCTACAAAAAAGTTGCATTATGTGAAGTTCATTTATGGACAAATGTATGATGATGAAACAAAAATTGATGCGATGCATGATAAGGTCAAGCTTGCCTTAGAGAGTTTGTTTGTATTCTATGAGCAATCCTTTGTTGGTTCTTCTAGTAAACGAAAATTTGGTAGTTCGGGTGTGAGTTGTAGTAGTAGCGGTTCCAATAGTGGTGAAGGTGACAACGAAGCTAACAGCGGCCATGACATCCAAGCTTGGCGAAAAATGTTTCTTCACGTGAAGAAAAATGCATTCGATGTCAAAAAATCTGAGCTTGATCGGTATCTTGAAGCTGAGAGTGAAGAAGTCCTTAATCTTGATATTTTGATGTGGTGGAAGAGTAGCGGGTCAAAGTACAAAATCTTATCATTGATGGCTCGTGATGTTTTGTCTATTCCCGTGACTACTGTTGCTTCTGAGTCGACTTTTAGCACATCAGGCCGTGTGCTTGACAACTTTCGAAGTTCTTTGACTCCTAAAGTGGTGGAAGGTCTGATTTGCACTCAAGATTGGTTGAGAGCCATTCGCATGCCAGTTGATGTTGAAGAGTGCATCGAGAATGCGGAAAAGTTTGAGTCGGGTAAGTGGTGTATATATATATATTTTCATGTAATTCATTTGCATATCTATCTATTGAATGAATGTTTTCTAATCTCTTTTTTTGTTTTTAGATATGGATTGTCTTACGGAAGACATTATCATTGGTAAATAGATTTCATTTTGTGGAAACTACAATTTTGTGGTAAGTAAATAGACTTCATCGATCGTCACTTTTGCATTTGTCTCTAGAGCATGGTTTATTTTTTATTTTTCTTTATGTATGAATTTCAGGTATTTGTGAGATTTCATACCAAGCTCGCGATGTCGCTCTTGGAGGAGTTCTGTTCAGTGGACTCGTTCTTCGGGATTTTTGCTGTTTGAAGACATTATAGTGATCTGAAGGCACTTCGCATGTTATGTTCATATGTTGTTTGATCTTTGATTCTGTTGAAGAAACTGTGAGATTGCAGATTTCTTCACGTTCGATGTCTTTCTCCCTCTAGAGAAGCTACATTCTGTCGTTCTCAGTTTTTGGATCTTTTGTGTTTCTTTATTGTATTAGTGGATGTGCAACCTTTATGGCAGACAGGTTATCTTCCAACAAGTTAACCAGTCCATCAAGATGCTACATATTTCTCATATAAGTCAGGAAAAATTAGGCTGAAAGAGATGCTTATCAGAGCAGTATGATTTCAATTTTTGTGTGCTTCACTCTTTATTGTATTAGTGCTGGTACGCAATTGTAGTTGTGAAATTTCTCATTTGGTTGGTGCAAATTTTGTCGGATTCTGTCATTTTGTTCACTGTAATTTTTATTGCTCCTTTTATGGAAAGGTAAACAGGGTAAACAGGGTGAACCCGAAAATCGGACCGAAAAATAGGGTCGGTTCCAAAACAGGTTCCAAGACAAACAGGGTAGGGTATCGGTTCCAAAAAGTGGGAACCGGTTATAACAGGGTCGGGTACAGGGTCCAGGTCTAGAACCGGCCCACCCGGCCCATGCTCACCCCTAGTCACAAGTGGACTAGTCTTCCAATGGGCCACATTTGAAACGTTCATCTTGGGCCAGTGAAGGCTAGAGTAAAACGAAAGTTGCGTCTAGTCTTTTGCCGGTTTGGGTCTTTTTCTTTTTTTTATTCGCAGTAGTTCGTGAGGAACTCAACCGATGGAAGTTTGATCCCAGGTAGATCGGGTCGGGTCCAGTAACCGGTCCGATTCCTTAAAAATAAATATTTTCAAAAAATTAGAAAAACAAGAAGTTTTAAAAATAAAAAATTACAAAAAAAAAAATTCCTAAAAATTCTAGAAAATTCCCAAGGTTGAAAATAAAAAAAAAGAAAAAACAATTGACTTGTTGTCATTTTTGGGATTTTCTCCCATTTAATCCAAAATGGCGATTTCACCCCTCAAAGGGTAAATCATCTTTGATATTTCGATGAATTGTGGAAATTGCTTAGAATTTGGCGATGGGCCAGATAGGTGGCTAAACCTTATGTTTAAGATTTCCACATTTCATTCCCACTTTTAGAAAATGACGATTTTACCATTCGAATGGTAAATCGATTTCTAAAATTCCAAAAAAAATCATGAAAATTGCAAAAAAATAGGAAATGGGTCAATTGAGTAACCAAACCTATTTTTGACATTGTTTTACTCCGGATTCATTCTGAAATGATGATTTTGACCTTTTTGGGTAAATCGTCCCCTTTGTCTCAAAATTACGACTTTACCCCTGATGGGTAAAATTATGTCTAAATCATTCCTAAGCTTGATGGATACTTCTTTAGGCTAATAGAGCCTCATTAGGATTGTCATGTTGATTTGATGTGTTTATTTTGCACATTTGGATTCATTGATTTGCGTATTCTATTATTGATTGTGATTGATAGGATAGTCATCCCTATTTGCATGAACTCCTAGATTTAGGATTCGTACCCTACTCATCTGCATGAACTCTTAGCCAGGAAAATCACTCGCGTTAGGTACCGAAAGGGCGTTGGTAATGACACCGACGTAACCAAGTCCCCGAACCCAAAATCTCTGGTTCTGCAGAACTGATCGATCTCTCCCAATCGATCAGTAAGGTTTCCGGTCTACCCTCCAAGAAAGACCGGTGGCGACTCCAAATGCATGCACAAGTTGCACATGCCACCACGACCACACTGAAGGTCGAAATCAATCGATTCTTATCATCGAAGAATACTCCCGCCGCGATTTGGTATGGGCCTGGGAGGGCCCGCGCCGATCCAAGACCCGTGATCGGTAATCCATTAGCCGCGTCCGCTTTCGGACGGGTCGCGACAGCTGGCGACTCCGCTGGGGACCTTTGTTCTAGAACCTATTGTTCTAGACCTCAAGTGGACTTAGGCCGTAATTAAAACGTTGAGTGATTTTTCTAACCTTGCAGGCGCTCTTGAAGGTGAGGTAAGTCCGCTCATGATAGGGGTTATATGTTTTTGCAGATTGGAGAAATAAGGGGTGTAGTCCGTGATTAACATTGTCTTATGCAGGTTGGGCGTAGGAATGTATGTTGTGTGGATGATTTGAAGTGCTGATTGATAAACTGCTATGCATGAATTGCATTGTGATGATCACAACACGTGGACACACACAACCGCGCCTAAAACCCCGGGCGTCGCCTATAGGAACACAATAGAAGGGATTGAAAATGGAATCTCCGTGAGGAAAGACACGGGGTAATCCACTTTTCAATTCCGCTCATTTCGAACTATGGATCGAGCCCCAATGCAACGATAGTTGTGCAATGGAATCTGCTCTTTCTAGAACTCGAGGTGGGAACCTTGACCTTAGGTGCCAAATCCTTTGATTTTTAGAAGTTTTATCCTCACTTGTCTCATGCGCATGTCTTTGGGCGGTTGGTACACTTAAAACCGCACATAAGTCGACGAGTTTGGTTGGTAAGACTCTCTATACCTCGAATCTATTACAGTTCATATAAATATAGGCATTTCATTCATTGCATTCTGGTGATTAGATTAAATGCTTTCAAGGATAGATGTGTGTGTTTTTCCCAAACGTCCTTGATAGAAGACGAAGAGGATGATATCCCATGACAAGCACCGAGTGAGCAACAAAGGAGCCTACTATGGACATTATTGAGATATCGTCCAATGAAGATGACGAGTTGGGGCAAGTGATCCGGAAGTCACAGATCGAACTTGGGGCATCCTTAAACGTTAGGATCACATTCCTTTGTTTCATTTTCCATTACTAGTCCTCTTGTATAGGGTTTATTTTTATCGAGGCTTTCTCTATCTCACCCCTTAGAGTGATTGTATTAGGGATCTATTGGTGTATACATTTAGATGGAACTTGGTTGTATTTCTTTTGACAGGTCATGGGAATGTGATAGTGGCATTTTCTCTAATCATCCGAATACTCCCAAGTCAAGTTTATAATTCCTTTAGAGGAAATTAAAATTGGAAATCTTGCACGACCTTTTTGGTCGTATAGGGTAATCCAACCCCAATTTCGCTAGAAGGAATTATACACTTGAATTGGTCCATGCATGTTTTACGTCGCTGGTAATCCACGATAATTGATCGAGAATATCGGCGTTGTTTTGAATTTAATGACGAGATAGATGTCCAAATTACTCTCGTTCTTAACAAAACGGCCTTGATTTGGATGCCGTATCTTCAATTAAATTTAAAACACGTTATTATGCCTCGCACTTTTGAGTAATTCGTTCCTCTCGAAATTGATCAAAAGCGATTATTGTGAATTACATTCCTTTCAATAGTATGCTTTCTTTCGAGGAATACTGATAAAAAACTTTTTGCGCAAGATTAAAACCCTTGTAAAAGTTTTTGTCCTTATTAATCACGAGCAAGCATAAGATTGAAAGGGGTTTATGCTTTCTTTTTCAAATTATTCCTTCTGATTCAGTCGTTTCATTTGCAGGTGAAAAAAATAGGTAATAGAGAGAAATCTTCTCCTGGATAAGTCTGAGGCTATTCTCTCATCTGATCATGAGCGAGTTATAAAATCAGGACATATTTGCTCGGCTTATTGATATTATGGTTCGGCTCACCCAAGTTGAAGATGTTCGGATGCTCGAAGAAATGAACCATACAGAAGTTAAAACACACACATTTATTTTGCTCAGTGGAGGGTTTTCAAAAGCGGGCCATACAATTCGGGGTGGAAAAGTAAAGCCAAAGTGAGCCCTAATTAACGACACAAAGGAGCCCAATTGACCCTCCATGTTGTTAATGCTCTGCCCGTACTCACGACTTCGCATGTCCTGGTCCGCAAGCTTGAGGAGAAGGTTTCTGCATTCGCCCTTAACCTCAGTGACCTTGACCTCGTGTTCCTCGGTGATTATTTCCAAGTCCCGAACTAATCCATTCCCGTGAGCTATGTCTGCGGTTATTTTGTCGAGCCGTTCTTCCTGCCAGTCGCTTTGCAGCCTCAATAGGACATTGTGGCGGTCGTGCTCGCCAGCGGTCAGGGATATGGCCAATTGATCCACCAGGTTTCTCCTCTCGCGAAGCAACGTCGCGACCCTCTCATTGGCAAACTCGATGGCCTTTTTGTGACTATCGGCCAGATAGTTGGTCAGCACCAAATGATCAGACCGATCCTTGTAACGAGCCCGCAAGACGCGAGCCACGAGAACCTCCCGATCAGCAACACGGTAGGCCTCTAAGGAGTGTGCAAAGAGGGTCGGGAAAGTTCTATATTCCCTCCCCAGCGTAGTACCTTCGAGGGAAGTGGTATCTAAGTCCTCGAGCAGGACACGGATTTCATCCGCGGTTGCAGAATGATCGGTTATGTGCGCGTAACCGCGACCCAATAGGTTATAAAGCTTTTCCCACTGGGCCAAGACATCAGTCGAAAAAGTGCGCACGGGAGAGGAGGCCATTTGCGTTGGGTTGGCTTGAGAATAAGACGAGGCTAATAGAGAGATTAGAAGGAAGAAGCTGATTATGCGAGAACGCTAACCTGCCATACGTTAATCCCTCATTTTATAGCAACTCAAGGATGATGAAGGGTCTCAGTAATAATGCTGGTGGAGCCCAGTTAGGGGGTAAAGCAGGAGGTCCCCTCACGAGAACCATTGGATTCGTTTAGGTCCGCGATTTCCGGCTTATCAATTAAAAGATGTAAAAGATTTGTCGGGATCACCATTATTAGAGTTAGGTGGGAGGTAAGCGCAACTATCGAAGAAAGCCCTAACAGGATTTAGCAGTCCCATCACGTTGAAAAGCTAAGCGCGAAATTCAAGGTCTTGAGGGGGAACGTTTGCCTAATGATGCTTGAAGAGCGTCTCCTGAACATACAAAGTCACTCGAAGAAAAATTTATAGGGAGTGAGCATACAGGAGAGAGTAGAGAACTCTGAGTGGGCAAGAACCAATCAAACATTTCTCAATCCAACATATTTAAGAGGTTACTGTCAGCTGCTAGAGGCGACTGACTCAAAAATCTCAGAAATTGAACTACTGAGGGATCTCGAAGATTCCAAGACCAAGTCTAACACCAAAACCATGGAGCCCAACACTTCTGGCAACGGAAATCAAAATCACGGCGACGACGACGACGACATCCACGATGCTCAACTCGGGAAAAGAAGACGTCCTTACCAATACTCTCAGGAGGAAACCCAAATGCTGGAAACCCTCTTCAGTAAAAGCCCTCACATGAAAAAGAAGTGGAGAATTGAATTGAGCCGGGAGTTGGGGATTAATCAGTCGAGGATCCAGTTTTGGTTTCAAAATAGGAGATCTAAATCGAAGGCTCAACGCAAACGTCAGGTGGTCGAGATTTTAAAGGAAGAAAACCAAAAGCTGCGAACGGAAAACATGAGGTATGAAAAAGCTCTCAATATTACCGTTTGCCCTCATTGCGATAACCTCATCGCCCGCGGTGAGATATTTCCCGATAAGCCTCACGCAATGATTGAAGACGTTCATTTACCACCCTCCTCCCTCGGGGCATCCCCTGCTCAACCAGATTTTGCCGGAGTCACGCATGAGCAGGATGATCCTACGAAGACGATACAAATGCCTCCTGGGGGATGGGATTTGCATCGCTTTGATTGGAGCTACAGTTTCAAGGAGCTGGATGTTACCGCCGACCAGCTCAAAGCATATCAGCCTCATGCACAACAATTTTCGATAGGGTCGGGTCCTGCTGGAGATGAGTTAATCAGTCGTCAAGCCATCGATGCAATTTTGGGCCACGATAAGAAGAGGTTCGCTTGGCCCCCTGAACTGCATTTCAGATTCCTAGACGTGGTTCACCAAATAGGGATCGATTCAGCAACTCCGACGCGCATATTTAAGGCCATGAATGTACCGGGGCTTAGTAAGGAACTGGTCAGGAATCACCTTGCTGCCTACAGAAAGCGATTAAAACAGCGTCGAGCGGAGCTAAACCGGGAGGAATCCGTCTCGGGCTCAAAAGCTAGGGGCGACCGCCATTGTAATGCTCAGGCATCAAGAGATACCCGACCAAATCTAAGCATCAATCAAGCTGGCAACCCGACCACCGACAAACTGAAAGTTGATCAGAATGTCCTTCCGAGCCATTTCAACACTTCTCAAGAGCGCGTGTCACAAGTACAGCGAGTGCGCACTCCTCCATTCGAGCAGCAGTGGGCTGGTGCTCTGCCTGCCGCTGATCAACCCACGACAGACGATTTCTTCGATGAGGGGCTCGATGCCTTGTTCAATCAGTGGGAAGCTGGCATGCTTGGACAGCCATGATCTAGCACCTGACTCGGGGCACGATGGGTCGGTCACTACGAACACCCATAGAAAGAAGAACATGTTCACGAGTAGATCACTCATTTTATCCGTTGTAAAGTTCCTACGGGAACATTTTTCTTTAATGGCTATAGTTAATTCTATATTAAAACCAACGCTATCGACGAACATCGTCATGCTCAGTTGTGATGATCCCTTGTTAGATTAAGTCTGAAACCAGAGACGGTCTTTAAAATTTTGAGTGGCCACGAACTCATTCCTCACCAAGCGCCCGGGATGCTGAAATGAAGAGTAACAGCATGCACAGGGAAAATGCCACTTTCGTTTGAACGATGAAAAGGGGTTGAAAGAAGATCATAGCGTTAATTCCCATGGAGCTAAATGAATTAAACGGAGTCATTAATTGCGGGTCCACCGCTGCTCCCCACGTTCTCGGGCCTAGCAAATCATAAAAGGCGCCGAAAGATTGTAGACCCACCACTTTGAAGACTGAACTAGGGGACGAGCGCAATACTCGATGAAACCGAATCAATGCAAGAGAGTTTGTGATCCTATCACGAGGAAAAAGAAAGGGGAATACAGACGATGAGTAATTGCGGGGTCTCGGGAGGAGCGCTTGCTTGCTGGTCTTCATATGCAGCCTGAAGGATGGTTCCAGGACACGCACAATCACTTGAGAAAATTTCTAGAGTGAGCAAACACGTAAGAGCGAATTGAGAAAGCTGAGTGAACTAGATCAGCCCGAGATACTCCGATCCATCATGTTTAAAAGCTATTCCCATCTGCTAGAAACGCCCGACCTGGACATTTCTGAGCACGAACTGCTGGGAGACTTCGAAGATCCTGGAGCTGAATACTGCCCGAAAGCCATGGAGACTGACTCCTCTAGCGATGAAATTCTAGGTTTCAGCTACGAAGAAGGAGTATACAATGATGACCGGAGTCGGAAAAGGAAGCAACTACAACGCCACACTCCAGGCCAAATCCGAGAGCTCGAAGCTTTCTTCAATGAATGCCCCACTCCAAGCAGACAACAGAAAATGGAGTTGAGCCGAAAGATAGGATTGGAGCTTTCGAAGGTCAAGTTTTGGTTCGCCAACAAACGAACCCGGGTGAAACAGCAATACGCAGACCATGAGTTACTGGTCCTGAAGGAGGAGAATGAGAAGCTTCAAGCTGAAAGCGCGAGATATAAGGAAGCTCTGACCAAGGCCACCTGCCTTAATTGTGGTAATCCTGTTGTCCTCGGCGAGGTGTTCCTCGATGAACCATCCCTGTTGACGAATAACGCTCAGCTGTTACCGTATTCTCCACAGCATTTTCCGACACAGCCAGATACCGCCGGAGATCTGCATGAGCAAGTCAACACCATAGGATCAACACCAACATCCTCTGAGAAATGGGATATGAATTATCACAGGTGGAGTTCTCTCAATGACGAACTCGCTGTCGCAGCCAGCCAATCCAAAGTCGGTGAGTCCCTCCCTGGACAACTTTTGAAACGACTAGATCCCGTAGAGAATAGCTACCGAAGTATTGACGATATTTTGGGTGATAAGAGAACAAGGTTTTACTGGACCTATGAACTTCACACCAAATTTGTTGATGCAATTCGAGAGTTGGGAGTTGATGCGGCTAGCCCACTACGCGTACTCGAGATTATGAACGTGCCAGGGCTCTCTAGAATTAACGTTGAGTCTCACCTCAAGTACTATAGGAGATTGCTAAAGGATGGAAGGATAGCGTTAAACCATCATAAAGCCGGTTGGAGCTCAAGTGCTGGGCAGAGTTACAACCATGATGATTGGGGAGCCAAGAGCACCCAACCGTGTTTCAGCAATGACGGGACCAGCAGTCGTGTCAGCGACTCCTCTAACCCAAATCAGAATGCTCCGCCGAGCTATCTCAATACTCCTCAAGAGTATATACCACAGTTCCAGCACATAGGGATTCCTCAGTTTGAGCGCGAATCGGTCATTAATGCTGTCCCTGAAGCGGATCTGGCATTGGTAGAGAGTGCACATATAAACCTGCCGGTCATTGGAGGAAGTTCCAATTCGAGGCGTCAAATTGCTCATGACGAGAGCAAAGAGAGGAATCCCTCGCCTGCAGTTGACGACACCCAATCCGGGCACCAAGGGCTAGAAAGAACAGGTGATTTCCTTGATGAGGAGTTGGACACTTGGATCAATACTCTTCAGGGATGTATGTCTCAACCCCAACAGGGCAATGATGAAGGTTCCAGCTCAAAGACTCCAGTCCCTCACAACGAAGGCAATGAAAGAAATCTGCCCCCAACAATCGTTGATACCCAACTTGAACATCAATGGCTCGAAGACCCGAGCAATTTCCTTGGCGATGAGTTCAATCTTTGGCTCGATCAGTTTGGAGCCGGAGGACCATCGCAGTGGTGACGCAAGGCCGGTGATCAAACGTCTGATGCAAGGCATGGCTACTCGATGAAAAATGCTTAGAGGAAAGGGGTTGAATACTCCTGTTGAATATGTTGTTGATCGCGCACTGTAAGGTTCCCACGGGAACATCTTTCATTAATATCTAGAACTAATTGCGCGTGAGTGTCAACATCACCCTTTGAGCATCTTCAAGCCGAGGGCCGTGGATTAATCACTTAATCCGTGGAGCAAGTTCCATGAACAATGACTATCACCCGCGGAGCATAATGGGATCCACCACTTCAATACGAAATACGTTTGGCCGCGAAGCCACCCATTTGGTAAAACGATGTATCGTTCCTAAACGATCTTCAATCGCATATCGAAATAATGTCTCCTTTCTTTCCCTTCTCAGGTGATAAACGTGGATAAATCACTCAAGGAGCCATCTGTTCAAATAACAGAACAGACGTTGCCCAACCGGGGGCAGCTGAACCATTGATGTTGCAAATATTCCAAGCATGGATAGGCGGATTTGATAGACGTTGTTCATATCAATACGCAACGTCAGAACGGGATGAGAACCAAGAGTAAAGTTGTATCGTCCCAACTTGTCTCGAATTTGGGAATATGAATTGACACTTATTGTTTATCCTTGACAGGTGAGTCGCCTTGCAGAGGAACAAGTTTTTACATCCCATGTACTACTCGTCAGAGTACATGACCAAGGGTAGGATGTATCGTTTCGATTTTTGAAAAATTCGTGAACCTACAATGATATGATTTCTTTACATTTGCAGGGGTCTGCAGCCGCGACAGGTAGGTAAGTATCCCTTTCCCAGTTAGCTGGAGATAAAGAATGTTAAAATCCTTTCAGCCGTCATGAAAATTATCCAATGCATCGATGTTCATGATTTAAATCGGGAGGTCGCCCAAAGCATGAATAAAACATGCACGATACATCACAAAATCCCATCGATGGATAAATTTTGGGAAAGAAAGAAATGAATTTTTCCAAAACATGATTATTTTTCAAACCATTCGAAAGGATGTTTCCTCAAAAAAAGAGGCAAGCTCAAATCCAAACACATCCTACATACACTTGAGAGATGAGTGGAGCGAATCAAATAGTAAAATCTGGACCTACGGAGGTAGGGACCATTTGCAGCGATTACATGGATTGGGATGACGAAGGCATTCGTTTCATATCCCCAAATACTACAGGTGACCATTGACAACCCCTTCGAACGGCGATTTTCATTCTCAACCCTGTCAAGAACCACCCCACATCGGGGCAAAAAGAGAGTAAGTCCACCAGCATCAGGAGAAAATGGTTAGAAATTTTCTTGCTCGGACTAACATCAATCTTTGTGTGTTGTTTATATGGTAATCCAAGTGCCATAGGATGACGAGAAGCATTCATTTCTCTATCCCACACACCATATCCTTTGTACAGCCAAGTTGAGCCTGGGAATTCATTTCATAAACCCCTGTTGGTGATCATGGCATGTTTCAAAATAGAAATTGCATCACTTCAAGAACGGAAGAATCCAAGAGATGGGATTTATAGAAAAATTTCATATCGACGTTTAAATGTGCTATGATTCAAGTTGTATATCCAGCACAATTTTTTGAACATCGTAGTTCCAAAGGAAAAGAAAATGTGGGATTTCAACAAAGAAAATGTAACAGCCCGGGCCCACCGCGCACCGCTGCGCGGCTACTTGCAAGATATTGTCCGCTTTGGGCTTTGCAACCCGCACGGTTTTGCTCTCCGAGCACTCAGCCCGGAAAACGCGTCTTGCTAGTGAAAGGGAGCCCAAGGCTTATAAGCCTATCCCAAGACCTCCCCCTAGGCAATGTGGGACTAAGGGGAGGGATATCACAATCTCCCCCCCTTCGGACACAACGTCCCCGTTGTGCCCGCCGCCCGCGGACTCCGCCGCTGTCCACACATGCGGTCGGGGGTCCGCTCTGATACCAACTGTAACAGCCCGGGCCCACCGCGCACTGCTGCGCGGCTACTTGCAAGATATTGTCCGCTTTGGGCTTTGCAACCCGCACGGTTTTGCTCTCCGAGCACTCAGCCCGGAAAACGCGTCTTGCTAGTGAAAGGGAGCCCAAGGCTTATAAGCCTATCCCAAGACCTCCCCCTAGGCAATGTGGGACTAAGGGGAGGGATATCACAGAAAAAATCCCCAGCATCAAGAAAAAGCAAAGTGCCTGGTAAAAGCAAGGCCGATGCTTGTGAAAACTGTTTGATTGATCCCCAATAAAGCCTAGTTGGGAAGAGAGAAAAACCCATAAAGGAGTCAGATCAAGAAGACTGCTCCCCAAATGATGTCAGCCGTGGTGTAAAAACACGGACAGAATTGTCAATCTCTTAATACCACAAGAGACGTTCTCTAAAGGACTTGTGCACACCTCAAAAGCGGTTGCACACCTAAAAAATTAAAGATGTAGAATGGAAAAGACATGTGACAAGTTTGCAATGATCACCAATGTCAATCCCCTCATAAATTCTGGGCAAAAAATAAGCTTTTTTCGGTCCACAATCCTACCGATGTTAAGACCCTGAAACAGTCTTCTCTGACTAAGACACTTGGGTTAACATATAGCTTAGCTCGAAGAGGTACGAGCAAGATTATTTCTTTCTCATTTTGCAGGGTTCTTGACTTGTAAACCCGGAGCAGATGGTGAGAACGTTCATTTAATGGCCTCGACTCCAAAGCGGGTCTCCCTTGAAAACCATTATCCAAGCCCAACATCACGGTCCCGTGGAAGACCTCCCGATCGATCGAAATGTATGCGCTGCGAATGATCCTAAAACCTAGGCACAGGTTAGTAGGAAGTTGAGCGCATTCCTTACAAAAGACCATTATCACAAAGCGGTGAGGAGCCCTCTTGATGAGAAATTCTCCAATAGATGTTTTGAATAAACTCTTTTTGGAAATTTCAAATTGTTTGATCCAGATTTGCCGCGCAAGGAATTTGTGATCGCATCTGTATGTTGCAGGAATGTTTTGGATAACCTCCAGCATCAAAATGTACATCTCACGATTAAAACTTAAGTCATACGGTTCTTGTCAAATGGACAGCCGTGGTCTTCCCAAAGATTACTAATGTTTTCTTGGTGAAGAAAAATCTTTCAGGCTCAAACTTCTGCAGGATACTTGGAGAACCCAGCTCCCAGAATGTCGCCTCAACAGACCCAAGTGAAGCTTTGTCAAGATAAAACCTTTCACTGCTTCAAAACTGAATTCTCGACAAATTTCGGGATCTTTCAAAAGAAGGGGTGAGGATAGAACCCTTTTTCGAAAGAAGTCAGCAAGCAGTCTCATTGGACGTGGAGAACCCTCGTCATGAGACCCCTTTTCAAAATTTAGGCAGTCTCATCGGACGAGGAGAACCCTCGTCATGAGATCTCTTTTTAAAAAAATCAAATAGTCTCATTGGACGTGGAGAACCCTCGTCATGAGATTCCCTTTAAAAAAAAAATCAGACAGTCTCATCGGACGTGGAGAACCCTCGTCATGAGACCCCTTTGTAAAAAAATCAGACAGTCTCATCGGACGTGGAGAACCCTCGTCATGAGACCCCTTTTCAAAACAAATCAATGGTAGAAACCGCCTGAAGGGTCAACACAATGGTAGATATCGCCTGAAGGGTCAACTCATGGTAGAAACCGCCTGAAGGGTCAACCAATGGTAGAAACCGCCTGAAGGGTCAACCAAAGGTAGATACCGCCTGAAGGGTCAACTAATGGTAGAAACCGCCTAAAGGGTCAAACAAAGGTAGAAACCGCCTAAAGGGTCAAACAAAGGTAGATACCGCCTAAAGGGTCAAACCATGGTAGAAACCGCCTGAAGGATCAACACAAGGTAGAAACCGCCATAAGGGTCAACACGAGGTAGGTACCGCCTTAAGGATCAACACAAAGGTCCGATCCACCATACGGATTAAAATCTCTGGCGAATCCTCAAGTGTGGGATGCGCCTTCCTCAGGTTCCTACCAGTTAGGAATCCAATAATGGTATGACCTACCATACAGGTCAGAACTTAATCTCCCTAGGATATCCCGAATGATGAGTCCTAGGTATCTTCTTGAAAGTCGTCGCAACCGGCAGCATCCGACAGTTGAGCTTCAGGTAAGCCTCTCTCACTCCGACCCATGTTCAAATTGTTAGAGCAAACCGGGGATTAATTTGAGCTTTTATCGAGAGCCTTACGGATTCGATGTCATAGCATTTCTTCTCTCATTTTCCCAGTTGAGTCGGTTAGGAATCAGGTGCCATCTTATCTTTGAGAGAAACCTCTAACGAGATTCCTCTCAAAGAGGGGCAGCTGTTGACACCTGATTTTTGACAATTTATTATTGTGATTTTTATTCTTTAAAATTAATTAAAATAAATAAATAAATAAAATCATAAAATTTGAGGTCACAGAAATACTTAAAAATAGTCGTTGTTTTTATTTTAATTCCATTTTCATTTTGACATCATAAAAGAGAAAACTCAAGTTCAATTTCATATGTTCGATAATACATGAAGTTGAATATGACAAAAAAATATATAATTTAAATATTTTGATTTATAATTTATAATTTGAGATCTTGACATTCAATATGATGCCTCTATATTTCAATTTGGCCTAGTGGTTCATGAAATTCCCATTTTGATATCATGAGGCTAACGACAGGAAATCCTTTCGTTTTAATCCCTAGGATGCCAATTTCAAAATTATAGTCTTCTTGGCACCCAATGATGGAATGGTTTCGATCTAAGGGACGGCACGAGATAAATAAAAGAGACAGTGGAAGGAGCCGGGCAGGAAAGCAAGAAGGAAACAATAAAATACGGTAAAGAGGGAGAAATGGAGTATCTCCCTTTCGGTGGAGGCAGATCCAGCGGGGGGGTTTGAGAAAAATAAATAAAAAAATTGAAAGGGAGTAGAGGAGGACAGGAACAGGCATTCCATCGTGGGATAAAAGGAGAGGAAGACGCCTATCTTTAAGAGGAAGAGGGGGAGGAATCTGTGGAAAAGGGTTCCACGAGGAACCAAGCAATAAAAAAAGGAATAAAAATAAGAGAGGGTGGCGAAATACTAGCGGTCCTTTGGCGAAGAATTAAAAGATCATCATTGTTGACACAACAAGAGCGAGACGTGGACCATGGCCGATGAAAAAACACATCTCGTCACCCTCCGTCGTCCAGCTCGTTGGTCGCCCATCACTACGTCTCGACGTCGTCGCGCCCTTACTGTTGATCGCCATCCGAACCCGGCGTCAACGTTCGTTGTTACTGAGCTCTGATGGTGATGTTGGTGGCTATCTCCCGCTGAATCGGCGAATGACGATGATGATTAGAAATCAGCAGTCTTTCCCATCGAACTAGAGATGACGATGCCTCCTTCGACGGGTTCAATCACTGAAGCTATGCTCCTCTCTTATTCTTTATGATTCCCACTTTGGTCTGATTATATACACTGACTTCTTTTCTTTTTCTTAGTGGCCAGGGAAAGTAAAGGGCTCCATTGTGGAATTCCTTTTGAAGTAAAGCAGATGTTCTGTGGCGATAGGAATTCTTGCATACCGACCTACGGGGATACTGTCTCGAATAATCTGGATCAACAATAAAGCAGATATTTGATTGCATGAACTATCGTTGCCATCCTCCATGAACCCCGTGTCTGTCATGAATGAGTAAGCCGACACGAAGCAAAACTAAGTCTTGCTAGGCCGAAGGTAAGTCCTCTCGATCACTGTGAATGCTGTTCGTATACTTTGATGGCCTAGTTAATGCTGAATACATGAATTTGGGGAACGTCGCCGAAATATGCATCTGTATAGGTCTGTTTAGGAGCTCCGCGCTTGGTATGGCCTAGGTGATTTAGTTTGCTTAAAAAAAAAAAAAGTGAAACTGGGGAAAGGTTTTGGTCACAGTGAGGTTTACATTTTACTCACCGAGAAAATCAAGGAGAAGAGCCCATGGAGAGGGTGATCATGGAATAAAAAATTGTAAAAAAGAAGAACAAGAGAAAATAAAAAAAAGCTACGGAAGAACGGGACGTCGGATTGGTTCTGATGGTCACAAGTGGACTAGTCTTCCAATGGGCCACATTTGAAACGTTCATCTTGGGCCAGTGAAGGCTAGAGTAAAACGAAAGTTGCGTCTAGTCTTTTGCCGGTTTGGGTCTTTTTCTTTTTTTATTCGCAGTAGTTCGTGAGGAACTCAACCGATGGAAGTTTGATCCCAGGTAGATCGGGTCGGGTCCAGTAACCGGTCCGATTCCTTAAAAATAAATATTTTCAAAAAATTAGAAAAACAAGAAGTTTTAAAAATAAAAAATTACAAAAAAAAAAATTCCTAAAAATTCTAGAAAATTCCCAAGGTTGAAAAAAAAAGAAAAAGAAAAAACAATTGACTTGTTGTCATTTTTGGGATTTTCTCCCATTTAATCCAAAATGGCGATTTCACCCCTCAAAGGGTAAATCATCTTTGATATTTCGATGAATTGTGGAAATTGCTTAGAATTTGGCGGTGGGCCAGATAGGTGGCTAAACCTTATGTTTAAGATTTCCACATTTCATTCCCACTTTTAGAAAATGACGATTTTACCATTTGAATGGTAAATCGATTTCTAAAATTCCAAAAAAAATCATGAAAATTGCAAAAAAATAGGAAATGGGTCAATTGAGTAACCAAACCTATTTTTGACATTGTTTTACTCTGGATTCATTCTGAAATGATGATTTTGACCTTTTTGGGTAAATCGTCCCCTTTGTCTCAAAATTACGACTTTACCCCTAATGGGTAAAATTATGTCTAAATCATTCCTAAGCTTGATGGATACTTCTTTAGGCTAATAGAGCCTCATTAGGATTGTCATGTTGATTTGATGTGTTTATTTTGCACATTTGGATTCATTGATTTGCGTATTCTATTATTGATTGTGATTGATAGGATAGTCATCCCTATTTGCATGAACTCCTAGATTTAGGATTCGTACCCTACTCATCTGCATGAACTCTTAGCCAGGAAAATCACTCGCGTTAGGTACCGAAAGGGCGTTGGTAATGACACCGACGTAACCAAGTCCCCGAACCCAAAATCTCTGGTTCTGCAGAACTGATCGATCTCTCCCAATCGATCAGTAAGGTTTCCGGTCTACCCTCCAAGAAAGACCGGTGGCGACTCCAAATGCATGCACAAGTTGCACATGCCACCACGACCACACTGAAGGTCGAAATCAATCGATTCTTATCATCGAAGAATACTCCCGCCGCGATTTGGTATGGGCCTGGGAGGGCCCGCGCCGATCCAAGACCCGCGATCGGTAATCCATTAGCCGCGTCCGCTTTCGGACGGGTCGCGACAGTCTCTAATTTATCGCTCGCTCACGGTCAAACCACAGCTACAAATCATCAATCAACCAGTCACTTTTATCTATCAATAATTAGCCACAGTGTGACATCCCGATTTTATAATTTCATATAAATAAGAATTAGACGAAATGGATTTGAAAGTTGACTTTTGCGATGGGAAGTCACGAAATTTGGAATAGATTTATTGAATTAACTAATAAATATTTCTTATATTAATTTCGACCAACAAAATTTTCGTGGGCATGTTTGAGGAAAAAGTTTGGCCGCTCGTGAACACAAAATTTTAAGACCCATTTTCTTTCTTTTTAGTCACGGGCTTTTCATCAGTAAAACTCAACCCGTCCCCCAATTCTCTTAGGCGGTGGCTGAACAGAAGAAGAATTTGGAGGGCTCAACTTTTTTCATCCTCATTCATCCGAGAGAACGCCTGCAACAAAGAAGAGAGAGAGAGAGAGAAATAGAGAGAAAGAAAGGGAGCCTTCCATTCGACCGTCGCTTGTGCTTGCACAGCCGTCCCCGACCCCAATCGCCGTCGTCTGCTCCGTTCGCGCGCACTACAACCCGTCTCATCTTCTCGAGGCAAGTCATGTTCTAAACCTAGTTTATAGATGTTGGTTCGATTCATGGCAGAGCGACGAGTGGATGCTGATTTGATCGCAGTTTGAGGGTGGGTGGCGAAACTGATGATGGAAGAGAACGATTGAGTGTAAGTCGAGTTCTATCTTATTTTCTAAACTGGGTATTGAGTCATGGGGGTGAGCGTCGGTGTACTGTGAGAGGCTTGATTGAGGACCATGAATCCGAATTTTGGGCCTGTTTGGTTCAGCATTTGGCCATAGGACTTTGAGGAAATGCAAATACCTTTAGGCTAAAGATCTTTTCCAAAATGCAAGTAGTGTTTGGCAAAATATTTTTTAGAAATGCATTTGAAAGCAACTTTGGCGTAAATGCCGTTTGGTGAAAAATATACTTTGTAAAATATTTTTACTTTTTTATAATAAAAAAAAGTGGTGGCGGTGGCGGCGACCAGTGACCTTCGACAACGGTGGCGAAGGCGGCGGCGGCCGACGTCCGGTGACTGTCGTCCGGCGATCGACGGCGGCTGGCGAATGGCGGTCGGCGACCGGCGTTCGGCGTCTCGCGACCGGCGTCTCGCGACCGGCGTCTCACGACCGGTGTCCGACGATTGGCGTGCGGCGATCGGCGACTGCGACGGCCGGCGTCCAACGATCGACGTCCGGCACCAACGTTCGGCGACCGGCGACGGCGTGCGGCTGCGGCGGCATCCGGCGACTTGCGGTGGCGGCGGCGCCTGGCGATCGGCGGTGGCGGTTGCGTCCGGCGTTCGGTGGCGGCGGCGTCCGGCAGCGGTGGCATTCGGCGATTTACGGCGTCCGGCGACCGACGGCGGCGGCGTCCGGCGACCGTCGTCTGGCGATCGACGGCGGCCGGCGGCAGCGTCCGGCGACCGGCGACCGGCGGCGTCCGGCGACCGGCGGCGGCGTCCGGCGTCCGGCGTCCGGCGACCGGCGGCGTCCGGCGACCGGCGGCGTCCGGCGACCGGCGGCGGCGTCCGGCGACCGGCGGCGGCGTCCCGCGATCGGCGACCGGCGGCGTCCGGCGGCGGCGTCCGGCGATCGGTGACTGGTGGCGTCCGGCGACTGGCGTCCGGCGTCCGGCGATCGGCGGCGTCCGGCGACCGGCGGCGTCCGGCGACCGGCGACAGGCGGCATCCGGCGACCGGCGGCGTCCGGCGACCGGCGTTCGGCGACCGGCGGCGTCCGGCCACCGGTGGCGGCGTCCGGCGTCCGGTGAACGGTGTCCGGCGACCGGCGGCGTCTGGCCACCGGTGGCGGCGTCCGGCGACCGGCGGCGGCGTCCAGCGTCCGGCTACCGGCGGCGGCGACCGGCGGCGGCGGTTGCGTCCGGCGGCGGCGACAGACGGCGGCGGCTTCCGGCGAATGGCGGCCGCCGACTGACGATTGGCGTCCGACGACCGGTGTCCGGCGGCCGACGTCCGACGACCCGTGTTCACCGTCTGGCGGCGGGCGGCGTCCGACGATTGGCGTCCGGCGACCGGTGGAGGCGACGGCCGGTGTCCGGCACCGGAGTCCGGCGGCGGCGTCCGGCGACCTGGTGGCGAGGCCGGCCACCGACAATGGGAGGCGGTGACGGTGATCGGCGATGAACGGTGGCGGTTGGAGGCGGCAAGTGAATGTGATAAAATTTTAAAAAAAATTAGTTGCATTTGAGATGCAACTTCCCAAAGTACCTCCAGAGGTACTTTGGCCTAAAGGCCTTTAGAGGGCATTTGAGATGCAATTGCATCTGTCCAAAGTGAGCCAAAAAATGAACCAAACAGCATTTGCATTTAGCCAAGGGACTTTAAAGCCCTAATGCTCATCTCAAATGCTGAACCAAACAGGCCCTTTATCGTAGAACTTGCGGCGTGACGTGTTTTCGGAAGAATCAGGGAAGGATTAGAGGGAAGAGAGTCTATTTCAGAATGGATTAATTGGGGAACATGGTATTTGCTGTGGATGCCATAGTGATAGAAAATGTGGATTGTTGAAGCGCAAGGATTCGCCTACGAGTCGCTTAAAATGTTGCGCTGAAGAGATTGTGATTGGAATGAAATCAAGTGAGTGAGTGTCGTTTAGTGGAGGCATAATCGGGAAGGAATATAAAGCTGTGGTTTAACATAATATGTTCGTGGGATTAGGATGGTGGGATAATTTTTGAGGAATCTCTGGGCTTGGTTCTCTGTTTTGGTGATGAGTGCTCGGTTAGTAAGAAAGAAAGTTAGAAACAAGTGTTACTGATTTGGGACATTGTGACTAGGGGCGTGAATCGTTTCGATTTACTATTTGGTCAGGGGTTCAGAGAGGGTGTCGGAATAAGTTGGGTAGTGCATCGTGGTCGTTGGTTAGTCGCGTTTGAGTTGTGCACTTGAATGCTAGAAAATGAAAACTAAGGCAAGAACAGTGTGGTCGAGAAGTGAATGATGGGGTAACAGGATGCTATTATGGTGATAATCTGACTTATCTATAATTGATTAGATAAATGGTGGAGATGCGGTAAAAGTTCTAAGAGGCATGGGATTTTATTAAGAGTTATTGTGAGAGTATGCCTTAGAGTTGAGGAGGAAACAATAAGCTGTATTTACTGTCTGAAAGGTATTAGATAGAAATTTTTAAGAGGTTCGAAGGTACAACCTTCTTAATCAATGGTAGGTTGTGCCCTTTTGTTACTTGCTTATTATAATGGAATACTTGAGTCGGTATTCGGCAGCTCTAAGAAACATGTTTTTAGACCCCAGTCATTGGGTATATGGCTGAACTATTGCAAGAAGTAAATCACGGCATATATGATACTTTGGCCGTGAGCTTCATAGGACTTGTGATAAGATTCCAAGTCCAATTTATGTTGATACTGATGGTGGGTGTTAAATTGTTCTTAATTTATTTTTTATTAAGGTTGGATTGGAGAGTTTGCGCTGAACATATACACGGGCATTAATTCCATGCACCTGCATTGAGTCAAAGTGAGATGAATGGGCTGCGAGCTCGAAAAAAGATGATGATACCCTATGGAGTGTATGGGAAGGCCTTGCTGTGTGATTTGGACGGTCCTGCTGTGTGATCAGGATCGGTCTCGGTGGTAGAACGAGATGTATCATGAGTGCATAAACATATAACATGCATTTGCATCCTTTTTCATGGAACATGTGAATGATATTCTTAAGCTATGAAATGACGATTCGTGGGGTGAACGGTTTTAGTCATTTCTTTTACTTGTTGATATAATTGTTTAGTAGATGATTTAGAATTTTGGCTTGCTGAGTTTACTCACCCCGTTATTTATTTAATTTTTTTAGGTAAATGATATGCGCCAATTAGGGTGTCGGAGCCAAGGTTTAAGGTCGAGCTGTTATAGGTGGTATCGAAGGAGGAGGATCGGCGATACGGGTCGTCACACATAGACAGTTTAATTACTCTACTCACTGAATCGATTATGGCCATTTATCCTAAATCGGGTTTCTAACTAATCCGACCATAATCAAATCTACGTAATTACCCTATCAACTAACCAACTAATCCTAGGAGCAATGTCACGCCCCGAACCCGGCGGGTACGCAAACATCCCACCACGGCCGTCTTGTTTCGATGATACCCAGGATCCGTCGGCCAATAATTTAAAACTTCTAAATGATACAAGCATATAGAAGCGATAATACATCTCCATACAATTTTAATATAAGATGACTCAGGACTAAGGGTATCACGCCTCGTGTTCCTTTCCAAGATCGTCACATCCACCACTGGCCATAATAATAATAATTCCCAGGAACAACACACGGAAATGAAACACGCATGCGGAAGAATAACAATCCTGACAATTAAAAGAAACATAGGGGATTCGAAACAACATTGAAGCACACACATATAAACATAACATAACCATCCATCAAGTTTATAACCAATGGTAAGGAAAATACATAAGGAAGATACGCACGAAACGGGGTCGAAGGATTAAGGGCCTTCCTCAAAAGATTGCACTAGAGCCCTAACATCATAATCCTATCTCCATAAAAAAGTTATACCCCAAAAGCTTTACTTGGCAACCATGCTACCCAAAAGAACTGCTCGACCCGTCATCAGCTTCAGCTTTATCTTCTTCAGGGTCGTAGTCAGAGAAAGTCTCTGGTTGCACCTCCTCAGTGTTCTCCTCAATGTCCTTCTCAGTGTCTATCTCGTCGGCAAATAGCTCAATCACCTCAAGGTATTCTTCGATCGTAGGGGACTTAGACTGCTCAGGAATGTTTCTCGAGCCTACTACAGAAGCCTCAATCTCTACTTCAACCTCAAGACGCGACGGATGACACCAACTGGGTACTTCCCTCAGAGGAATATCAGCAGGTTGCAACGGACCCATCATACTACTGTCCCCCACTCGACGGAACCGAGCCTCAAAATAATGTGGCTGCCACTCTTCTTTTCCTTCGTCCACCCAAACAGTCGCGCGCTTCCTCACATACGTAACCCCCTTACCGTCCGAAAACTCGTCAAAATATGCGGTCATTTCTTTAAGATCGCCTAGTCGGATTGACAACATGATCACGGCTTGGGGTCTGAAATACACGTCACACTACGGGATGAGATTTACATCTCAGCAAGTAGACCCTAAGCCTAGCCTAGACCACTAGTCCCCTCAGACCATGCAACAATACAATATGCAGTAAAGCATCAAGATGATGGCACATGGCATTCATAAATTGAACATCTCAACGTGATTGGCACAAGTAAGAGTCACAGTCAAATATACTCAACTATATGGGATCAAGTTTCACGCACTAGCATAAAAATAAACACATAATTCCAAAAATTATCTCAAAGACACGTCATTCCCTCATCGCCATGGGCTTCCGGGCTGCGATGTATTCCTCAGGGACACTCTAGCCAATTTATTTGCATCAGGGCTCTCTGGCCATGCAATCACAAGGGCTCTCTGGCCATTTAAAATCACAAGTGCTCTCTGACCATTTAAAATCACAGGCAATTATCACGCAACTATAACAATCCTCATCGATCTAATTTGTCCAATAGCGTTCTAGTGCTCGAGTAAAGATTTAAGGAACACTTACCCTTCGTTTGAACTAGTAAATTCAATCTCAACAGCCCTTCCTAGAATAGCAAGCTCACGGCCAAAGGAGCACACGTGCGGTCCTAGAGAAATTCCACCAATTTCACATCAAAACTCATTCGAATCTCGATTCCATTACACCAATACCTCAATAACACATCGATCAACAACCTAAGGTATCTTAACGACCAATTAATAGCAAGGTGACACCTCCACGAAGCCTCAAGAGGTTCGGTTCACTCAGCCACAACACAAGGCAGAATCGGTTCTACCTCAATCCATACAAATCAGTCCGCAAATCAATCCTAGGCTCCAATTCATCACGAATTTAACTTGTTAGAACCTTAGTCCATGTGTTTAGGAAGCTCACCAAGAGTTTCGTCGCGAAACAACACCACAAAGCCTTCGAACAGCTCGATTTCCCTACGGTCCTCAAGCGGTCAGAATTCTGCCCAAAGAAATCAACTCAATTCAGCCATGAAAACACCCTAAATCTCCATCAAACGTGCAACCACAGCTCAGTAAACTTGAGTACTAGGTGTTAAGAAGATCCCATAGAAAGTTTGAAGTTAATTGAAGCCTCTAAGAGGGAGAACGAAGGTTTTACCTCAACTCGCTCCAATTCTGTCCACTTTTGGTCTCGGGGCTAGACGGGACAAACCACTCCACTAAACGTCGAGCTACCACCGGAGATGGATAGAGGAGAGGTCGGGGGAGGTTTTGGTGGCCGGCATACGGCGAGATGACGACTGGATGAGGCAGTCGACGGCAGCGAACGGGCGGCAGCTGTGACATTCTGATTTTCCTGTCATTCTGAGACCTTTGACTGTAAGAAACTTATCGAAGTAAATCAGTTACGTCTCGCTCGGATCTGATCAAACTCGAGTCAATTAACCAAAGGGGAAAGGCTAACGCGCGATGTGATACGTGGACCTAGGAAACTCGATTAGACAACGACGCTTTGACCATAAGCCGATCTGAGAACGATTAAGTAACACATTGCTAGTGTCGTAAGATTGGGACGTGGGTGATCCCGCTTAACCAATGTACGCTTTGCAAAATTTCCTAAATCGATTTGTGACGATCGTTGCCGTCGGGACTAGCGACAGACCTTCGTGATTACATGACAACCAAAGTCGCCGTAGCTTGAGTTATCCTAAGTGTGATAAGAATCACAAAGTCGTTATGTGTGACATCCGCAAAAGTCGCCCGTTAGTTTGAGACAGACTGGAATTTCGATCGTCGGAAGTTTCGAACACAAATTGGGACCTCAGAAATCAAAAATGGAAATGAGGGATTTCAATATTTGTTATGGATTGGACGCCGCCTTATCAAGGATAAAAATGTCGGAAAATTGAAATTTCAGACGAAAAGTGCGAAAAGACCATTTTGCCCTTGGAGGGTTAGCCTTGTCTAAGTGAATTGAGAGGGGCGTTTTGGTCATTTGACAATTTCCTTCCTCCCCAAGGCTGCAATCGAAAATTGAGGGGAAAAAATGTCATTGGGGTTTGGATATTATAAGGTTGAGGACATGTGTCATTATTTGGAGGGTGATCATTAATTTTCCACTAGCTTAATCTTTTAGAAGCTTATCCAAGTGGGGACTTCCATCATCTGTTACCAGCTCAATTTTCGTGAGCCATCTCCTCCTCCCTCTCCATTTGAGCAACTTCTTCAAGAACAGAAAACTGCCTAGTTCGCCTGATTCTTCCAGTCACGTTCGGTCCATACGATCGCCACTTCTGGTGACTGTTTGGTCGGCCGCCGACCACTGCAGGTTAGTTTAACCTGTCCTTGACATTTTTTCCGTTGGTTTCATGATTTGTGGAGGTCTGGTTGATTTATGGTGATTTTTGGAAGAAAATTGGACATATTTTGAGCTGTCTGGGAGAGGGCTATGGTTCACCCTCTTAGAGACTTCATTTTGCTCCGAATTTTTTATGGAAGTTACATAAGATATAGTACTACTTGTTGATGGGCAGAAATTAATTTCTCATTCAAGAATTAGGGGTGTTTCATGGCTGAGTTTGAGTAGACAGAATTGGGCGAAAATCTGACCGGTGGACAATCTGTGGAGGCTGAACCATTTGGACATCCTAAGGGTGTTATTTTGCTTCCAAATCATTAAGGGATGTCCTAGACATGTAAATTTAGGTCTTGACAAGTGGAATTGGTGATAAATTAATGCTTATGGATGTTTAGTGGACTGATTAGCTAAGGATTAAGTAGGGCCGGTTTTGTTCAGTTAGGGTTTAGCATGAACCGGTTCTATTTAGGACTATTCTTGGCATCGCCAAGCTTCTAATCCGTCGTTGAGTCATACTAGAGTGTAAATTGAAGTGGTAGCAAAGAGTACGGTTAATGGAATTGAAGTTTTGGATGGTTAAATGGATTGAATCGGCGAATTGTTTCTGAACTGAGATGCTGTCCTGTTTTGGACAGCGACGTCTTGGGTTGGAGCCGGGCTTGTCGAAGGGAATTTGGCAATAAATTGCTAGTGTGAACCAAGGTGAGTGACCCCTAACCTTTTATTAGGACATGCGGACGCGACTGGACGATTTCATTGAGAAATCGATGAGTTTATTGACTTGTATTGCTTGAGTAAATGAAAGTTGAATAGCCTTGATGTGGAATGAAGCCATGAGTGCTTGTGTGCTATAGAATAGTGTTCTCATGATTAAATTTGATGATGTGCTTGTTGATGTACTTTGTTTGCCTATGTGACGATATGGCATCCGACGCTGGAATTGTTATTTTGTGGCAAAGCACGTTTGTTTGACAAGTAATTGATTGATGATCGTGTGATTGACATTTTCTCATGATGTGGCGGTAGTGAAATGCTTGTTATGATGATTCTTGGCTGGAATTGCTCGAGGAAATGTGCCATTGAGCCGTGTGAACACAAGATTGGTGGCACCCTGATGCGATTTGATCGCGAGGTTGCATGACGAGATATACCCTGAGGCGATTTGATCGCGGGGTTGAGGAACGAGATACGCCCTGAGGCGATTTGATCGCGGGGTCATGGATTGAAAGTACACCCTGAGGCGATTTGATAGCGGGGATGAGACATGAGGCACATCCTGAGGCGATTTGATCGCGGGAATGTGAAGTGAAGTTGAACCACCTTATAAATTTTTTTGTGATGCCATAAATTTTTGTAAGCTAGTACGGAAGCTTGGTCACTTTATACTATTTTGCCTTGAGTTGATGCCATGCCTTGCTTTGGTTAACTACATGCATTGCTTTGTTTGCATGGTCTGGTGGGACGAATAACCTAGGTAGGGTTAGGCTAGCTTACTGAGACGTAAGCCTCACCCCGTCGTGGGATCCTTCTTTTTCAGACCCGAAGCACTGAAGATGTTACCGATTCGCCTGGGAGATCCGAAGGAGATGACAGTTTATATCGAGGAGTTTCCAGCTAATCGTGGTATAGACTATGTTAGGAAAAGTACAGTAGTGTGGGTTGATGAGGGAGAGGAAGACTGGAAGCCACACCGTTTTGAGGCCTGGTTCAGGAGGGCAGGAGAAACTACCACTGGTCCATTAAAGGCTCACGAGGTTCCAAGCCGCGTAGCCCGTTGTGGGGTCATCCTTCTAGAGATGAGATCGAAGTGGAAGTTTCTATGGCAGGATCGAGAAATATTCCAGAGGAGACCCCAACTAGGGACGAGAGCATAGAGGTGATTGAGATATCGGACTCTAAAGATAATATAGAGGAGGACACTATAGAAGTGAGTTCCGAGACTTTTTCAGAGTACGATCCCATAGAAGACATGAGTCAAGCCGAGGATACTAGTACCACGTAGTGGGCTCGGCGTCACTGGTTCTTTTTGTTTAGACGTCTTTTGGTGGTGACGATCTTTTTGGTGGGGGTCTGACGGTGATCTTTTGTTCACCCTTTTTGTCTTCCTTGACCTTAGCTGGTGGTACTAGTTAGTGCCTGATCCAGACTGTATAAACTCGTCCTTTGTTATGTAAATACCATTTTCTTGCCCCGTGTCTCATTCTTGTTTATCTTGACTATCTTGTATGGTGATGTGTCTTCATTTGTTTTTCTTTTACACTTCCGCATGCGAGCCACGTGTCTTTTCGCCGTGTTCTTGAGCATCCTGGGATTAAGTTACGGCAGGGGCGGTTAAGCGCACTCGTACAAGGGGAGCGGGGCGTGACAGCAGCGGGTTGGTCGGCGGAAGCAGCTTCGGGTGAGGGGAAATGAAGAAGAAAATGAAATGGAGAGAGTGAAGAGAGAGAGGTGGTTGACAGTAATGAGGGGAGGAGAGGGAGAGAGGCTTTCACACAAATTATTAGAGTGAATAAGTGACAAGATTGGTTGGTAGGGGTGTTTAATGCTTAATCACCCAAAGGGTGACACTTGTCACTTAGCAAATAAATATCAAAGCTCCTCATTGACTCCATTTGACCAGATTTTCGGTAGCCTAGGGGTTCCAAAATGACCAAAATATCCTTCAAACATCATAAGGCAAGAGCAAATAGTCGAGGGGCAAAATGGTAATTTGGCACTTTTCATCCGAAACTTCACTTTTCTAATTTTAAATTACCATTGGCGAGGCGACGTCAGATAATTTTCTAATGTTGTAATTTTTCATTTCCATTTGCCAATTTCGAGCTTCCATTTCATGATCAATCTTCCGTCAATCGTATCTTCAGTTTATCTCAAACTAACGGGCGGCTTTTGCAGACGTTACGCGTATCGAAACTGTGATTCTCATCACACATAGGACGACTCAAGATACGGTGTCATGTAATTGCGAGGGTTCATTGCTAGTCCCGACGTTTTCGATCGTCATAGTTCGATTTAAGGTAATTTTGCCAATTATACATTGATTAAATGGCATTACCCGCGCTCCGATCGTATAACACTAGCAATGAATTCCTTAATCGTTATTTGATCGGCCTTTATTGGTTCTAAATGTTCCCTCGGCAATCCTTATGGTCAAAGAACCTTTTCCTTTTTCGAGTTTCTTAGGTCCACGTTCCTTGTCATGCGTTAGCCTTTCCCTTTTGGTCAGTCAACTCATGATTGATCAGATCCGAGTGAAAGAAAAATGAAATATATCGATAGATACGTCTCATTCAATAGTCTCGAAATGTAGGAAATTCAGAATGTCACAAAGGGTACGTCTTCTCATAAACACCAATTACAGGTTCAGAGGTTACAAATCTAACTTCAAGGTAATATGAAATCCCTAAAGTCGCAAAAGCGTAAATTCATTTCCTACAATTACTTCCTCGAATACTCATCCTCATCCTCATCAAGCTTGTGTTTCCATCGTCAAGGACCTGAAAATGTTAATCCCATGACGGAGAGATATAAATCTCAGCAAGCTCACCCTAAACCTAAACTATCTCATTAATACCTTCAAACATCTTTTAAAAAGAGTATGATATAGTTCATCAAGCAAGTTAACGCATGACATTCAATGCATCATAAAATGCAGTACAATTGGCATAAAGCAATCACGATTCAAGGACCATCGTATCATCACAACTAAGCCTCGTACTAGCACAATATTAAGTTCATATGCGATGGCGTATTCTCAATTTCATCCCAACTTCCAATTCCAATGGCCAAGCCCGCGTCAACACGCATTAGGTTAAATTAAGATCTCGATTGGCAACCCGCATTCTGACGCATCAAGTTCCAAATGCCATTTCAATACTCGTGTCGACACGTCTCAAGTCTATCCTGCGTTCTGACGCATCATGATATCAATTGACCTCGCATTCTGACGCATCATGATATCAATTGACCTTGCATTCTGACGCATCAAGGTTCGATTTGCCATTTCATCAATCTAGGGCTCAATAGCTAATCGTATTTCAATAGCTCAATAGCTAATCATACCTCAGGGGCTCAATAGCCAATTCATTTCCAAGGGTTTAAACAATTGACAACCCGCGTTCTGACGCATCAGATTTCAATGCCATTCAATGCTCGTGTCAACACGTATCACAGCTATCCCGCATTCTGACGCATCAGGATAGAAATCGAATTACGACTCCATATTCTGACGCATGAAAGTGCAATAGGCCCTTAGGCTCATATCTTATTTCCATTAAACTTGCCATCTCATAATATGATTTTCATCACATAAGGCTTATAGGCCAACTCATCTTTCAAGCGATCTCATGATCGAGTGTAATTCAATTAGGGAATCCAGTAACCTTTCATCAAGAGAATCATCATGGCCGGATTGTATTGAGTATGGCACAAACTTGCACACCATGGCAATTAATCATCTCATTCATTCCATTTTCATTTCAAGCATATTATCACACAATTGCCATACAAGGGCCAAAGGCCCCACAACCATGTAAGCATACATAAAAATCAATTTCACATATCATTCATTCAGCCATGGGAATTACAATTTCACTCCAAAGCAAGCACACATGGCTCGATCCACACTAATCTCACTCGGCCATTAGCAATTCAAGCACAATAAGTCCACAAACTCGAGCTCGTCCATTAGTACCCTAAAGTCCTAATAAAGGTTTAAGGGTCACTTACCAAGCTAATTAAGCTAGCAATTCCAACCAAAGTTAGCCACAATGCTCGGTCCTCAATCAGCCAAAACAAGGCAGCGTACACCTTAAAGAAAATCCAACAATTCAACCATTATAACTCTTCCCAAACTCAATTCTATCGCACAACCACTTCGCCAACACATCATACTACATTCTAAGATACCTTATCGAAGATTTTGAAGCAAAGCGACACCTTGACAATCCTCCAAATGGCTCAGTTCACTCGGTCCAGTGTAGGGCAGATTCGGTTCCTAGGAAAATCTCACAAATCTGCTATCAATGCTCTTCTAAACTTAATTCTCTCATGCAACCACCTTGTTAACATATCAATCCATGTCCCTAAATGTCTTACCGAGAGTTTCGAAGTGAGGCGACACTCCCTCGAGCTTCCAATGGTCTCGGTTCTAACCGGTTTGCAAGGGGATAGATTCTGTTCGATTTTTGTTCCAACAGAATCACAAGGGATCAGCCCTTAAATCCCATAATAATTTATCTTCCAACCCACAAACATAATTATTCATGTCTTAGTAAGGTTTGAGAGGTGGTCTTACCAAGATTGAAGCCAAAACAAGCCCGAAAATCCCATTTGAAGCTCCTCGGGTCCGTTTCAGTCCGGCCAGCGACCTTTGCTTTCTAAAATGGCTCTATGAGACAAACGGCTAGGCCAAATGAGGCTTATAACATGTCTTTAGAATGGCAAGCGAAAGAGATTTCTAATGGTGGATGGATCGTCTCCATCGGATAACGAACGAAGAAGTTATGGCCGGAACAGTAAGAGGTATCGTGGCTGGGCGGCGAGAGAGAAATCCGAGAGAGAGTTTTTGAGAGAAAATGGCAAGAGAAGGGGGGTTGCTAGCCAAAAAGTTTCCTTTGGTCAAAGCAAGGAATGATATGTGGGAGATGACATTGATTAAATGCTTAACGGATAATCCTCTTGCAATGACACTTGTCATATATTCATTAATATATTGTTGGTCAATGACTCTTATACCCCTCAATTTTCGGCCAACTAAAGGGGATTGCCAAGTGACTAAAATACCCTTGTTCAATTCTTAAGGCAAGGTTATCTTCCTATGGGCAAAATGGTAATTTCACACTTACAATCCGAAATTTCACTTTTTCAATAATTACCCTCGATGAGGCGACGTCCAATTCCTTCTAATTGTGGGAACTCTTCATTGTCCAATATCCAATTCCGAGATCACATTTCCTGTCAATAGCCTCGAAGAGGGTCGGAATTCGGAATGTCACACGCAATTAGCACTCTAACCAAGGATTAAGGTCAACTCACAATCTAGTTAGCTCGGGCGATCTCAATGGCGACGACACAGGCGGTGATAACGAACGGCGATGGCGGTTCTCAGCGAACCCAAGGGTTAACGCGCAGCGACACAACCCAACACCTCTAGGACGCCACGGGATGGGACGCCATGGTCGCCAGGATAGGTGGCCGGCGACAAGAGTTCCGGCGAGCGGCTTCTAAAACAGAGGCGGTCAAAACAAAACAGGGGAATCTGAGGCTGTTTTGGGGTGTTTCTCGGCCTCAAGGGCTGAGGCAAGGCCGAGAGAAGTTAGGGGGCTCATCTAGTGGACGGAGGAAGTCGGTCGAGACCGGAGAAAGACGACGGAGGGCGGTCGACGGCGGCAGAACGGCTACGGACAAAACCGGCCGAAACAGGGCATGGTTTGGCGGGAACAAGGGAGGTCTGGTTGGATGGTCTTTGTTGCTCCTCAGGCGACGACGGTCTTCCATGAGCTCCTAGGGACGTTGATTGGTCGAGGGTGGTCATCGAGAACGATCGGCGAGCGGCAGACGGTGGTGCAAGGCGGCGGAACGGCTCTGACACCACGAAACAGGGGAGGGCAAGTTGAACAGGGGTTCGAGGTCTGCTAGGTTGTTCGACGGGCCTTGGGGTGGTGAGCGACGGTCGGAGGGGTGTTGAGAGACCGGAGGGGAGTCGGTGAGGTGGTGGTCGATGGTCGGGAGCGGCAGCACTGAGGCCGAAACAGAGTAGCTGGCGTCAGGCTGTTTCGTGGCGGCTCCGACGCTCGTCGAGCGGTGAGGCGGCTTCCGAGCGATGGTGGTGAGGCTGGTGGACGTCGGTGAGGCGGCTAGAGGCAATGGCGACGACGCGACGAGGCCGAAAGAGGAGAGGAAGGCTCTGGGGTCAAGGGGCCGAAACAGGGCATGGGCTTCCTCACGGTTGTCTGGCGACAGGTGGCAGGGTCGGTGGGTTAGCGGCGGCGGCAAGGAGTAGCTGGAGGTGGTGGTCGGCGGCTGAGGGGTGGTGGTCGCATAAAACACAACCGAAGGAGGAGGTGCTCGGCTTGGGGGGTGTTCCACGAAGAAGAGTAGAGAGAGAGAGAGAGGGGTCCACGGTTGAGAGAGAGGAGAGAGAGTGTGATGGGGATTTGACCTTTGACTAGGGGTGGGTGAGATTGCCCACCAATAATTTGAAAATTTTGTCCTTTAGTAAATGAATTATTGTGGGGCAATTTGGTCTTTTGACTTTTCAGTACCGAACAAAATTTGGTACACTGGACGAAGGGTAATTTTGGTCTTTTCACAAGCTAGGCTTGATCAGGATTGGGCTCGGGTCGCGAGGATTTCGATCTTAATACGCGGCGACTAAAAATTTTGAAACCTAATCTCAACAGATTGACGTTTCAGAATTCGTCTAATTATCGTATTTTCAGTCCTTACGATTCAAAATATTTTATAAACTGAAATTCAATTTCATTCCTTTTATTGAATTCAGACACTTTACAAAATGTGAATTTCCAGGGTGTCACACTATTTTGAAACATTTTTTTTTTTATGTTTCAGAAGTAGTTTTGAAGTCACTTGAAGAAGTAATTTTTTTTTATCTCTCAAGAATTAGAAAAATTAACTTCTTGACCAGAAATTATTTTCTTTTTCTTCTTAACTCGTGAATTTTGAGACCCTATAATTATTCTTGTAATTTCCTTTAATGGATAATCAAATTAATAATCGTGCATAGTTGATAAAAATCAACGTCCGTGAGTTCCCATCTTTTCTAAAATCACTCGTCCGGCTTGAGGTTAAACCGGACCGCTAAGTATTTTCTCTACCGAGCCGTAGAACATCCATGAACAAGGAACATCGAACTTTAAAGCTAAAACCCAAAGTTGCGTCCTATGATGTTTTCTCTTTGCCACGCAAGAATCCAAGAATGTAGTGGATTGATACAGATGGAAAAGGCAAAGAATTTGGATAGAGTCAGGCCGTTCTTCTTCCCCTTTGCCCCTCCTCAATTCCCAAAACGGTACAACAATTCCAGAATAAAGCAACCTGCAAAGCCAAGAGAATGAAGCAAACTGCATCTTGAAAAACGAATTACAAACAAATAGCTGTCGTTATAAATAATCTCCATTGAATTACCTCCATAACCAATCGACCCTCGAAACTTCAGCATCGAGTCAAACATCTCCGACTCTGAAAATGACATCTTTCGAGATATACAGAGAAGCCGACTGCGGTACGTTGCCTCAAATATAACCCCATATAGTTCATTTGTTGCACGAGTTTGTGTCTTATAAATGTAGTGGTGTCTCATAAATGTAAAGTCTGCGTAAATAGAGTTTTTCAATTGCTACATGAATAACTTGGGAGTCTTGGATATAATTCGAACTTGGGCTTGAAGTACTATAAAAACTCGTTGGTTGATCGGTTTCTTCTGGTTTCGGTACGCAGCAAGGATGAAGGAGATTAGAGATGCTGCACCGGCGCATTATGTGCTCAAGATTAAGTCCTTCTCTTTATTTGCGAAGAACAACATCGAGAAGTATGAATCGAGCGAGTTCGAAGCAGGAGGCCATAAATGGTTCGTCGCCCTTCTCTCTAGCTCCACCTCACACTCTCACATTCAGAGGTATTAAAAGAACTACGTACAGTGCTTCGACATCGCTGACCAAAAACACCGGTCTATTAATTTTTGAAGAGCTTGTTCCTTATTTGGAAACCTATGGCTATGCTCCAAATTTAGGCCTTTCTTACAGAAGATGGTTTAATACTTTACAGGCATTAAACTTCTGTTACTTTACTGCTATAAAATCTGATGTTTGAACCCTTTTGTAGTTTTGTAAATTCGTACAGAACAAGGTAATCCTTATACTGATGAAGAGATTGTTGTGAAAATAAATGTTGATTGAGCAATCAGAAGCTGTATCACGGAAGCGTCTTGATTCCGCAGGAAACTAATCCTCTATCCCAATGGAGACAAGATTCGAAACGGAGAAGGCCACATCTCTGTATATCTGGCGGTTTCCGGGACGAGTCCTTTCCAACTTGGCGTGGCGATTCACGTGGCCGTCAAGGTCTCTTTGTATGATCAAATCCGCGACAATTATTTAACTGAACAAGGTAAAAATCACAGCAATGACAGCCAAAAAAAAAAAAGAAGCAAGATATCGTCACCTTCTGAACACTAATATCGAATCCACCAATCTTCGCTTGTGAATTCGAAGGGAGAGTCGCGAGGTTGCATGCGTTGAAAGCCGAATGTGGAGACCCGAGATTCATGGCGTTAAAAAAATTTGCCGACCCGTCGAACGGGTACCTTGTGGACGACACCTGCATCTTCGGTGCGGAGGTCTTCGTCATCAAGAGTTCGGGAGTTGGCGAATGTGTGACCCTCAAGGAGAGCACATCGTACACTCATGAATGGAAGATATCGAGGCTCCCAAGCTTGGGGGATGAATATCTGTACTCTGATGTGTTCACTGCTGGAGACCATAAATGGTAGCTCCTATTTACAAACTTCCTTTCAATGACAAATTTCTGTTTGTGTCGATTTATTACAAAATTTCAATCTTTTCCGCAGGAAGGTGTTGCTTTACCCGAGGGGCAATCCGGCTAACAGGGGCCAAAACCTTTCGGTGTTTCTCTACTTAGTTGATGCGGACAAACTGGCTTCTGGTCAGAAAGTGAACGCGAGATTTGTCATTCGGTTGAAAGGCCAAAACAACGTTGTACTCTATCAGCCGGAAGGTAAAGTGTGTAACTTCAATGCCATAGTACCCATGCAGAATGTGCGGAACAATTCCGATTTCGATCACGCGAAGAGCTTCTTTTTCACCACAATACAACGCTAATTAAATTGCACCTGTTAGTAAGGACCGGCTTTGATTTTGTTCATGTAGTCCATATCGTTAGATACCGCTGATATCTATCATATGTTCCAACTGTAATTTTCTGCTCTCTTGTTTTGTCTTTGCTACTTAGCAGCTTGGACTATGTGGTTCAGTAGCTCCATAACGAACGGGGGTTGGCCATCTTTCATGCCGCTGAAAACGGTTCGGGAACTCGTGACTGATGATTCATGTGTCATTGAAGCGGAAGTCACGGTACTCGGCACAGTTAGCAAATTGCCATGACAGCATTATACGTAAGAGATGTGTTCAAAAACAGATAATTACTAACAGTTCTTTCCTTGTGACGATAATACATGGATTGAATATGTTTATGCAATAAGTTCTCTGCAGGCATCTATGCCTCTGGTCAGATTCGTGTAGACATTACTCATTAATCACGTCAATACTCCTTATCAGACAAGTTGCAATAATTAGCATATTCCATCTTCAGTCTTCGTATGGCAGAGTCGAAAAGTGTGAGTTGTCAACAACTCGATTCAATTTGCACCGCGAGATATCATCAGCATATCAAAGAATATAAAGATTAATATGACTCATAACTCATTGATTTTAACTTTTAAGTGAACGTGGATACAACTAGATATGTTAATGGGTTCGGGTATGGTCTCCCTCTTAATGATCTCTCCAATCGAAAGGTTTAGGGCTTTTATTGTGCACTCCTTAACAAAATGGTGTGGTCGCTCTACAGTTGGCCCATAACTCACTAATACTTTTGAGTAAAAATGAGTCTAACTTGATATGTTGACGGTATCAAACTTTTGTCGCCCGCTTCCTCGCAATACCAAATCGAATCAAGCCTGGCCAAAACATATCCTCTACGACGAGTCAAAGGGACCCGTTGTTCAGTGAAGCAAGCCCAAGAGAGAAAAGGGTCACTTTTGAAATAATTTGCGGATGACAGATATTGTCTAAGGAGTTTCTCTGGACCCAACAATCCCAAACTTTCCAAGCATCCTTTAAAGTTGTGGGAATGCCCTCACCACTGGATTAGTTCCCTTGGTGGGGGTGTCGGCACATCATCTCATACCCCACCTAACCTAACCTAACTTAACAAGTAGATAACAATAAGCGTTAAGAATGGGATCCGGATCTCCTGCCCTGATTATCAGGGCAGGGGGTGCCCTTGTTGCATCTGGGCCGTCCATTTTGAAATGGATGGCCCAAATCCTTGATATGAGGGAGAAATAAAAGAGTTATTTGATTTGGGTCGTCCATTTTGACATGGACGGCCCATATCAGCCTGCCCTGATGGAATCAAGACAGGCGATCCTCTTTCGTAAGAATGAGCCTCGACGAACAAAGTTCAAATTTGGAGGGGGGGACGGTTTATATGAGTACCGTCAAGAAGTCGGCCTTACTCGATGCAAGTAAGCGGGACGGTTTATATGACATAAGAAGTGATAAATTAGCAGAGAGATGGAAAGGGACAAAAAAGGGGGAAAAAAGAAGGAATAGAACTGGAGAGGGGGGGCATAGGAATGAATTATTGGGGGAGTAGGCACAGGCATCAATGAATGAATGAATGAGGAAAAAGCCTTTGGTACTCGGCACATTCTCCAATAGTATGTAGAGATACACGTATATACATACAGCACAAAACGGCATGATAAACTATATGTGGCTCATAAACATACACACATTTTATTACAGTTGCATTTCATCTAGTGAAATGTATCTGTATTTAAAAGGAAGGAAAATAAAAAGCAAAATTGAGAGGAAAAAGACAATTACAGGATATAAAGGGAGGAAAAAAAACACAAGGCGGATTAGTCAATGATATCCCACTCTCACCTATTTACATTCCCACTACTCCCCCCAAGGAAGTTGAGAGAGAGAGAGAGAGAGAGAGAGAGAGAGAGAGAGAGAGAGAGAGAGAGAGAGAGAGAGAGAGAGAGAGAGAGAGAGAGAGAGAGTTAATATCAAGAAGAACATCAAACCGATACATCTGTGATAAGTTTACTCCATATTAATTTTTTAAGCTAAAAAAATCTAAACTGGTAGATTTGTAACAAATTTACCATAAATTGATACACATGTGATAAATTTATCCTTCGTTAGTTCCCGTTAAACTTTACCTCCTAATTGTTGAATTAGAGGACCCGTGATAGTTGATGCGTTTATTAGTTTTGGGTTTTATTGTCACAATATTAACTCAATTTTTTGGCCTTACAAAAAAAAACTCAATTTTTTGGAAATTAACAAAGGATAAATTTATCACATATGTATCAATTTGGAGTAAATTTCTCACCAGTATACCGATTTAGAATTTTTCATGACCAAAAAATTAATTTGGGCCTCTCGAGTAAATTTTTCACATATATACTAGTTTACGATTTTTGGTGGTTAAAAAAATTTAGGATAAATTTATCACATGTAGATTCGAATGCTGCTGAAGGGGGCGACGAAGATGATGGTACCATAGCTTTCCAAACCCATCCAAACCCCCACCCCTTCCTTTGTTTGCATATTCCTTTGTTCTGATTTTCCTATCACTGCTTGGTTGCATTTCTCCTTATGTGTTCAGGAGGTTACATCTATATCCAAGGGGTGACCCGCATAACAGGGAACAAAAACTCTCGATATTTCTCTGGTTAGAAGATTCAGTTGATCAGAAAGTCAAAGCCACTTATGCCATCCGGTTAAAAGGGAAATCTGGCAAATGACAGTGAGGTAACTGCAGATCTAAAATGGATGGCAAGCACAAAATCTTTGGCTAAGCTTAATTTTATTGAAATCGAATGGAAAGATAGCTGGAATGTCGATTATAACGAAACATGTTATAGATCTGATCCTTCTTCCTCTTTAGCTATGTATAATCTGATTTATTTGGTTTGCCACCATTGTTGTTGAGTTTAAGATTGATACAGTAATTTCCTCTTTTGCAGATTATTGGTTCAATGGTCCAAGTAGAAGGTGGGATATGCCCTCCTTCTCCTTGCCGCTGACAACCGTTCAGGATGACTTAGCTGGTAATGATTTTGTCGTGGAAGCTGAAGTCAAAGTTCTTGGCACAGTGAGTAAGTAAACTCCCATGATTGTTGCTGAGTTAATGATCAGACAGATAGTCACTGATGTTTCTTTCATGGGTTGAGTATGTCTTTCCTTGTGTTTAGACCACTCTTGTTGGACGACTTCTGGGTTGAATAGTCCATTTTGATAGTTAGTCTTCAAAGGTTCGTGGTTCTCTCTGCGCTAGAAAGGCTGGGTGAGGGGGAGTGTAATTGCATACTCTTTTGTCTGCCTCACTTCTTGAAGATTGCAATCGCTATGAAAATATTAGTCTTTGCTTCTGGCGTTGCGTTGCAGTCAAAACTCAAGCTGCTGAATCGTTTTGCCTGAACCAGGAAATGGATGTAACTGTGACAGCCGTTGCCTCCTCCCCCTCCCACTCATCACCCTCCCACCTTTTCTCTTTCTCTTTCTCCCTTTCCTAACGTTCACTCTCTCTTTCCCTCATTATTTTATTCACTCACCTCTCTCCACTCATTCACTCACCAACGTTCCTCTCTTCTTCTTCTTTTCTTCTACGACACCTCCTCCCCTATCGAAGCTCCACCTCCATATCTCCTCATCCTCCCGTCGGTTTTGAGCGACACCGCAACCTCCCACCACCTCACTAAAGTCCCTCAGTCTCCTCACCACCTTCCCGAAGCCAGCTCGCCGGTCGTTGTCGCCGGAACCACCGCAAATCTCCACGGAACCGCCGGTACTCTGTTTTGGAGTAAGTCGCGGTTTGGTTCTGTTTTCGTCCGAACCGACCGCCACCGTCGCTCACCACCGCCACCGACGACTTCCTAGAACCCCTCACGAGTTTCCCTGAGCTCGTGGTCGCCGGTCGCCGCACGTGGGGCCCGGAATCAACCCCGAACGGCCTCCCCTGTTTTCTGCGCGCGAATCCTCTGTTTTCCCCGGTTCTGTTCGCTGCTGTCCCGTCGCCTTTGGCCGCCTTCCGCCGCCTTCCTCCGGCCCCAACCGATCCCCTTCGACCCCTAGGTGAGTCCCCGAGCATTGGCCGGCCTCGCCTCAGCCCGTGGGGCCCAGGACCGCCTCAAATAGCCTCGTTCCCCTGTTTTAATGCTGCTGCAAAATTCTGTTTTAGGTCGCCGGAGCTCCGACGTCGCCGCCGCCACCTCGTCGGACCTCCGTCACATACCCTAGTTGGTGCCGGGTCGTGACGCCTCTCGAGAAACCTTGGAACCGAGGCTTAACCGTGTTTTATCGCCGAGAACCGTCGCCGCCGTCGTTGTCGTCGCTCGTTGCCGCCGCCGTCGCATTGTTGATTTTGAGCCGGCCCGAGCTTAAATAAATTGTGAGTTGACCCTAAACCTTGGTTAGGGCGCTAATTGCGCCTAGGGTTAGTTGGGTTAGCAATTTTGGTAATAACATAAAGTGATTACGGTTGGTTTAGTTAGAAACCCCGGTTTAGGTTAAATGACCGTAATCGACTAAGTTAGCTTGATTAATTATATTATCTGTGGTTGATTGTGATTAGTTAAAATTGATTAATTTATCTCAAGAGACCGATAGATTAAAGACGAGTGATCGATCGACGATTATAAATTAAATGGGCTAATAAATGATTATTGTTCGAATCGAGCTTTATATTGTCTAAATGGAATTAAATGCTCGTAATTGATTTGATAATTTTCATTGGTGTGATTATCTTGTTGGATGGCTTGATGGTGTGACTGGAATTACTATTTGGTGATAATCACTACTTGGGGATTTAACGTCCTATTTATGATTTGATGCATGAAATGTTCATTGAGTAAATTGACATGTATTTGGGAATTATTCGTTCCGGGATTGCAGTATCTAATTGATAGTCTGCATATGCATATGACCGTGTGTAAAATTATAGAAATGTGTTTTAGCATGAAAACGGCCGTGGGCCGAGTCTTTGAGCACGTTGTGTGAACATTCAGCCTAAATCAAAGGGAATAAAATTGATTGATATGGCGGGTGCATTGTGTGGTCATATGACGGAACGATGATGGGTTTTTCCTGGTAAGTTCGTAGTGTACTAATAGTACACCAGTACCAGTCATGTGGGACCATACGACTTACCAGAAGCACGACAGTCCTGCCTCGTGCCGGTTAGTACGGGCACAGGGCTGATCGGATGCCGGTCGCAGCTTGTGATGGACCGACGCCCCGTATAGGGATGCCTACTTGCTGTACCGTGCAACGGGTGCACTGGAAGACCGCTTGTAGTAGCCGCTGCCGAAAGGGAAAAGGAGCGTAGCCCGGTTCGTCCGGATGAGTATGGGATCGTACTATTTATGAGGGTGGAATCACGCCAGTCGCGTAGATCCTCTCATGGTGCCGTTGGCACGATCATCGTTAATAAATGGACTCGTGTGGTGTCCTGTGCATACTTGTGGATGCGATGCTTGTTTTGAGTGATTGACTTATTTCACTGCTGAGTCGAGTCAAGCATTGCATTATGTGTGGCTGCAGACTGGTAAGTATGCATGTGATTGATTAGTATATGGGGACTATACTTAGGTATTTTATGTGATCGTATGAGTTTGTGAGCCTGCTGTTAGGATGCCTCGGGCGAATCAGTTTCCTAACCGAGCTTAGGCTTAATTCACTGAGATTTATTTCTCACCCCGTCGTGGGATAACATTTTTCAGGTCCCAAGTGATGAAACCCGTGGACGCCATGGTTTGGCGGTAGGAGTGATCTTTTGAAATAGATGGGAAGTTAACCTTACCCGACCGAATACCCGTTTGAGGTCTTAGTGAGCTATCCCGAAGTATGAGATTGTTTATGTCAGCTATAGCTCAATAGGGTTAATTATCATCAGTTGTTTGGTTTAATGTGTGTGATGATCTTGTTGTGAACTGTCTTGGTATTTATCTCCTACTAATGTATCCCTGTTCAAATTTATGTTGTCTGGGAGTAAACCGTTTCCGCATGCGTAATAAACTGTCGTGGGTCGGTAGCGAACCTGGGACGCTATCCCTTATGACCCTTGGGACGATTTGATCGGGATGTCGCGTGCTCGGGGTTTGGGGCGTGACAGTAACTGCCAAGGCAAAATGAAATAGTGACATCGTAAGTTTAGAGAATTCTATAGCAAGTTGTAACAACAAGAATCAAATCATAAATCAAAGAACTCTTCATAAAACATCATATCGATTTGCAAAAATCAGCATATCTTATGGGAATATTGCAACTGATCTAACGAATGACATAAGATTGTAATACAGATTATCAATAAACAGATAATATTTCAGTGGATTAATTTGGATATCATGAAACCAAAGTCCCGAACTATGTGAATTGAAAAGTATCTCATAGTCCTTGAGCATATATCTACATGTTTAGCTAAAGTTAAAATTGATTGTGAGCGGTAACCATCCAGCTTTTAATCCCTCTACACAAAAAAGAAAACCATAGCCAATGAAGATGACACGAACACGCATAGTTAATCAAAGATAACGCTTTGTCTGTACGTCCAATTCAAAGTAAGCCTAATTGCACAATTAAACTAAGCTCAGGGCCTAAGCAAGGCGACAGTATATCATGAGACTTTAAACCGTGTCAACAATATCACAAGCCGATTAATTTCGACTAAAGTCATGGATCGCGAACTTATCACGTAACCCATGGTGCATTATCTTTGATCTGAGTGGTACTAGCGCGATGCATTACAATCTCGCTCCAAGTAAGGATGACACTGGCTCGTGCATAGAAATCGTACAAACACAAATTAACAGCAAGCGCATCCCCCCAAGAAGTTAAAACTCAACACCACCATGAAAATCCGATTCGTCACTTCGATCCACAAACCAAGATCGTGTCATTCTTCGAGGCCTCCTAACCTTGGTGACGAAGACAACGTCGTTGTCGGTCTTGCGTATGCAACACCGCCGATCGTCGCAGATGAAGCGGAGTCGAGCGACGCAGGCGGAGCAGACCTCGCTGTGGCCGCAGGCGGAGCAGACCTCGCTGTGGCCGCAGGCGCCGTAGGCCACCCACTCCAGCGTCTCGGCGCACTCGGCACAGGAATCGTCGTCCCTCCCGGCGGAACGGGCGAGCGGAGGGGAGGAAGGTGAGGGAAGGGCGGGGGCGGTGCCTAGTGTTTTCAGAGAGTTGAATCTAAACGTAGAATCGCGCAGAGACGAAGATGAGATGAGATGAGCAGAGAATTGGATGATGAAGCTTTTCTGGCAGGATTGAACCTCAAAGTTTCGATCTTTTATACGAACACGGATTGGTGATGAGAAGTAGGGGAAGCGAAACGTTTCCTTCTGTTTTGGAAGTAGCAATAATTTGATTTTGATTTTCGATCTTAGAATTTCGTTTTTCGTTTTTTTTTTTTTTTTTTTTTACTTTGGGCCCAAAGAGAAGCTTCCTTTTTCTCTTGTTATTTTGTTGTTTTAAAAGAAAAAAAAATTGACCAAAAAAATTCTTTTGTTGTTGTTGTTGTTGTTGTTGTTTTAAATAAATTTGGGTCCCACTCTTGCAGATCACGGTACGAAGAAAAATGGGCTCACTGCCCTTTTAAGGTTGGACCGACGAAAAACTTTAATGGAAAAAATTTTCCATGGAAAATAAGAAGGGCAATTTTTTGATAAATAAAATAAAATAAAAATAAGAAGGGCAATTTCAGTAGTATGGTCATAGAAATTGAGTGTTAAAATCATGGCAAGTAGTGCGCGTGACAACACCTCTGGAGCAAAAATTTTGATTCAAAAGCCCTCGTGGAGCATAAATTAATTTGTCAACGTAACTTCTGCAGCAGAAATCCGTTTGGTTACGCAACTTGATTTTTACTTGATTTTTTTACTTTTAGAGCATTTGTTGCTTCCAAAAATAATTTTAGAGCCGTTGAAGAAGTAAAAAGAATTTATCTCTTCAAAATTAGAAAAATCACCTTTTGGTAAAAAGCAGGAATAGAAATAATTAATTTATGAGCAGAAATTAATTTATTTTTCTTCTTGTCTCGTAAATTTTGAGATCCTATAATTATTCTTGTATATCGTAATTTTCTTTAATCGATAAATGAATTAGTAATAGTAGATAGTTGATAAAATTTTCCTTAAACGTCCGTGAGTTTCCATCTTTTCTAAAATCACTCGTCCGAATCTTAGCCGGACCGTTGAGCACTTTATGTACCGAACCATAGAGCATCCGTCAAAAAGGACGTCGAACCATGGAACATCCGCGAACAAGGACATCTTTTCTTTAATCGATAGTCGCGTCCGATGATGTTTCTCTTGCCAGGCAAGAATCCAAGAATGTAGTGAATTGATACGGATGGAAAAGGAAAAGAATTTGGATAGAGTCAGGCCGTTCTTCTTCCCCTTTGCCCCTCCTCCTCAATTCCCAAAGCGGCACAATTCCAGAATGAAGCAACCTGCAGAAGCCAAGACAATGAAGAGAACTGCATCTTGAAAACGAAGAAAAAGCAAAAGCTGTCGATATAAATAATTTCCGTTGAATTACCCCCAAATCCACGGTTCGATTGACCCTCCATACTCCGGATCGAGTCGAACATCTCCGACTCTGAAAATGACATCTTCCAAGATATACAGAGAAGCCGCCTCCAGTACGTCGCCTCAAATATAACCCCATATAGTTCATGTGTCGCATGAGTTTCTGTCTTATTTTATGGTGAATCTGTGTAAATAGAATTTTTCAATTGCTACATGAATAGCATGGGAGTCTTGGATATAATTTGCGCTCGGGGCTTGAAGTTACTATTAGAACTCGTCAATTGATTCGTTTCTTTTGGTTTTGGTCGAAGCAGTAACGATGAATGAGATTAGAGATGTTGCACCGGCGCATTATGCGCTCCACATCAAGTCCTTCTCTTTGTTCGCCAAGAACAAACTGGAGAAGTATGAATCGAGCGAGTTTGAAGCCGAAGGGTTTAAATGGTTCGTTTCTCTTCTCTCTAGCTCCAAGTCCACCTCACACTCTCCCATGGTGTTAAAACAACTACATTCAGCAGTTCGGCATAACCGGTCAAATTAATTTTGGACATGCGCCAAATTTAGGTTTTTCTTCCAGAACATGGTTTAAATACTACAGACATTGAATTTCTATGACTGCTAAAGATCTGATGTTTAAACCCTTTTGTAGCTTTGTAAATCCATACAGAATAAGGTAATCTTCTTTATGATGAAGAGATTGTTGTGAAAATAAATGCTGATTCAGCAATCAGAAGCCGTATAGCACTTCTTGATTCTGCAGGAAACTGATCCTCTATCCCAATGGAGACAAGAGCCGAAACGGAGAAGACCACATCTCCGTATATCTGGCGATTTCCGGGGCGAGTCCTTTCCAACTTGGCGGGGCGATTCACGTGGTCGCCAGGTTCTCTTTGTATGATCAACTCTCCGATAGATATCTAACTGAACAAGGTAAAAAGCACAGTAATGACAGCAAAAAGCAATATATTGTCACCTTCTGAACACTAATGTCAATCGCTGAATCTTCGCTTGTGAATTGAAAGGGAGAGTCGCAAGGTTGCACTCGTTAAAAGCAGAATGTGGAGTCCCGAGATTCATGCCGCTTAAGATTTTCGCCGACCCATCAAACGGGTACCTTGTGGATGACGCCTGCGTCTTCGGTGTGGAGGTTTTCGTCATCAAAAGTTCGGGAGTTGGCGAATGTTTGACGTTCAAGGAGAGCGCTTCGTACACTCATCAATGGAAGATATCGCGGCTCCCAAGCTTGGGGAATGAATGTCTGTACTCTGATGTGTTCACTGTTGGAGATCATAAATGGTAGCTCCTATTTACAAACTTCCTTTCAATAATAAACTTCTGTTTTTGTGGATTTATTCCATTTCCCAATCTTTTCGCAGGAAGGTGGCGCTATACCCGAAGGGTGATTTGGCCAACAGGGGCCAAAACCTTTCGGTGTTTCTCAGCTTAGATGATGCGGACAAACTGGCTTCTGGTCAGAAAGTGAACGCCAGATTCGTCATTCGGTTGAAAAGCCAAAACAACGTTGTACACCATCAGAAGAGATGTAAGTGTTTAACTTCAAGGCCATAGTACCCAAACAGAAAGTGCAGAGTAATTCCGATTTCGATCACGGGAGCTTCTTTTTCACCTCAGTACAGCGCTAATTAAATTGCACCTGTTAAAAAGGACCGGATTCGATTTGGTTCATGTAGACCAAATCGTTAGAAACCGCTGATATCTCTCCTGTTTCCTGACTGTAAATTCTCTGCTCTTTTGTTTTGTCATTGCTACTCTGCAGCTTCGACTCTGTGGTTCAGTAGCACCATAACGGACTGGGGTTGGTCATCTTTCATGCCGCTGACAACAGTTCGGGAATGCGTGACCAATGATCCATGTGTCATTGAAGCGGAAGTCACGGTGGTCGGCACAGTTAGCAAATTGCCATGACAGCATTATATGTATGAGATGTGTTCATAAACAGATAATTACTAACAGTTCTTTCCTCGTAACAATAACACGAGGATTGAATATGTTCACGCAATAAGATCTCTACAGGCATCTATGCCTCTGGTCAGATTCTTGTAGACATTACTCATTAATCACGTCAATACTCCTTATCAAACATGTTGCAACAATTAGCATATTCGACCTGAGTCTCCATATGGCAGAGCCGAAAGTGTAGGTTGTCAATAACTTGATTCAATTTGCATCACGAGATTTCATCAGCACATCAAAGAATACAAGGATTAATGTGACTCATAACCTATTTACTTAAGCTTTTGAGTAAACGTAGATACAACTAGATATGTTAAGGGGCTTGGGTACGGTTTCCCTCTTAACGATCTCCCCAAGCGAAATGTGACATTCTGAATTTCCGCCCCCGCGAGGCTTAAGATATGGAATGTAATCTCAAAATTAGAAGAATGGAAATGATGAATTCCAACTTTGGAAAAGAGTTTGATGTCGCCTCGCTAATGATCATTCAAAATAGGAAAATTGAAATTTCGATCGACGGATGGTTCGACTACGAATTAGGATCTTGGAATTCGAAAATGGAAATGAGGGATTTCAATAATTGATATGGATTGGACGTCGCCTTATCGAGGATAAAAATATCGTAAAACTGAAATTTCGGACGAAAAGTGCGAAAAAACCATTTTGCCCTTGGGGGTTAACCTTTCCTAATTGGATTGAGAGGGGCATTTTAGTCATTTGATATTTCATTCTTCCCCAAGCTGCAGAAAATTTGAGGGGCAATTTAGTCATTGGGGCTTTGATAATATTGATTTGTGGACAAGTGTCAACCATTGGATGAAGATCATTAATTAACCACTAAGCTAAACCTTCTAGAATTTTGACCAAAGTTGAATGGACTTGATCTTCAGCAGCTACTTCCTCAGAAATTCGTGAGCCATCTTCTTCTTCCCCTTCATTTTGAGTTTTTCACCAAGAACAGAAAACTGCTCAGTTCGCCCAGTTCTGGCCTCCCTGTTCGGTCCATACAAGAGCCACCTCCGGTGACTTTTTAGCCAGCCGCCGACCACCACAGGTTAGTTTAACCTGTCCTTAACAATTTCCCATTAGTTTCGTGATTTTTGGAGGTCTGGTTAATTTATGATGATTTTTGGAAGAAAAATGGCCATATTCTGCGCTAACCGAGAGAGGGCCATGGTTCACCCTCTTAGAGACTTCATTTGGGTCCGAAATTTTTTATGGAAGTTACATGACATGTAGTACTATGTTCACTGAGCTTGGGTCGTTGATTTGGTTACGTTTCGATTAAGTTTCGATAGTTTAATTGATGTGGTTTTTAAGGGCAGAATCTGACCGTCGGTTGGTCTAAGATGAAGTGAGCTGTTCGGAGGTCTTGGGAGTGTTATTTACATTCGAAATTCATCGTGGGACTATATAACATGTTGATTGAGGTCTTAACAAGAGGAATTGGTGATAATTTGGAGCTTAAGGTTGATTAGTGGGCTGTTTATGCAAGGAAAGGAAGAATCGATTTCTGCTCTATTTTCAATCTGAGTAGTTCGGTTCAGTTGGGGGCTGTTCGTGATGTCGCCATGCTCTAAATGTGTTGTTAGGACATACTAAAATTCCCCTTGAGTTGTTAATGAGGTCTACGATTAGTGGAATTGGGGCTAGATTGAATGAATTGATTGAAACGTCGGATTGTCGCTAAGTCGTTCTGCTGCCTTGTTTTGGACAGCGAAGAAATCGATTGGGAGTCGAGCTTGACGAAGGATTTTGGTGGAAAATTGCTAGTCGGACGAAGGTGAGTGACCTCTAAACCTTTATTAGGATATTTGGACGCGATTGGACGATTTTCGTTGAGGAATCGATGAATTGGTTGGTTTGTTATGCTTGAATGATTGAATTGATGACGTGCTCATTAATGCGCCTTGCTTGCCTATGCGGTGGTATAATATTCGATTTTTAAATTGTGTTTTATGACAAGGCACATTTGTTTCCATTGGCAAGCAATTGATTGTGTTTTATTGCCTAAAAATTCCTCGTTGTGGAAATGTGATTAAATATTTACTATGATGATTCTTGATTGAACTTCTCGAGGAATTGGGCTTGTGAGCCATGAGAACACATGAATGGTGACGAGTATCTTGATGAGATGAGGGCTTTAAGGCCGGAGACACCCTGATGCGATTTGATCGCGGGGTTGTGGTTGAAAGTACACCTTGAGGCGATTTTATCACGTGGTTGTGATTGAAAGTACATCCTAATGCGTCTGAACGCGGGATGAGAAGTTGACATGTTGACATGAGCTTGGTGATAAGCTGCTAAATCTGATGCGTCTGAATGCGGGTTTATTGATCGAGATAGCCTGAGGCGTCTCAACGCGTGCTAGTCTCTGGAGGTTCGAAAACGGAAGTGGATGTCTTTTTAATTCACGTGCTGAGGAAAATAATTATAAGCTAGTACGAAGCTTGGTCACTCTATGCTATTTTGCCTTGAGTTGATGCCATGTGTTGCTTTAGCAAATTATATATGTTGCTTTGATTGCTTTGGTTCGGTGAGACGGATGGCCTAGTTTAGGTTTAGGGCGAGCTTGCTGAGATTTATATCTCACCCCAGTGGGGGATTAATTTTTTCAGGTCCTTGAAGATGGGAGTACCAATGAGATGAGGATGAACTCTCGACGAAGTAATTACACGATTGGTTTCTGTATTTTGTGGCCTTAGGGATTGTACCCGAATATTGCGGATTTAGGACTTAAATTTTGGGTACCTGATTGCGATGACTTTTGAGAAGAATTTTATTTTTAAGGAGTGTATACCCTTTGTCTTGAGTCATCTCGTTGTAATTTGTATGGAGCAAGTTTTATGGCTTCCGCGATCTTGTTTTTTTGTCAAGTTGTTTTACGAATTGGCCGAGGGATCCTGGGAGATATTTGAGGATCGATGGTTCGGTGGGATGCACGTGCGCTCGACGGGTTCGAGGCGTGACATCCCTGTTTAAATGGTATCAGAGCAAGGTCAGCTCGATCCATTGTGATTTAGGTTTGCAGTGATAAGGAGTGATGGCTTGAGGACAATTAGGTAGTGAGACCTATAGGGATAGGCTTGAACTTGTATGCACTTTAATGATTCTAGAGTTGATTTTGATTGATGATCATGAGTGATCTTATGGATAAGGCTCACAAGAAAGTGAGTAGAGATTGAAGAGTCATAAGCTTGGATTTGAGGTTGCTAGAGAATAACTTATGAATGAAGGGTCAATTGGAGTATATGATTGTGATCGTGGCTTGTCGATGACCCAACTTGGAGAGTGCGAGTTATAAAGAGACGACTGGTATTAGCGGATTCAGGCTTGAATTGCATTGTGCCATGATAGTTTAGTTATCGATTGCTATTGACAACCCTGTGTGATGTGAGACGAGGTGTATACAAGGAAATAGATAAGGAATATTTGGATTAAAGGTTAGTCGTGGTTGCATGTATAAGGATTTGACTTGAGCAAGCGACTAGACTTGAGGTATATAGTTGAATATAGGCAATAGAACTGTGAGAGGAGATGGTCTTTGAGGAGCTAGAGGTTTTCTATGGATAAGGCTTGATGTGGAAACGATTGTGGTACGGCAAGTGGTGAGAACGAACATGCTGTGCATGTGTTTGTGGTTTTGAAACTAAAGTTGATGAGGGTGCATGCATGAACTTATCGCAGTTGGACTTAATAAACTATCGCTTGGTATGTGACAAGTTGATGGGATACCTATAAAATGTAATGAAGCATGGTATGAGACGTGTGGAACGGGGCTTTCTCCGTAGATGTATGGCTTGGGACAACCTCCAACGGTCAGGTCTGATGAGGGCGGGGAGTGATCGCCGGGATAGAGAGGTCCGGACAAGGAGCGGCTTCTGGCAAGCTTCTAAGATGGCAAAAGGCAGGAATGACCCAAGTCATAACTTGAAAGGAAAAGTCTAGGTATCAGGTTGAGTCCAATTGTGGTTAAGAGATGTATGACACATGATTGATTTTCAAGAGAACATTTAAAAGTGGCATGGCATTAGTATTGGCGCCTGTGATAGGCATGGCTGAGAACTCTGTATTTGGCATTGAGCGCCGCTTGGAAAAGAAGATTGATGTAGTAATTGGCCTGATTGGATGAATTGTTGTTGGCATCATGTGATGGCTATGGCCGAGGTCTAACTGAGAGATTAGACGACATGTGGGGTTTATATCTATTGAATTGATGCCTTCTGATTTGAGATAGCCTGTCGTGAGTATGCTAGAGGGGCAAATGCCTTTAGATTTAAAGCATGAGTAATTGACTTACTAAAGTGAGGCATTAAGTGATTGTTTGATGTTAGCCTAGTGGAGGCTTGCTTGATATGTGGTTACTGCTTAAGGATGATTTGAAATCCTTGAATAATGGACAATTAGTTGAGAGTTGTTTGGGAACCACTGGATGACTAATGGTGAAAGATAATGAGATGAGCAGCCTGAGACTACTAGACTTGAGTAGATGGCTTGAGTCTTGGATTTTTGGAGGGAATCATAGTGGTTCAAGTGGCATGAGAACCTAATAATGTTGAATGACCAAAGTACGGTCGCTAGAGGAGCACTTGCCTCATATACGCGAGATACATGAAGATCCAAGCATTGAGATGGATCATGAGAATTGAGTAAAATCGAGCGACCGTAGTGTGAGTATTGGAAGAGAATATGGCTCGATTTTGTTAATCGTGCGAGACCCAAGTGTGATAAAGGGTCATGAGAACTTAAGTGAAAATGAGAAAATAAATGGGTAGGTAGACTCATAAAGGAGCTTTCATCGTTGCCTAAGTCGCTGAAACGATTGATGCCAGTGTTGATGAGTTAAGTGATGGAAGTCACGAGAAAAGTGACTCTGAGACTATTCATTTCCAAAGTGGAAAAGTGGGAAAGAACCACTAGAGTCTTGAATAGTTTGAGAAATATAACTATGTATACCTGCTAGAAACGACCATTACCTTGGCGTAAGACTCGTAAGGAGAGATTGGCATTTCGTTCCCTCCGTTGTGGGAAAAATTAAGGAAAGAAGTATGTCAGTTGTCTGACATTGAATGTTGAAATGGGATTGATTGAAGTTGGATTGGAATCCCAAGAAATAACATTGTGAGCTATCACCCCTAAAGAATAGGGTGTTGTTCTTAACGGTGGTTGAATCATGAGATGGTCATTGATGGAAGGGAAAGTGAATGGATTTGATAATCCTGATTGTTCGTAATTCTAATTAATGGTTGAGTAAGCGAAATGAGCGCTTAGAATGTAATTACAAAGTGGTTCGAGCTAGTCAAATTGAGTAATCGATACGGGAGTTTGTGGAGACTGAGGAAGAACCTCGACTCCTTGGAATTTTGTCTCTTGAGGTGACTAAGTCACTGAAAGAAGAGTGTTAGACCTGGTGAAATTTGAATCTTGGAGTGGAGATACTGCTGTTGACATAGACTCCAAGATTGACGTCCTATGGCAAAGGAAGGACAAGGTGGATTCGAAGTGAGATAATGCCACTAAAGTGTATAGTTTCTTTCGAAGGGTAAGAGACCCTAGTGCAAAAGGAAGGGGAAATCTTAGTTGTTTTGATATTAGGATTAAGCGTCTGGACTGAGAAAAAAGACGCAAAACTTGAATGATTCCTGGAAGTTAAGTTTGAGAAATTGTCCTGTAGACAACGTTGAATTCCGAGATAATGTTTATGTTCAGCTGAATGAATGAATTTGAGACATGGTAGCGTTATCTGGTTGTGAAATCAAGTGACCAATGCACTAATGCTTCATGAGGAAAGAGTGACAAAAATGAATAAATGTTATGTGGTCCAAGTGGAGACCCTTGAGAGCAGAAAGCCAAGATATGAGCTCTCAAGTGAATGGTACCATGGACAGTTGAAGTGATTCAACACTTGGTAGTAATGAAGTAGATAACAGTCAAATTGGGTGTCCAAGGAATGATTGAGTTGGTTATTACTGTCTTGAGAGATGATGAGGGGACTCATTTAAGGAGTCATGAGAAACATGATCAATTTTGAGAATATCCTATGAACTCTAAAGAGATGCTCGTTGTATGCTAATTGTGAAGAGCACGAGCTGTGGGCCTGATGAAATAAGATTCCTCGGTCGTGAAAATTATGAGAAATGAAATCTATGTGGAGTCTTTGAGGAATGGAAAAAAAAAGTGATGAATCGACTAGGGTCGATGTGAGTTGCTGAAACTTGAAGTTCCCTGGGATTGATGGATTGCTATAGATGGATTGTGGGAGGATTTTCCACGAGAGTCGTCCTCTGGATGAAATGGATCCAGGACAAGATATAACGTGAATGGGTAAATGAGCGTGATGAGTCTTTGAGGACTTGAGTTACGTTGATGACTATGCCGATAATGGCATTCCTGTTTGGAATCATAAGAGTCGATAGAATTTTAATGATGTGACGTGGAAAGGAAATTTGAGGCGTAATAAGACGATTTGAAAAGGGTATTACATGTACGTTATGATAGTAAGGCCACATGAAATAGAAGGCTTAGAGCATGGTTGGAGTTGGTTTGTGAATGTCTTTGCGACAAAGTTTGGGAAACCTTACTTGGGTGGAAGGAGGTTTTGAGTCTTTATCCACCACAAGAAAAGAAGGTAGTAGTTTCCCGAGGGGGATTGAGCAAGAGGCAACGCGGATGTATAAAATTGTTTATGGATATGAGAGTGTCGTATGTATAACGAAAGACCTCGAAGATATGTGAACTATAAGAGGTTGAGAGCATGGATTGTCTAAAGGGAATTGGTGGAAAGGCACGCGAAATAAAGAGATCACCCAAATGTTGTTACAACGATAGAAAGAGTGGATTAACTGGCGGATGCTTACGATTAAGAATTGAGCATTGTTTATTTGGCGATGAAGGGACAGATCTTCCCTCGAGAAATAAGATATTCAACTTCTAAATTGGATGTTTGTCAATTGACTAGTTAACGGCTACTGGAAGCACCTAGCCTGAAGGCCAGAATGGTATTGAGATATTGCCATGATCGAACCCTGATACTTAAGGGGTTGCGGGAATGAATAGAACCATTGAGGTCCTATGGACAAGAGAACGAGTCTAGTATTGAAGGGGAATTTAAAGAGATGACCTCGTCAAAAATTCGAAGGAAGAATTATGGTATCTATTGTGAAGGCATAAAAAAGGGTTCCAAGATTTGCCTTATTACTATTGATGGAATGGACTGAAAAATTGGGTTAACCTAACATGTGATCAAGCATTAGAAATGCTGACAAGAAAGTAATTATGAGCTTGTTTAAGGAGCCGAGGAGGCTATGACTCAATTTGGCTAATGGTGGGCAAGTTGATTAAGCCCATGAATCCCTGATCGTATGAAGGGATTATTGAAGGAAATGATACCCCTATTGGTATCGACACCAAGGAGTGCATCCTTGCGATGGTTTAGTGATGATGGTATCAAGCAAAAAGCGTAAGTTTAATGCGATGCTCTAGTAAGGCCTTCAGTCAAGAAATTGAAAAGTGAGACTGCAATATGACGCACATATTGTCCTCAGATCAAAAGATGATTGAAAAGAATAGTTTGGATACCCGAGGGTATAGTACCGACGAATATTATGAAAGTCGAAAAGGAATAGAGAAAGACGAGTACCGATTAAGAATAGAAAAGAAATGAGTTCTAAATGTTGGGAACTGTCACTAGTAAGGACGTTATAGAAATTCCAAGTAACGAAAGGAGCTACTTTTGAAAGTGAGGTAACGACGAGGCGCCGATACCCCAAAAGAAGGGATGATTGGAGAGTTGTAAATTTCGAGGACGAAATTCCTTTAAAGGGAAAGAATTTTTCGTCCTTTAAAGGGAAAGAATTGTGACATTATGAATTTTCGCCCCCTCGAGGCTTGAGATATGGAATGTAATTTCAAAATTAGAAGAATGGAAATGATGAATTCCAACTTTGGAAAAGAGTTTGACGTCGCCTCGCTAATGATCATTCAAAATAGGAAAACTAAAATTTCGATCGATGGATGGTTCGACCACGAATTAGGATCTTGGAATTCGAAAATGGAAATGAGGGATTCTAATAATTGATATGGATTGGACGCCGCCTTATCGATGATAAAAATATTGAAAAACTGAAATTTCGGACGAAAAGTGCGAAAAGACCATTTTGCCCTTGCGGGTTAACCTTGCCTAATTGGATTGAGATGGGCATTTTAGTCATTTGACATTTCCTTCTTCCCCAAGGAGGTTGCAGAAAATTTGAGGGGCAATTTAGTCATTGGGGTTTTGATATTATTGATTTGTGGACAAGTGTCAATGTAACACCCCCCATTTCTTTATTTGTGGTCCACTCCCCCACTTCCCCTTGTCACCTACTTTCCCTAAAACATTCCCCTTCATTCCCGTTTGTCCCCCACGTCTGTCTGCTCCCTCCCCTTTCTTTTCTCTATTTTTCTTCTCCTTCCACCATAGAACCCCTCAGCCGAGCCTCTTCCCCCTCCTCCTTCGTGGATCTTGTTCGGCCACCACCTCACCATCTTCAACCACAACCTCTAGCTACCTCCTGTCATCATCATCAACCTGTCCTCGGCCATCACTCGTTGCCGGACGGCCGAAAAAAGCAGCGAGAATCCCCGGACCCCGACTGCCCTATTTTTGCCACCTCTAGTCCGCAAACTCCCAGCCCTCCTCCGGCCATTTTCGGCGACCACCACCTCGGCAACTTCCCTTAGTCTCTTCACGATTTCCCCGACGCCACCCCCGCCGGCCGTTGCCCACCGGAGCCGCCGTGAACAGACCCCGATCTCGCGGTGCTCTATTTTTCACCGAGTGAGATCCGCCGGCTGTCACCGCCGCCGCCGACGACTTCCTAGAACCCCTCCCGAGTTCCCCTGAGCTCGTGGTCGCCGCACGTGGGGCCCGGATTCAATCCCGAATAGCCTCCCCTGTTTTCTGCGCGCAAGTCCTCTATTTTCGCCGGTTCTGCACAGCTACTGTTCCGCCACTTTCGGCCACCTTCCGCCGCCCCTAGTCGGTCCCGAAGGTCACCTTCGAACCCCTAGGTGAGTCCCCGAGCATTGGCCGGCCTCGTCTCAGCCCGTGGGGCCCAAAACCGCCTCAAAATAGCCCGTTCCCCTATTTTAACGATGTTGTCCAAATTCTATTTTAGGTCGCCGGAGTTCGCCGGAGCTCCACCGTCGCCGCCGCCACCTCACCGGACCTCCGTCACGTATCCTAGTTGGTGCCGGGTCGTGACGCCTATCGAGAAACCTTAGAACCGAGACTTAATCGTGTTTTATCGCCAAGAACCGTCGCCGCCGTCGTTGTCGTCGCTCGTTGCCGCCGCCGTCACATTGTTGATTTTGAGTCGACCCGAGCTTAAATAAATTGTGAGTTGACCCTAAACCTTGGTTAGGGCGCTAATTGCGCCTAGGGTTAGTTGGGTTAGCAATTTTGGTAATAACATAAAGTGATTACGGTTGGTTTAGTTAGAAACCCCGGTTTAGGTTAAATGACCGTAATCGACTAAGTTAGCTTGATTAATTATATTGTCTATGATTAATTGTGATTAGTTAAAATTGATTAATTTATCTCAAGAGACCGATAGATTAAAGACGAGTGATCGATCGACGATTATAAATTAAATGGGCTAATAAATTATTATTGTTCGAATCGAGCTTTATATTGTCTAAATGAAATTAAATGTTCATAATTGGTTCGATGATTTTCATTGGTGTGATTATCCCGTTGGAGGGCTGATGGTGTGACTGGAATTACTATTGAGCATTAATCGCTACTTGGGGATTTATCGCCCTATTTATGATTGGATGCCTGAAATGTTCTTTGAATGAATTGACATGTATTTGGGAGTTATTCGTTCCGTAATTGCAGTATCTAATTGATAGTCTACATATGCATATGACCGTGTGCAAAATCAAATAAATATGTTTTAGCATGAAAACGGCCGTGGGCCGAGTCTTTGAGCACGTTGTGTGAGCATCCGGCCTAAATCCAAGGGAATAAAATTGATTGATATGGCGGGTGCATTGTGTGGTCATAAGACGGAACGATGATGGGTTTTTCCTGGTAAGTTTGTAGTGTACTAATAGTATACCAGTACCAGTCATGTGGGACCATACGACTTACCAGAAGCACGACAGTCCTGCCTCATGCCGGTTAGTACGGGCACAGGGCTGATCGGATGCCGATCGCATCTTGTGATGGACCGACGCCCCGTATAGGGATGCCTACTTGCCGTACCATGCAACGGGTGCACTGGAAGACCGCTTGTAGTAGCCGCTGCCGAAAGGGAAAGGGAGCGTAGCCCGGTTCGTCCGGATGAGTATGGGATCATACTATTTATGAGAGTCTAATCACGCCAGTCGCGTAGATCCTCTCAGGGTGCCGTTGGCATGATCATCGTTAATAAATGGACTCGCGTGGTGTTCTGTGCATACTTGTGGATGCGATGTTTGTTTTGAGTGATTGACTTATTTCACTGCTGAGTCGGGTCAAGCATTGCATTATGTGTGGCTGAAGGCCGGTAAGTATGCATGTGGTTTATTAGTATACGAGGGCTATACTTGAGTATTTTATGTGATTGTATGATTTTGTGAGCTTACCATTAGGATACCCCTGGCGAATCAATTTCCTAACCGAGCTTAGGCTTAATTCACTGAGATTTATTTCTCACCCCGTCGTGGGATAACATTTTTCAGGTCCCAAGTGATGAAGCCCGTGGACGCCAAGGATTGGCGGTAGGAGTGATCTTTTGAAGTAGATGGGAGGTTAACCTTACCCGACCGAATACCCTTTTGAGGTCTTAGTGAGCTGCCCCGAAGTATGGGGTCATTTATGTCAACTATAGCTCAATAGGGTTAATTATCGTCGGTTGTTTGGTTTAATGTGTGTGATGATCTTTTGGTGAACTGTCTTTGTATTTATCTCTTACTAATGTATCCCTGTTCAAATTTATGTTGTTTGGGAGTAAACCGTTTCCGCATGCGTAATAAACTGTCGTGGGTCGGTAGCGAACCTGGGACGCTATCCCTTATGACCCTTGGGACGATTTGATCGGGATGTCGCGTGCTCGGGGTTTGGGGCGTGACATCCTACCTGGTTTGGTATCAGAGCAAGGTCAGCCTGATCCATCTGGTCATTGGCCTGGAGTGATAAGAAGCGTTAGAAAATGGGATAGTTAGTAGGATTTTTATCGCTATGCTTTTGACTGTTAATTGTGTGGTAAGTTTTAGGGTTGCCTTCTGACCGCGTTTTGCTATAGGGTAAGCAGGACTCCGTATCATTCCTGCATAATGAACAGACGCGGTAGAAAAACACCTCGAGCCCCTCGTAGGAGGAATGTGAGACCAATTGAAGAGATTGTTGATCTTGGAGGACCACCGCCTGTCGCAGTTCCTGATGCTGAACCTTCTAGACGTGAGCCGACCATGGCTGAAGTGATGCAAGCTTTGGGAACCATTGGAGATTTGTTGGGGCAGCAAGTAAGGAATCAAGCTGCTGCTGCTGCTGCTGAAGCCCCACCTATGGTGCCACCTGTAGTTCCGCCAGTAAATCCACCACCTGCACCTGGGTATGAAGAGCGTAAGGCTCAAAAGCTGGCAGAACAGTTCCTCAAGTTGAATCCGCCACAATTCACTGGAAACGGAGACCCTGAAGCTGCCACCCGTTGGATTGAAGGGTTAGAGAAAGCATTCAACTTACTGAGATGTTCGAATGAGGATAAAGTTTTCCTGGCTGTCTATCAACTCGAAGGGAATGCCAGTACTTGGTGGAGAGCTGTCAAGGATAGGATTTTCCCAGAAGGTACGGTTCCAGTATGGAATACCTTCATGGATGCTTTTAATAACAAGTATTTCTCAAAGACAGCTAGAGAACAGAAGATGGTTGAATTCTTCCGCCTCCGCCAAAACCAGATGACAATCGACCAATATGAAGCCAAGTTTTCTGAACTGTCCAAGTATGCCCCGAGATTGATTGAGGACCCTGATGATAGGGCCAGAAGGTTCAGGGATGGACTGAAGCCCGAGATTAAGAGTATACTGGCGCCATTCAATCTTCAAGACTACGATGACCTCTATGAAAGGGCACCGATAGTGGAGCAGGACTTGGCTGAGAGAACCGCCGCATCTGGATCGCGATTCACTTCCTCAAACAGATTTGAAAGAAAGCTAGGAAAGAAGCCAATGTTTGGAGGCAAGCATCATATTCCACCGAATCGTCGAGGAGCGATCAGTAAGCCTACTTTCCGCCCAAGTGAGGTGTGCAATATGTGCCGCCAGAGGCATGGACCTGGTCCGTGCCCATTTAAAGGAGGTGCCTGCTTTGGATGCGGTCGTTTTGATCATCAGGTGAAGGACTGCCCGCAGAGGCAGCAGGGCAGGCAGATGCCACCACAACAAGGAGGACCACCTAGAGGAACTACGCCACAAAACTTTCAGAACCGTCCGCCGGCGCAGGGAAGAGTGTTTGCTGTCACCCGGGAAGAGGCGAAGAATTCGCCGACCGTTTCAGGTACGATCCTCTTGCATAACCAAGTAGCTTATGCTTTGTTTGATCCGGGTGCCACACATTCGTTTGTTGCGGACCAGTTTGTAAGTTGTATGAGTTGAGCTTGGTACCTTTGGATGTTGTGTTTAAAGTATCTACGCCGTTAAAGGATAGTGTAGTAGCTGCAGTTAGCTGTCCTGATTGTAGACTTGTTGTGGATGGTCATGAAAGCAAGATAGATCTGATTGTGCTAGAAATGTATGATTTTGATCTAATTGTGGGAATGGACTGGCTGACAAAGCAAAGAGCCACGATGGATTGCTTTAATAAGGCGATCCGATTTAATCCGTCAAATGGGACTAGCTATGAATTTGTGGGTAATCGAGGTGGAACCTCGACAGAAATGATATCGTCGTTAGAGGCGACCCAACTATTGGAGGGTGGATGCCAAGGTTATTTGGCCTCTGTAGTGAATACGTCTGTTGAAGAACTTAAGTTGGAGAATATCTCTGTTGTATGTGAATTTCCAGATGTGTTTCCTCAGGACTTAAATGGTTTGCCACCAGAAAGGGAAATTGAGTTTGTTATAGAGTTACCTCCTGGGACGGAGCCGATCTCTAAAGCGCCGTATAGGATGTCATTGCCTGAATTGAAGGAACTCAAAGTACAGATGCAAGAATTATTAGATAAAGGGTTTATTCGCCCTAGTGCATCGCCTTGGGGAGCGCCTGTTTTGTTCGTTAAGAAGAAGGATGTATCTTTGAGGTTGTGCATTGATTATAGACAGTTGAATCGAGTGACGATTAAGAATAAATACCCACTGCCGAGGATTGATGATTTGTTTGACCAGTTGCAAGGGGCATCGGTATTTTCTAAGATCGATCTACGAACGGGATACCATCAGTTGAGGATCAGAAAGGAAGATATACCAAAATCGGCATTTAGGACACGTTATGGACACTTGTCACTTAGCAAATAAATATCAAAGCTCCTCATTGACTCCATTTGACCAAATTTTCGGTAGAATAGGGGTTCCAAAATGACCAATTTCGAGCTTCCATTTCATGATCAATCTTCCGTCAATTGTATATTCAGCTTATCTCAAACTAACGGGCAGCTTTTGTAGACGTTATGCGTATCGACACTGTGATTCTCATTACACTTAGGACGACTCAAGATACGGCGACTTTGGTTGTCATGTAATTGCGAGGGTTCACTGCTAGTCCCGACGTTTTTGATTGTCATAGTTCGATTTAAGGCAATTTTGCAAATTATACATTGATTAAATAGCATCACCCGCGCTCTAATCGTATAACACTAGCAATGAATTCCTTAATCGTTATTTGATTGGCCTTTATTGGTTCTAAATGTTCCCTCGGCAATCCTTATGGTCAAAGCACCTTTTCCTTTTTCGAGTTTTTTAGGTCCACGTTCCTTGTCATGCGTTAGCCTTTCCCTTTTGGTCAGCCTACTCATGATTGATCAGATCCGAGCGAAATAAAACTTAAATATATCGATAGATACTTCTCACTCAATAGTCTCGAAATGTAGGAAATTCAGAATGTCACAAAGGGTACGTCTTCTCATAAACACCAATTACAGGTTCAGATGTTACAAATCTAACTTCAAGGTAATATGAAATCCCTAAAGTCGCAAAAGCGTAAATCCATTTCCTACAATTACTTCCTCGAATACTCATCCTCATCCTCATCAAGCTTGTGTTTCCATCGTCAAGGACTTGAAAATGTTAATCCCACGACGGGGTGAGATATAAATCTCAGCAAGCTCACCCTAAACCTAAACTATCCCATTAATACCTTCAAACATCTTTTAAAAAGAGTATGAGATAGTTCATCAAGCAAGTCAACGCATGACATTCAATGCATCATAAAATGCAGTACAATTGGCATAAAGTAATCACGATTCAAGGACAATCGTATCATCACAACTAAGCCTCGTACTAGCACAATATTAAGTTCATATGCGATGGTGTATTCTCAATTTCATCCCAACTTCCAATTCCAATGGCCAAGCCTGCGTCAACACGCATTAGGCTAAATTAAGATCTCGATTGGCAACCCGCATTCTGATGCATCAAGTTCCAAATGCCATTTCAATACTCGTGTCGACATGTCTCAAGTCTATCCTGCGTTCTGACGCATCATGATATCAATTGACCTCGCATTCTGACGCATTATGATATCAATTGACCTCGCATTCTGACGCATCAAGGTTCGATTTGCCATTTCATCAATCTAGGGCTCAATAGCTAATCGTATCTCAATAGATCAATAGCTGATCATATCTCAGGGGCTCAATAGCCAATTCATTTATAAGGGTTTAAACAATTGACAACCCGCTTTCTGACGCATCAGGTTTCAATGCCATTCAATGCTCGTGTCAACACGTATCACGGCTATCCCACATTTTGACGCATCATGATAGAAATCGAATTACGACCCCACGTTCTGACGCATCAAAGTGCAATAGGCCCTTAGGCTCATATCTTATTTCCATTAAACTTGCCATCTCATAATATGATTTTCATCACATAAGGCTTATAGGCCAACTCATCTTTCAAGTGATCTCATGATCGAGTGTAATTCAATTAGGGAATCAAGTAACCTTTCATCAAGAGAATAATCATGGCCGGATTGTATTGAGTATGGCACAAACTTGCACACCATGGCAATTAATCATCTCATTCATTCCATTTCCATTTCAAGCATATTATCACAAAATTGCCATACAAGGGCCAAAGGCTACACGACCATGTAAGCATACATAAAAATCAATTTCACATATCATTCATTCAGCCATGGGAATTACAATTTCACTCCAAAGCAAGTGCACACATGGCTCGATCCACACTAATCTCACTCGGCCATTAGCAATTCAAGCACAATAAGTCCACAAACTCGAGCTCGTCCATTAGTACCCTAAAGTCATAATAAAGGTTTAAGGGTCACTTACCAAGCTAATTAAGCTAGCAATTCCCACCAAAGTCAGCCACAATGCTCGGTCCTCAACCAGCCAAAACAAGGCAATGTACACCTTAAAGAAAATCCAACAATTCAACCATTATAACTCTTCCCAAACTCAATTATATCGCACAACCACTTCGCCAACACATCATACTACATTCTAAGATACCTTATCGAAGATTTTGAAGCAAAGCGACACCTTGACAATCCTCCAAATGGCTCGGTTCACTCGGTCCAGTGTAGGGCAGATTCGGTTCCTAGGAAAATCGCACAAACCTGCTATCAATGCTCTTCTAAACTTAATTCTCTCATGCAACCACCTTGTTAACATATCAATCCATGTCCCTAGATGTCTTACCGAGAGTTTCGAAGTGAGGCGACACTCCCTCGAGCCTCCAATGGTCTTGGTTCTAACCGGTCTGCAAGGGGATAGATTCTGTTCGATTTTTGTTCCAACAAAACCACAAGGGATCAGCCCTTAAACCCATAATAATTTATCTTCCAACCCACAAACATAATTATACATGTCTTAGTAAGGCTTGAGAGGTGGTCTTACCAAGTTGAAGCCAAAACAAGCCCGAAAATCCCATTTGCTTTCTAAAATGGTTCTATGGGACAAACGGCTAGGCCAAATGAGGCTTATAACATGTCTTTAGAACGGCAAGAGAAAGAGATTTCTAATGGTGGATGGATCGTCTCCATCGGATAACGAACGGAGAAGTTATGCCCGGAACAATAAGAGGTATCGTGGCTGGGCGGCGAGAGAGAAATCCGAGAGGGAGTTTTTGAGAGAAAATGGCAAGAGAGGGGGGGTTGCTGGCCAAAATGAAGAAGAAGAAGAAGAAGAAGAAGAAGAAGAAGAAGAAGAAGAAGAAGAAGAGAGAGAGAGAGAGAGAGAGAGAGAGAGAGAGAGAGAGAGAGAGAGAGAGTCTTCCGCAAGTTTCCTTTGGTCAAAGCAATGAATGGTAGGTGGGAGATGACATTGATTAAATGCTTAGCGGATAATCCTCTTGCAATGACACTTGTCATATATCCATTAATATATTGTTGGTCAATGACTCTTATACCCCTCAATTTTCGGCCAACTAAAGGGGATTGCCAAGTGACTAAAATACCCTTGTTCAATTCTTAAGGCAATGTTATCCTCCTAGGGGCAAAATGGTAATTTCACACTTACAATCCGAAATTTCACTTTTTCAATATAATTACCCTCGATGAAGCGACGTCCAATTCCTTCTAATTTTGTGAACTCTTCATTGTCCAATATCCAATTCCGAGACCCCATTTCTTGTCAATAGCCTCGAAGAGGGTCGGAATTCGGAATGTCACACGTAATTAGCACTCTAACCAAGGATTAATGTCAACTCACAATCTAGTTAGCTCATGCGATCTCAATGTCGACAACACAGGCGGTGATAACGAACGACGATGGCGGTTCTCAGCGAACCCAAGGGTTAACGCGCGGTGACACAACCCAACACCGTTGGGACGCCACGGGATGGGACGCCATGGTCGCCAGGATAGGTGGCCGGCGACAAGAGTTCCGGCGAGCGGCTGCTAAAATAGAGGCGGTCAAAACAAAACAGGGGAATCCGAGGCTGTTTTGGGGTGTTTCTCGGCCTCAAGGGCTGAGGCAAGGCCGAGAGAAGTTAGGGGGCTCACCTAGTGGTCGGAGGAAGTCGGTCGAGACGGGAGAAAGACGGCGGAGGGCGGTCGACGGTGGCAGAACGGCTACGGACAGAACCGGCCGAAACATGAGCTCCTAGGGACGTTGATTGGTCGAGGGTGGTCATCGAGAACGATCGGCGAGTGGCGAACGGTGGTGCAAGGCGGCGGAACGGCTGTGACACCACGAAACAGGAGAGGGCAAGTTGAACAGGGGTTCGGGGTCTGCTAGGTTGTTCGACGGGCCTTGGGGTGGTGAGAAACGGTCGGAGGGGTGTTGAGAGACCGGAGGGGAGTCGGTGAGGTGGTGGTTGATGGTCAGGAGCGGCGTCGCTGGCTAGAACAGCGCGACTGGAGCACTGAGGCCGAAACAGAGTAGCTGGCGTCAGGCTGTTTTGTGGCGGCTCTGGCGCTCGTCGGGGGGTGAGGCAGCTTCCGAGCGACGGTGGTGAGGCTGGTGGACGTCGGTGAGGCGGCTAGAGGTAGTGGCGGCGACGCGACGGGGCCGAAAGAGGAGAGGAAGGCTCTAGGGTTAGGGGGCCGAAACAGGGGATGGGCTTCCTCACGGCTGTCCGGCGACAGGCGGCAGCGTCGGTGGGTTAACGGCGGCGGCAAGGAGTAGCTGGAGGTGGTGGTCGACGACTGAGGGGTGGTGGTCGCATAAAACACAACCGAAAGAGGAGGTGCTCGGCTTGGGGGGTGTTCCACGAAGAAGAGTAGAGAGAGAGAGAGAGAGAGAGAGAGAGAGAGAGAGAGAGGGGTCCACGGTTGAGAGAGAGGAGTGAGAGTGTGATGGGGATTTGACCTTTGACTAGGGGTGGGTGAGATTGCCCACCAATAATTTGAAAATTTTGTCCTTTAGTAAATGAATTATTGTGGGGCAATTTGGTCTTTTGACTTTTCAGTACTGAACAAAATTTGGTACACTGGACGAAGGGTAATTTTGATCTTTTTACAAGCTAGGCTTGATCAGGATTGGGCTCGGGTCGCGAGGATTTCGATCCTAAAACGCAGCGACTAAAAATTTTGAAACCTAATCTCAACAGATTGACGTTTCAGAATTCGTCTAATTATCGTATTTTCAGTCCTTAGATTCAAAATATTTTACAAACTGAAATTCAATTTCATTCCTTTTATTGAATTCAGACACTTTACAAAATGTGAATTTCCAGGGTGTCACACTATTTGAAACATTTTTTTTAATGTTTCAGAAGTAGTTTTGAAGTTACTTGAAGAAGTAATTTTTTTTATCTCTCAAGAATTAGAAAAATTAACTTCTTGACATGAAATTATTTTCTTTTTCTTCTTAACTCGTGAATTTTGAGACCCTATAATTATTCTTGTAATTTCCTTTAGTGGATAATCAAATTAATAATCGTGCATAGTTGATAAAAATCAACGTCCGTGAGTTCCCATCTTTTCTAAAATCACTCGTCCGGCTTGAGGTTAAACCGGACCGCTAAGTATTTTCTCTACCGAACCGTAGAACATCCATGAACAAGGAACATCGAACTTTAAAGCTAAAACCCAAAGTTGCGTCCTATGATGTTTTCTCTTTGCCACGCAAGAATCCAAGAATGTAGTGGATTGATACAGATGGAAAAGGCAAAGAATTTGGATAGAGTCAGGCCGTTCTTCTTCCCCTTTGCCCCTCCTCAATTCCCAAAACGGTACAACAATTCCAGAATAAAGCAACCTGCAAAGCCAAGAGAATGAAGCAAACTGCATCTTGAAAAACGAATTACAAACAAATAGCTGTCGTTATAAATAATCTCCATTGAATTACCTCCATAACCAATCGACCCTCGAAACTTCAGCATCGAGTCAAACATCTCCGACTCTGAAAATGACATCTTCCGAGATATACAGAGAAGCCGACTGCGGTACGTTGCCTCAAATATAACCCCATATAGTTCATTTGTTGCACGAATTTGTGTCTTATAAATGTTGTGGTGTCTCATAAATGTAAAGTCTGCGTAAATAGAGTTTTTCAATTGCTACATGAATAACTTGGGAGTCTTGGATATAATTCGAACTTGGGCTTGAAGTACTATAAAAACTCGTTGGTTGATCGGTTTCTTCTGGTTTCGGTACGCAGCAAGGATGAAGGAGATTAGAGATGCTGCACCGGCGCATTATGTGCTCAAGATTAAGTCCTTCAATTTATTCGCGAAGAACAACATCGAGAAGTATGAATCGAGCGAGTTCGAAGCAGGAGGCCATAAATGGTTCGTCGCCCTTCTCTCTAGCTCCACCTCACACTCTCACATTCAGAGGTATTAAAAGAACTACGTACAGTGCTTCGACATCGCTGACCAAAAACACCGGTCTATTAATTTTTGAAGAGCTTGTTCCGTATTTGGAAACCTATGGCTATGCTCCAAATTTAGGCCTTTCTTACAGAAGATGGTTTAATATTTTACAGGCATTAAACTTCTGTTACTTTACTGCTATAAAATCTGATGTTGGAACCCTTTTGTAGTTTTGTAAATTCGTACAGAACAAGGTAATCCTTATACTGATGAAGAGATTGTTGTGAAAATAAATGTTGATTGAGCAATCAGAAGCTGTATCACGGAAGCGTCTTGATTCTGCAGGAAACTAATCCTCTATCCCAATGGAGACAAGATTCGAAACGGAGAAGGCCACATCTCCGTATATCTGGCGGTTTCCGGGACGAGTCCTTTCCAACTTGGCGGGGCGATTCACGTGGCCGTCAAGGTCTCTTTGTATGATCAAATCCGCGACAATTATTTAACTGAACAAGGTAAAAATCACAGCAATGACAGCCCCCCAAAAAAAAAAAAAAAAAAAGAAGAAGCAAGATATCGTCACCTTCTGAACACTAATATCGAATCCACCAATCTTCGCTTGTGAATTCGAAGGGAGAGTCGCGAGGTTGCATGCGTTGAAAGCCGAATGTGGAGACCCGAGATTCATGGCGTTAAAAAAATTTGCCGACCCGTCGAACGGGTACCTTGTGGACGACACCTGCATCTTCGGTGCGGAGGTCTTCGTCATCAAGAGTTCGGGAGTTGGAGAATGTGTGACGCTCAAGGAGAGCACATCGTACACTCATGAATGGAAGATATCGAGGCTCCCTAGCTTGGCGGATGAATATCTGTACTCTGATGTGTTCACTGCTGGAGACCATAAGTGGTAGCTCCTATTTACAAACTTCCTTTCAATGATAAATTTCTGTTTGTGTCGATTTATTACAAAATTTCAATCTTTTCCGCAGGAAGGTGTTGCTATACCCGAGGGGCAATCCGGCTAACAGGGGCCAAAACCTTTCGGTGTTTCTCTACTTAGTTGATGCGGACAAACTGGCTTCTGGTCAGAAAGTGAACGCGAGATTTGTCATTCGGTTGAAAGGCCAAAACAACGTTGTACACTATCAGCCGGAAGGTAAAGTGTTTAACTTCAATGCCATAGTACCCATGCAGAATGTGCGGAACAATTCCGATTTCGATCACGCGAAGAGCTTCTTTTTCACCACAGTACAACGCTAATTAAATTGCACCTGTTAGTAAGGACCGGCTTTGATTTTGTTTATGTAGTCCATATCGTTAGATACCGCTGATATCTCTCATATGTTCCAACTGTAATTTTCTGCTCTCTCGTTTTGTCTTTGCTACTTAGCAGCTTGGACTATGTGGTTCAGTAGCTCCATAACGAACGGGGGTTGGCCGTCTTTCATGCCGCTGAAAACGGTTCGGGAACTCGTGACTGATGATTCATGTGTCATTGAAGCGGAAGTCACGGTACTCGGCACAGTTAGCAAATTGCCATGACAGCATGTCAGCATTATATGTAAGAGATGTGTTCAAAAACAGATAATTACTAACAGTTCTTTCCTTGTGACGATAATACATGGATTGAATATGTTTATGCAATAAGTTCTCTGCAGGCATCTATGCCTCTGGTCAGATTCTTGTAGACATTACTCATTAATCACGTCAATACTCCTTATCAGACAAGTTGCAATAATTAGCATATTCCATCTTCAGTCTTCGTATGGCAGAGTCGAAAAGTGTGAGTTGTCAACAACTCGATTCAATTTGCATCGCGAGATATCATCAGCATATCAAAGAATATAAAGATTAATATGACTCATAACTCATTGATTTTAACTTTTAAGTGAACGTGGATACAACTAGATATGTTAATGGGTTCGGGTATGGTCTCCCTCTTAATGATCTCTCCAATCGAAAGGTTTAGGGTTTTTATTGTGCACTCCTTAACAAAATGGTGTGGTCGTTCTACAATGGGCCCATAACTCACTAATACTTTTGAGTAAAAATGAGTCTAACTTGATATGTTGACGGTATCAAACTTTTGTCGCCCGCTTCCTCGCAATACCAAATCGAATCAAGCCTGGCCAAAACATATCCTCTACGACGAGTCAAAGGGACCCGTTGTTCAGTGAAGCAAGCCCAAGAGAGAAAAGGCTCACTTTTGAAATAATTTGCGGATGACAGATATTGTTTAAGGAGTTTTTCTAGACCCAACAATCCCAAACTTTCCAAGCATCCTTTAAAGTTGTGGGAATGCCCTCACCACTGGATTAGTTCCCTTGGTGGGGGTGTCGGCACATCATCTCATACCCCACCTAACCTAACCTAACTTGACAAGTAGATAACAATAAGCGTTAAGAATGGGATCCGGATCTCCTGCCCTGATAATCAGGGCAGGGGGTGCCCTTGTTGCATCTGGGCCGTCCATTTTGAAATGGATGGCCCAAGTCCTTGATATGAGGGAGAAATAAAAGAGTTATTTGATCTGGGCCGTCCATTTTGTCATGGACGGCCCAGATCAGCCTGCCCTGATGGAATCAGGACAGGCGATCCTTTTTCATAAGAATGAGCCTCGACAACAAAGTTCAAATTTGGAGGGGGGGACGGTTTATATGAGTACCGTCAAGAAGTCGGCCTTACTCGATGCAAGTAAGCGAGACGGTTTATATGACATAAGAAGTGATAAATTAGCAGAGAGATGGAAAGGGACAAAAAAGGGGGAAAAAAGAAGGAATAGAACTGGAGAGGGTACATGCATCAATGAATGAATGAATGAGGAAAAAGCCTTTGGTACTCGGCACATTCTCCAATAGTATGTAGAGATACACGTATATACATACAGCACAAAACGGCATGATAAACTATATGTGGCTCATAAACATACACACATTTTATTACAGTTGCATTTCATCTAGTGAAAGGTATCTGTATTTAAAAGGAAGGAAAATAAAAAGCAAAATTGAGAGGAAAAAGACAATTACAGGATATAAAGGGAGGAAAAAAAACACAAGGTGGATTAGTCAATGATATCCCACTCTCACCTATTTACATTCCCACTACTCCCCCAAGGAAGTTGAAAGAGAGAGAGAGAGAGAGAGAGAGAGTTAATATCAAGAAGAACATCAAACCGATGCATCTGTGATAAGTTTACTCCATATTAATTTTTTAAGCTAAAAAAATCTAAACTGGTAGATTTGTAACAAATTTACCATAAATTGATACACATGTGATAAATTTATCTTTCGTTAGTTCCCGTTAAATTTTACCTCCTAATTGTTGAATTAGAGGACCCGTGATAGTTGTTGCGTTTATTAGTTTTGGGTTTTATTGTCACAATATTAACTCAATTTTTTGGCCTTACCAAAAAAAAAACTCATTTTTTTTTGGAAATTAACAAAGGATAAATTTATCACATATGTATCAATTTGGAGTAAATTTCTCACCAGTATACCGATTTGGAATTTTTCATGACCAAAAAATTAATTTGGGCCTCTCGAGTAAATTTATCACATATATACTAGTTTACGATTTTTGGTGGTTAAAAAAATTTAGGATAAATTTATCACATGTAGATTCGAATGCTGCTGAAGGGGGCGACGAAGATGATGGTACCGTAGCTTTCCAAACCCATCCAAACCCCCACCCCTTCCTTTGTTTGCATATTCCTTTGTTCTGATTTTCCAATCACTGCTTCGTTGCATTTCTCCTTATGTGTTGAGGAGGTTACATCTATATATCCAAGGGGTGACCCGCATAACAGGGAACAAAAACTTTCGATATTTCTCTGGTTAGAAGATTCAGTTGATCAGAAAGTCAAAGCCACTTATGCCATCCGGTTAAAAGGGAAATCTGGCAAGACACATCAGATGACAGTGAGGTAACTGCAGATCTAAAATGGATGGCAAGCACAAAATCTTTGGCTAGGCTTAATTTTATTGAAATCGAATGGAAAGATAACTGGAATGCCGATTATAACGAAACATGTTATAGATCTGATCCTTCTTCCTCTTTAGCTATGTGTATGATCTGATTTATTTGGTTTGCCACAATTGTTGTTGAGTTTAAGATTGATACAGTTATTTCCTCTTTTGCAGATTATTGGTTCAATGGTCCAACTAGAAGGTGGGATATGCCCTCCTTCCCCATGCCGCTGACAACCGTTCAGGATGACTTAGCTGGTAATGATTTTGTCGTGGAGGCTGAAGTCAAAGTTCTTGGCACAGTGAGTGAACTTCCATGATTGTTGCTGAGTTAATGATCAGACAGTCAGTCACTGATGTTTCTTTCATGGGTTGAGTATGTCTTTTCTTGTGTTTAGACCACTCTTGTTGGACGACTTCGGGGTTGAATAGTCTATTTTGATAGTTAGTCTTCAAAGGTTCATGGTTCTCTCTGCGCTAGAAAGGCTGGGTGAGGGGGAGTGTAATTGCAAACTCTTTTGTCTGCCTCACCTCTTGAAGATTGCAATCGCTATGAAAATATTAGTCTTTGCTTCTGGCGTTGCGTTGCAGTCAAAACTCAAGCTGCTGAATCGTTTTGCCTGAACCAGGAAATGGATGTAACTGCTAAGGCAAAATGAAATAGTGACATCGTAAGTTTAGAGAATTCTATAGCAAGTTGTAACAACAAGAATCAAATCATAAATCAAAAAACTCTTCATAAAACATCATATCGATTTGCAAAAATCAGCATATCTTATGGGAATATTGCAACTGATCTAACGAATGACATAAGATTGTAATACAGATTATCAATAAACAGATAATATTTCAGTGGATTAATGTGGATCTCATGAAACCAAAGTCCCGAACTATGTGAATTGAAAAGTATCTCATAGTCCTTGAGCTATGTCTACATGTTTAGCTAAAGTTAAACTTGATTGTGAGTAGTAACCATCCAGCTTTTAATCCCTCTACTACACTAATAAGAACACCATAGCCAATGAAGTTTCTTAACCAATTACAGAGAGAATTTCAACCCTGCAGAATTCAAACCTTTAGAGGAATGCAGATGACACGAACACGCATAGTTGATTTAAAAAAAAAAAAAACGCTTTGTCCGTACGTCCAATTCAAAGTAAGCCTAATTGCACAACTAAACTAAGCTCAGGGCCTAAGCAAGGCGAAAGTATATCATGAGACTTTAAACCGTGTCAACAAGATCACAAGCCGATTAATTTCGACTAAAGTCATGGATCGCGAACTTATCACATAACCCATGGTGCATTATCTTTGATCTGAGTGGTACTAGCGCGATGAATTACAATCTCGCTCCAAGCAAGGATGACACTGGCTCGTGCATAGAAATCGTACAAACACAAATTATCAGCAAACGCATCCCCCCAAGAAATTAAAACCCAAGACCACCACGAAAATCCGATTCGTCACTTCGATCCACAAACCGAGATCGTGTCATTCTTCGAGGCCTCCTAACCTTGGTGACGAAGACAACGTCGTTGTCGGTCTTGCAGATGCAGCACCGCCGATCGTCGCAGATGAAGCGGAGTCGAGCGACGCAGGTGGAGCAGACCTCGCGGTGGCCGCAGGCGCCGTAGGCCACCCACTCCAGCGTCTCGGCGCACACGGCACAGGAATCGTCCATCCTCTCGGCGGAACGGGCGAGCGGAAGGGAGGAGGTGAGGGAAGGGCGGTGCCTAGGGTTTTCAGAGAGTTGAATCTAAACGTAGAATCGCGCAGAGACGAAGATGAGATGAGATGAGCAGAGAATTGGATGATGAAGCTTTTCTGGCAGGATTGAACCTCAAAGTTTCGATCTTTTATACGAACACGGATTGGGAATGAGAAGTAGGGGAAGCGAAACGTTTCCTTCTGTTTTGGAAGTAGCAATAATTTGATTTTGATTTTCGATCTTAGAATTTCGTATTTTCTTTTTTTATTTCTTTGGGCCCAAAGAGAAGCTTCCTTTTTCTCTTGTTATTTTGTTGTTTTAAAAGAAAAAAAAATTGACCAAAAAAATTCTTTTTTTCTGTTGTTGTTTTAAATAAATTTGGGTCCCACTCTTGCAGATCACGCTACGAAGAAAAAAGGGCTGACCGCCCTTTTAAGGTTGGACTTGGACCTACGAAAAACTTTAGTGGAAAAAAATTTCCATGGAAAATAAGAAGGGCAATTTCAGTATCAGTAGTATGGTCATAGAAATTGAGAGTTAAAATTATGGCAAGCAGAGCGCGCGACAACACCTTTGGAGCAAAAATTTTGATCCAAAAGCCCCTGTGGAGCACAAATTAATTTGGTAACGTAACTTCTGCAGCAAAAATCCATTTGATTATGCAATTTGATTTTTTTTTAACTTTTGGTGCATTTTTTTTGTTCCAAAAATAATTTTGGAGCCGTTAAAAAAGTAAAAAAGAATTTATCTCTCCAAAATTAAAAAAAAAATCGACTTTTGCTCAGAAGCATGAGTAGAAAAATCAATTTCTGACCAGAAATTAATTTATTTTTCTTCTTGTCTCGTGTGAGACCCTATATTTATTCTCGTGATTTTCTTTAATCGATAGTCGAATTAGTAATTGTAGATAGTTGATAAAATTTTCCTTAAACGTCCGTGAGTTTCCATCTTTTTCTAAAATCACTCGTCCGAATCTCAGCCGGACCGTTGAGTACTTTATGTACCGAACCATAGAACATCCATGAACAAGGACATCGAACTTTAAGCTAAAGCCCAAAGTTGCGTCCGATGATGTTTCTCTTGCCAGGCAAGAATCCAAGAATGTAGTGAATTGATACAGATGGAAACGGCAAAGAATTTGGATAGAGTCAGGCCGTTCTTCTTCCCCTTTCCTTTGCCCCTCCTCAATTCCCAAAGCGATACAATTCCAGAATGAAGCAAGCTGTAGAAGCCAAGACAGTGAAGCAAACTGCATCTTGAAAAAGAAGAAAAAGCAAAAGCTGTCGTTTTAAATAATTTCCGTTGAATTACCTCCAAATCCGCAGTTCTATTGACCCTTGATACTCCGGATTGAGCCGAACATCTCCGACTCTGAAAATGGCATCTTCCAAGATATACAGAGAAGCCGCCTCCGGTACGTCGCCTCAAATATAATCCCATATAGTTCATGTGTTGCATGAGTTTTTGTCTTATTTTGTGGTGAATCTGTGTAAATAGAATTTTTCAATTGCTACATGAATAGCTTGGGAGTCTTGGATATAATTTGCGCTCGGGGCTTGAAGTTACTATTGGAACTCGTCGATTGATTGGTTTCTTCTGGTTTTGGTCGAGGCAGTAACAATGAATGAGATTAGAGATGTTGCACCGGCGCATTATGTGCTCCACATCAAGTCCTTCTCTTTGTTCGCCAAGAACAAACTGGAGAAGTATGACTCGAGCAAGTTTGAAGCAGGAGGGTATAAATAATGGTTCGTTTCTCTTTCTCTCTAGCTCCACCTCACTATGGTGTTAAAAAAACTACATACAGCGGTTCGGCATAACAGGTCAAATTAATTTTTGCCATGCGCCAAATTCAGGTTTTTAGAAAATGGTTTAAATACTGCTACAGACATCAAATTTCTGTTACTGTTAAAGATCTGACGTTTAAACACTTTGGTAGCTTTGTAAATTCATACAGAATAAGGTAATCTTCTTTATGATGAAGAGATTGTTGTGAAAATAAATGTTGATTCAGCAATCAGAAGCTGTATAGCACTTCTTGATTCTGCAGGAAACTGATCCTCTATCCCAATGGACAAGAGCCGAAACGGAGAAGACCACATCTCCATATATCTGGCGGTTTCCGGGACGAGTCCTTTCCAACTTGGCGGGGTGTTTCACGTGGCCGCTAGTTTCTCTTTGTACGATCAACTCTGCGATAGATATCTAACTGAACAAGGTAAAAAGCACAGTAACGACAGCGAAAAGCAATAGTCACCTTCTGAACACTAATGTTGAATGGCTGAATCTTTGCTTGTGAATTGAAAGGGAGAGTCGCAAGGTTGCACTCGTTAAAAGCGGAATGTGGAGTCCCGAGATTCATGCCGCTTAAGATTTTCGCCGACCCATCAAACGGGTACCTTGTGGACGATGCATGCGTCTTCGGTGTGGAGGTCTTCATCATCAAGAGTTCGGGAGTTGGCGAATGTTTGACACTCAAGGAGAGCGCATAGCACACTCATCGATGGAAGATATCGAGGCCCCCAAGCATGGGGGATGAATTTCTGCTCTCTGATGTGTTCACTGTTGGAGACCATAAATGGTAGCTCCTATTTACAAACTTCCTTTCAATTATAAACTTGTGTTTTTGTCGATCTATTCCATTTCCCAATCTTTTCGCAGGACGGTGTGGCTATTCCCGAGGGGTGATTTGGACGACAGGGGCCAAAACCTTTCGGTGTTTCTCTACTTAGTTGATGCGGACAAACTGGCTTCTGGTCAGAAAGTGAACGCGAGATTCGTCATTCGGTTGAAAGGCCAAAACAACGTTGTACACTATCAGCCGAAAGGTAAGTGTTTAACTTCAAGGCCATTGTACCCAAACAGAAAGTGCAGAGTAAATCCGATTTCGATCACGCGATGAGCATCTTTTTCACCACAGTACAGCGCTAATTAAATTGCACCTGTTAATAAGGACCGGATTCGATTTTGTTCATGTAGACCAAATCGTTAGAGACCGCTGATATCTCTCATGTTTCCTGACTGTAATTTCTGCTCTCTTGTTTTGTCATTGCTACTTTGCAGCTTTGACTACGTGGTTCAGTAGCTCATAAGGGATTGGGGTTGGCCGTCTTTCATGCCACTGAAAACGGTTCGGGAACGCGTGACCGATGACCCATGTGTCATTGAAGCGGAAGTCACGGTGCTCGGCACAGTTAGCAAATTGCTATGACAGAATTATATGCATCAGATGTGTTCATAAACAGATAACTACTAACAGTTCCTTTCCTCGTAACGGGATAGTATGTGTTCATGCAATAAGTTCTCTACAGGCATCTCTGCCTCTGGTCAGATTCTTGTAGACATGACTCTTTAATCACGTCAATACTCCTTATCAAACAAGTCGCAATAATTCACATATTCGACCTGAGTGACTGAGTCTCCATGTGGCAGAGCCGAAAGTGTGGGCCGTTAACGACTCGATTCAATTTGCATCTTGAGATATCATCAGCATATCAAAGAATACAAGGATTATTGTGGCTCATAACTCATTGACTTAAGCTTTTGAGTAAATGTCGATACAACTAAATATGTTAACGGACTCGGACATGATCTCCTTTTTAGCAATCTCTCTAAGCAAAAAATTTAGGGCTTCTACTGCGCACTCCTTAACAAATTAGCATCAAAGCTAATGGTCTCTCTATAATTGGCCCATAACTCACTAACTTGTACTTTTTTACTCAATAGCTGGTCTCATTGAGTTATGCTTTTGAGTGAAAATGAGTCTAACTTGATATGTTGACGGCATCAAACTTTTGTTGCATTCTCCCTAACAATACCAAATCGAATCAAGCCTGACCAAGACATACCCTCTAAGACGTGTCAAAGGGTCCCGTTGTTTAGTGAAGCAAGCGCAAGAGAGAGAATGGTTCACTTTTGAAACAATTTACAAATGACAGATCCTTGTCCCAAGGAGTTTCTCTCTGGATCCAATAAGCCCAAACTTTCCAAGCATCGTTTAAAGTTGTAAGGGCATAATTCCGACTCCTTGCCCGTATTCCAACTCCAAAACCTAATATAGCGCCAATCAAAATTAGCAAGTGCAGTCGTGGAGATTAGTCGGGAGATTTGAATTTCTTATGATGTGAGATGAAAAGTACAACGAATTAGATCGCATATGATGGTCTTGGTAACGAGTGGTTTTGTTTGGACCTGAACAAGTCTCTAAATTTCTTCATTTGAACTCTAAGACGTAAAATTCCCTGAGATGAAAGGAAAAAAATATTTTCTCTCAACTTGGGGGTGACAGCGGGGAAGGTAGACTCTATGTCAACTTCGATTGGCTACCGCCAATTAGGAAGGTATAGTAGCCTCCCGCGCTTAGGGCAAGTCATCGGAGTTTCGGCTTCTGCGTCGTCGACCTGTGCTTCGCACAATATCTTGAATCGACTTGTCAGTGGTGTACCCCTGGTTCTGTTTCTGGTAACGAGTGTCTCCAAGACATTGATTAACTCTAACTAATAAAGAAGTTATTTCATTTTCAATGCAATGATTATGCGCAACGCGACATAGGCGGTGGTTTGGTAATAAGTGAAAAAAAAATTGGCGGATGGATAACTAGTGTCAAAATGGCAATGGTTTCTCATTAAGAAAAAGCAAATATACAAACCATGACGATGGTAGTACATTCGTCTTTAGTTTTTCTAAACCGAGAGATAATATTTTGGGTGTAAGGACATCTCAAATATTAATATTTATGTACGATATTTTGGTGCTAATATTATTTTTTTCAGAATCACTTAAGATACCAAATCAGAGAAATTTTTTTCCTTAAACGTCCTTGAGTTTAATCCGGGAGACAATATTTTGGGCGTAAGGACATCTCGAGTATTAATATTCTCGTGATTTTCTTTAATCGATGGTGCAATTAGTAACTGTAGATAGTTGATAAAATTTTCCTTAAACGTCCTTGAGTTTCCATGTTTTCTAAAATCACTCGTCCGAATCTCAGCCGGACCGTTGAGTACTTTATGTACCGAACCGGAGAACATCCATGAATAAGGAACGTCGAGCTTTAAAGCTAAAGCCCAAAGTTGCGTCCTATGATGTTTTCTCTTGCCACGCAAGAATCCAAGAATGTAGTGGATTCATACAGATGGAAAAGGCAAAGAATTTGGATAAAGTCTGGCCGTTCTTCCCCTTTGCCCCTCCTCAATTCCCAAAACGGTACAACAATTCCAGAATGAAGCAACCTGCAGAAGCCAAGAGAAAGAAGCAAACTGCATCTTGAAAACGAAGAACATGCAAAAGCTGTCGTTATAAATAATCTCCATTGAAGTACCTCCATAACCGCGGTTTGATCGACCCTCGATACTTTGGATCGAGTCGAACATCTCCAACTCTGAAAATGACATCTTCCGAGATACACAGAGAAGCCGACTCCGGTATGTCGCCTCAAATATAACCCCATATAGTTCATGTGTTGCATGAGTTTCTGTCTTATTTTGTGGTGAATCTGTGTAAATAGAATTTTTCTATTGCTACATGAATAGCTTGGGAGTCTTGGATATAATTTGCACTCGGGGCTTGAAGTTACTATTAGAACTCGTCGATTGATTGGTTTCTTCTGGTTTTGGTCAAGGCAGTAACAATGAATGATGTGACATCCCCTCCCTAGTCCCACATTGCCTAGGGGGAGTTCGTTGGCAAACTTGATGGTAACATAACCATCTTTCTTCTTTGTGAATTAGGGTTCAGACGATTGGACCGGCTGGGAATTGTTGTGCAGCTTCTCATAATTAGTGACCCACGTATCCGGAAGTAGCTTAACAAGCTGATCTCGTGGGATCTGTCTTGGAACATGAATACAGGAAGTCTGATCTCGATCAACAGAGATGACAAGGGCTTCATCAGCCCCTGGGAGGTTGAGATCTATGGCATGATTATGGATCCGATAGACCATCTGGTAGTGCAAAGTGGTAGCAATAGCATTAGAAGTCTGGGGGGCACCAGTAATCTACAGCTGGACCTTCAAAGCAGTCAGCAGGCTGGGATATGCTAGAGCCATGTTGAAATTTGGAAACAAAGTCACAAAGACTATGCCATCATTAAGTGTCGTCTGAATAGTTCCAATACAAGCATGTTGATAATCGAGAAAACGAGTATCAAGAAGAGCAATCCTTGCCACAACAGGAAGACCTTTACGGCCATGGAATGAAAGAGCAAGTCGGATAGCTCCAAAATGGATATGGGTAAAACCCTATTGAGCCCATTGAAGAGGGAACTCTTGAGGGATTTGGAGGGTAACAAACAGTTCTTGCTGAGTAGCTAAGATGTGGTGCTGATCAAACTTAGATGACTGAACATATTCCTTAACAGTTCGAGGAGTATGTCGAATAAGATGTTTGATGGATCGGATAGGAGAGAAAGAAGATGGTTTGGCAAAAGCTGAGTAAGGATTGATGAGTGGAAGGTGTGTCTCAGAGATCTTATTATCTTCAGAATATGCAACTTCATAAAGATAGACAATCTTAGATGTTGAGGATTTGCGGAGTTCAGGAGGGGGAGCTAAGGAAAAGGAAGATTCATGGACAATGGATGAGGATTCTGGTAATATTTCCATGTGTATGAAAGATCTCCTAATGCAGGTCTTTGGTTAGATTCATAATCTTAACATGATATTGGCGATAATGGCTCTGATACCAATAAGGAATTGATGAATTGTTTGGGATCTGGACATTCCAGTCCTTCCCATCCTTCTCGACCATACTATGTTTCACCCCTTGTCCATCTGAAGCAGTTAGTATGGAATGTCCAGATCCCAAACAATTCATCCATTCCTTTAATACCCAAAGACAACCCATCTACTATTATAGAGATCCCTCTGGACACTGTTATTGGGATGCTGATTGTGCGTGTACATAATGTATTAGCACATACGAAGAAGATGATAGACCATCTTCAAGACGAAAGAAGAAGAAAGATCCCTTGTACCAAAGGTATCTTGACGGAGACCCTACCGTTGGTCCGCTCGGACAAGATAGTGGATGCTGGCAATACATGGTACAGTATGGCTCGCCTCAACCACATCAGGTATTGATACCAGAATCTCCATGTAAACCCGATTTTTCACCTTCACCATCATCATCTCCGCCTTCACCCTCACTAATATCCATTAAAAATCAGTCACTTCCCCTTTCTACAAACCCATTCAAAAGTGGATAAAGAAAAATCCTTCTTTTCCCATCCAACTTCCAGAGCCATACAAATGTGCACCACTCCCGGATCCCTCTCCCATCTTTCAAAGTATCTGCATGCTTCAACCAGAAGACTTTCCTCCACTTCCCTCATTTGGCTCAGGCCAAACCAGTTCCGCAAGCATCAAATTCCTACCAGTTGAAAGCTTATCTGATCTCCAAAAGAAATTCTTCCATTCTCCAAAAGTGCCCTCTCCAAATGAGCTTGATGGTTTTGGTAGAAGAAAACCTCCTCCTCCATCCGATACTGTTCTTAACTAGCAAACAGAGAATGTTCTTGCCCAGAACCGTGATATTGGCAAGGTGATCGAGGATACTGCCTTGATCAAAAAGATGCTTGAAGACTTCTAGAAGCGGCTGCATCTATTAGAAACACAGCAGATTCCCCGGAGTCATTTCTTGGAAGACCAGACTCTTGAGATTGACAAACTAAAGCATCAGATTCAAATACTAGAAGTTCAACTTGCTGAATCTCAGCAAGTTGAGCTTCCAGTATTTGAATCTTGCAAGACGCGTTTTTCGGGTGTTGTATTGGCGACGCTCGGAGGAACAAAACATTATTTTGCTGAGATCCAACTTGCTGAATCTCAGCAACCCATGCCTTTATTTTCCACAGACCCATTGTTTTCACCATTACAAAGGTCTCCAGCTCGATCTGCAGGATCCACCTCATCCTTTGCAGAACTCCTTGAGTCAGCTCCACCAGCTCCAACTACAAATGTTTCAACCCTCCGAGCTCAATTGAAAGAGATTGAAAAGGAAAAGACCCGTGGAAAAAGAAAGTCATCATCTCCTACTCCATCAGCTCCTACCAAGCCAGAACCTCATCATACACCACCTGATTCCCCCACTCACCTCTCACAGTCCCTTATGGTGTCTAACCCACTTGAGAATTTTCTCAGACACCAAATCCCGTCTATTTCCACAATCAAATCTGTTCCTTCCATCCCTGACCCAATTTCTTCTGAATCTGATGACTCATTCTCCTCTGACTCTTCCCAAGATTCTTTTTATGTAAGCCCTACTCCCAAAATCATGATGGCAGATCCAACTCATCGAGAATAACATATGACTGAACCAGAAGTAACTTTTCCTCCAGAAGCTGGTTCAAGTTCAACCTCTGCACCAAAGTCATACTTCTCGTTTGATGATATCCCATATCGAAAATGGCCTGATCAGCTTCAAGAATTCCATGCCTGGATGATGGCACAAAGCCTGACGGAACATAGCACTTATGAAGTCCAGCTTGAATTTACCACCAAACTCACAGGAGCCTTGAAGGATTAGTGGAAATCAATTTCGTCACAAGATCAGATTGCTTTCTTGACCATGACATTAGAAGAAGCAATACAGATCATCCATCTCTACTTCATTGGTCAACCAGCGAATGAGAAAGAATTCAAGAGAAAAGAGTTTTTTGAAAGAAAATATTGCTCTACATTCAGAAAAGATCTTGATCATCATTTCAGAGAAATGATCAAGTTGTTCTACCATCTTGGAGCAGACATAAATCTCAAGCCTGTTTTCCTCACCTCTATTCCCAAGGAAATCAGTGATGCAGTTGAAAAGATTTTTCAGTCTGAAAAACGAATCATTCAACAATCACCTTTGAAGAACTCCAACAAGCAGTACATGTGGCCATAGAAGATTTATGCCGTAAAAAGGAACTGTTTCAGTCTTATCTACAGCAAAATCGCCATATGGACAAAGCTTGTCATCGTCCAGAATTGAAGATCAAATGTTCAAATGACTGCTGTGATCCATCCTGTTCGGGTCACAAGAAGAAACGCCATTTCAAACGACTTTCTTTTAGGAAGTCAAAGAAACATGGCAAGAAATGGACGTTTTTGAAGAAAAAAAGGCGCCATTCCAAAACCAGCAAGCAAAAATCTGACAGATATTATATCTGCAACAAAAAGGGGCATTATGCAAAGAAATGTCCACAAGCAAAGCGCCAGGGAAATTACATGATCCAGAAAATTTCCCAGACCATAGGTATTTCTCTCAGTGATGAAGACATTGAATCCGTCTTCTCTGTTGAAGACGAACCATCTCCTGATACCCTTTGTGCTATTCAAGCATACTCTTCTGACTTAGATGATTCTTCAAGAGACATCCTTGCTTTCTTCCCTACTGAACATGCAGACTTACTCCATCTCAAATCCCCAATTCTTCATTCCCCATGCATTCCTGTTAATATACTCACCTCTGAATCTGCGAAACCAATCCAAGTCATAACCCTTATAGATACTGGGGCTGCTGCTTATTTGATGGATACAAAGATACTCCCAGAGATTTTTCGGTCCTCTTATACTAGATACTGCACTTCTGCCTCTGGAGATACTTTTGCTACCAAACTTCAGAGTAAACCAGTGACTCTTGAAATCTTCCCTCAGTGTTCCATCACCATTAAAATTCTTGATTGTTAGTCTCATGATGAAGATCTTATCATTGGGTGGGATATTCTTTCCCAGTTACCCAAACTCAAAATTGTTCCCGATGGTCTCAAGTTCGAAGACCAGTTCAAAGAATTTGTAGACATTCAAAGACTCTTTATCATACAACCAAAATTACTTGATCCTATCACACAAACTCTGTTATCATGCTGTGCAGAATCCCACTCTCAATTCTCTCAAACTCGTTCTAACCCTCTCTGGAAAAATTCAGACTTCTTTGTTCGTTTTCCCTTAAAACAAGTGAAGCTGTCAACCCCACAAAAGTCAGTCATTCTAGCATGAACCCTGATCATCTTGCTCTTGCCTAGAAAGAATGTGTTGAACTCCTTGCTGTCGTGATCCGTTCGAAATTTTCCCCTTGATTTAACGAGGATTAAATTTTCGTTTGGACGACGGGCGAATGGATCACCGATCGCGGGCCTTTTCCCCGTACTGGAGTGCAGATCGCGGGCTTTGGATCGATGCGGCCCCTCCCAAGCCCATACCAAATCGCGACGGGAGTTTTCTTTGAGGGGATTCGGAAATAAGAGCCGAACGATTTTGACCTTAGTGTGGTCGTGGTGGCATGTGCAACTTGTGCATGCATTTGGAGTCGCCACCAGTCTTTCTTGGAGAGTAGACCGGAAACCTTACTGACCGATTGAGAGAGATCGATCTGTTCTGCGGAACCAGAGATTTTAGGTTCGGGGACTTGGTTACGTCGGTGTCATTACCGATGCCCTTTCGCTACCTAATATGAGTGATTTTCCTAAATTATGATTTCATACAGGCATAATTTCGGATGAGTGTCGCGACCCGTCCGGAAGCGGACGCGGCTAATGGATTACCGATCGCGGGCCTTGGATCGGCGCGGGCCCTCCCAGGCCCATACCAAATCGCGGCGAGAGTATTTTTTAGAAGGATTCGACGATAAGAGTCGATCGCTTTCGACCTTAGTGTGGTCGTGATAGCATGTGCAACTTGTGCATGCATTTGGAGTCGCCACCGGCCTTTCTTGGAGGGTAGACCGGAAACCTTACTGATCGATTGGGAGAGATCGATCAGTTCTGCGGAACCTGAGATTTTAGGTTCGGGGACTTGGTTACGCTGGTGTCATTACCAATGCCCTTTCGGTACCTAACGCGAGTGATTTTCCTAGTTAAGAGTTCATACAGGCGCAATTTTAGGGGAGGTGTGCTTAATTCAGGGTTTCATGCGGATTGGAAGACTGTTCCTATCAATCACAATCAATTTTAAATGAAAGCACAATCAAGTACATAAATAAATCACATCAATATACATCTATTCAAATATACGGCTTCCTAGTATAGCCATAAGGGCTTTAGAAAAGGTGTGATTTTGGATCAGGGGTAAAATCGTCATTTTGAATTAAATGGGAGAAAATCCTGAAAATGACAACAAATCAATTTCTTTTGGTCATTTTTAGCCTTGGGAATTTTCTATAATTTTGTTTTTGAATTTTCTGTAATATTTTTTTTACTTTTTCCTCTTTTAAATCAACTCGGTTAAAAAAAAATCTGGGTCGGATTATTGAACCTGACCCAAAACGGGGTGAACCTAGGCCTTCACGGTCTGGGTCCACGGAACCACGGACTGGGCTCTTCAAGCCCAGTCCTAAAGTCTGTACACTCAGGCCCTAAAACAGGCCCACTCTTTTATTCTTCAATAATCAACTCAGACCCAGACTTAGACAAATTACAACAAGCCCAATCGAAACCAACCCAGCCCACGATCACGTCCCCTCCTGTTCACCATCTCCTTGCCGACGTTCCCTCTTTTGCAGCACCCGACGAACGAAGTAGCGGCTTCGAGCGGCAGAGCAACAGCGGGCCGGTGACCGGGTGGACACCGGGGAATCTCGAACGACATTCCAAGAGACGACGGAGGTCTTGGACTGTCTCGAGTCAAGACCGAGCAGGTCGGACGGCTCCGAGGCTACGAACGACGGCAGAGGAAGCTCGAGCAACCGCGGGGTTCGGATGACTGGCGTCCGAACATGGCGAGGAGCTGCAGCGGCATCGGTGAAGTTGCGGCCTCGGGTTTGTAGATCTGACATCGTGACGACGAGACGGGGCTCGGGAACGACAGGGGCCGCGAATCGGAGTTGGACGGGAATAATTCGCGGCTGAACAGAGGCGTTAGAGCTGCTTCACGTGAGAACTGGAGGATAAAGGCATAGGTTGAAGGCTGGAGCAAGGAGCGGAATTTGCTGATTGGGGCTGAGTCACGCGCCGAGTTCAGAAAGTGAAGTTTCCCAGGAGAAAAAAAAAATTAAAAAGGGAGGAAGAAGCCGCTTGTCAAGAAGAAGACAGTCCAGAAAAAAAAAATCCTCCCCCCCGCGGGTTCGCGCTATCGCATCCAAGAAAAAGAAAAAGAAAAAGAAGTCCATCGCCATCATCGTCCATCATTGTCCCTTCTTTTCTTCCATTTTTCCCAACGCTCTATCGCATCCAAGAAAAAAAAAGAAAGCAAAAGAAGTCCATCGCCATCATCGTTCATCATTGTCCCTTCTTTTCTTCCACTTTTCCCAACTTTTTGACTGTTTTTGTTGATTCCACCGCTAATGAGCGGGTGTGTTCTGCTCTTGTGACCAATTCTGGTCAATGTGTTGACTGGGTCGACCAACCCGACCCAATTCAACATTTTTTTATCGTTTGGGGAGAATTTGTTCAACTTTACATAAAAACCCCCAAATTCTTAGCAATTATCCGAATATGAAATCCTCTAAATTGAGGTCCTAAATGATCAAATCGAGTCAAATTAACCACACCCATGACTTCAAAAGGGTCAAAAACTTGTGGGCCAGCATTCAATTGCACGTGAAAGTCCATGGATTTTGATTAATTTTGTTTTTATCCGAAACCCATGGACTAAATTGAAAGAAAGTATGCAATTTCGTCCAATTCGTGTAATCATGTAATTTCGATGAAAAATTGGACTAATTTGCAATGCAGGGCAACCATATTAAATGTCAAGACTCCAAAAATACAAAAATTGTAAATTAAAAGACTCAAATGGCATTTTTTTGGGCTCGGTTCAGGTTTATGTTTGTGAAGGAACATAGTGACCCAAGCCTAATTTTTGAGATTTAAAGTGACACACTTGAAGAGGAAATTAAAACAAAATTATTGAATATTTTTGTGTATTTTTCTGACCACGAATGGTATTTTTCTGATTTTTTTTTTGGTATTTTTATAATTAAATAAATTCGAAAAATATAAAAAAAATACCGAAAAATATTTTTTGTTCAAAATTGGTTCCTAAGGCCAGGCCAAGGCTTCCAAAGTTGATTTTGTGATTTTATGACCTTTTTTGATATTTTTAATTAATTTTAAAGAATAAAAATCACAATGATAGATGGTCAAAAATCAGGTGTCAACAGCTGCCCCTCTTTGAGAGTGAGCTCGTCAGAGGTTGCTTTCAAAGACAAAATGACACTTGAATCTTAACCGACTCGACTGGGGAAAAGAAATGCTATGACACCGGATCCTTAAGTCTTTTGATAAAAACTCAAATTAATCAATGGTTTGCTCTAACAATTTGAACATGGGCTGCCGGTTGCGACAACTTTCAAGCAGATACCTAGGACTCATCATTCAGGATATCCTAGGGAGATTAAGTTCTGACCTGTATGGTAGGTCACACCATTATGGGATTCCTAACTGGTAGGAACCTAAGGAAGACGCATCCCACACTTTAGGATTTGCCAAGGATTTTGATCCGTATGGTGGATCGGACCTTTGTGTTGATCCTTACGGCGGTATTTACCAATGAGTTGACCCTTATGGCGGTTTCTACCTTATTTGACCCTTTAGGCGGTATCTACCTTGAGTTGACCCTTCAGGCGGTATCTACCATGAGTTGACCCTTCAGGCGGTATCTACCTTGTGTTGACCCTTCAGGCGGTTTCTACCATTGGTTTGACCCTTCAGGCGGTTTCTACCTTTGATTGTTTTGAAAAGGGGTCTCATGACGAGGGTTCTCCACGTCCGATGAGACTGCTTGATTTTGAAAAAGGGTTCTATCATCATCCCTTCTTTTGAAAGATCCCGAAATTTGTAGGGAATTCAGTTTTGAAGCAATGAAAGATTTTATCTTGACAAAGCTTCACTTGAGTCTGTTGAGGCGACATTCTGGGAGATTGGTGTTTCCAACGGATCCTGTAGAAGTTCGAGCCTGAAAAATTTTTCTTCACCAAGAAAACATTAGCAATCGTAGGGAAGACGACGGTTGTCCATCTGACAAAACCGTATGATTTAAATCTTAATCATGAAATGTGCGTTTTGATGCTGGAGGTTATCCAAAGCATTCTTGCAACATGCAAATGTGATCACAAATCCCTTGCACGGAAAATCTGGATCAAACAATTTGAAATTTCCAAAAAGAGTTTGTTCAAAACATCTATTGGAGAATTTCTCATCCAAGAGGGCTCCTCACCGTTCTGTGATAATGGTCTTTTGTAAGGAATGCGCTCAACTTCCTACTAACCTGTGCCTAGGTTTTAGGATCATTCGCAGCGCATACATTCTGATCGATCGGGAGGTCTTCCACGGGACCGTAATGTTAGGCTTGGATATCGGCTTTCAAAGGGGACCCGCTTTGGAGTCGAGGCCATTGAATGAAAATCTACACCATCCGCTCCGGGTTTACAAGTCAAGAACCCTGCAAAATGAGAAAGAAATAGTCTTGCTCGTACTTCTTCGAGCTAAGCTATATGTTAACCCAAGTGTCTTAGTCAGAGAAGACTCCTTCGGGGTCGTAACATTGGTAGGATTGGGGACAGAAAAATGCTTGTTTTTGGCCCAAAATTCTTGGAAAGTTTGACATTGGTGATCATTGCAGATTTGCTACTTGTCCTTTCTCTTTTGCGCCTTTATTCCGCGCTTGACACCATTTGGCAAGCAGTCTTTTTGGAATTTGGCTCCTTCGGGGATTTCCTCTTTTCCCATCTAGGCTTTATTGTGGGTCAATCAAACAGCTTGCACGGGCATCAGCCTTGCTTTTACCAGGCATTTTGCTTTTTCTTGATGCTGGGGATTTTTCTCATTCTCATCTCTCTTTTTTTCTTTTGAAATCCCATTTTTCTCATCTTCAGGAGATCACTTTAGACATATGATCGAAAGTCTAAACATGCTTTTATCATAAACCCAGGAATTTCTTTGTAATCCCTTAATCTTGAGCTCTTCCGTTTCTAAAGTGATGCTGCATCCATCTTGAAATGTGCAATGATCACCAACGGGTTCATGAAACGATTTTGCAGGCTCAACTTGGCTATGCAAAGGATTCGGTGTGTGGGATAGAGAAATGAATGTTTCTCATCATCCTATGGCACTTGGATTACCATATAAACAACACACAAAGATTAATGTTAGTCCAAGCAAGAAAATTTCTAACCATTTTCTCCTGATGTTGCTGGACCCACCTCCATTTTGCCCCGATGTGGGGTGGTTCTTGACAGGGTTAAGAATGAAAACCGCCGTTCGAAGGGGTTATCAATGGTCACCTGTAGTATTTGGGGATATGAAACGAATGCCTCCGTCGTCCCAATCCATGTAATCGCTGCGAATGGTCCCTACCTCCGTAGGTCCAGATTTTGCTATCCGATTCGCTCCACTCATCTCTCAGGTGTATGTAGGATGTGTTTGGACTGGGCTCGCCTCTCTTTTGAGTAAACTTCATTTTGAATGATTTGACAAATAATCATATTTGGAAAAATTCATTTCTTTCTTTCCCAAAATTTATCCATCGAGGGGATTTTGTGATGTATCGTGCATGTTTTATTCATGCTTTGGGCGACCTCCCGATTTAAATCATGAACATCGATGCATTGGATAATTTTCATGACGGCTGAAAGGATTTTAACATTCTTTATCTCCAGCTAACTGGGAAAGGGATACTTACCTACCTGTCGCGGCTGCAGACCCCTGCAAATGTAAAGAAAGCATATCATTGTAAGTTCACGAACTTTTCAAAAATCGAAACGATACATCCTACCCTTGGTCATGTACTCTGACGAGTAGTACATGGGATGTAAAAACTTGTTCCTCTGCAAGGCGACTCCCCTGTCAAGGATAAACAATAAGTGTCAATTCATATTCCCAAATTCGAGACAAGTTGGGACGATACAACTTTACTCTTGGTTCTCATCCCGTTCTGACGTTGCGTATTGATATGAACAACGTCTATCAAATCCGCCTATCCATGCTTGGAATATTTGCAACATCAATGGTTCAGCTGCCCCCGGTTGGGCAACGTCTGTTCTGTTATTTGAACAGATGGCTCCTTGAGTGATTTATCCACGTTTATTACCTGAGAAGGGAAAGAAAGGAGACATTATTTCGGTATTCGATTGAAGATCGTTTAGGAACGATACATCGTTTTACCAAATAGGTGGCTTCGCAGCCAAACATATTTCGTATTGAAGGGGTAGATCCCATTACGCTCCGCGAGTGATAGTCATTGTTCGGGGAACTTGCTCTACGGATTAAGCGATTAATCCACGGCCCTCGGCCTGAAGATGCTCAAAGGGTGATGTTGACACTCACGCGCAATTAGTTCTAGATATTAATGAAAGATGTTCCCGTGGGAACCTTACAGTCCGATCAACAACATATTCAACAGGAGTATTCAACCCCTTTCCTCTACGCATTTTTTCATCGAGTAGCCATGTCTTGCATCAGACGTTTGATCACCGGCCTCGCGTCACCACTGCGATGGTCCTCCGGCTCCAAACTGATCGAGCCAAAGATTGAACTCATCGCCAAGGAAATTGCTCGAGTCTTCGAGCCATTGATGTTCAAGTTGGGTATCAACGATTGTTGGGGGCAGATTTCTTTCATTGCCTTCGTTGTGAGGGACTGGAGTCTTTGAGCTGGAATTCCCATCGTTGCCCTGCAAATTTATACGTGTATCTCTTGCTAACACTGGGTTCGCCCTTGGAAGAGCACTAACGACAGGCTGGTGTTCATATCGTGGGGTCCCTATTCGCGGGGATTGTGGCAAATAATCTTGTAGGGTACTGAGACGACTCAAAGGGGAATTCAGTTGATCGACCCATGGATGAAGGTCTTCATCAAGGAAGTCGCCAGGTTCTTTGAGTTGGGCAGGTATCTGAGTACTGGACGCAATAGGTTGATCGCTAATGGGAAGAACACTGGTGACCGGCTGCTGTTCGAGTGGAGGAGTGTCGCAGTTGTAGGCATACCAGTCGTCTACATTCAGACCGGCCCTTTTCAGCTTTAGTGCAACCTTGCCTTCTTTCAGCAACCTCCTATGGTACCTAAGGCGGTTCCTAACGCTTGTATTAGCTAGCCCAGGTACATTCATGATCTTGAGTATTTGTCGTGGACGCGCCGCGTCGATCCCTATCCGCCGAACCGCGTCAATAAATTTATCTTCAATTTCAGGCATCCAACGCCGGCTTATCCTTTCACGGTCGGGAACAAGATCTGATTGTCTCGAAAGTTGTACAGGGGGGCGAGACGATGAAGGAGCGTTATCGGTCCCTGAACATGACTCGTCTAGGGATATTTCACCAAGGGCGATGGGACCGTCACGGTTAGGACGAAGAATAGTGTCGAGAGCTTCTTTATACCTTATGTTCTCCACTCGAAGCTTTTCGTTTTCCTCCTTTAGAATGGCAATTTCTTGTTGTCTGTTTCGGGCCCTCAATTTGACTCGCCTATATTCAAACCAAGCTTTAATCTTCTGGGGTTTCAGTCCCACTTTCTGGCTTAGCTTCCCTCTCTGTTCCCTGCTCGGGAGAGGGTTCTCGCTGAAGGCCACTTCAAGCTATCGAACTTGATCTGGGGTGTAACGTGAGAAACACCTCTTACCACTGTCGTCACCATCGGGTTTCCGCGCTTTGCTGCCGAAAGGGTAGGATTCCCTGACTTCGGTATCAAGTTGGATCCTATAACCTTCGAGGTCTTTGAATTGGACGATATCTAAGATGTTTGGGCCGATCACTTCTAACAACTGACGGCAGCTCCCAAACATATCGGATCAGGGAGAGGTCGCTCGATATCTTTTTTTTTACTTATTCTGGGTTTTGTAATTTCTCTGGTATGCTTACTCTCTCCAAACTTTCTTTTGAGTGATTCTACCTACCCAGGGAACGTTCTCTAAATATGGACGAAGATCATCAAGTGAACGTCTCTCCCAAGATTCCGTGTTTCCTGCTTTGTCGTCCTCTTTTCTCTTTTCAGCACGGAAAGGCGCCGAATCGATTTCATTTCTCGATGTCTACGTCTGTCTCCCACTTCTCTTTCAAGGAAGCATAACTACGCGCGTCTCCCGCTTAGACTTAATATGATGAAACCGATGATTTTTATTTTTTTTTTATTATTTTTTTTATTTACAACTTTTGTCCGACAGGCCTGAAATCGCGGATCGAGGCGGGCTTCGTGATTCACGGGAGGAGCGGCCTCTGCTTTACTTGATTACCCCGGCTCCACAAGCATTATTGCTGTAACTTTTCTCCATCTTTGAGCTACTATGAAACGGGGAGAAGGCTAGTGCTCTCCTTTGCCCAGCTTTCTCTTTCATTCATTCCATCGCACTCGTCTTCCCCTCCATCTTCCAACGAGAAATGGCTTCATCTTCTGCTTCTTCCTCTGACTCTTCCCATGCTTGCGTCTTTTCAATCGCAGTCCCGGCCCGATGGGAAAAACTCTATAATCTCTTGGGTCGGGGCTATGCTTATATAGCCGATCATCTGGAGATCGAGGCTGAAATCCGCGTTCTATTCGAGGCCACAGACGCTACTTCCATCGAGGGTACTGAGTTGGAGAAGGAGTATAAAACCTTCCCGGCCCTCTTTGCAAACTTTCTGGAGGCTTACCGTGTTGCTCACCGGGAAGTTCTCGTGGCTCGTGTCTTACGAGCCCGCTACGAAGACCGCTGTGACTGCCTGACGTTGACTAACTTCGTAGCTGACAGCCACAATAAGGTTATGGAAACTGCCAACGAGCGAGTCTCAACGATGCTTCGTGAACGGGGAAATTTGGTGGAGCGTTTGGCCTTGTGCCTGACCACCTATGAGCACGATCGTCGTAACATCATGTTGAAGTTTCAGAGTGAGTGGCTGGAAGAGCGACTCGATACCGTTACGGCGGATGTATCCCGTGGGAGGGAATTGGTCCGGGACCTGGAATCTGCTGCTGAAGATCACAGAGCCAAGGTTGCTGATCTTAAGAATGAGTGCAAGCGCCTTCTTCTCCAGCTGGCGGATTTTGATATGCGGAGCAGTGAGTGCAGGCAGAGGATCAGTAACATGGAGGGCCAGTTGAGCTCCTTCGTGTTGCTGATTAGGGCTCACTTTGGCTTTACTTTTCCGCCTTGCTAATCTGTATTAACCCGTTTTGGAAGTCTTTCGATTGAGCGAAATGAATGAAAGCTCCCGTGTGTGTGCTTTTACTTTTGTACAGTTCATTTCTTCGAACGTCCGAATACTTTCAACTTGGGCGAGCTGAGTCAATAAATCGAGCGAATATGTCTTGATTTTCTAACTCGTTTATGATCAGATGGAAGAATAGTCGTAGATTTGTCCAAGAAAAGATTTCTCTATACTACTTGTTTTTCACCTGCGAATGAAAAGACCGAGTCATAAGGAATAATTTGAAAAAGAAAGCATAGACCCCTTTCAATCTTATGTTTGCTCGTGATTAATAAGGACAAAAACTTTACAAGGGTTTTAATCTTGTGCGAAAAGTTTTTATCAGTATTCCTCGAAGGAAAGCATGCTATTGAAAGGAATGTAATTCACGATAATCGCTTTTGATCAATTCCAAGAAAATCAACGGAATGTTCAAAAGTACAAGATATAATCCTGATCAATTATCATGGATTACCAATGATGCAAAACACGCATGAGCCAATTTCAAGTTTATAGTTCCTTCTGGCGAAATTGGGATTGGATTGCCCTATACGGCTAAAAAGGTCGCGTCAGACCTCCAATTTCAATTTCCTCCCGTGGAATTATAAAATTGATTTTGGCGAATTCGAGTGATTAGTATAAATGCCACTACCACATTCCAATGATAAACCAAAAGAAATACAGCAAATTTCAACTCGGATATACATAACACAAATAGATCCCTAATACAATAAATCTAAGGGATAAGATAGAGAGGATCTCAGCAAAATGAATCCTATACAAAAAAGGCTAGAGGTGAAAAACAAATCAAAGGAATGTGATCCTAACGTTTAAGGATGCCCCAGCTTCGATCTTTGAGACGGGACTTCAGGATCACCTGCCCCAACTTGTCATCTTCATTGTGTGATACCTCAATAAATGTTCATAGTAGGCTCCTTTATCGCACACTCGGTGTTCGTCGTGGGATATCACCCTCCTCGTCTTCTATCAAGGACGTTGAAATGGCATTTAATCTAATCACCGGAATGCATCGAATGAAATGCCTATATTTATATGAACTGTAATAGATTTGAGGGGAATAGAGAGTCTTACCAACCCAACTCGTCGACTTATGTGCGGTTTTAGGTGTACCAACCGCCCAAAGACATGCGCATGAGACAAGTGATGGCAAACTTCTAAAAAAAATCAGAGGGTTTGGCGCCTAAGGTTAAGGTTCTCACCTCGAGTTCTAGAAAGGGCCGATTCCATTGCACAACTATCGTTGCATTAGGGCTCGATCTATAGTTCAAAATGAGCGGAATTGAAAAGTGGATTACCCCGTATTTTTCCTCACGGAGGTTCCATTTTCAATCCCTTCTATTGTTTTCCTATAGGAGGCGCCCGGGGTTTTAGGCGCGATTGTATGTGTTCATGTGTTGTGAGTATCACAATGCAAGTCATGCGCAACAGTTTATCAATCAGTACTTCAAATCATCCACATAACATACATTCCTACGCCAACCTGCATAAGACAATGTTAATCATGGACTACACCCCTTATCTCTCCAATCTGAAAAAACATATAACACCTATCGTAAGCGGACTTACCTCACCTTCAAGAGCGCCTGCATGGTTAGAGAAATCACTCAGTGTTTTAATTACGGCCTAAGTCCACTTGAGGCCTAGAACGATAGGTTCTAGAACAAATTCCCCAGTGGAGTCGCCAGCTGTCGCGACCCGTCCGGAAGCGGACGCGGCTAATGGATTACCGATCGCGGGCCTTGGATCGGCGCGGGCCCTCCCAGGCCCATACCAAATCGCGGCGAGAGTATTTTTTAGAAGGATTCGACGATAAGAGTCGATCGCTTTCGACCTTAGTGTGGTCGTGATGGCATGTGCAACTTGTGCATGCATTTGGAGTCGCCACCGGCCTTTCTTGGAGGGTAGACCGGAAACCTTACTGATCGATTGGGAGAGATCGATCAGTTCTGCGGAACCTGAGATTTTAGGTTTGGGGACTTGGTTACGCTGGTGTCATTACCAATGCCCTTTCGGTACCTAACGCGAGTGATTTTCCTAGTTAAGAGTTCATACAGGCGCAATTTTAGGGGAGGTGTGCTTAATTCAGGGTTTCATGCGGATTGGAAGACTGTTCCTATCAATCACAATCAATTTTAAATGAAAGCACAATCAAGTACATAAATAAATCACATCAATATACATCTATTCAAATCTACGGCTTCCTAGTATAGCCATAAGGGCTTTAGAAAAGGTGTGATTTTGGATCAGGGGTAAAATCGTCATTTTGAATTAAATGGGAGAAAATCCTGAAAATGACAACAAATCAATTTCTTTTGGTCATTTTTAGCCTTGGGAATTTTCTATAATTTTGTTTTTGAATTTTCTGTAATATTTTTTTTACTTTTTCCTCTTTTAAATCAACTCGGTTAAAAAAAAATCTGGGTCGGATTATTGAACCTGACCCAAAACGGGGTGAACCTAGGCCTTCACGGTCTGGGTCCACGGAACCACGGACTGGGCTCTTCAAGCCCAGTCCTAAAGTCTGTACACTCAGGCCCTAAAACAGGCCCACTCTTTTATTCTTCAATAATCAACTCAGACCCAGACTTAGACAAATTACAACAAGCCCAATCGAAACCAACCCAGCCCACGATCACGTCCCCTCCTGTTCACCATCTCCTTGCCGACGTTCCCTCTTTTGCAGCACCCGACGAACGAAGTAGCGGCTTCGAGCGGCAGAGCAACAGCGGGCCGGTGACCGGGTGGACACCGGGGAATCTCGAACGACATTCCAAGAGACGACGGAGGTCTTGGACTGTCTCGAGTCAAGACCGAGCAGGTCGGACGGCTCCGAGGCTACGAACGACGGCAGAGGAAGCTCGAGCAACCGCGGGGTTCGGATGACTGGCGTCCGAACATGGCGAGGAGCTGCAGCGGCATCGGTGAAGTTGCGGCCTCGGGTTTGTAGATCTGACATCGTGACGACGAGACGGGGCTCGGGAACGACAGGGGCCGCGAATCGGAGTTGGACGGGAATAATTCGCGGCTGAACAGAGGCGTTAGAGCTGCTTCACGTGAGAACTGGAGGATAAAGGCATAGGTTGAAGGCTGGAGCAAGGAGCGGAATTTGCTGATTGGGGCTAAGTCACGCGCCGAGTTCAGAAAGTGAAGTTTCCCAGGAGAAAAAAAAAATTAAAAAGGGAGGAAGAAGCCGCTTGTCAAGAAGAAGACAGTCCAGAAAAAAAAAATCCTCCCCCCCGCGGGTTCGCTCTATCGCATCCAAGAAAAAGAAAAAGCAAAAGAAGTCCATCGCCATAATCGTCCATCATTGTCCCTTCTTTTCTTCCATTTTTCCCAACGCTCTATCGCATCCAAGAAAAAAAAGAAAGCAAAAGAAGTCCATCGCCATCATCGTTCATCATTGTCCCTTCTTTTCTTCCACTTTTCCCAACTTTTTGACTGTTTTTGTTGATTCCACCGCTAATGAGCGGGTGTGTTCTGCTCTTGTGACCAATTCTGGTCAATGTGTTGACTGGGTCGACCAACCCGACCCAATTCAACATTTTTTTATCGTTTGGGGAGAATTTGTTCAACTTTACATAAAAACCCCCAAATTCTTAGCAATTATCCGAATATGAAATCCTCTAAATTGAGGTCCTAAATGATCAAATCGAGTCAAATTAACCACACCCATGACTTCAAAAGGGTCAAAAACTTGTGGGCCAGCATTCAATTGCACGTGAAAGTCCATGGATTTTGATTAATTTTGTTTTTATCCGAAACCCATGGACTAAATTGAAAGAAAGTATGCAATTTCGTCCAATTCGTGTAATCATGTAATTTCGATGAAAAATTGGACTAATTTGCAATGCAGGGCAACCATATTAAATGTCAAGACTCCAAAAATACAAAAATTGTAAATTAAAAGACTCAAATGGCATTTTTTTGGGCTCGGTTCGGGTTTATGTTTGTGAAGGAACATAGTGACCCAAGCCTAATTTTTGAGATTTAAAGTGACACACTTGAAGAGGAAATTAAAACAAAATTATTGAATATTTTTGTGTATTTTTCTGACCACGAATGGTATTTTTCTGATTTTTTTTTGGTATTTTTATAATTAAATAAATTCGAAAAATATAAAAAAATACCGAAAAATATTTTTTGTTCAAAATTGGTTCCTAAGGCCAGGCCAAGGCTTCCAAAGTTGATTTTGTGATTTTATGACCTTTTTTGATATTTTTAATTAATTTTAAAGAATAAAAATCACAGTGATAGATGGTCAAAAATCAAGTGTCAACAATGAGGTAGGTGATTCAAGGTTTCATGCAGATTGGAAGACTAGTCCTATCAATCACGATTAATTTAAATGAAAGCGCAAGTCAAGTGCATAAATAAATCACGTCGATGCACATAAATTGAAATCAATGGCCTCTTGGTATAGCCATAAGGGTTTAGGGAAGGTGTGATTTCAGACCAAGGGTAAAATGGGAAGATTTGGAGGCGATTAGCCCAAAGGGCAAAATTTGGAAGATTTGGATACCGAATTACCCAAAATATTTCATGGCCAGTTGATTGTGGCCATTTCCCATTTTTGAGAATATTTTGAAATTTCTTGATTTTTCTTCAATTTTTGGAAGACGATTCGCTCAAAGGGCGAAATCGTCATTTTTAAGAAGGGTTGAGGTTCAAAACACCCGGGATGAGCCTTGGCCAGTTGATTGTGGCTATGTCCTATTTTTTGAGATTTTTCGGGATTTTTTTAAAAACATTTTGAAGACGGTTTGCCGAAAGGTCAAAACCGTCATTTCTGGAAAGACCGGGGGTCGAAAGACCCGAAACAGGTCGTGGCCAGTTGAATGTGGCCATTTCCTATTTTCTGAATTTTTTTTGAATTTTTCTGATTTTTTTCGATTTTTTTGAATTTTTTATGATTTTGAATTTTTTTATTGATTTTTCAAATTTTTATTAATTTATGAATTTTTTAATATTTAAAAATATTTTCCGGGCCGGGTCAAACCCGGCCCGCCCCTCGCAGGCGTCCGGCCCGGCCCGACCCTATCGGTCTGAGCCGGTCTAAAACGACACCGTTTTGATTTTTTAAGGATTTTTCTATTTTTTTAAACATTTTTATTAACATTTTTTTATTTATTTTTGAAAATCCCAGATCGGACGGTCTAGGATACGCCACATGGAGACATCCTGGCTGTTCGATCAGAACCATCTTTTTTTATTTCCAAAAATCAGATCCCATCGAACGGCATATAATGGGCCGTGTGGCCTCTTCTGGAGCGTTCAATCTTGAACCAGATCGGACGATCCACAGAGCGCCACTTGGCGCACCCTCAGCCGTCTGATCTATTTTTAAATTGTTATCCAAAAAATAATTTATTAATTTTTAAAAATCTTTTTATTTATTGAAAAATCCCAGATCGCGACACGTGGCGACACCACGACCGTCCGATCTGGGCCTTTATTTTTTTATACATGAGCCGGCCCCACCAAGCTGACGTGGCCTCCTACGTGGCGAGCCACGTCAGCGTTGACCGTTGACCGGCCGACCCCCTGTCGGAGAATGGATTACCGATCGATTTGGTTTGACGACGGGCGAATGGATTATTGATCGCGGGCATTTTCCCTATACTGGAGTGTGGATCGCAGGCTTTGGATCGGTGCGGGCCCTCCCAGACCCATACCAAATCGCGGCGGGAGTTTTCTTAGAGAGGATTCGGCAATAAGAGCCGATCGATTTTGACCTTAGTGTGGTCGTGGTGGCATGTGCAACTTGTGCATGCATTTGGAGTCGCCACCGGTCTTTCTTGGAGGGTAGACCGGAAACCTTACTGACGAGATCGATCAGTTCTGCGGAGCCAGAGATTTTAGGTTCGGGGACTTGGTTACGTCGGTGGAATTACCGACGTCCTTTCGATACCTAATGAGTGATTTTCCTAATTATGATTTCATGCAGGCACAATTTCGGGTGAGGTAGGTGATTCAGTGTTTCATGCAGATTGGAAGACTAGTCCTATCAATCACGATCAATTTAAATGAAAGCGCAAGTCAAGTGCACAAATAAATCACGTCGATGCACATAAATTCAAATCAATGGCATCTTGGTATAGCTATAAGGGCTTAGGGAAGGTGTGATGTGAATCGCTGCGGAAACTGATCATTCTACGAAGATCCAAGGGTTGCGAATTGCTAACCTTAACCCCCAATCGAACCTGTGATTGGTAACCTCGGTATGAGCGTGACCTGTTGACGAACCTGTGTCAACCAATCCACGCTATAGACGCCACGAATAAGAAAATTCGCGATCTTGCTCGATAAGTCGATCGATCGCCACAAGGAAGCCTTGATAAGATCTTGTCTTCAAGAGAACTTGAAGAAGAGAAAACCTCTCTGTATAAAATTCTGAATTAATGATCTGTTTTCAGAAACTCATAAGCACCCTTATATATGGTGCTAACCCTAAAAGGCAAAAATTACAAAAATACCCTTAATTAATAAAAATTCACCTAAAAATAGAAAAGGGCCTAAAAGTCCATCTAAATGATGCCGAATGGTTGAAATTCATCGCAGTTCATGGCCTTTGGCCATGAGTATTGATCAGGATGCCGTTTCTCTTCAGCTGACCAAATTTGAGCTCATTCGGAGCTCGTTAACCCTAAATCCGTTCAGAATTCGCGAGGTTAAATGTAATCATGTTGCACCAAGGAGCTTCAGAATCTTCAATTCTCGAATCAAGATCACCTCCATTCCAAAGATCTTGAACCATGATGCCGATAGCTTGCTTGAATTCCTTCGCTCTCGCTCGAGTAATTGGACCAAGCGGATAGAGCAACGAGTCCCTAGCACCTCCTCCTCGATATGGTTCGATGTCCACATCATTCCCTCCGCCATGCAAAGGATTTGCCCTCAAATCATCACCTGCATAAAAAAGAGTCAAGTCAGTAACATTAAAAGTAGCACTAATGCCATACTCACCTGGAAGATCAAGCTTGTAGGCATTGTCGTTGACCCTCTCCAACACCATGAATGGTCCATCCCCGCGTGGTAATAACTTAGAACGTCGTTGCTCGGGAAAACGTTCCGTGCGCATATGAACCCAAACCCAATCGCCGGGTTCAAACACTACTTTCTTACGCCCTTTATTGGCTTGCTTTGCATATTGTTCTGTCTTGTGTTCAATATTCAGCCGTGTCTTTTCATGCAATGTCTTCACAAACTCGGCCTTCTTAGCACCATCTAAATCCACACGCTCTTCAACAGGCAAAGGAGTTAAATCTAACGGAGTTAATGGATTAAAACCATAGACAACCTCAAACGGTGTGAATTTAGTAGCAGAATGCACGCTCCGATTATATGCAAACTCAACATGCGGTAAACAATCTTCCCAAGACTTAATGTTCTTCTTAATGATAGCACGTAACAATGTCCCTAAAGTCCTATTAACTACTTCAGTTTGACCATCAGTTTGTGGATGACAAGTAGTAGAGAATAAAAGTTGTGTACCTAATTTCTTCCACAATGTCTTCCAAAAGTAGCTAAGAAATTTAGTAACTCGATCAGAAACAATGGACCTAGGCATGCCATGCAAATGCACAACCTCACAAAAGAACAAGTCAGCAACATGTGATGCATCATCGGATTTATGACATGGTATAAAATGAGCCATTTTTGAAAACCGATCTACAACCACATAAATAGAATCCTTACCATGCTTAGACCTAGGCAATCCTAACACAAAATCCATAGAAATATCAACCCAAGGATGCGTCGGGATAGGCAAAGGCGTATAAAAGCCATGTGGTTTAGTTGTAGACTTAGCCTGTTTACATGCAATGCACCTTTCACAAACACGTGTGACATCTCGTTTCATATGTGGCCAATAAAAATGTTCATGCAACACTTCATAAGTTTTATTGATTCCAAAATGCCCCATTAAACCACCACTATGCGCCTCTCGCACCAACAACTCTCGCAAAGAGCATCTAGGCAAACATAACTTGTTTTCACGAAAGAGATAGCCATCATGCCTATAGAATTTTTCAAACGCAGCATGCTCACAAGCTTCAAACACTCTTCCAAAGTCATCATCATCAGTATATATCTCTTTGATATGCTCAAAACCTAGGCACTTTGCTCCTAAAGTAGTTAGAATTGCGTACCATCGAGAAAGTGCATCGGCTACCACATTTTCCTTACCTTTCTTGCACTTGATTACATATGGAAAAGTCTCGATGAACTCCATCCATTTAGCATGTCTTTTGTTCAACTTTTGCTGTCCCCTCAAGTACTTTAATGTCTCATGGTCGGTGTGGATCACGAATTCTTTTGGCCACAAGTAATGTTGCCAAGTCTCCAAAGCTCGCACCAAAGCATACATCTCCTTATCGTAAGTTGGATAATTCAATGTTGCTCCGCTTAACTTCTCGCTGAAATAAGCTATGGGACGTCCTCCTTGCATCAACACAGCTCCAATTCCTATACCAGAAGCATCGCATTCTATTTCAAAAGTAGCACTGAAATTTGGTAAAGATAACAAAGGAGCATTAGATAGCTTATCATTCAATAGATTGAATGCTTTCTCTTGCTCTTCTCCCCACGTGAAACCCACGTGCTTCTTGATGACCTCGGTTAAAGGTGCGGCGATGGTGCTGAAATCCTTCACAAATCTGCGATAGAAACTGGCTAAGCCATGAAAGCTGCGCACCTGTCCTACAGTCTTAGGTGTTGGCCATTCTTGGATCGCTTTCACCTTCTCTTCATCAACCTGTATTCCATCAGCTCCAACAATAAACCCTAGAAATACTAATTTATTAGTCACAAAAGAGCACTTCTTCATATTAGCATATAGTTGCTCGGCCCTTAAAACCTGTAAAACAGCTCGCACATGTTCAATATGGTCATCAAGGCTTCGACTATATATCAAAATATCATCAAAATAGACAACCACAAATCGACCAATAAAAGCACGCAGAACATGATTCATAAGTCGCATGAAAGTACTAGGTGCATTAGTTAAACCAAATGGCATGACTAACCACTCATATAACCCATACTTGGTCTTAAATGCAGTCTTCCATTCATCCCCTTCTTTCATTCTAATCTGATAATAACCACTTTTCAGATCAATTTTAGTAAATATGCAAGCTCCATGTAACTCATCTAACATGTCATCTAATCTAGGAATAGGATGTCGATACTTTACCGTAATATTGTTGATTGCTCGGCAATCGACACACATTCGCCAAGTCCCATCCTTCTTTGGCACTAACAAAACAGGAACAGCACACGGGCTAAGACTTTCTCGCACATATCATCGTTCCAGTAATTCACTAACTTGCGGCTGAAGTTCCTTTGTCTCTTCAGGATTACTTCGATATGCGGGTCGATTAGGTAATGGCGCACCAGGTATCAAGTCGATTTGATGCTCTATGCCTCGAATTGGTGGTAGACCTCCAGGAACCTCATCAGGAAAGACATCATCAAATTCCTGCAATAAAGACACGACAGAACTAGGCAAACTCGGGTCAAGATCGTTAGTAATAAACAATGCCTCCTTGTACAAAAGTACAAGCATCGGTCGGTCCAGAACCAAAGCTCTCCTCACTTCGCTCGATCTTACATAGAAATTCTTTTCTCTCTTTTCTTTTCTCTATGCTTTTCCCTCGGCTTTTACCACTCTATTTTTCTCTGTCTCTCCTTTTCCTTGCGTCTCAGACTCTCTACGCAAGCTCTCAGTTTTCTCACTTTTTCTCTCTTTCTCAGCCTCACGTTGTAGTTTCAATTGATCTTCATACACCTCAGTAGGTGTCATTGGCACCAAAGTGTAAGTCTTCTGATTCATCACCAATGAATATCGGTTAGTGTATCCATCATGATGTACCCTCCGATCATACTGCCATGGTCTACCAAGTAAAAGATGTCCCGCTTGCATAGGTACAACATCACACACCACCTCATCTTTATATCGCTCTATCTCAAATGGAACTAGGACTTGCTTCGAAACTTTCACTTCACCACTATCATTCAACCACTGAAGTCTATATGGTCTAGGGTGCTTTGTAGTTTTCAATCCTAGTTTCTCCACCATAGTACAACTTGCCACATTTGTACAACTACCTCCATCAACAATTAAACTACAAATCTTACCATTCACCAAGCATCTTGTATGGAACAAGTTATCACGTTGCTGGTGATGCTCCTCCTCCTTGACTTGCACACTAAGAGAACGTCTAACCACCATCAATTCACCCTTGACTGGCATCTCGACATCGCTACAGTCCTCCAATGGCGGCATGACATCATCATCTTCTTCCCTGTCACTTTCAGATTGAACATCTCCAGGCCCAGTCATTATCATCACCCTCATATTAGGGCATTGATTTGCCATATGACCCCTGCCTAAACACTTGAAACATTTAATTTCACGAGTTCTAGTGTTAGGATTTTCAGTTTTACCTGAAACCGGATTCGAACCAACTCTGCCATCGTTCTCCTTCTCCCTTGAAGTTTCAACTTGGTGTTGTTTCCCTTCCAGTTCAGCTTCTCGTCTCTCTTCCAATTGGGTTTCCAATTCGAACTTGAACCTCCACCACTCTTGTAATTTCTGTCCAACTTCAATTGCCTCTCTACTTTGATAGCTTTGTCCACCAATTCTTCCAACTCGACATAATGTTGCAGCTCTACCACTCTTGCTATATCTCGGCTCAAACCACATAAGAATCGTGACATAGTAGCTTCGCGGTCCTCTACCACATTAGCACGGATCATGGAAATCTCCATCTCTTTATGGTACTCTTCCACGCTCTTGTTACCTTGTGTGAGATTTTGCAGTTTATGAAACAAGTCTCTGTGGTAATGACTTGGTATGAAGCGCTTCCTCATCACCGCTTTCATCTCATCCCACGTTTCTACCAATCTCTCACCATTGCGTCTCCTGCTATTCACTAGTTGATCCCACCAAATTATAGCATAATCAGTGAATTCAACAACTGCAATTTTTACCTTCTTGAGCTCCGAATATCGTTGGCAGTCAAATACCATCTCCATTCGTTTCTCCCATTCTAGGTATGCATCAGGATCATTCTTTCCTTGGAAAGATGAAATCTTCATCTTGATATTGCTAAGCTCATTATCTTCTCGATGTCTGAACTCTCGGCGTCTGTTTCGCCTCCCAAATCTGCCATCTCGATCATCTTCTGTATCAGACACATATTCATCATCAAATTGTCGCTGCCATCTGGGTTGTGCCCTAGGCTCATCTCGCTGATTTTGTGGCCTCCCTCGTGGTGGCTCTTGTTCACCATCAAGCCTCGTCTCACACCTCACAACTCGATTGCTAAGGGCTTCAAGTTGTAAGCTCAACTGCTGGATGCCTGCTAAAATCGCATTATCCCTTGGATTGGTGCCATCCTCCCTTTGATTTACGCTTTCTTGGTCTGCCATGATTTTTTTTTAACCTGCAAGAAAATGTTAGAAATAAAAGAAATCTCACCACACTCCCTCACGTGTTTCGCTCAAGATGTTTGTCACTCCCCTCGTGTTTAACTCAATCTAGGCTTTTTCTTCCCTCAATTAAACTTACACACTCTTGCCTTTTTCCTCTCGTTTCTCTTCTGTCAAGCTCTTTATCAGACTAGAATTCCATTCTCACAAGCTCCTCATAACAGTCGACTAAACCACCGAGCAAGATCAATTCAGCAATTCAGCAACTTTTGCTAGATTTGAATTCAGGTTAATGTTTGCTGCTATTTTTTTCCTATTCGGTCCAACTAACAATAATAATAATAAAAAGAAACGAGTCGTCCTTTTGATTTTTTTTCAGCCTTTTTTTTCAATTTTTTTTATCGGTTTCTTTTTTTTTCACCGATACTCTTTTTTTTTTTACTGATTTTTTGGCTGAATTTTTTTTTTGACGAACTCAATACAATCAAAACAACTAGGACCGAAAACCTTAATTTTATAAACCCTAGATCCCCAATTCAGAATCCTAATTCGATTAGTAACAGATCCCCAATTCTATAAACCCTAATTTTATAAACCCTAGATTGCTGAATTAAAATCAGTAAAAGTAAGATAATAACTAGATCTTGTAGAACCATCTCTGATACCAGATGATGTGTATCGCTGCGGAAACTGATCGTTCTACGAAGATCCAAGGGTTGCGAATTGCTAACCTTAACCCCCAATCGAACCTGTGATTGGTAACCTCGGTATGAGCGTGACCTGTTGACGAACCTGTGTCAACCAATCCACGCTATAGACGCCACGAACAAGAAAATTCGCGATCTTGCTCGATAAGTCGATCGATCGCCACAAGGAAGCCTTGATAAGATCTTGTCTTCAAGAGAACTTGAAGAAGAGAAAACCTCTTTGTATAAAATTCTGAATTAATGTTCTGTTTTCAGAAACTCATAAGCACCCTTATATATGGTGCTAACCCTAAAAGGCAAAAATTACAAAAATACCCTTAATTAATAAAAATTCGCCTAAAAATAGAAAAGGGCCTAAAAGTCCATCTAAATGATGCCGAATGGTTGAAATTCATCGCAGTTCATGGCCTATGGCCATGAGTATTGATCAGGATGCCGTTTCTCTTCAGCTGACCAAATTTGAGCTCATTCGGAGCTCGTTAACCCTAAATCCGTTCAGAATTCGCGAGGTTAAATGTAATCATGTTGCACCAAGGAGCTTCAGAATCTTCAATTCTCGAATCAAGATCACCTACATTCCAAAGATCTTGAACCATGATGCCGATAGCTTGCTTGAATTCCCTCGCTCTCGCTCGAGTAATTGGACCAAGCGGATAGAGCAACGAGTCCCTAGCACCTCCTCCTCGATATGGTTCGATGTCCACATCAAGGTGTGATTTCGGACCAAGGGTAAAATGGGAAGATTTGGAGGCGATTAGCCCGAAGGGCAAAATTGTCAATTTTTGGAAGATTTGGATACCGAATTACCCAAAATATTCAATGGCCAGTTGATTGTGGCCATTTCCAAATTTTGAGAATTTTTTGGAATTTCTTGATTTTTCTTCAATATTTGGAAGACGATTCGTTCAAAGGGAGAAATCATCATTTTTATGAAGGGCCGAGGTTCAAAACACCAGGATGAGCCTTGTCCAGTTAATTGTGGCCATTTCCTATTTTTTGGGATTTTCCTGGATTTTTTAGAATTTTTTTTAAAACAGTTTGTCGGAAGGGCAAAACCGTCATTTCTGGAAAGACCGGGGGTCGAAAGACCCGAAACAGATCGTGGCCAGTTGAATGTGGCCATTTCCTATTTTTTGAATTTTGTTTGAAATTTTCTGATTTGTTTCGATTTTTTTGAATTTTTTTTATGATTTTCTATTTTTTTATTGATTTATTGATTTATTATTATTATTTTTTATTTTCTGAATTTTTTAATATTTAAATATATTTTTCGGGCCGGGTCAGACTCGGCCCGCGCCTTGCGGGCGCCCGGCCCTGCCCGACCCTATCGGTCGGAGCCGGTCTAAAACGACACCGTTTTGATTTTTTAAGGATTTTTCTATATTTTTAAACATTTTTATTAACATTTTTTTTTATTTTCGAAAATCCCAGATCGGATGGTCCAGGATACGCCACATGGAGACATCCTGGCCGTTCGATCAGAACCATATTTTTTTTATTTTCGAAAATCAGATCCCATCGGACGGCATATAATGGGCCGCGTGGCCTCTTCTGGAGCGTCCGATCTTGAACCAGATCGGACGATCCACAGAGCGCCACTTGGCGCACCCTCAGCCGTCTGATCGATTTTTAAATTATTATCCAAAAATTATTTATTAATTTTTAAAAATATTTTTATTTATTGAAAAATCCCAAATCGTTACACGTGGAGACACCACGACCGTCCGATCTGGGCCTTTATTTTTATATACACGAGCCAGCCCCTCCGAGCTGACGTGGCCTCCTACGTGGCAAAACATGTCAGCGTTGATCGGCCGACCCCCTGTCGGAGAATGGATTATCGATCGATTTGGTTTGGACGACGGGCGAATGGATTACCGATCGTGGGCCTTTTCCCCGTACTGCAGTGCGGATCGCGGGCTTTGGATCGGTGTGGGCCCTCCCAGGCCCAAACCAAATCACGGTGGGAGTTTTCTTTGAAGGGATTCGGCAATAAGAGCCGATCGATTTTGACCTTAGTGTAGTCATGGTGGCATGTGCAACTTTTGCATGCATTTGGAGTCGCCACCGGTCTTTCTTGGAGGGTAGACCGAAAACCTTACTGACCGATTGGGAGAGATCGATCAGTTCTGCGGAACCAGATATTTTAGGTTCAGGGACTTGGTTACGTCGGTGTCATTACCGACGCCCTTTCGGTACCTAACGTGAGTGATTTTTCCTAATTATGATTTCATGCAGGCGCAATTTCGGGTGAGGTAGGTGATTCAGGGTTTTATGCAGATTGGAAGAATAGTCCTATCAATCACAATCAATTTAAATGAAAGCGCAAGTCAAGTGCATAAATAAATCACGTCGATGTACATAAATTCAAATCAATGGTCTCCTGGTATAGCCATAAGGGCTTAGGGAATGTGTGATTTCGGACCAGGGGTAAAATGGGAAGATTTGGAGGCGATTAGCCCAAAGGGCAAAATCGTCAATTTTTGGAAAATTTGGATACCGAATTACTCAAAATATTTCATGGCCAATTGATTGTGGCCATTTCTAATTTTTGAGAATTTTTGAGAATTTCTTGATTTTTCTTCAATTTTTGGAAGACGATTCGCTCAAAGGGCGAAATCATCATTTTTAAGAGGGTTCGGGGTTCAAAACACCGGGGATGAGCCTTGGCCAGTTAATTGTGGTCATTTCCTATTTTTTGGGATTTTCCTGGATTTTTTAGATTTTTTTTAAGACGGTTTGCCGGAAGGGCAAAATCGGAATTTCTGGAAAGACCGGGGGACGAAAGACCCGAAACAAGTCGTGGCCAGTTGAATGTGGCCATTTCCTATTTTCTGAAATTTTTTTGAATTTTTCTGAATTTTTTCGATTTTTTTTGAATTTTTTATGATTTTGAATTTTTTTTATTGATTTATTGATTTTTTATTATTTTATTATTTTCTGAATTTTTTAATATTTAAAAATATTTTTTGGGCCGGGTCAGACCCAGCCCGCGCCTCGCGGGCGCCTGGCCCGACCCTATCGGTCGGAGCCAGTCTAAAACTACACCGTTTTGATTTTTTAAGGATTTTTATATTTTTTTAAACATTTTTATTAACATTTTTTTTTTCGAAAATCCCAGATCGGACGGTCCAGGATACGCCACATGGAGTCATTCTGGCCGTTCGATCAGAACCATCTTTTTTTATTTTCGAAAATCAGATCCCATCGGACGGCATATAATGGGCCGCGTGGCCTCTTCTGGAGCGTCCGATCTTGAACCAGATCGGACGATCCACAGAGCGCCACTTGGCGCACCCTCAGCCGTCTGATCGATTTTTAAATTATTATCCGAAAATTATTTATTAATTTTTAAAAATCTTTTTATTTATTGAAAATCCCAGATCTCGACACGTGGCGACACCACGACTGTCCGATCTGGGCCTTTATTTTTTTTATACACGAGCCGGTCCCACCGAGCTGACGTGGCCGCCTACGTGGTAAGCCACGTCAGCGTTGACCGTTGACCGGCCGACCCCCTGTTGGTGAAAACGACGGAACAGTGCTAATTCCCGCAAATATGCCGGAATTCTTGCCGAAGGAAACGCGAACCGAATCAAATCTGGGTATTTTTTTACCATTCTTTCACCATTCGACTCCCATCATCTCCCACATTAACATACAACTAAAGCATGGAGCAGAACACGTCGAAAAAAAGGCGGGCAGGTAGTCACAGATCCGGCCCCGGCGAGTATTTCACAAAAAAATATTTTTAACCCAAGCTTGGTTCTGATCATTCATATAGCATTCCACGAGGGTTGAGAAGCTTACCTGAGTCGCCCAGGGCTCGGCGACCATCGGCTTCGCCGGTGCGAGCTCTCGGCTCGGTCCGAGGATGTTTGAGCTCCGGCCATCGCTTCCGGCGCGGTTTCGATGCAAAATAACAGGGTAGTTGGGCTTAGAGAAGATTATCATGAAGGTTCAAAGCCAGAATCGCAACAAATAGGAGTCGGGATGGGTCGGCCGAGACTCCAAAAATATGATGCTCATTTAGGCATTTCGTCGAACAGTCGGCGTGCATTCGAAAAATGAAGCTCATGGGAGAATACCGACCTGGTCCGGGCTCGACGACGGCGACCGAAGCTCCTCTGAGGTTCTGTGAGGTGCGGGGAAGCTTCGTCTTGCTCCGGCTTCGCTCCAACTCCCATAAAAAATCTCCCTCTCTCTCATGGCCGAGCTCGGCTTTTAAACGAGAATCTCCCCTATTCCCCGTGGCCGACCGGCGCTCTTCGGTGCCCACTCCTTTGCCAAGCAAGAACATTGACCTCCACATTCGATCGCCTTCTTTTTCCTTTGAAAAATCGACGCCCATCCTCCCCTTGCTTTTGCCCTGTTTCTGTCCATGCTGGCCACGCGGGTCTGCAACTTAGTTGTAGACCTGGTCGGACCGGGTCGGGTCGGGTCTGACCCGATTCGACCAAATCTCCCAAATTGAGCCCCAAATTGACATCTTTTTATGAAATTGATGGCAAAATCGGACTCCTTGACATGTTTTCTATAAAATATGAGTATTTTCGTGAATCAATTGATTGAAATTTAGTTAAAACCCCAAATTGTCCCTAGGATCCGAAAATGAATTTCGCCTAATCGAAGGTCCAAATGACCGAATTATCCCAAATTGAGGCCACCAATGGATTCATCATGATGAAAACTATAGGGTTGAGGTGTTTAATTTGAATGGGTATGCCCGCATGAAATTTAATTTCAAGATTTGTGAAACTGGGGACTAAATTGAAAGAAGATTTGTGCAATTAAGCCCTTTTCGTCAAAAATTGATCAAATTGGATGGAAAATTGACCTAATTGCACTTCAAGATTTTAGAATCCAATGTCATAGCTTATAAAAAGTGAATTGAAAATTACAAGATTCGAAAAGGATTTTTTAGGCTCGGTTCGGGTTTATGTTTGTGAAGGAACATAGTGACCTAAGCCGAATTTTCAAGATTTAAAGTGACACACTTGAAGAGGAAATTTAAAAAAATTATCTAATATTTTTGTGTATTTTTCTGACCACGAATGGTATTTTTCTGATTTTTTGGGTATTTTCAATAATTAAAAAAATTAAAAAATTATTAAAAATTACGAAAAATATTTTTTGTTCAAATTGACTCTTGACGCTAGGCCAATGCCTCCAAAGTTGATTTTGCAATTTTATGAGTTTTTGGCTATTTTTAATTAATTTTGGAAATAAAAACTAAAATGAAAGATGACCAAAAATCAAGTGTCAACAGCTGCCCCTCTTTGAGAGTGAGCTCGTCAGAGGTTGCTTTCAAAGATAAAAAGACACTTGAATTTTGACCGACTCGACTGGGGAAAAGAAATGCTATGACATCGGAACCTTCAACCTTTTGATGAATGCTCAAATTAATCCCTGGTTTGCTCTTGCAATTTGAACTTGGGCCTGAGTGAGAGAGGCTTACCTGAAGCTCACCTGTCGGATGCTGCCAGTTGCGACAACTTTCAAGAAGATACCTAGGACTCGTCATTCAGAATATCCTAGGGAGATTAAGCTCTGACCTGTATTGTAGGTCATACCATTATGAGATTTCTAACTGGTAGGAATCTAAGGAAAGTGCATCCCACGCTTTAGGATTTGCCAGGGATTTTGATCCGTATGGTGGATCGGACCTTTGTGTTGATCCTTATGGCGGTATCTACCTTGTGTTGACCCTTGAGGCGGTTTCTACCTTGTGTTGATCCTTCAGGCGGTTTCTACCTTGAGTTGACCCTTCAGGCGGTTTCTACCTTGAGTTGACCCTTGAGGCGGTTTCTACCTTGGTTGACCCTTCAAGCGGTTTCTACCATGAGTTGACCCTTGAGGCGGTTTCTACCTTGAGTTGACCCTTCATGCGGTTTCTACCTTGGTTGACCCTTCAGGCGGTTTCTACCATGAGTTGACCCTTCAGGTGGTTTCTACCTTGAGTTGACCCTTCAGGCGGTTTCTACCTTGGTTTGACCCTTCAGGCGGTTTCTACCTTGAGTTGACCCTTCAGGCGGTTTCTACCTTGGTTGACCCTTCAGGCGGTTTCTACCATGAGTTGACCTTTCAGGCGGTTTCTACCTTGGTTGACCCTTCAGGCGGTTTCTACCTTGATTTTGCTTTGAAAAGGGTCTCATGACGAGGGTTCTCCACGTCCGATGAGACTGCCTGATTTTTGAAAAGGGGTCCCAAGACGAGAGTTCTCGAAGTCTAATGGGATTACCTGATTTTTTGAAAGAGGGGTCCCGAGACGAGGGTTCTCCACATCTGATGGGACTGCTTAATCTTTTGAAAAGGGTTCCCAAGACGGAGGTTTTCCACGTCCGATGGGATTGCTTAATCTTTTGAAAAGGGGTCATGGGACGAGGGTTCTCCACGTCTAATAGGACTGCTTGATTTTTGAAAATGGGTCTCGGGACGAGGGTTCTTCACGTCTGATAGGACTGCTTGATTTTTGAAAAGGGGTCCCGGGACGAGGGTTCTCCACGTCTGATATGACCGCTTGATTTTTGAAAAGGGGTCCTGGGACGAGGGTTCTCCACGTCTGATAGGACCTGGGACGAGGGTTCTCCACGTCTATTAGGACTTTTTTTTTGTTTTTTTTAAAAGGGTTTTTCTTCCCCCTTTTTTTTTTGAAAGATCCCGAAATTCGTTGGGAATTCAGTTTTGACGCAGTAAAAGATTTCATTTTGGTAAAAATTTCACTGGTACGCTGATGATGCGGGAGGTGACTTTCTGGGAGCCGGGTTCTCCAGGTATCCTATAGAAAGTTTAAACTTGTAAATTCTCCTCAAAGTGTATTAGTTTGGGACCCGAGTTTTTTAGGGATCCTATAAAAATATCAAATGAATGTACTCCCTTCCATGGAGCGTATGTTTTTCTGGGATTTGAGTTCTCTAAAGATCTTGCAGAAAAATAGATTTGTAAGTTCTTCTCTTCAGAGCGATGCCTTCTTCTGGGGATTTGGTGTCTCCAACGGATCCTGTAGAAGTTCGAGCCTGAAAGATTTTTCTTCACCAAGAAAACGTTAGCAATCTTTGGGAAAACGACGGTTGTCCATCTGACAAAATTGTATGATTTAAGTTTTAATCATGAAATGTGCATTTTGATGCTGGAGGTTATCCAAAGCATTCTTGCAATATGCAAATGTGATCACAAATTCCTTCTGCGGAAAACCTGGATCAACAGTTTGAAGATTCCAAAAAGAGTTTGCTCAAAACATCAATTGGAATATTTCTCGATAAGGGGGTCTTCTCAGCCGTTTTGAGATAATGGTTTTTATAGGGGATGCACTTAATTCCCTACTAACCTGTGCCTAGATTTTACGCTCATTCGCAGTGCATATATTTTGACCGGTCGAGAGGTCTTCCACGGGACCGTAATGTTGGGCTTTAATATTGGTTTTCAAGGGGGACCCGCTTTGGAGTCAAGGCCATTGAATGAAAGTCTTCATCATCTGTTCCGGGTTTACAAGTTAAGAACCCTGCAAAATGAGAAAGAAATAGTCTTGCTCGTACCTCTTCGAGCTAAGCTACATGTTAACCCAAGTATCTTAGTCAGAGAAGACTGTTTCGGGGTTATGATGTTGGTAGGATTGGGGACCGAAAAAGGCTTATTTTTGGCCCATAATTTATGAAGGGATTGACATTAGTGATCATTGCAAATTTGCCATCTGCCCTTACCTTTCTGCATCTTTAGTCTTTGAGGTGTGCGCCCGCTTTTGAGGTGTGCACAAGTCCTTTAGAGAGCGTCTCTTGTTGTATTAAGAGATTGATAACTCTGTCTGTGTCTTTGCTCCGCGGCTGACATCATTTGGGGAGCAGTCTTTTTGATCTGACTCCTTTAGGGATTTTTCTCTCTTCCCAATTAGGCTTTATTGGGGATCAATCAAACAGTTTTCACGAGCATCAGCCTTGCTTTTACCAAGTACTTTGCTTTTTCTTGATGCTGAGGATTTTTCATTTTTTTATCATCATTTTTTTGAAATCCTATTTTTCTCATATTCAGGAGACAATGTTAGACCTAAGACTGAAAGTCTAAACATGCTTTAAACATCAGCCCAGGAATTTTCTTCGTAATCTCTAAGTCTTGAACTCCTTCGTCTTGAAGTGATGTTGCATCCGTCTTGGAATGTGCAATGATCACCAACGGGTTCATGAAATGAATTTGCAGGCTCAACTTGGCTGTGCAAAGGATATGATGTGTGGGATAGAGAAATGAACGCTTCTCGTCATCCTATGGCATTTGGATTACCATATAAACAACACACAAAGATTAATGTTAGTCCGAGCAAGGAAATTTCTAACCATTTTCTCCTGATGCTGTTGGACTTACTCCCGTTTTTCCCTGATGCGGGGTGGTTCTTGACAGGGTTGAGAATGAAAATCGCCGTTCAAAGGGGTTGTCAATGGTCACCTGTAGTGTTTGGGGATATGAAACGAATGCCTCCGCCGTCCTAATCCATGTAATTGCTGCGAATAGGCCCTACTTCCGTAGGTCCAGATTTTGCTATCTGATCCGCTCTACTTCTCTCTTAAGTGTGTATAAGACGTGTTTGGATTAGGCTTTGCCTCTCGTCTTTTGAGAAAACGTCCTTTTAAAAGTTTTGAACAACTTTTGATTGGAAAAATCTCTTTCATTTTCCTCAAAAATTTCGCTGCAAGGGGATTTTATGATGCACCATGCATGTTCTATTAATGTTCAGACAACCTCCTGTTTTAAAACATGAATGCCAACGAAGTGAGAATCAGATTCTGAAAGCTCTTCCTTTTTTTTTTCTCTTTTTTTTATTTAACATCTTCAATGGATTGGGGAAAGGGATACTTACCTGTCCACCGTGGCTGGAGATCCCTGTAAATGTAAAACAAACATGTTATTGTATGTTCACGAATTTTTTCAAAAAAAAAATTGGAACGATACATCTTACCCTTGGTCATGTATTCCAACGGGTAATACATGGGATGTGAAAACATGTTTCGCCTTGATGGCGAGCCCCTGTCAAAGACGGGAATTAGGTGTCAGTTTGCATTCCAAAATTCAAGACAAATTGGAACGATACAGCCTTGTTCTTGCTTTGTGTTTCCATTTGAACACAAACGCGCGGCTTGCAGAAGTTGGCCATCTATCTTGTGGCCATGATCCTTCCGTCTGGTTAGCAATGTATCCTTCTCAAGGATTTGCACTGGAGGAAATCCATTCATGTTTTTGGACGCATTCCAACGCCATTCTTCGAGGTTCCTTTTATTCTAGAAAAAAGGAAATTTTTCATGAAAATGCATGTCAAAGCATGTAATGTGGGAGTGATACTTTTTACCCTCAACTCGATCTTATAATCAAAGATCATTTCTTGGAGTCTTAACTTTCGAGGTTGTTAATTTTATCCGCATCCTCGTCGGCGAGTTCTTTTCTTTTGAGACTTTCTGGTGCCTACAATTTTCTGTCCATCTAGACGGCGAATCCCTGTCAACTATAAACATTAAGTGTCAGTTCGTATTTCGAAATTCCAGACAAATCGAAACGATACTGCTTTACTGTCGCTTCGCGCCTCCATTTGAACACAAATGTGAGGTTTGCAAAAGTCGGCCATCTGGCTTGTGGTCATGATCTATCCATCTGGTTGGCAACGAATCCTTCTCTTGGATTTGCACTGGATGAGATTAATTTGTGCTTTTGGACATATTCTTCGTCATTTTCCAAGGTTCCATTTCCTGGCAACCTGCCCCCTGAAATTGATATTTCTTTTCGCCTCCATGTCTGTGAGATCCTTTCTTTTGTGGCTTTTTGGCTCCACCAATTTTCTGCCGAATGAAAACAAACTCCTATTAAGCATGAGATCTTCGGAGATCAAATTGGAACGATACAAAGTTACCGTCCACCCAGGTTTGTATCTTGGGGTTTACTTCTGATGCGGATGACTTTGTCATTGCGTCCATGGATTTTGCCAGAGAAGAAACGTCATTCTTTGTCCGGCGCACAAATGATTCACTTGCCCCAGTTAGGCGTGGTTTATCATAGCTAGGTGACGCCTGCCCCAGCTAAATTCATTCCTACATTTTGCTATAATCTCCATCCTCTTTGGGGATGTCTCCTCTCCTGGGATTCATGATGACATCTTACTGACGTATTCCTCTTTTTGTCGATTGTTGACGCGCCATGCTTGGTGGGGGTCATGTCTGTATCGCGTACTGATGTAGGTGATGAATGTCGTTTCCTCTCGTCTGTATTTGTAGGTGTTGTTCGTGAGATGATCCTCAATCACGTCAACAATTGCTTTGCCCCCCTCCCTCCCCCCCATTGAGCAACGTTCGTCCTGGCAACATGCTTTAACACTTTCCGTGTTTGTTGGCAATTTTCAATCCAATTTGAAGACGTCTATGCACCTGCACATGAAGAGACAGGCGTAGGTCCTTAAAAGGACTCGAGGTTTTGTCCTTCCAACATTCGAAGGAACGGTGTTCTTCAAGTATTTTGCCCCAGTGAGGCTTGTCTTGATGTTTGTCATCTTTGGGTTTGATAACCCTAGTCCGATGCACTTTCATGGGGGATCATGAGAGTTTGTTCCCGGCTTGGCTTCTCGGAGAAAAGGGAAGGACTTGCTCCCATGGACTTTTGCCGATTCTAGTCATCTATTTCGATTGCCCGAGTCCTTTTATCTGTCTCTAGACAGCTCGACATTCATGGGATTTGTCATGTGGCATTTTGGTGATTCTCTCGATTACAGTTGCCATTTGAGGTATTTGATGTTTCCCTGTTGAAGAGAAGAAACCTCACGAGTAAAGGGTATATATAATTGATTATTGGAATTGATACATTTTACCCTTGAAATTTGTCCTGCGAGAACCGACATTTCTCCCTTTGGGTTCTCCGTATGCAGGATATGTGCATGATATGCATGATGCATGTTATGTATGCTAGCAACGAAAAATGAATTCGTGCTTTTCACTCTATTCAAAGAAGGCATTTTTATTAGATGTGTCAATTTGCAAAACCTGAAATTTTCTTTCCGAGTGTTCTTTTTAGAGAGATTTCTAAATGATGAGAAATTTCTTCAGGTTTTCTCAAAGGTTTTATTCACAAATTGAGCCATTAGAATGCTCTTGAAAATATTTAGCCAGAATGCATGTTTGAAATTCCATGAAAAGGGGTACTCCCTGTTTGTCATTTGAAAGCATTGCCTCCTGAGTACTCTGCTTTTGATCATCACCTGAGAGGAAAAATGAAAGGAAACATTATTCTCTCATCTAGAGGATGATCACTTTAGAACGATACGTCCTTTTACACTTGATTTGCACTCCTTGCAAAATCAAATTAAAGAGATTCCTTCCTTTGGATCAGATTGCTTTTTCAAGCTAGTGATCCAACATTTGTCTTCGCCCTGTTTCCAAATGAGATGGGCCATGTTCAGTAGGTAACATCTGTAACTGCCTTCCAGATTGGGCTTGGGTCAAGGATTGGATCTCTGGACTCGGGTAAAGGGTTATCATTTTATTCTTTTCTTATCTTCTGTCAAAAAGAAGAAAATCATGTCAAATATGAGATCAGAAAGGATAAATTGGATTGATACAGAGTTTACCCTTCACTTAGCCATTCGAGCATTTTGTATTTTCATTTCACCGGCTTGACTGCTTGGTAAAAATAATTGAGCATGTAGCCACCCGAAATTTTAAGATCGTCCCAGGTTCCATAACCGTCTGGGTTGATCTTCAAAAGGCATCGGACCGTCTAGCAATATTTTTTATTTAATATTGGTACATTGATGTCAATCTAAGGATCAAACCTAGGACGCTTCGGATCACTGTCATTCCTCTAATCACCAGGCTGTGGTGTTGCCGGAGCTCATGAGGGTTTGCTTTTATTCTAAAATTCATGAGGCAGTTCACGATCTCCTATCAAGAATGAAATAAATTCGACTCAACAATCGAAACGATTAAGGGAGAATCGGAACGATACTGTGCTACCCATTTTTGAGCTTGCTTGGGCTTTACTCGTATTTCCATACGTGAAGTGTTTTCGACGCTTCTCTTCACGGCGTTGAATTGATTTGCCTCGATTCTAATCTAAAATGGGATTGTCGCACTTGAGCATGATGATGCTCGCGGGTAGTGCTGGTCTTCGTGTAAGGTTAGCTTTAGATATCAAAAGGAATATGCAGCATGAGGATTTAGCAACAAACACTCAATGGTGTATTTGGTCATGCGTGTGTCTACTTCCCTTGAGGAGTCCGAGTGATTGACCAGCTACGCTTTGAACTTGGTACGTAGTCACCATCTTGGATTAGATTGGTGGGGGTTTGTTAGATTTGAACTGGTTAATCATGGCAATGAGCTCATCATCTAGACAATCTCCTGATTCTTCAAGCAATTGACGCACGAATTGAGCCGCCTCGATTCTTGGCGATGTATGTCTTTTTCTACTTTCGTCATAGGCAATCTGATTGGAGCTGGAGCCTCCATAATTACCTAGGTGTAAATAGGGAGGATAAGCTAGCGTATCGTGGCCGACGTCCTCCATTTGGAAATTAGGGAGGGGAATATGCTGAGAGCTACTCCACGTATGTTCGTCGAGAGTCATATGTTCGAACTGTGCAGTTGAAAAATTTGATTCTTGAATACGCGGCATGATGACCTGATTAACCAAAGAAGGGGCACCGGTGAAAGGTAGATGTCCGCGCCAGGGAGTCTGCGTTGGCTGCCCATCGTTGAGGCTTGCATCCGCTTTGTTTTGGCTTTCTTGACTTAGAGTTGCATCTTGCTCTCTCAGTTCTTTTCTGTATTTCTGAAGGTGACTCGCAATACTACTCCTAGCGAGTCTCGGTACATTCATGACTCCCATTATATGCTTCGGGTGTGCTGAATTGACCCATAGCTGTTGGACTGTATCAACAAACTTGCGATGAAGATCAGGGGACCAATTGAACCTTGTCCTCCTGTGCCACATAACGGCGTTGTCAACTTGATTATGGCTGTCTCGATCGTGTAATTGCTTTCTTACCACATGTTGCCACAGATTTTGAAGCACTCGAACCCGAGCCGGCTTCGTTAAGAAACCCTGAGCCCCATGCAGTACGGCTTACGTTATAACTGACTGATCATCACTTGCTGACATGATGATAATCAGCATGTCCATTCCGGAGTTGATGACCTTTACAAGATCAAAGATGTGCATGTCGAACACCGTCGTGGCAGTGACGACGATGTTAAACCTGCCCCTATTCCGTTTCAGCGCTTTTAAGGCTTCAGTTGCTCTCGTTCGGCCTATAACCTTATACTGCCATTTTTTCAGCACGACCATGAGAACCGAGAGAGAGAGACTGGATTGCCATTGATGGCCATGACTCGCAGACTTTCAGGGCAGGGAGCTTCTGTTAACGTCTGGGCTGAAAACGTGTCTTTCCCACCAATCTTCAGCATATTCACAAATCAATGGTAGCCTAAGGAGAGAGGATCGATGAAGGAAATGCCTCAACAAGTTTTGAGGTTGCCCAAGATAAATGAGTCTACTCACGAAACTAGTGGTGACTCATTATAGTGGACTCGGGGGGTTGTTGAATGTTTCAGATAAAAGCTTTGGAGGCGTAAGTTTTCGGCTCTTGAAGTGCAGAACCTCTCATTTTCTTTTTGGTGCATCAGCATGGCATGAGGGTATTTTCTTCCTGCGGATGAGAGCAGATCGTTTCTCTTTTCTAGATTCGCGCATGCCTCAAATTTCAATTCGCATTGCATCCTGTCTGCTACCTGATCTATCTTCGTCCCTCTTCTCTCAATGTAGCGGGATTTCTTTTTGGCAATAGATTGGCAACTAGTAGCCAAAGACTTTCTCATGATCACGGCTGGAGCTGCTCATGATAGTGTCCTTGAAGCTTTCAATTGAAGGACAACCTACAACTTTCGGTATAGGCAGCTTTCTAGCGTCACCGACGATCGTGGTTCAGTGGCTATTGATGATCACAACAACAAAACGCCAAAGCTGGGTGCTAAGCTTTCTTCTCGCTTTCGGCTTGACAAGATTTGGAAATTATCGACTTCTCGACTCCATCTACATTGGACTGATAGCAAGCTTCTCATGATGATGCATGTCCCACCTTTCAACAGGCATTGGTACTGATTTCGGAAGCATGGTTCCCTTGTGTACATCTGTCACATAGTCTGATTTCGCCGGGAATTGCTTCGGGGAGTGTGTGGGAACGAGCATTTTCGATCTTCAGGTAGCTCATTAAGGAACATTTCACTGATAGTACTACGGTTGTCGCTTTTAAAACAAATGGTGGTGCCAAGGACTTCTCTATATCTCGTGTTCATCACTCAAAGCTCCCCAAATGCTCAATCCAGGGAGACATTCCTTATTTGAGGTTGTTCTTCCTTTGTATGCTTCTCTGTATGTATGGAGAAAGGAATGAACGAATCAAATGTTGCTCAAATGAAACGATTACTGGTTTGTTATCCCCAGGTTATATCTTCCGGCTCCCGTCCTCTGAGCATCCAAGACGAGGGCAATTTTTCGTGGTTCTATTCATTTTATCATCACAGTTTGATCCATCTTGTCTTTGCAATCCGAATGGGTGACATCTGATGAAGGTACACTCATTTTCATCTTGTAGGGAAGGTACACTCCTTTTCATCTTGTAGGGAAGGCAAGCTTCCCTTCGTTGGTCTTCAACCAGCTTATCTTTTTACCAAATGGGTGGCTCCGCGGCCAAATGCGTCTCGCATTGAAGGGATGTATTCCATTATGCTCTGTGAACGATAATTATCGCTTGGGGAGCTCGCCCCCATGGTTTAAATGATGCATCCAATGTCCTCGATCTCGATATGTTTTTCGGGAGTAGGGACGTTTTGCCCCTAATTAAATAAGGCAATGACGCGCTTGAGCTTGAAAATGCTCAAGAGGTAAGGCTAATCCTCGCGCGATTAGTTTCAAGCGTAAATGAGAAGTGCTCCCATGGGAACTTTACGATGAGGTTATCAATACATTCATTCAGGGTATTCAACCCCTTTTTCCCTAAGTATTTTTTGAGTAATCGTGCCTTGAATTAGACCAATGATCGTCGGCCTTGTATCACCATTGTGACAATCCACCAGCTTCAGGCTGGTCGAGCCAGAAGTTGAACTCCTCCCCAAGGAAATCGCTCGAATCTCCGAGCCATTGATGCTCAAGTCGAGTATCACCGACCGCTGGCGATGAATTTCTCTTATTACTTTCGCCTTGAACGATCTGATTCATCGAATTGGAACCTCCATTGTTGCCCTGTTGAGACTGTGGTTCATATTCCTGGGGGGTATTGAGACAGCTCAGGGGGTTGTTCAGCTGATCGATCTAAAAGGAACGGTCTTCATCAAGGAAATCGTCGGCTTCTTCGAGCCCTTGGTGTTCGGATCGGGTGTCATTGACTACAGGCGAGGGATTTCTCCCACTGCTCTCGCCATGAGCAATTTGACCCCTCGAATTGGAGCTTCCCTCGTTGACCGGCAAATTTATAGACATGTCCCACGTAAATGCTGGATTTGCCATGGGAAGAGCACTAGCAACAGGTTGGTACTCAAGTTGGGGAGTCCCTATTTACTGGAGTCGCGATATGTACTCCCGAAAAGTACTGTAGTCATGGCTATATCTAGCGTTTCGGCCCGAGCCGGCTCCATCTGGGTCTGGTGTTGTCGCGACCCGTCCGAAGCGGACGCGGCTAATGGATTACCGATCGCGGGCCTTCCCCCGCACAAGGGTGCAGATCGCGGGCTTTGGATCGGCGCGGGCCCTCCCAGGCCCATACCAAATCGCGGCGGGAGTATTTTTCAAATGGATTCGACGATAACAGTCGATCGCTTTCGACCTTAGTGTGGTCGTGGTGGCATGTACAACTTGTGCATGCATTTGGAGTCGCCACCGGTCTTTCTTGGAGGGTAGACCGGAAACCTTATTAACCGATTGGGAGAGATCGATCAATTCTGCGGAACTAGAGATTTTGAGTTCGGGGACTTGGTTACGTTGATGTCATTACCAACGCCCTTTCGGTACCTAACGCGAGTGATTTTCCTTAACTAGGATTTCATGCAGGCGCAATTTTGGGTGAGGTAAGTCTGACTTTGCACATTAACCAGTTTAACATGCTTACGTAATCATAATAAATAAATAGATGCCAATCACATAAACATCTATCCTACGTGGTGATCATGGAATTATGATTTAATGGGTCTCGAGCCAATGAGACCACATTTAATCATTTTAATATTTTAATAACGGAGAGCCGCTCTTCGCTTCTTCTTGATTTCTTGAACTCTTCAAGAATCGGGCCCCAAAGAGCTCGCCGACTTAAAAGGCTCCTCCACGTAATCCTCGTAGCATTTACATCAACAATTGACTATGCTAAAAATAAAGATTACATGAAAAATAAAAGGAGTACGCAGCCTCCATTTAATAATTACAACCCTAAATATATAAATAATCACCATACATTCATACATACATCAATCACATTGATTAGGGATTTTTCCATGATCACCACCCTTCCACGTAAGTAATAAATTCACAATTTAAAACTTAGGAAGGCACAATAAAAATTCTACGTTGAATCATATTCAGAATTTTTACGTAAAATAAGATAGCCATAAATTTTCGATTCAAAATTGATTTAGTCTCAATTTTTGCTACGTTGATTAATTTATCATATAAAATAATCAACCTCCATTAGCCATGTAAGACGAACAATTCGTTAATACATATTGGCCATAGTATTGCAAAAATTGCAAAAAATCAATTAAATGCACGAAAACACCTAAGGATCGGCTCTGATGCCACTGTTGGGATCCACGTAACACGTAGCGGAAATAAATAACAACCCATACATGTATCTCCAGAGGCGTACTTCGTGCATTTCAATCGAAAAAAATCACAAAGCCTCAAAGGGAGTAAATAGATTACCTCTCGTAGCGTGCTTGAACGGAGGTGTCGGTTCGATGTTCTTCGATCTCAGCCTCCACAAGTGTTAGGCATCTAGTTCGGACGCACCACCAATTGACGAACGGGGAGACGACGAATAACTCCACAACAATTGTGCTAGCAATATGCGGAATCAATATTCCGAACTTAGTATATTTTGCTCACTCAAGATTATGAGAATATAGAGAGTGTTTGTGTTCTTCTCTCTAAGCTCTTAAAAATTTGCACACTCTACAAAATGTCTCTCTTCCCAACCTCAAAACTCTTGCCATCCTTTTATAGCCAAAAATTCCTTCCAATAAATTGTATTATAAAATAGCACTCACAAATAATAAATACTTTCTAAAAATAGCACTCACAAATAAATGTCATTTAAAAATAGCACTAACAATAGCACTCACAATTTATAATACAAAAATGCTATTTAAAAATAGCACTAACAATAGCACTCATAATTTATAATACAAAAATGCTATTTAAAAATAGCACTAACAATTATAAATTCTATCTAATAATAGCACTCACAATTTATGATAAATAAATGCCATTTAAAAATAGCACTAACAATAGCACTCACAATTTATGATAAATAAATGTCATTTAAAAATAGCACTAACAATTGCACTCACAATTTATAATACAAAAATGCTATTTAAAAATAGCACTAACAATAGCACTCACAATACAAAAATGCTATTTAAAAAAGCACTAACAAAGGTGTTAAAAATAATAACCATTATTATTATTACAAGAGTTAAAGAGGTTACCAAACAGTATAAATACACATAACGTATAAATACGTATGACTTATAAATACGTAGAGCATACGTATACATCCAAACGACCAAATTAGCCTGAATTGAGGCCGCCAATGGATTGGGCATGATGAAAATTATGGGTAGAGGTGTTGAATTTTAATGGGTATGCCCGTGTGAAATTCAAGATCCGTGAAACCGGGGACTAATCGAAAGAAAAATATGCAATTAAGCCCTTTTGGTTAAAATTGATCAAATTGGAGGGCAAATTGACCCAATTGCACTTCTAGCCTTTAGGATTCAATGTCATGGCTTATAAAAAGTGAGAATTGAAAATTAAAAGACTCGCAAAGGAATTTTTTTTGCTCGGTTCGAGTTTATGTTTGTGAAGAAACATAGTGACCCGATCCGAATTTTCAAGATTTAAGGTGACACACTTGAAGATGAAATTAAAACAAAATTATTGAATATTTTTTTTGTATTTTTCTGACCACGAATGGTATTTTTCTGATTTTTTGGGTATTTTTATAATTAAATAAATTCGAAAAATATTATAAAATACAAAAAAAATATTTTTTGTTCAAAATTGGTCCCCGAGGCTAGGCCAAGGCTTCCAAAGTTGATTTTGTGATTTTATGACCTTTTTTGATATTTTTAATTAATTTTAAAGAATAAAAATCACAATAATAAATGGTCAAAAATCAGGTGTCAACAGCTGCCCCTCTTTGAGAGGAATCTCGTTAGAGATTTCTCTCAAAGATAAGGTGGCACCTGATTTCTAACCGACTCAACTGGGAAAATGAGAGAAGAAATGCTACGACATTGGATCGCTTAAGGCCCTTTGATGAAAGCTCAAATTAATCCCCGGTTTGCTTTAACAATTTGAACATGGGCCGGAGTGAGAGAGGCTTACCTGAAGCTCATCTGTCAGATGCTTCCGGTTGCGACAACTTTCAAGCAGATACCTAGGACTCGTCATTCAGAATATCCTAGGGAGATTAAGCTCTGACCTGTATGGTAGGTCATACCATTATGGGATTCCTAACTGGTAGGAACCTAAGGAAGACGCGTCCCACACTTTGGGATTTGCCAAGGATTTTGATCCGTATGGTGGATCGAACCAAAAATGGTTCACCTACTGTAAGGTTTACCTAGGGAAACGACTCTTTTCGTGTCTGGAATTTGTCAAGGTTTTGATCCGTATGGTGGATCGGACCATTAGGCTGATCCTTCAGGCGGTATCTACCGTGGTTTGACCCTTCAGGCGGTTTCTACCTTGAGTTGACCCTTCAGGCGGTTTCTACCTTGGTTTGACCCTTCAGGCGGTTTCTACCTTGAGTTGACCCTTGAGGCGGTTTCTACCATGATTTGACCCTTCAGGCGGTATCTACCTTGACTTGACCCTTCAGGCGGTATCTACCTTGAGTTGACCCTTCAGGCGGTATCTACCATGAGTTGACCCTTCAGGCGGTATCATACCTTTGGTTTGACCCTTCAGGCGGTATCTACCTTTGAGTTTTGACTTTGAAAATGGGTCTCATGACGAGGGTTCTCCACGTCCGATGAGACTGCCTAAATTATGAAAAGGGGTCTCATGACGAGGGTTCTCCACGTCCGATGAGATTTCCTGAATTTTGAAAAGGGGTCTCATGACGAGGGTTCTCCACGTTCGATGAGACTGCCTAAATTTTGAAAAGGGGTCTCATGACGAGGGTTCTCCACGTCCGATGAGACTGCTTGATTTTGTTTAAAAGGGGTCCCGAGACGAGGGTTCTCCACGTCCGATGAGACTGCTTGATTTTGTTTAAATGGGGTCCCGAGACGAGGGTTCTCCACGTCCGATAGGGCTGTTTGATATTTTTGAAAAGGGGTTCTATCCTCATCCCTTCTTTTGAAAGATCCCGAAACTTGTCGGGAATTCAATTTTGAAGCAGTGAAAGATTTTATCTTGACAAAGCTTCACTTGAGTCTGTTGAGGCGACATTCTGGGAGATTGGTGTTTCCAACGGATCTTGCAGAAGTTCGAGCCTGAAATTTTTTTTCTTCACCAAGAAAACATTAGCAATCTTTGGGAAGACCACGGCTGTCCATTTTGACAAAAACCGTATGACTTAAGTTTTAATTGTGAAATGTGTATTTTGATGCTGGAGGTTATCCAAAGCATTCTTGCAACACACAGATGTGATCACAAATTCCTTGTGCGGCAAATCTGGATCAAACAATTTGAAAATTTCCAAAAAGAGTTTGTTCAAAACATCTATTGGAATATTTCTCGACGATGAGGTCTTTTCACCTGTTTTGAGATAGTGGTTTTTATAGGGGATGCACTCAATTCCCTACTAACCTGTGCCTAGGTTTTAGGCTCATTCGCAGCGCGTACATTTTGATCGGTCGGGAGGTCTTCCACGGGACCGTAATGTTGGGCTTGGATATTGGTTTTCAAGGGGGACCCGCTTTGGAGTCGAGGCCATTGAATGAAAATCTTCACCATCTGCTCCGGGTTTACAAGTCAAGAACCCTGCAAAATGAGAAAGAAATAGTCTTGCTCGTACTTCTTCGAGCTAAGCTATATGTTGACCCAAGTGTCTTAGTCAGAGAAGACTGTTTCAGGGTTGTAACATTGGTAGGATTGGGGACCGGAAAAGGCTTGTTTTTGGCCCAGAATTTATGAGGGGATTGACATTGGTGATCATTGCAAACTTGTCACCTGTCTTTTCCATTCTGCATCTTCAATTTTTGAGGCGTGCAACCGCTTTTGAGGTGTGCACAAACTCTTTAGAGAGCGTCTCTTGTTGCGTTCAGAGAGCGACTCTCTCCATGTCTTTGTTCTGCGCTTGGCACTATTTGGAGAGCAGCCCTTTTGGATTTGACTCCTTCAGGGATTTCTTCTTTTCCCATCCGGCTTCATTATGGATCAATCAAACAACTTACACGAGCATCGGCCTTGCTTTCACTTTGCTTTTTCTTAATGCCGTGGATTTTTCTCATTCATTTTTGAAATCCCACTTTTTCTCATCTTCATGGGATCATGTTAGACATATAGTCTAAACATGCTTTAAATATCAGTCCGTGAATTCTCTTCGTAATCCCTGAGTCTTGAGCTCTTCCGTTTCTGAAATGATGCTGCATCCATCTTGAAATGCGTAATGATCACCAACGGGTTCATGAAACGAATTTGCAGGCTCAACTTGGCTGTGCAAAGGATATGGTGTGTGGGATAGAGAAATGAATGCTTCTCGTCATCCTATGGCATTTGGATTACCATATAAACAACACACAAAGATTGATGTTAGTCCGAGCAAGAAAATTTCTAACCATTTTCTCCTGACGCTGCTGGACTCACCTCCATTTTGCCCCGATGTGGGGTCGTTCTTGACAGGGTTAAGAATGAAAACCGCCGTTCAAAGGGGTTATCAATGGTCACCTGTAGTATTTGGGGATATGAAACGAATGCCTCCGTCATCCCAATCTATGTAATTGTTGCGAATAATCCCTACTTCCGTAGGTCCAGATTTTGCTATCTGATCCGCTCCACTTCTCTCTCAAGTGTGTATAGGACGTGTTTGGATTAGGCTTTGCCTCTCGTCTTTTGAGAAAACGTCCTTTTGAAAATTTTGAACAACTTTTGATTGGAAAAATATCTATTCTTTTTCTCCATAAAATTTTCTCCCAATGGGGCTTTATGATGCACATGCATGTTTCATTCATGTTCAGACAACCTCCCAACTTCAACTGTGGATGTCTATGAGTTTAAAAATTCGATGCCTCTTTTCAGACATAATGATTGAAAGAGTCCTAACACTTTTTTTTATCTTCAACGACTTGGGGAAAAGGGATACTTACCTACCCGCCGCGGCTGGAGATCCCTGAAAATGCGGAAGAAACATGTTATTGTACGTTCATGAATTTTTCAAAAAATTAGAACGATGCATCTTACCCTTGGTCATGTGTTCCAATGGGTAATACATGGGATGTGAAAACCTGTTTCGCCTTGATGGCGATCCCCTGTCAAAGGCGGGAATTAGGTGTCAGTTTGTGTTCCAAAATTCAAGGCAAATTGGAACGATACAGCCTTGTTCTTGCTTTGTGTTTCCATTTGAACACAAACGCGCGGCTTGCAGAATCTGGTCATCTATCTTGTGGCCTTGATCCCTCCGTTTGGTTGGTGATGAATCATTCTCAAGGATTTGCCCCAGAGGAGATCCATTTGTGTTTTTGGGCGCATTCCAGCGCCATTCTTCAAGGTTCCTTTTATTCAAGGGAAAAAGGAAATTGTTGTCGGAATGTATGTCAAAGCATGAAGTGTGGAAGCGATACTTTTTACCCTCCACTCGATCTTATAATCAAAGACCATTTCCTAGAATCCTGACTTCCAAGGCCAATGATTCTATTCGCCTCCCTATCAGCGAGCTCTTTTCATTTGAGGCTTTCAGCGCCAACGACTTCCTGCAAAATGAGTAAAAACTCATGTTAGGCATGTGGTCTTTGAAGACTAAATTGGAACGATACAAGGGTACCGTTCACCCAAATTCGTATCTTGGGATTTGATTCTGATGCGGACGACTCTGTTATTGCGCCCATTGACTTTGCCAGAGGAGAAACGTCCGGCGTACAAATGATTCACTTGCCCCAGTTAGGCATGGTTTTGCTGTTTGTCATCTCTGGATTCGATGACCCTGGTCTGATGTGCTTTCATGGGGGATCATGAGAGTTTGCCCCCGGTTTGGCTCCTCAAAGCAAATGGGGGGAACCTGCTCCCATTGATTTTTGCAGATTCTGATTATCCATCTCGATTGTCAGAGTCCTTGATCAATTTTATCTGTCTCAAGACAGCTTGATATTCTTGGGATTCGTCATGTGGCGGTTTGGTGATTCTCTCGATCACAGTCGACATTTGAGGTATTTGATGTTTTCCTGTTGAAGAGAAGAGACCTCATGAGTAAAGGGCATGTATAATTGACTATTGGAGTCGATACAATTTACCCTTGAAAATTATCCTGCGGGAACCGGCATTTCTCCCTTTGGGTTCTCTGTATGCAGGATATGTGCATGATATACATGATGCATGTTAGGTATGCTTGCAACGAAAAATGAGTTCGTGCTTTTCACTCTATTCAGAGAAAGCATTTTTATCAGATGTGTCAATCTGCAAAACTTGAATTTTTCTTTTCAAGTGTTCTTTTCACGGAGATTTCTAAATGATGAGAAACTTCCTCAGGTTTTCTCAAAGGTTTTGTTCACAAATTGAGCCATTAGAATGCTCTTAAAAATATTTAGCCACAGTGCATGTCTGAGATGCCATGAAAAGGGGTACTCCCTGTTTGTCATTGGAAAGCACTGCATCCTGAGTCCTCTGCTTTTGATCATCATCTGAGAGGAAAAGGAAGGAAGCATTATTCCCATATAGAAAAAAAACAATCATTTTGGAACGATACGTCCTTTTACCAAATGGATGGCTCCGCTTTAATTGAAACGACTACGGATTTACTATCCCCGCTCTGGTCACTTCTGGCATCCAAGATGCTGGAAATTTTTCAGTGGTCCCATTCATTTTTGTCATCACCTGCAAGAATGGAAAACCATATCAACTCGTGAACCGGTCAATCCGATTTGGAACGGATACAACTTTTTCGACTTAGGGAGAGTCGATCCAAATTAGGTTGCCCCAGCTTCACGATGTCTACTTAAGGCTCATCACAATAAATCCATCTTGTTTTTTTTGCAAACCCAATGGGTGATGCCCGATGAAGGTGCACTCCTTTCCATCTTGTAGGGAAGGCAAGCTCCCCTTTGTTGGTCTTTAACCATCTTATCCTGAGAGGAAGAGATATGAAATATTATGCCATTATCTGATTGAAAATCAATTAGGAATGACACGTCCTTATCCTTGATTCGGTTGCCCCGGTCAAGAGGCATTTGCCCTCGTCAGTTGACTCTCCAAGGTGGTCCAGCGCTTTTCCATGCCATCCTGGTTCGTTTCAACTCGCGACTGATTCTTCACACAAGTCTTTGGATTTTGATTCATAAGCGGCGCTGAATGACCTTTTGGTTTCGAGGGGTACCAATCATTCACATACATGCGCATGAGACCAGTGAGGTTTGACTCTAAGAATCAAGATAGGGTTTGGAACCTAAGGCAAAGGCTCCCACCTCGAGTTCTAGAAAGGGTAGATTCCATTGCACAACTATCGTTGCATTGGGACCCAATCCATAGTTCGAAATGAGCGGAATTGAAAAGTGGATTACCCCGTGTTTTTCCTCACGGAGATTCCATTTTCAATCCCTTCTATTGTTTTCCTATAGGCGGCGCCCGGGGTTTTAGGCGCGATTGTGTGTGTTCATGTGTTGTGAGTATCACAATGCAAGTCATGCACAACAGTTTATCAATCGGCGCTTCAAATCATCCATACAACATACATTCCTACGCCAACCTGCATAAGACAATGTTAATCACGGACTACACCCCTTATCTCTCCAATCTGCAAAAACATATAACACCTACCATGAGCGGACTTACCTTACCTTCAAGAGCGCCTGCAGGGTTAGAAAAATCACTCAGCGTTTTAATTACGGCCTAAGTCCACTTGAGGTCTAGAACCATAGGTTCTAGAACAAGGTCCCCAGCGGAGTCGCCAGCTGTCGCGACCCGTCCGAAGCGGACGCGGCTAATGGATTACCGATCGCGGGCCTTCCCCCGCACAAGGGTGCAGATCGCGGGCTTTGGATCGGCGCGGGCCCTCCCAGGCCCATATCAAATCGCGGCGGGAGTATTTTTCAAATGGATTCGACGATAACAGTCGATCGCTTTCGACCTTAGTGTGGTCGTGGTGGCATGTGCAACTTGTGCATGCATTTGGAGTCGCCACCGGTCTTTCTTGGAGGGTAGACCGGAAACCTTATTAACCGATTGGGAGAGATCGATCAATTCTGCGGAACTAGAGATTTTGAGTTCGGGGACTTGGTTACGTTGATGTCATTACCAACGCCCTTTCGGTACCTAACGCGAGTGATTTTCCTTAACTAGGATTTCATGCAGGCGCAATTTTGGGTGAGGTAAGTCTGACTTTGCACATTAACCAGTTTAACATGCTTACGTAATCATAATAAATAAATAGATGCCAATCACATAAACATCTATCCTACGTGGTGATCATGGAATTATGATTTAATGGGTCTCGAGTCAATGAGACCACATTTAATCATTTTAATATTTTAATAACGGAGAGCCGCTCTTCGCTTCTTCTTGATTTCTTGAACTCTTCAAGAATCGGGCCCCAAAGAGCTCGCCGACTTAAAAGGCTCCTCCACGTAATCCTCGTAGCATTTACATCAACAATTGACTATGCTAAAAATAAAGATTACATGAAAAATAAAAGGAGTACGCAGCCTCCATTTAATAATTACAACCCCAAATATATAAATAATCACCATACATTCATACATACATCAATCACATTGATTAGGGATTTTTCCATGATCACCACCCTTCCACGTAAGTAATAAATTCACAATTTAAAACTTAGGAAGGCACAATAAAAATTCTACGTTGAATCATATTCAGAATTTTTACGTAAAATAAGATAGCCATAAATTTTCGATTCAAAATTGATTTAGTCTCAATTTTTGCTACGTTGATTAATTTATCATATAAAATAATCAACCTCCATTAGCCATGTAAGACGAACAATTCGTTAATACATATTGGCCATAGTATTGCAAAAATTGCAAAAAATCAATTAAATGCACGAAAACACCTAAGGATCGGCTCTGATGCCACTGTTGGGATCCACGTAACACGTAGCGGAAATAAATAACAACCCATACATGTATCTCCAGAGGCGTACTTCGTGCATTTCAATCGAAAAAAATCACAAAGCCTCAAAGGGAGTAAATAGATTACCTCTCGTAGCGTGCTTGAACGGAGGTGTCAGTTCGATGTTCTTCGATCTCAGCCTCCACAAGTGTTAGGCATCTAGTTCGGACGCACCACCAATTGACGAACGGGGAGACGACGAATAACTCCACAACAATTGTGCTAGCAATATGCGGAATCAATATTCCGAACTTAGTATATTTTGCTCACTCAAGATTATGAGAATATAGAGAGTGTTTGTGTTCTTCTCTCTAAGCTCTTAAAAATTTGCACACTCTACAAAATGTCTCTCTTCCCAACCTCAAAACTCTTGCCATCCTTTTATAGCCAAAAATTCCTTCCAATAAATTGTATTATAAAATAGCACTCACAAATAATAAATACTTTCTAAAAATAGCACTCACAAATAAATGTCATTTAAAAATAGCACTAACAATAGCACTCACAATTTATAATACAAAAATGCTATTTAAAAATAGCACTAACAATAGCACTCATAATTTATAATACAAAAATGCTATTTAAAAATAGCACTAACAATTATAAATTCTATCTAATAATAGCACTCACAATTTATGATAAATAAATGCCATTTAAAAATAGCACTAACAATAGCACTCACAATTTATGATAAATAAATGTCATTTAAAAATAGCACTAACAATTGCACTCACAATTTATATTACAAAAATGCTATTTAAAAATAGCACTCACAATACAAAAATGCTATTTAAAAAAGCACTAACAAAGGTGTTAAAAATAATAACCATTATTATTATTACAAGAGTTAAAGAGGTTACCAAACAGTATAAATACACATAATGTATAAATACGTATGACGTATAAATACGTAGAGCATACGTATACATCCAAACGACCAAATTAGCCTGAATTGAGGCCGCCAATGGATTGGGCATGATGAAAATTATGGGTAGAGGTGTTGAATTTTAATGGGTATGCCCGTGTGAAATTCAAGATCCGTGAAACCGGGGACTAATCGAAAGAAAAATATGCAATTAAGCCCTTTTGGTTAAAATTTATCAAATTGGAGGGCAAATTGACCCAATTGCACTTCTAGCCTTTAGGATTCAATGTCATGGCTTATAAAAAGTGAGAATTGAAAATTAAAAGACTCGCAAAGGAATTTTTTTTGCTCGGTTCGAGTTTATGTTTGTGAAGAAACATAGTGACCCGATCCGAATTTTCAAGATTTAAGGTGACACACTTGAAGATGAAATTAAAACAAAATTATTGAATATTTTTTTGTATTTTTCTGACCACGAATGGTATTTTTCTGATTTTTTGGGTATTTTTATAATTAAATAAATTCGAAAAATATTATAAAATACCAAAAAATATTTTTTGTTCAAAATTGGTCCCCGAGGCTAGGCCAAGGCTTCCAAAGTTGATTTTGTGATTTTATGACCTTTTTTGATATTTTTAATTAATTTTAAAGAATAAAAATCACAATAATAAATGGTCAAAAATCAGGTGTCAACAGGTGTTGTCAAGGTTTTTTTTAGCCATTTCCTGTAGTATTTGAGGTGACCCATGACGCTACTTCTGGTAGCCCTTGTTACGTTCATGATCTCGAGTATGTGCAGTGGGCGAGCCGAGTTGACTCCCAGTTGTTGAACTGCATCCACAAATTTACGATGAAGCTCCTGGGTCCAACAAAGCCTTCTTTTTTTTTTCTTTTTTTGTTATCCAGAGCGGTGCTAACAACTCGGCGGTTGCTCTCTTCGGGATTTCATTGTGCTGAAAGTTGTTTAGGGGGGAGTTCACAGCTTCTAAATTGACTGGTCTTGACGGGGAGCTCATCATCGAGGAGACTCCACTCTTTATGATATAGGCTCCATCCATCAACATGCAGTGATACTGACTCTCTAGTGTTGATTTGCTCAAGTGAATCTCGGACGGCGCCCGACTGCTCTGGAGGATGTTGTGGAAGCCAATGTGACAAGTGAGTATTATCAACCCGCAGATACGGCCCTTCGAGGAACGTATTGCTGATTGGGATAGGGTTGTTGCAGTTAAGGCAAGCAGCAATGCTCAGAGCCTCTTTACACCTCGTGTTTTCCACTCGGAGCTGTTTAGTTTTCTCACGTAGAATCTACAACTCACGATGTCTGAATTTATCCATCCACCGGGCTCGTTTGTTGCGAAACCAAAGCCTGACTCTCACAGGCTCCATCCCCAGCTTCCTGTTCCTCCGTTGGATGTGGGCATTCATTGAAAAAATCATTAAGCTCTTGGCGTTGGCGTGGAGTGTGGCATTCGTGGAGCTTCCTTCTTCTACACTGACCATTGCCACCGACGTTCTTGCCACCGAGGGTTTGGGTTTTCTTACTAGAAGAGCCAATCTCCATAGCCTTTGTGTCGAATTCGGTTCCAAGATCTTCAAATTCTTATGGCAATTCAAGTGCGGCGATATTTTAGGTCGGGCGCTTCCAACAGGTAACGGTAGCCTCCGGATATGTTGGATCCGAATATCACCACTTGATTTTCGTTCGCTCGGCCTTCTTCCCTTTTCCTTGGATGCTCACTCTCTTTGTAACTTTTTTAGAGATTAAGCGTGTTCCAAGAACCATCCTTTTGATTCAGATAACGATTGTCTAGCGAGCGTTCTTCTCGAGACTTCGTGATTTCACATGTCTTTTCATACTCTTCTCTATGTGAGTGGAGCCTGAAGATCTCTTGCGTTGATCTCGCTTTGTTGACCACTACGCTTGTCCCCCTAGCTCAGTCTCCAGAGCAATAGGTCTGCCGACCTTTTGGCACCATTATATTTTGTTAAACCCGAGATCACAGGACAGTGGTGGATCCGTGACTTACCGGGGACGCATTAATGAAACCTGCTTAACCCCGCTGCACATAAATAATTATTATAATTTTCCGTTCCTTTACTCGAGCGTTATATGGTGAGAGATTGATGCTGAGAAGATTAACATTTTAGTCAAATCATATTCAGCCTCTCAAACACTCTCCCAACATTCATTCTCTTCTATATCGTTCAATCGCACATGGTTGACTCCCCTGTATCTGTTGCCTCAGCCGAAGTTTCGACCTAGTGGGAGAGATTTTATTTCCTCATGGGTAGAGGTTATAGTTATATAAATAACCATCCTGAAGCTGAAGCTGAAATCCGTACTCTGATTCCGGCCTTAGATACTGTCTGTATCCAGGGTACGAAACTGCGAAGGGAGTTTGTGATTTTCCCAACTCTTTTCACCAATTTCCTGGAGGTCTACCATGTTGCCAGCCGGGATGTCACTTTGGCTTGCATCGTGCGAGCTCGCTATCAAGACAGGGCTGATTCCCTGGTGTTGGCCATGTTGACGGCCGATAACCATAAGGGAGTTGTTGAATGTTCTAACGCCCAGGTCTCATTGCTAGTCCGTGAGAGGGACAACTTGGTGGAGCGTCTAGCTCTCTGTCAAACCGTCCTTGAGCAAGACTAGCACAATCTTATGCTGAGGTTCCAACGCGCATGGTTGGAGGAAAGGCTTGACGATCTGACCGTGGATATTGCTTGCGGGAGAGTGTTGGCCCAGGACTTAGAGCATGAATCCGAGTACCACGAGACCAAGGTGAACGAGCTTAAGGAGAAATGACGTCTCATTCTCTTCAAGCTTGTAGAACTAGATTCTCGGAGCGCTGGCTGTAGGCAAGGCATGGATAATATGGAGAGTCAATTGAGCTCCTTCGTGATGCTCATTAGAACTCATTTTGGGTTTACGGTCCCTCCTTAGTAATCCATTTGTAAAGTCTCTTGTCGAGTGAAAATAAATGCGAGTTTTTGTATACGCTCCTTTATCTTCTGTATGGTTGACGAGCCAAGAAAGGTCATCGCTTCCGAGTCTATGCAATTTCCCTTTTTCACATGTGCCCACAGCATGGTTACACATTATTTCCACAGCCTGACACTTTTCATTTGAACGATTTGAATGTCTTGTGAGAAATGGTGTCGTAGCTGCTCAAACTTTTAAGGTTGCCCTTGATCTTGCGGTCATGGTGTTTGAGGCAGTTAACGATCTCTCGCTTTGGAGGTCGCTTACGTTCTGTCTGCAACTTATATTGCCACTTCTGCCTTCGCGAGTTGGGTTGATTTACCCCGAACCTAATATAACTAGGGGTTGTCGTATCTAAACATAATGATGCTCGTAGGCAGTATTGTGCGACCTCAGCTCTAATCGTTAAAGAAGAAAACAAATGCTTCGTTGGGAACTTTACAATGATAAGAATAAGGGATGTATCCTTCTCGCGTACATGCCTCTCTTTCTGTGGGTATGTTCAATCACCAACTCATCGCGTCTCGGCTCAGTTGTGTGATTATCGATTGCGGATCATGGCTGCAAACGTTGGCTAGCTTCCCACTGATCGAACAAGGCACCAAGTCCTTCATCGAAGAAGTCATCTGATCCTTCGAGCGATTGACATGAGGGTTGAGCAACATCGCCCGACGGATTTTCCGAACAGGAATTCCTGTCCTTGCTTGAGGATACAAGAGGAGGGCCGACTGGTTCACCCTCAAAGACGTTCCCTATTTGGGAATTGGGTAAACCAAAATGCTCGAAACATTTTTCTGTTAAATCATCTGAAATCATATGCCCCTGCTGGGTAGTCCCTTGATCATCAACAAGAGGAGCACTGGCGGATGGTTGCTGCTCGCACAAATGAATGATCATTTGCTGCACTTGTGGTACGTACTCTTGAGGAATACCGAGATGACTTAGAGGGATACCCTGAATAATTTCCCGATAATCGGCAATAGAACGGCTGGCTCGGTTGGTGTCGAGATTTGGTCAGGCCTCTCTTGACGCACGTCCATCTTGTTTGCGGCTACGCCCGGTGCCTAAGTTCGAGTCGGGCTCTCTTAGGTTCAGCATGGTACGACGTTGTCTTAGCACCCTTCAGTAACTACCAAGGTGGCTTGCGACTGTATGTACAGAGATTCCCGGTTCATTCATGATCTCAAGTACGCGTGCTGCACACGTTGGTCTGACTCCCCGAACTGCGTTGAGGAACTTGCGATGAAGCCTCGGGGGACAAGTGAACTTCTTTTTTTTTGTGTCTCAGCATGGCATCGATGACTGGGTGATTATCCTTTGATAGACTCTCAGCAGAGTCCGATTGTGCTGATAGTTGTTGTAGAGGAAGTTGATTAGCTTCGAACTGACCAGAGGCAAGAGTAGGCCTATCGTCGGGGACAGCATAGTGACATTTATCCTATTCTTCAGAAGTTGGTTCGAGGGAGCAGTGCGGACGAGCATTCGCGACCTTCATGGAAGGATTGTCACGGAGCAATTTGCGGAGGTTGATAGGGCCACCGTAATTGGGGCAAGCGGTAGTAACAAGAGTTTTCTTGTACCATATGTTCTCTGCCTGAAGTTTGTCATAACCTTCCACCAGGGCGGAGAGCTCTTGACGTCTGCGCTGATCTGCCAATTTGGCCCGCTTGTTTTGAAATCAGTACACAACTCTCACAGGCTTCATCCTCAATTTTTGGCTTAATTCCTCTATTTGTTTCTCTCTCGGACGAGGAGATTCCCTGAAAAAAGCTTCGAACACTTGGATTTCCTCCTTACTATGGGACCGGCGAGATTTGCTTTTTCGAGGTTGGCCGTCGCTACCGTCGTCGTCGTCGTCACCGCAACCCTGAGCCTCATTGCTGGGGACGTTGGGCTCTATGGCTTCGGTACCAGGCTCGATCCTGAAACTTTCGAGGTCTCCGACTTGGACATTATCTAGGCCGTTTGGGTCAGTCACCTCTAACAACTGACGGTAACTTCCAAACATATTGGATCAGGAAAAGGTCGCTCGATTTTTACTTACTCAAGGTTTGGTAATCTTTCTCGAATGTTCACTCTCTATAAACTTTCCCTTTGAGTGACTTTGTATGGTCATGAGGCACTCTTCAAGCATGGAAGAAGATTATCAAGCAAACGTTCCCCAAGATTTCAAATTTCCCGCTTTGTCGTCTTCTTTCCTTTTCCATTGTGGAGGGATCCCATATCGCTTTTCTTTCCTCGATAGCCGAACTTGTCCCTCACTATGTTTCTAAAAGACTGAACTATGCTCACCTCCTGTTCAGCTTCTCATCATGACGAAAATGTCAAACCCTATCATGACTTCTTCAATAGTTGCGCTCGACCCGTTACTCCGCCTTGATAATGGTGAAATCGTCAGGCCTGAAATCGCAGATCGAGATGGGTTTGACGATTCACGGGAAGAGTGACCCATACTTTACTTAATCGCCCTGGCTCCACGAGCGTTATTGCTGCTACTTTTCTCTACCCTCGGGATGCTATAAAATGAGGCGTTAATGCTTGAGAGATTATTGTTCTCGCATAATCAGCTTCCATCTTCTAATCGCTCTACTACGCACCTCTCCCTCTCAAACGATCCCAACAAGAATGGTCTCTTCTCCCATTCACACTTTCTTAGCTGAAGTTTTGGCTCAATGGGAAGAATTCTATAACCTCTTGGGTCGAGGTTATGCTCACATAGCTGATCATCCCGAAACCGAGGATGAAATCCGTGTCATGTTCGGGGATCTGGACATCACTTCCCTCGAGGGTGCTACGTTGGGGAGGGAATATAGAATTTTCCTAACCCTCTTTACAAACTCTTTGGAAGTCTACCGTGCTGCTTTTCGGGAAGTTACCGTGTCTCGTGTCTTGCGAGCCCGCTACGAGGACCGATGCGATCATTTGGTGCTGACTAATTTCATGGCTGACAGCCACAATAAACTTATAGAGTCTGCCAACGGGCGTGTCTCAACGTTGCTACATGAACGGGGAAATTTGGTAGAGCGGCTGGCCATATGTTTGACCACCTCTGAGCATGATCGTCGTAATATCATGTTAAAGTTTCAAAGTGAGTGGCTCGAAGAGAGGCTCGATCGCGTTACCGCGGATATATCCTGTGGGAAGGGACTAGTTCGGGATATGGAACTTGCTGCTGAAGATCATAGAGCCGAGGTTGCTGAGCTTAAGAATGAATGCAAGCGCCTTCTTCTCCAGCTTACGGATCTTGATACAAGGAGCGGCGAGTGTAGTCAGAGAATCAATAATATGGAGGGCCAGCTGGGTTCCTTCGTGATGCTCATTAGGGCCCACTTCGGTTTCACGTTTCCACCCAGATGAACTGTATGATCTATTTTTGTGGAATGTCCAAGAAGATAAAAATGCAATTCCAATGTGTCCTAAATTCGGTGAGAGATAGGACATCCAAATTGAAAATATTTCCCGAAGGTAATTTGGATATAAGGTCTCCTCTTGAATTCAGGAAACATGGACGACTTTAGTTAATTACCGAGGATTACCAATGATAGCATGCTATGGACCGATTCAATTCCATGTCCGGCGCACCATAAAATGAATGTTAGATTCTCGTACTTGGGTTAAACATACCAAGTGTGAGTTCTGACGAAAATTTCATCTGGGCGAGACACGCAATTGAACCGGAAAATCCGAATGGTTGAGAGAAATTCCAGTGTCACATTCCAATGTCAAGACACTTAGATAAGACTTAGGAATCGAGGTGTAAAAGATAGATGGGAGACCCACAGACGGGTGCTCCTTACAAACTCGATGATCCTGATAAAAGAAAAAGGGACGATTAGAATGTAGCCCTTAAGAACCTAAAGAGATACCCCAAGTCGGGTCTTCGAGGGACGACGCTTGGTGTCTTCTGTTCGGCCCTTCGGGTCTTCGTCTTTATCAGATAACATCTTGACAGCGTCTGGCGGGTGTCTTGGATTTGCTGTTATCTCCTATCCTTCAATTTCCGGTAGGGTTACTAGATCATTCCTCGGACAGCTCAAAACGGGTAGACTCCGTTGAATGTCCCGACAGTCTGATGGCGGATGACGCGTAGCTCATACTCGAACACCTCCGGGACACTAGATCAAATTGGAGAGATCATCTCTACTCTATCCATACTCTAAAATGGAATTAGACTCAACCATCGGACTTGATGAATGCAGTATGTCGTGCAAAATAAAAGGCTGCAAGTGAATTTAAATAGAAGTGACAGGACCTTACCATAAGAGGTACCCAATGATTTTTTTTTGGTTTTAGGTATACCAACCGTCCATATACATGCGCATGAGACAAGTGAGGCTTGACTCTAAAAATCAAAAGGGGTTAGGCATGGAACCTAAAGGTTTCCATCTATCTGAGTCGATAAATTCGTCCATGAGCGCAATCCACAACAAATGGATAAAAGTCTTGACTTAGATAGTGAGTGGGATCGAATATGGTCAACCCCGGAAATCTTACTGACCGATTGAGGGGATTCAGCAATAAGAGCCGATCGATTTTGACCTTAGTGTGGTCGTGAAGGCATGTGCAACTTGTGCATGCATTTGAAGTCGCCACCGGTCTGTCTTGGAGGGTAGACCGGAAATCTTACTGACCGATTGGGAGAGATCGATCAGTTTTGCGGAACCAAAGATTTTAGGTTCAGGCACTTGGTTACGTCGGTGTCATTACCGACGCCCTTTCGATACCTAACGTGAGTGATTTTCCTAATCATGATTTCATGCAGGCGCAATTTCGGGTGAGGTAGGTGATTCAGGATTTCATGCAGATTGGAAGACTAGTCATATCAATCACGATCAATTTAAAATAAAGCGCAAGTCAAGTGCATAAATAAATATCGTCGATGCACATAAATTCAAATCAATGGTCTCTTGGTATAGTCATAAGGGCTTATAGAATGTGTGATTTCGGATTAGGGGTAAAATGGGAAGATTTGGAGGCGATTAGCCCGAAGGGAAAAATCGTCAATTTTTGGAGGATTTGGATACCGAATTACCCAAAATATTCCATGGCTAGTTGATTGTGGTCATTTCCCATTTTTGAGAATTTTTTGGAATTTCTTGATTTTTCTTCAATTTTTGGAAGACGATTCACCCAAAGGGCGAAATTGTCATTTCAAAGAAGGGTCGGGGTTCAAAACACTCGGGATGAGCCTTGGCCAGTTGATTGTGGCCATTTTCTATTTTTTGGGATTTTCCTGGATTTTTTAGAATTTTTTTTAAGATGGTTTGCCAGAAGGGCACAACCGTCATTTCTGGAAAGACCAGGGGTCGAAAGACCCGAAACAGGTCATGACCAGTTGAATGTAGCCATTTCCTATTTTATGATTTTTTTTTAATTTTTCTGAATTTTTTTCGATTTTTTTTTATTTTTTATTATTTACTGAATTTTTTAATATTAAAAAATATTTTTTGGGCCGGGTTAGACCCGGCCTGCGCCTCGTGGGTGCCTGGCCCGGCCCGACCCTATCGGTTGAAGCCGGTCTAAAATGACACCGTTTTGATTTTTTAAGGATTTTTCTATTTTTTTAAACATTTTTATTAAGATTTTTTTTTATTTCCGAAAATCCCAGATCGAACGGTCCAGGATACGCCACATGGAGACATCTTGACCGTTCGATCAAAACCATCTTTTTTTATTTCCGAAAATCAGATCCCATCGGACGGCATATAATGGGCCGCGTGGCCTCTTCTGGAGCGTCCGATCTTGAACCAGATCGGACGATCCACAGAGCGCCACTTGGCGCACCCTCAGCCGTCTAATCGATTTTTAATTTATTATCCAAAAATTATTTATTAATTTTTAAAAATCTTTTTATTTATTGAAAAATCCCAGATCGCGACACGTGGCGACACCACGATCGTCCGATCTGAGCCTTTATTTTTTTATACACGAGCCAGCCCCACCGAGCTGATGTGGCCGCCTACGTGGCAAGCCACGTCAGCGTTGACCATTGACCGGCCGACCCCCTGTCGGAGAAGACGACGGAACAGTGTTAATTCCGGCAAATATGCCGGAATTCTCGCCGGAGGAAACGCGAATCGAATCAAATCTGGGTATTTTTTTACCATTCTTTCGCCATTCGACTCCCCTCATCTCCCACATTAACATACAACTAAAGCATGGAGCAGAACACGTCGAAAAAAAGGCGGGCGGGCAGTCCCAGATCCGGCGCCGGTGAGTATTTCACAGAAAAGTATTTTTTACCCAAACTTGGTTCTGATCATTCATATAGTATTCCACGAGGGTTGAGAAGCTTACCTGAGTCACCCGGGGCTCGGCGACCATCGGCTTCGCTGGTGCGAGCTCTCGGCTCGGTCCGAGCATGTTTGAGCTCTGGCCATCGCTTCCGGCGCGGTTTCGATGCAAAATAACAGGGTAGTTGGGCTTAGAGAAGATTATCATGAAGGTTCAAAGCCAGAATCGCAACAAATAGGGGTCGGGATGGGTCGGCCGAGACTCCAAAAATATAATGCTCATTTAGGCATTTTGTCGAACAGTCAACGTGCATTCGAAAAATTGAGCTAAGGGAAGAATACCGACCTGGTCCGGGCTCGACGACGGCGACCAAAGCTCCTCTGAGGTTCTGTGAGGTGCGGGGAAGCTTCGTCTTGCTCCGGCTTCGCTCCAACTCCCATAAAAAAATCTCCCTCTCTCTCATGGCCGAGCTCGCCTTTTAACCGAGAATCTCCCCCATTCCCCGTGGCCGACCGGCGCTCCTCGGTGTCCACTCCTTTGCCAAGCACGAGCATGGACCTCCACATTCGGTCGCCTTCTTTTTCCTTTGAAAAATCGACGCCCATCCTCCCCCAGCTTTTGCCCTGTTTCTGCCCATGCTGGCCACGCAGGTCTGCAAGTTAGTTGCAGACCCGGTCGGGTCGGGTCGGGTCTGACCCGACCGGCCCGATTCGACCAAATCTCCTAAATTGAGCCCCAAATTGACATCTTTTTATGAAATTGATGGCAAAATCGGACTCCTTGACATGTTTTTTTATATATAAAATATGTGTATTTTCGTGAATCAATTGATTGAAATTTAGTGAAAACCCCAAATTGTCCCTAGGATCCGAAAATGAATTTCGCCTAATCGAAGGTCCAAACGACCGAATTATCCCTAATTGAGGCCACCAATGGATTCATCATGATGAAAACTATATGGTAGAGGTGTTTAATTTGAATGGGTATGCCCCCACGAAATTTAATTTTAAGATTTGTGAAACCGGTGACTAAATTGAAAAAAGATTTGTGCAATTAAGCCCTTTTCGTCAAAATTGATCAAATTGGAGGGCAAATTGACCTAATTGCACATCAAGACTTTAGAATCCAATGTCATAGCTTATAAAAAGTGAGAATTGAACATTACAAAATTCGAAAAGGATTTTTTAGGCTCGGTTCGGGTTTATGTTTGTGAAGGAACATAGTGACCTAAGCCGAATTTTCAAGATTTAAAGTGACACACTTGAAGAGGAAATTAAAAAAAAAATTATCGAATATTTTTGTGTATTTTTCTGACCACAAATGGTATTTTTTTGATTTTTTGGGTATTTTTAATAATTAAAAATTATGAAAAATATTTTTTGTTCAAAATTGACTCTTGAGGCTAGGCCAAGGCCTCCAAAGTTGATTTTACAATTTATGAGTTTTTGGATATTTTTAATTAATTTTGGAAATAAAAATTAAAATGAAAGATGACAAAAAATCAGGTATCAAAACTTGCCCAAGGTCATATTGAGCCTTCAAATTCTCAATGGGCTTGTGAAGCTTTTTATGTCAATAAAAGGGCTGAACAGAATCGAGGAAAACTCAGACTTGTTATAATTACCAACCATTAAACACATTTCTCCAAGATGACAAGTTTCCTCTTCCTCATAAAAATTCTCTCTTCTCCAGCTTAGCCCAAGCCAAAATTTATTCCAAATTTGACTTGAAAGCGGGATTCTGGCAGATTGGAATACATCCCGATGATCATCCCAAGACAGGATTTTGTATCCCAAATTAGCATTTTCAATGGAATATCGTCCCATTCGGCCTCAAGACTGCCCCGTCTCTCTTCCAAAAGGCTATGTGTCGGATCTTCCAGCTCTTATTGGCCCATGCTCAGATTTATATCGACGATATTCTTCTCTACAGTCCAGACGAAGATTCTCATTGTCTACTACTTAA